>CM038677.1:644627987-645227987 GCA_021605205.1 Aegilops longissima
GGGATATGCAATGATTCAAGAGTGACATGTATGAAAGAATTATGAACGGTGGCTTTGCCACAAATACGATGTCAACTACATGATCATGCTAGCAATATGACAATGATGGAGCGTGTCATAATAAACGGAACGGTGGAAAGTTGCATGGAAATATATATCGGAATGGCTATGGAAATGCCATGATAGGTAGGTATGGTGGCTGTTTTGAGAAAGATATATGGTGGGTGTATGATACCAGCAAAAAGTGCGCGGTATTAGAGAGGCTAGCAATGGTGGAAGGATGGGAAAAGCTGCGTATAATCCATGGACTCAACATCAGTCATAAAGAACTCATATACTTATTGCAAAAATCTAGAAGTTATCAAAGCAAAGTATTACGCGCATGCTCCTAGGGGGATAGATTGGTAGGAAAAGACCATCGCTCGTCCCCGACCGCCACTCATAAGGAAGACAATCAATAAATAAATCATGCTCCGAGTTCATCACATAACGGTTCACCATACGTGCATGCTACGGGAATCACAAACTTCAACACAAGTATTCTTTAAATTCACAACTACTCAACTAGCATGACTCTAATATCACCATCTTCATATCTCAAAACAATTATCAAGCATCAAACTTTTCTTAGTATTCAACGCACTCAAAAGAAAGTTTCACATATCTTGAATACCAAGTATATTAACATTAAGCAAATTACCATGCTATTAACGACTCTCAAAATAATCTAAGTGAAGCATGAGAGATCAATAGTTTCTTTAAAACAAATCCACCACCATGCTCTAAAAGATCTAAGTGAAGCACTAGAGCAAAAATTATCACGCTGAAAAGATATAAGTGAAGCACTATGAGCAAAACTATCAAGCTCAAAAGATATAAGCGAAGCACATAGAGTATTCTATCAAATTACAATTTATGTATGAATCTCTCAAAAGGTGTGTACAGCAAGGATCATTGTGGTAAACTAACAAGCAAAGACTCAAATAATACAAGATGCTCCAAGCAAAACACATATCATGTGGTGAATAAAAATATAGCTCCAAGTAAATTACCGATGGAAGTAGACGAAAGAGGGGATGCCTTCCGGGGCATGCCCAAGCTTTGACTTTTTGGTGTCCTTGGATTATCTTGGGGGTGCCATGGGCATCCCCAAGCTTAGGCTCTTGCCACTCCTTGTTCCATAATCCATCAAAAGAATTTACCCAAAACTTGAAAACTTCACAACACAAAACTCAATAGAAATCTCGTGAGCTCCGTTAGAGAAAGAAAACAAAAGACTACTTTAAGGTACTGTAATGAACTCATTCTTTATTTATATTGGTGTTAAACCTACTGTATTCCAACTTCTCTATGGATCATAAACTATTTTACTAGCCATAGATTCATCAAAATAAGCAAACAACACACGAAAAACAGAATCTGTCAAAAATAGAACAGTCTTTAGTAATCTGTAACTAACGCAAACTTCTCGAACTCCAAAAAATCTACCAAAATTGTACGACCTATACAATTTGTTTATTGATTATCAGCAATTGGAATTAGTATTTTATCACGTTCTGGTGATTTTTAATAATTCGGGCACTGAGCACAAAGTTTCTGGAAATTACAGCAAGATCAAATAACTATCATCCAAGAAGATCCAATAGGTCTAGCTTGGCACAAACACTAATTAAAACATAAAACAACATCTAAACAGAGGCTAGATGGATTATTTATTACTAAGAAGCAAGGAAAAATATTGGGTTGTCTCCCAACAAGCGCTTTTCTTTAAAGCCTTTTTAGCTAGGCATTGAGATTTCAATGATGCTCACAAGAAAGACAAGAATTGAGGCACAAAGAGAGCATCATAAAACATGTGAAAAACACACTTAAGTCTAACATACTTCCTATGCATAGGCATATTATAGGCAAACAAATTATCGTAGCAAGCAAAAACTAGCATATGCAAGGAAGCGGAAAGGAACAATAACAATCTCAACATAACGAGAGGTAATTTAGTAACATGAAAATTTCTATAACCATATTTTCCTCTCTCATAATAATTACATGTAGGATCATAGGAAAATTCAACAAAATAGCTATCACAAAGTATATTCTCAACACGGTCCACATGCATGCAAAGTTGATACTCTTCCAAAATAGTGGGATTATCATTAACTAAAGTCATGACCTTTCCAAACCCACTTTTATCAAAAACTTCATAAGATTGAACATTCTCCAAATATGTGGGATCTAAAGTTGACACTCTTCCGAACCCACTTTCAATATTATTGCAAACAATATTATCAATCTCATATTCATCATGGGGCTTAAATAAATTTTCAAGATCATAAGAAGAATCACCCCAATCATGATCATTGCAACAAGTAGTAGACATAGCAAAACTAGCATCCCCAAGCTTAGGGTTTTGCATCTTATTAGCACAATTGACATCAAAAGAATTTATAATAAAATCATTGCAATCATTCTTTTTATTCAAAGATCTATCGTGAGTCACTTCACGGATTTCAGTCAAAACCTTATAAAGATAATCTAGTGCATCCAAATCACTAGGAATTGGTTCATCATAATTGGATCTCTTCAAAAGATTGGCAAGCGGATGAGGATCCATAGATATTAGCTACTCTGTTTAGGAATAAATACCCAACTATTTCAACCAAACAAGCAAACGAGCCAAGTAAGACATCAAGGCAAACGAAAAGACGAACGGAAAAGAGAGGGCGAATAAAATGGCAAGGGTGAAGTGGGGGAGAGGAAAACGAGAGGCAAATGGCAAATAATGTAATGCGGGACATAGGGATTGTGATGGGTACTTGGTATGGTGCTTGACTTGCTCTTGCGCGAGCCTCCCCGGCAACGGCGCCAGAAACTCTTCTTGCTACCTCTTGAGCACTGCGTTGGATTTCCCTGAAGAGGAGAGGATGATGCAGCAAAGTAGCGTAAGTATTTCCCTCAGTTTTGAGAACCAAGGTATCAATCCGATGAGGAGGCCACGCACAAGTCCCTCATACCTGCACAAAAGCGATATCTCCTCGCAACCAATGCGATTAGGGGTTGTCAATCCTTCACGGTCACTTACGAGTGAGATCGATAGAGAGGATAGATAATATTTTGGTATTTTTGATATAGAGATGCAAAGTGAAAAGTAAAAGGCAAAGTAAAAACAAAGCAAGTATAAAAGTGATGGAGATTGATATGATGAGAATAGACCCCGGGGCCATAGGTTTCACTAGTGGCTTCTCTCAAGAGCATAAGTATTCTACGGTGGGTGAACAAATTACTGTTGATCAATTGACAGAATTGAGCATAGTTATGAGTGTATCTAGGTATGATCATGTATATAGGCATCACGTCCGAGACAAGTAGACCGAAACGATTCTGCATCTACTAATATTACTCCATTCATCGACCGCTATCCAGCATGCATCTAGAGTATTAAGTTAAAAACAAAGTAACGCCTTAAGCAAGATGACATGATGTAGAGGAATAAATTCATGCAATATGACAAATACCCCATCTTGTTATCTTCGATGGCAACAATACAATACGTGCCTTGCAACCCTTTACATCCTTTGGTAAGGACACATAAGATTGAACCCAAAGCTATGCACTTCTCCCATTGCAAGAATTACCAATCTAGTTGGCCAAACCAAACGGATAATTCGAAGAGACTTGCAAATATAACCAATCATACATAAAAGAATTCAGAGAAGATTCAAATATTATTCATAGATAAGCTGGATCATAAACCCACAATTCATCGGTCTCAACAAACACACTGCAAAAAGAAGATTACATCGAATAGATCTCCACGAGAGAGGGGGAGAACATTGTATTGAGATCCAAAGAGAGAGAAGAAGCCATCTAGCTACTAGCTATGGACCCGAAGGTCTGAAGTAAACTACTCACAATTCATCGGAGGGGCTATGGTGTTGATGTAGAAGCCCTTCGTGGTGGATGCCCCCTCGTGTGAACTCGGAACAGGCCCCAAGATGGGATCTCGTGGATCTGAGGAAGTTGCGGCGGTGGAATTAGGTTTTGGCTCCTGTTACGATCGTTTGGCGATGCGTAGGTATATATAGGAGGAAGGAGTACATCGGTGGAGCAACAGGGGGCCCACGAGGCAGGGGGCGCGCCCTAGGGGGGGCCCCACCCTCGTGACCGCCTCTGTTACTTCTTGGAGTAGGGTCTAAGTCTCCTGGATCACGTTCGGTGAGAAAATCACATTTCCGAAGGTTTCATTCTGTTTGGACTCCGTTTGATATTCTGTTTCTTCGAAACACTGAAATAGGCAAAAAAACAACAATTCTGGGCTGGGCCTCCGGTTAATAGGTTAGTCCCAAAAATAATATAAAAGTGAAAAATAAAGCCCAATATAGTCCAAAACAGTAGATAAAGTAGCATGGAGCAATAAAAAATTATAGATATGTTGGAGACGTATCAGTCAGCTAGGCTAGTAATACTTTGATCATATCCCTTTATTACCCAGTTTGTATGCATTAGTTCAACCCTCAAACATTGCATGAGTAGCATTTGATAACATGTAGGTATTGGGAAGTAGCTGATGAGGTAGAACCTATTGTCTTATAATCAAATCGTGGGTGTTACTACGTTATGCTTATACTATTATGCTATGCTCGTAGACGTGGTTTGGTTTGAGAGAATTCATGAAAGATGTGAGAGTTATTATTAATGGTTAACTTAAGGTGGCTACTTTAATACACATCTGGGTGGATTGGTTGTGGGCACCTGGGGATATACCAGTGTTGTCCAAGGAGATCCCGGGGAACCCGTGTGATCATCCTATGGTTTGCCACCCAGGCTCAAAGGGATCATAAGATTATTCATGCTAGAAACTTCCGTGTGCAGCCAGAAGCCATTACACTACAAAAAATACACTTCTGTGATGATACGTGTTTGTCACAGTAGGTCGCGTTTTTTGTCATGCATGTACATCCATGACAAATTTATGATGAGAATCAAGATAGTCATACACGTCTTTGTCGTGGAAGTGTTCCATGACATTACCAAAATTATCATCACGGAAGTGTCCACTTCCATGTCGATAAATAGCGCGTCACAGAAGTGCTTTCGTCAAGGGTGACCGACACGTGGCATCCACCATAACGGAACGCCGTTAAGCTATCGGGTCGGATTTCGGATCCGATAACCCGTTAACAGCCACGACCAATACCAATTTTCCACATGTAAAATTCTCATTGGCCTTTAGCTGGGCCGGCCCATTATGGTCTGCAGAATCTTGTGGGCCTTTAGCTGGACCGGCCCAAAAGTGGCCCACAAAGTTTAAATGGGCCGGCCCAACCAAATGCCCATAAGATTTAGCAGACCATAATGGGCGGCCCGACTAAAGGCCCACAAAATTTAGCGGACCATAATGGGCGGCCCAACTAAAACCCACAAGATTTTGCGGACCACAATGGGCTGGCCCACTAAAACCCCACAAGATTCTGCAGACCATAATGGGTCGGCCCACTAAAGTCCCAACATTCTCTGTCAAATCGGCCCGTCAGCGGCTGGTCTAAACTTGTCATCAATGCGGCCCATGGTCACTTCGGCCCGTTAACGATCCGCTAAGTAATTGGGCCGAATTACAGCCCGGTGTATTTCTGGCTTGTTAAAGGTGCGACTTCATTTGGGCCCATTTACAGGCCATCAAAACTTTCGGCCCATAAACGACCGTGAAGGATTTGGGTCATATTCGCCATGTCATCATTAAATCTGTTAGAGGCCCACTAAAGATTTGGGCCACTTTCTATCTGTTGTCATTTTCGGCCTGTTAACGCCGGACGTAAACCATGGGCCATATGTGGCCCAACGTCATATTGGGCCCATTAACGGCCCATATAAAAATGACGATAATCTAGCCCGACCGAAGTTCCGCCTGTTAAAGGCCCGTGTATTAGGTCGGCACATTTCTGACCGTCCAATTTGACTGTCAAATATCCGCATCGTAAATGGGCCACCATTTCGCCTGCTAAGTCCGATGGGTTATTTGGCTCAATCGGGGCCCAATCTCACTTTCGGTCTATTAAAGGCCCATGTTTTTATGGGCTCGAGATATTTACACTGTAAATGGCCTATTTTTACTAAGGGCCCAAATTATGTTTAGGCCTGTTAAAGGCCCACTATGGGCACAGGCCTACCAGAAAAATTTGAAAGCTTATGCTAATTTAAGCCCAAATATTTTTAGTGGGCTACATGCCAATTTCGGCCCGTAATCGTTTTTAGCCTAGTTGGAATGGGCCCGACGAATGTTGGCATGTTGGGCTCCTACGAAGCTTTCGACCGAATACATTACTAAGATAAACCTACACTATACAAAAATAGCGTCGTAATTACTGCAGCCTATGGCAGCATCATAAATGTTGTATCACAACAAAATAAATTCCAATCATACAACAAAAGGCCTGTTGGCATAAAGTTTACATCCTTCGGATAAAAGCACCATCGGATGTATAGAAGCATAGATCATTTGACACGAGTGCTAATGTTTGAGTGTAGGATCGATGGAGCAACACGATCTCCACCTTTTTCCGCCATTGCTCTTCAACAATGAAGCGAATGTCGATAGTCGGTTTCAAAACCATTCATATCTTGACGACATTTCTCAACCACTATTCTTGTTTCGAAACAACGTCCATTAGGGATTGGACTTGTGTGCGAACACAGATATATCACTCTGTCTAGCGGGAAGATTTTTATCGATGGGTGATTTGGGCGAGGTTACCTTGAAAACCAACCCGAATTACGCGGAAGGTGCTTTTTGCACTTGTTAGTGGAGAGATCTTGGCCTTTGCAGCAAGAGGTGACATTGTGCTGTAGTAGCCTCGTCACCTTGGTGGTTGTGGCTGTTCAATCATTTGTTCCATAGCTTCACGAAAGTTTGAACTTGTAGATTAGTGTACGGATAAGTTACTAATGAGACAAAAACAAACAAAGTAGGTTAAACGTTTATACATAACTTATTTTGGTGAACTAATGTAATACATTAGCATGTATTGTAGTGCCAACTACATAATAAAATCACTTTCGGAACATATGTCCATGTAGCATGCCTACTGTATTGTCTATTTCCTCACATTTGTTAACATCTAAGGATAAAGAGACATGGTTTAAAGTAGGATGAACATAGTATGACATCATTCATATCATGGGCAAACAAATATAAAACAAACAGGCTATTTTATCATTGTGTGCGCACGTGAACATAACAACTAGATTACAGATCAAGACCAAAAGAATATCCTTCATCTCTTTTAAACCATGTAAGGTGAAATGATACGTTAAGACAATTGTGTATAAAAGTGAGCAGAGTAACGACATTGGCTGCAAACCAAGTAGTTAAATGAACACATCACAGTACCAATCAGTTCAAGGCGGGAGGAGTAAGGACTTACAACAGCGGCTTGAACTGGTGTGCTCATGCCCTTCATCTTCTTGGTGTGGCAATCCTTGAAGATTTGCATTGCATTGGTTCAGTTCTTTTTGGTCCGCACGGGCTTTCCTCTGTATTTGGAACAAGTCAATATAGATACGATAATATGGCACAAAAAAAAGAAGGAAGTAGCAGCTATTTACATAAGTCTCGCGATTGTGCAATATAGCTACGAGATCCTGTTGTCATTGGAATTTCACTTTAGAGCGGTTGGTTTTGTTCTTCAAACAGTTAGCCTAGAAGAAGATACACTTGTAAGGCACATACATAAATACAAGTTCAATATGTGGTCGATCAAATACATATAGCCTACGATACTTTGGATCGGACCGGTGTTTAACGAGGGTTGTCCGGTCTTCATCGTAATATATTCCTTTGGAGATGTTTGGGCGATTTCATTGTTAGCCTTGCCTTCAAAGTGAGATTTTCTAAGGTGGTACCGATCTTGTCGTGAAGCGGTGAAAAACATGAGTGCATGCTTGTTTAGTTGCATCATCTTTTGGATCAACTTGAACCTCATCTGTTGAAGAAAGAATGTGAGTCTTATTAGGAGGAAGCTAGAAAGTATGGGACGAGCAAGACAATATTACTAATTGCGATGAATAACATTACTTACGGATAAATGGTCAAGGAAGGTGTTAAGCTGGGTATTGTCTTTCTCATTCTGTCTTTGGATCCACGTTGGGAGGATCGCGCATGACACCTAACGGCAGCGGCTGCCTCGATACTAATTTGGCTGACTCAGTAGCATCACGTGGCCTTTTAAACCTGCCTCAAAATGGATCTCCATTCTTCCTCCTTTAGATTTTGTTAATCTGTCAAGCATTATCCACGATGTCTGTTTCCGCTTGCGCCGTGGTGCTAGTTCAACAACGAATATGGAAAGTGTTAGTGTACATCAAGCGTGAGAGTACATATAAAGGAGCATGCAAGCGCAACTTGACTCGGTGAGTACCGTCTTGGTGTTGATGCTCATGAGGTTCATCTGATCTTGCCAAGTCTGTTGTGTCGTGATTGCTTGAAGTAGTGTTAGGTGTGAAGGCAGCTTGGGAACGGCGGTTCGAGCAAACAAACAAGTAACTGGTTGAGATCTTTGATGCAGTTGAAGCGGATGCTGCAGCTGGTGGAGCGGTGATCTTGTGTTTGTAGATTTAGCGGTGGACTTGGACCTTCTCTGCACTATAAGTACCAGAGAATCTCGACAATGAGAACCTTTTCCGTTTCACCCGACGAGTAACAACACTCCCTACTATATTATTTTCCTTGCTCTTTTTTGACTTTGCCATGTCAAGCTGTACCCACAACACAAAAGAATAAAATCACTCTTCAGAACTCATTGATGCATGATATAGACAAGCAATACTTTGATGTAAGACAACCGTATGAGGATGGAATATGTAAGAAAAACAGGACGGCATGACATATTCACAGCTACGATGTGCAAACTAAGCAGAAGGATTTTCAAGAAAATAGAAGTAATGCAAGCTAGACACCATATGAAAGATGCAACCAATATTACTCTGCCAAGTTAAAAGTGTCTTGTCATAAGTGGCAATTCAAAAAATTAGAAGCGGTACAACATAGAAATCAATGCAAGATGCAACCACTATCAAACTGCCATGTTAAAAGCGTCCAATCATGAGTTCTTGATGCGGGATACACAACAACAGTACTTTGATGTAAGAACATGGTATGATAGATAGATGCAGATGTATTCTAGACACGAGAAAGCCATGTCATATGCACATGTATAACGTATAAACTCAGCAGGTGCAATTTAATCAAAATAGAAGAAATACAGGCTAGACAACATATGCAACATGAAACCAATTATCACATTTGTCAACTTAGAGCAAGCACTGCGATGGTGGAGTCGGGAGATGAACTCATCATGTAGACTTGGGACTTCAACTTCATTAGCGATGGCGATGGCAAATCTAGAGAGTCTCTGTTTGCGTCGGTGCGAGTACCACCAACATCCCTAACTTACTCTTTTCCTTCCTATTTTACGATATTGCCTTATGAAGTCAAAACCACAAGAAGATGAATAAAATTAGCTCTGCATAACTGGTTGATGCATGATCTGAGATGAACACTACTTTGATGTAAGGCAAGCGTGGGATAGGAGGATGGAATATATACAAAAAATACAGCGTTTCATATTCACACGTACAATAGGAGGATGGAATATGTATGAAAAAACAGATGCGGAAGGCATTTCAACAAAATTAGAAGAAATGAAAGCTAGGCACCATATGAACATGCAACCAATATCACTCTATCGGGTAAAAAGTGTCTCGTCGTAAGTGCCATTTCAAGAAATTAGAAGCGATACAAGCTAGAAGACAATGCAAGATGCAACCTACATCACAGTCCCAAGTTAAATGTGTCTTATGGGTAAGTGATCGTTGCAGTATAAGTTGTAAGCTACGCAGATGCAATTCTACATAATCGAAGCAATACAAACTAGACATCATACGGAAAACGCAACCACGTATAACAGGTTCCAAGTAAGAGCAAGCACACTGTGATGGTGGAGTAGGGAGATGTGCTCATCATGTACACGTATGTTCTAGAAACAGGAACACGTGTCATATTCACATGCATTATGTGTAAAGTAAGCAAATGCAATTCAAGTTAGAAGCAATACAAGCTAGACATCATCGCAACATGCAACCACATATAATAGTGTCAAGTTAGAGCAAGCACACTGTGATGGTGGAGTAGGGAGATGTGCTCATCATCTACACAACTATGTTGGTGTCCAGCCTTGTGTTGTCTTGCGAATCTTGTTGGGAGGATGGCGGAGTAGAATCTGTAGAGACCCCTGTTTGAGTTGCTCAGAAGGACCACCATCATCCACCGCGGACTAATTTCCTTCAGCTGTAATGATTTTGCATTGTGAAGTCAAACCGATAAGAAAAAGGAATAAAATTAAGCTCTTGAGAACTCATTCATGCATGATCTTGATGAACACTACTCGGATGAAAGGCAAACACATGATGCAAGGATGGAATATGTATGAAAAACAGGATGGTGTGACATATTCACACCTATGATGTGGTAACTAAGCAGAAGGCATTTCAACAAATTAGAAGCACTGCAAGCTAGACACCATATGAAAGATGCAACCAATATCACTCTGCCAAGTTCAAACTGTATGTCGTTTCAACAAATTAGAAGCAGTATATGCTAGAAATCATATGCAAGACACAACCGATATCACAGTGGCGACTTAAAGGTGCCTTATCATGTGATTGATGCGGGATATGCAAGAATAGTAGTCTGATGTAGAAACAGGAACACATGTCATATTCACAGGCATTATGTGTAAAGTAAGTAGATGCAATTCAACAAAGTTAGAAGCAATACAAGCTAGACATCATACGCAACATGCAACCACATATAATAGTGCCAAGTTAGAGCAAGCACACTGTGATGGTGGAGTAGGGAGATGTGCTCATCATCTACACAACTCGTTGTTGTCTAGCCTTGCGTTGTCTTGCGAATCTTGTTGGGAGGATGGTGGAGTAGAATCTGTAGAGAACCTCCGTTTGGTTGCTTGGAAGGACCACCATCATCCAATGCCTTGCCAATTTCCTTCAGCTTTATTGATTTTGCATTGTGAGGTCATACCGACAAGAAAAAGGAATATCATTAGCTCTTGAGAACTCATTCATGCATGATAATCTTGTGAACACTACTCGATGAAAGGCAAAGTCATGATACGAGGATGGAATATGTACGAAAAAATGGGCTGACTTGACATATTCACACCTATGATGTGGTAACTAAGCGAAGGTACTTCAACAAATTAGAAACACTGCAAGACACCATATGGAAGGTGCAATCAATATCACTCTGCCAAGTTAAAACTGTCTCGTCATAGGTGGCTTTCATCAAACTAGAAGCAATACATGCTAGAAATCATATTCAAGGCGCAAACCAATATCACGCTGCCAACAAAGGTGTCCAATCATAAGTGGTGATGCAGGATACACAAGAAGAGTAGTTTCATGTAAGAACATGGTGTGATAGACAGATATAGTATGTACCAAAAAGCAGGAAGCGTGTCATATTCACATGTATCATGTGTAAGCTAAGCGAGATGCAGTTTACACTAATTAGGAGCAATCTGAGCTAGACACCATATGCAACATGCAACCAGATATCCACTTTGCCAAGTTAGAGCAAGCACCTTGGATGGTGGAGTAGGGGCGGAGACTTGGACCATGTAATGCACTATCGGTACAAGGAGAATCGGTATAGATGCTCCGTTTACGTTCTTCTGAGAGGACCACCATCATCGCCTTCCTTACTCTTTTCCTTCCTCTTTCTTGATTTTGCCTTGTCAAGTCAAACCCACAAGAAAAAGGAATAAAATTTGCTCTTTAGAACTTATTGATGCATGATCTTGTGAACACTACTTTCATGTAAGGCAGCCGCATGATAGGAGGATGGAATATGTATGAAAAACAGGACGGTGTGACATATTGACATGTATGATGTATAAAGTGTAAACTAAGCACAAGGTGCTTGAACTTATTAGAATCGATGCAAGCTAGAAACCATATGAAAGATGAAACCAATATCACTCTGCCAAATTAAAAGGGTGCCCTAACAAATGTATTTGACCAAATTAGAAGCAATACATGGCAACATGCTAGAAATAATATGCAATATACAGCGAATAAAGGTGACTCATCGTAAGTGATTGATGCGAGGATCTGAGAAGAGAGGTAGTTTCATGTAAGAACAAGGTTAACACATAGATGTAGTGTGTACCAAAAATAGGAAGGCATGTCATATTCACAGGTATAGTGTGTAAACTAAGCAGATGCAATTTACCCTAATTAGAAGCATTACAAGCTAGACACCGTATGCAACATGCAACCACATATCACATTGCGAAGTTGGAGCAAGCACCTGTGATGGTGGTGTAGGGGAAGTGCTGTCTTCAGGTACAGAGCAACGTTCAATATCTTCATTTAGGCTTGCTGTTTCTTGAGAATCATGTGGAGAGGATGAAATTGCATTCTTTATAAGAGTATTGCGTCTCATATTAACCCACGCGCGTAACTGTCTCATCATAAGCGATAGACGCAGGATACACAAGAACGTAGTTTGATGTAAGAACATGGTGTGATAGGCGGATGTAGTATGTACCAAAAAGCAGGAAGGCGTGTCATATTCACATGTATAATGTGTAAGCTAAGGAGATGCAATTTAACAAATTAGGAGCATTGATGAGGGATACACAAGAAAAGTAGTTTGATGTAAGAACATGGTTAATAGAAAGGCGTAGTATGTACCAAAAACAGGAAGGCATGTCATATTCACGGTATAATGTGTTAACTAAGCGGATGCAATTTACCCTAATTAGAAGCATTACAAGGTAGACACCATATGCAACATGCAACCACATATCACACTTTGCCAAGTAAGAGCAAGCACCTGCGATGGTGGTGTGGGGAATTGCGGTGATCAACTAGAGAGCTACATTGACTATCTTCATTTAGCCTTGCTGTTTCTTGAGAATCATGTGGGAGGATGACCTTGCACTCTTTAAGCAGTAGAGGCGTCTCACGATAACCCACCGGGTGTTGTCTCATCATAAGTGATTGACGAGGATACAAAGAGCATTAGTTTGATGTCTGAACATGGTTAATAGACATATGTAGTATGTATCAAAAACAGGAAGGCATGTCATTATCAAAGGTATAATGTGTAAAGTAAGCGGATGCAATTTAACCAAATTGGAAGCAATACAAGCTAGACACCATATGCAACATGCAACCACATTTGACAGTGCGAGTTAAAGCAAGCACACAGGATGGTTGTGTGTGGCAATTGAGATCATCAAGCTGCAGAGCTACGTTCTTGTCTCCAACTGCGACATTGCACCCATTAGGCGCTGAAACGCTTAGTGCTTATCTTGAATTACTTTGGGCGACTTCTGTCTTTTCTTTTACGCATTCATCAACACTTTGCATCGAGTCTGAAATACCCATGCATAAAAAACAATAGTGTGAGTATGGGTGAAGTGTGTGCACAATTAGTACAATGTAAAGGTAGCAGATAGCAGGTCGGTGAGAAATAAATGACGGGAGACATATGATAGCTCTACAACATGCATGGCACACTCAATTACTACATTATTATATGTAAATAATAGTCGACTGAAAGCAAATAGGTCAGTCCATTTTTTCTGCACCGTCCGATGTACAAAGAACAGGCGGATCGCCTTCATCTACCTCCAGCCAGCGGTGTTGACGATCTTCCTCGAACGCCGGCGACCACCGCCCAATATTCCTCCCTGCCTGCGCCTCCCTCGACCTCACCGCACCGCCCGTGCACCACCCCCCACCATCCATTCAAGCCCGCCGACCTCCAGATCGGGCGCAAGCTCCTGCACCCCACACCCCTATGATAGACACCGATCGCCGCTTCCCACAGGAGCAGGCGGACTAGGTGCTCCACGCGCCTAAGCGGGTGCTGCTTCTTTAATTGTGGTTCGACCGACCTGAATTGAAATCGGCAGACTCTTGACCTCTAGCAAAGGTGAAATAGTAAAGGGAGAAACCTTGTGCATTTAGTATCACGAAGAAGATGCGATGAAGCGCTCAACTAGTTTCTTTCATGGGATGAATACGGTGTGGCGGAGACGTAAGATTTGCACGAATAAGGGAAGAGGAGTACCTCTTTCTCTGGCGATCTTGTGTCCTCCTTCATTTTTCCGATGATCTTGTTGTTCGCGGAAACCAGAAGTTGTGGAGGACAGTGCAGCCTTGGGCGAACCCATGGCCAAGTTGTTGAGTGTGGTGCGGTGGCCGTCCGGCGGCGGGAAGCAGATCCGAGGCGGCGAACGACGGCGTGGCGGGAACAGCTCCGGTGCGGTGGGCGGTTGCGGCAGTGGAGCCGCAGCAGGTGAGGCGCGAGGCGGCGTGGTCGGAGTGGTTACGATGCAGCGCCGCGTTGGCGTCGGCGTCGTGGAAACAGCTCTGCCTTGGCTTCATCTGCTAAGTCCTTGAGGCGTTGCGGTTGCGGTTGCATTGACGGCGGCGTCGGGTACCGGCTCGGCGTGATGGAGGAGGTGGCGGTGGATTGGCGCTATGGGGTGGAGGGCGGAGGAGGCTGGGGTTTGGCGGCTGGTGGAAGGCGTTTTGCGCCCACGGATTATGAATGGGGAAGCGGAGGGAGGCGGGGAACTAAGGGGAACAATGTTTCGGTTTGAGGCAGCTTGTTTGAAATTTGGGAAAGTTACAAACTTTTCCCCATCTAAAATTCGGACATATTGCGGGTTGGGGTAGGACAATCATGTCGGTGTCCCAAATGTGGGCGGGATAGATTTGGCCGAGCGCATGGGTGTTTAAGCGCCCACGGCGATGAATGCTTCTCGGGGCGGTTGAGACTAGCGTCTTGGTGAAGTTACAAACCTACCCGGTTTAGACCTTTGGACATCGGGCGATAGGCTACACGGCTCGAGTCGGGACAGTAATTTCCTACCACCAAAACATTAGTCTCAAGCGGTTTGGGTGACGAGAGGCCTATTTGGCGCTTCGTTCAATATTTGGGAGCGAAGCATTAACGTTTTGGTTCTCTTGAATTGAACTTTCAGGATTTGTCAAACTTCACAAATCTTTACTCTTGAAAATCCTAAAGCTACGATTATTTTGGAATGGAGGGTACATTTTAATATACATTGTACAGTATATATTAAAAATATGCAACTTACCTCAGTTCATGCATGGTTCCGGTATAATCTCCTTGGTTGCAAAAAAAGTTAGATATGCGTATGAATATATATAGCATGTTCAAACTCACAACAAAGATTGATGCCCCTTTTACATCTGATTTACAAATGCCATTATCTCGGGTTCAAATAGATGAATGCACTTCCTATGAATTCGAATCTTCGAAACCCCCTTTATGTTGAATTCGACATGTATTTTATTTAAGTAGCTAGCAATTTGGAATGTATCCATGCAAGTGACAAATGTATAAAGTGCTTCACACTAACAACATGGAGTGCACTAATTAATGTTTATATATGAATTGCAAAAGCATCCATTGCCTGTATTTCAAACCGCTCTCACTCTATGGATCGATAATATGAAATAAACACATGCACATGCTAGAATTCAATAGAGTATGGGTGTCGATAGACCGATTTTAGTCCATACGCAATTTTGCAAAATTCATGATCTCATCCAAAATAATAATGCCATTTATATTTTAATTTAATCGTAGAACCGCCTTTTACACGTAGATGCACTATACCTCGCCCCATTCTCACAAGCGCGTTATATATCTCTCTATCTAACATAAGTGCACACACTTTATATGCATCGGCATTTCTCTTTCACACATGCTCACAATCTCTCTCGGGGTGTCGGGGTGTCTCACGCACATGCTCTCTCTGTTTCTCTCTCTCTTCGACTACTATGTACCACTCTTTTCACTAATCTCAGTTGGAAAACACTATTTCTCTCACATGCATATATACACATGCATGGTCTCTACTAGCCCTCTATCGCACATATATGTGCCTCGTGTCTCCCATACGCACATTATCTTTAGGCCTCTCTACACATTGCCCCCCCGACACACCTCTCTAATAGTAGTTGGCAGATATGATTTCATCATATCATTGGTAGGATATCCACGGCTGTTAGGCTGGATGGTATCTGAGGCAAAATTTTACCCTAGTTGGATCGGACCCTTGCAGTTGAAGAAAGAGCCTACTCTGGTACTGTATATTAGTGATAGGGTGTGTACAAAGTACACGTGAATACCAGGCATTGTGCGTGTGTGTATACTATCGACGAACTAGCCCCAAGCTTGTATAACATACTAAGGGCCTAGGGTTACAAATCATATATAGTCGGCTTATCACCGGTGGGGATAGAGTCCTCCATGACTCTGGTAACCGTGTTTCGCCGAGTCCTCCACATGGGTCTCCGTATAACACGTCTCGGTCCAACCTATATGAGGCGCAGGATGGAACCGACCCATGAGTCTTCATGTTGACCCACCACAACTAGAAATGATGTGCCCACCACACCACACACGCAATCGGCCACTAAGAAAATAAGCATATACAATAGTACAACAGTATCTAGCTCACCGTACATCTCCATATTTTGTCGATGACACTGACGGACTTTGCATTTGATGCGTGCTCCGTATTTTGTTGACGACACTTACGGTCATTGTATTTTAAGCGAAAGCACGATATGGTCACTGGACTTCAGAATAAGCTCATCACGGTCACCACATACATTTTGTCGTGCTAACCAACATGTGGTTGGATGGTTAGAGGACAGTGGTTTCTCGAGCCCACCAAGGTTAAAGTCCCGGTGCTCGCATTTATCTTTTGTTAATTTCAGTATTTTCCGGCGATGTACGTTCAGTGGGAGGAGACGTTCCACTCGACTACGAGGCACCTATGGTGACTTCATAAAATCTCAAGATCATGTAGATGAAAAAGTTAGTCGACCGATGTGTAGCCTCACCCTGCACGCACATGCGCACGCGACGCAAGACACGCACGCGCGTGTAGGCGTGCAACACCGACTGCGATACACATAGCGTACACGCGCACGCATCTTTGGCGTGCAACAACGACTGAACACATGCACTCACGAACACACGCGCGTCGCACCCATGCATGCAACACTGAAACGCACCCTTGCGTCACGCAACACTTCGCGCCTGCATGCACACAGCACACGCGCGCAAGACACACGCTCAACCTATCGTGCATACACCCTTTGTTAAGGACATGGATTATTACGGTATTAATCAATCTTATCGTGATAAGAAGAACATTGATGTTTGCATCGGTCTTTATGAATCTAGCGTGTCGAGCGGGCTATCAACATAGTAGGCTTAACTACATGAAAAAGATGACGTCACACTCAATGAACAATCATCGGTTTATGAAATGCCCACTTCTGACCGTCCTGGCCCACCAAAGGTTCCGCTGCTGTGTGCTGCCTGCGTTGGGTCACTGACATGCAGGCCATGCACCCAAAGAGCCCACACGTCAGTGGAAGAACGACGCGGTGTCCTAGGTCAGAGTCGAGGGCGCCACTCGCAGCACGCCCGGTTGAACACGCCTCCGTGCCGCATTCAAACGTCTATTTAATCTCCTATTTAAACGAGGCCAAACGCCGGCCAAGAATCGCACACCTCCGCCGCTCCCCTATCTCCTCCACCATTTTGTCCACTCTTAAAATGCCCTACGAAGAGTAGTTATTCCGCATCCAAGCCGGCTGGGTAGCCTGCCGGATACGAGCTATGCAGCTCGCTGATCCACCTCCCTCCCCTCACCCGACGGAGCCAGTTGCCGACCCAAGCCGGCGCGTGGTTCAGCAACTCGCCGCTCCAGGCCAGCTCGACGAGGAGCAGCGCACGGGCGTCGTTGCTGCCGTCCACGCCGCCACCTTGTACCGCGTCTCCCATTTCTGTGGCCAAGACTCCCATGCCGGCGGCCGCGCCATGCAAGCAGCGACAGAAGCCGGGTGCGCGGAGAGCGACGAGTCGGTGGCCAGCGCCTCTGCGTCTGCCGCCATCATCGAGGAGAAGTAGAACATGGGAGGCCGCCGCCGCTTGGGTCCCATGAAGGCCACTGCGGAGGCAACCCCGGCGTACACAGCAGGTGTCTTGCCGGATTCTTTTGTCGCGAGGACCTTCGTCGACCCTGCATGGTCTCCACGGAAGAGGTCAATGTTAGGATGAACTCGAGTCGGTGCCGGCCACGAAGTAGTGGCCGGTGATGAACTCGAACCGGTGCCGGCCACCATCATCTTCGGCACCAGCCAATGATATCGGTTAGGCGGTGGGGAAGCGAGTGATCGCTGCGCTGAAGCATATACCTCGGGGCTCCGGCAGTCCGGTGATCGTCTGCGGACAAGAGAACACAAATCGATCGGCGGGCGACCATTTAGGCCAGGTATTATATACCTGTGCTGTCGAAACTAACACCGCGTAGTTCATTTGAATGTAATGAAATCCGTCATGTTTGTGTGAAAATCTGGTATTTTATATGATTTCCGTCATTGTTTATATGAAATATCAGTTTGTCTACATGTTTGCGTGAATTTCGTCCGGTTGGTTGAGTTCTTTGTCATAATGTAATGCGACTACGGTTGGATGGCGTAATTTGCGGTTATTGGTCGATCTGCGGGCGGCTCGGGCGGCATTGTGGGACAAAAACACAGCTCGTGCGAGCTCGTCTCCAACGTCTTGTATGGAGGATGCATGACAGCATGAGCACCCGAGCCATTCCTCGATCATCGATGGCAAAGGCACCGGTGGACAAAAGGGTCGCCAATATTTTGGCTACCCGGGCAAGATCAAACAGCCCCTCCCAACAGATTCAAATCCCTCGTTAAGCTGTGGAATTTTGCCATGTGTTGTTTTCATGGACTAGCAAGATGCCCGTGCATTGCATGGAACATCAAGATGCATTTTTACAAACTCCGCATGCATGCAAGGGATAATTAATGTCCTCCTTTGCTAGTACCACGAGGCAAACACCATTAATATTGCATCGATTAGTGTTAGTGGCCTTGTATATCTGCAAATTGTAATTTTGATAGTGGCCTTTGTATATAAAAATGGAGGGAGAAATATGAGAGATAAGGTGAGGAGGAGGGGCGTGGTGCCGTGGTGGTGGTGGTGGTGGACTGGGCGGAGGCATGGGGATGGACGGCGCATTATGTCTAGGTTTGTATCTCTCTCACAAACACCCACGTAGGTGGAGGGCGTGCCGAAGAGGTGCACGCCGCAGGCGCACATACTCCGTCTCTTTCCCAACCACACCAGCGGGTACACGTGGAGCTCATTTCTGTCTGAAAAAGGCAGCCCACGTGGTAATTTGGCACGTGTCTTGGTTGTCCATTTGGTGGAGGGAGGATCGTCTACCACGGGTAAACAAACAAATTGCGACTTGACGCGTTATGTTAAACTAAAAAAAAGAGGCAAACCATGTGGGGCCTACCTTAGAGGCAAGGCTCTATACACCGGAGTACTTTTGATGTGTCCCGTCAACTCGTGAAACGAGGAGAAACTTGCTTAGTCACGCCGTCTCCCCGCCCACAGTAGCGGTGGCTCGCAAGATGAGGTGAAGCTTACTACTAATGTGCGCCTTCGCCCGCTCCCTACCATGCCTTGCGGTGGCTCGCACCACGAGGAGAAAATTTTACTACTCCCTCCGTTTACTCCTCGTCCCTACTACGTACTTTGGTTAGTACTCCCTCTATTTACTTATACAAGGCCACTATAAAAAAAATACATTTTGCATCTATACAAGGCCACAAATAGTAATTGAGACAAAAGTTACTACTCCCTCCTTTCCAGTTTATGGCTCAATTTCAAAATCTCTCCAACCAAGGTAGACGGTGAGTGGTCGAATTAATTTCGTAGTTTGCACAGTACGCTCCTTTTTCTCAAGAAGTTATATTTACCGTGGCATTAATTAGAACGAATGCATGAATGACCACTAAATTTCCATGAACTTGTACATGCATTGGTTAGTTTCCTCTTGACACTGCTTGCGTCGGGTGATCTAACGCACCTCGAAATCCAACATCTAATAGTACTACTACTAGTATAGTAGTATTGAGACTTATCAAACGGAAAAATGAATGTTTGTTAGATGAGCCCTATAAACCCTAGTGGGTATGTACTCCATAAAAACAGATTTTTCCAAAACTAAGTCGCTCACTTTCATGAATTCTGTAGTATACTCCTCCATCGACGCTCCCTTTCATGAATTCCGTACTTCTTGTCGCCGACATGTGGGACATATAGCAACCGGGTCGATGTGTCAAGCACCAAATAACAGTGCAGAATAGCAGGGGGGACGCACCCCACTCGTACCGGCCCAGTAGTAGTAATGAGCAATGAGACGTCAAATCAGAATGCCGCACCTTCCCAGACGGACGAAGCAACCATTATTTCACACTTCGGTTCGACATCATCTCAAACCATGTACTAGTATTGCTTCTGCCTCAAGAGGGACATGCGCATCGCCTTGGTATATCATGACACGTGGGACCGCACGACAGGCATGCTCCCCCGCCGATCGCTCGGTAAAATCACCTCATTTTTACTATACTTCCTCCGTATCGGTTTACCACATGGCATGCACGTCGTTCTAGGTTGAGAATTTAACTGGCTATATATATATGTGATGAACAGTACGCTAGCCTTTTAAAAAATGTATACTTTTGTGCAGTAGTACTCCACTATCGATGGATTAGCCATGGAGCAAAAATTGAAATTAAAAAAAGGTGGCACATATAGAGGCGCTAAATAGCCAAATTATGCATATAGTACTATTAAAAAAGCTAGTACGTGCTTAATTGGGGTGCTAAATTCTATTAAAGAAATACTAGTACTAGTATGTACATCTTGAAGAGTTAAAGTAACAAGAAGAAACATAATATAGTTCTGCTGGGGCTCAAAGACAACACACCCTCAAATTAAACTAAGCACACCTGAAATTAAACTATGCAACTAATCCGGTGAACCTGCATTAGGCTAGTCATAGTGGGAGTAACAGCTAGTAACATAGCGCACTCCAAGAAATTTTTGCTTATGTGGCAAGTATTTAATGTGAGGTGGTAACATAATATATTCTTGTAACATAGCGCTTCCCAAGACAAGATGAGTCTACAAGCTAATAAATGAAGCCATCTATGACACCACTATCATGTTACTTTGCATTATGAAGGTAGTAACTTAGACTAGTGTCATGCATATGACACTAGTCTAAGTTACTCCCCACTATGACCAGCCTTAGAACCACAATGAGCAACGACACTGCCACCTTACTCGGAGTCCTCGTCCACGTCCTCGACTTCTTCCTTGTCCCTCTTCCTCTTGGCCGATACTTTTTTGCTTGAACCGCCAACTTGGCTGTTGCTCTTCATCCAGCCCTTGTAGATATTGAAACAAAGGTAGCCATCCATTGCAGCGTACTGGATGTGGTCTATATCTAGTACATTCCGCTGCCATGCATGACGATGAAAGCGTGTATGGAGGTTTCTCCGGTTTACGTCTGAAGGATGAACCATGGCTCCTGCCGAGTCGGCATTGAAGGTGACGAGAGGGCACCGGCCGATTCTTACGGAGGTCGAAGGGTTGCCTACAATGAGGCCTATCCGACGTGGGACTTTTTGTCGTTCTTAAAGTCTCATGAACGAATTTGACTGTTTTGTCCTCGAGGAAGTTCTTAAAATCCTGGCACTCAACGTCGGCATGGCATATGTGGTAGACCAAGCAAACGTTATGTACGCAAACCTGGATCACGGTGGGCTTCTTCCTCTCTTCGTCCTTTAGATCCTTCTCTCGTCCCACGACTGTGGTGTACTCAACATCTAACCCGGCGACCCACTCATCATGTGAGTTTTCGAACATGCGTCTGAAGCGAGAAAGGCATCCTTTCACCGTCGCGGAAATACGGGTGTAGATGACGTCGAACTCATCGCCGGTGATGGTTCTAACCTTGTACTCACCGCCGATCGGGGAGATTTGGGGCGCCATGGATTTGGGAGGAGGTTAGGATTAGTGGAACTGCCGTAATGTGAATGGGCGGGGCGACTAGGAGCGAACCGCCGTAGTATTAAAGGGCGTGCGGGGGCGAGTAGGAAGCGAACTGCCAGCGTCGCGAGCGGCGGGGTAGTGGCTTTCCATTCTCCCATGATACGGGCTTCCGAGAGCCCTTGGATCTGAGATCGAGCGGTTGCATGGCGTGATTCTAGACCTATGGGTGAATATCCTATCACGGAGGTTATTCTGCAAATTTTCAGCAACTTAGCATGCGACCATCGATCTCGATCCAAGGGCTGCCACAGCCCGTATCATGGTCGCGCCTACCACGATCGTCGCGTCACTTTCATGGCAGTCGCGCTTGGAGATTTAACACGGTGCGTTAGGCTATCTGATGTTGGCATGTCATACATAGTCATCACTTAGTCACTCATACTACAACAAGGTTGGCTATAAGGTTGGCTATAAGTGTATTTTTTTTACTCCTCTCTATCTCTTTCTTCGTACTCCCTCCGTCCCATAATATAAGAACGTTTTTGACACTAGTGTAGTGTCAAAAACGTTCTTATATAATGGGACACAGAAGTACTAGTATTATTGCATTTGCCAAGGAGTGACCTCTTCCAATGAAATGGTGTTGCTAAGTTTGCTTCATTTAATTAGCTATAGACTCAAAATTGTCTTTTCACCTAGGTACACACGCTTAGCACCGTTTCTTCCTTGGGTCACCAAACTAGTCTCTCTCTTCTTCATTAACTTGCCACATCAGACTTTATGCCTGTGTGGCAAGCTTAAGCACCTGTAGGAGCAAGTAAGTACAATAGTGTGCTTTACATGGCATTTTTGCATATATGGAGGAAAGAGAGGCAAGGAAAAAGTGGAGAAGTGGGCTCTCATGCAAGAGCCAGCCTCTACTACTACATGGTGGAGCATTGGGAGAGGCACCTGTATGGAGGTGGTCAGGAATCGGGAGATTCACGCCGGTCGTAGCGCCGTAGTTAAAATGATAATGGCAAGTCAAATCATGGGGCCCCACCTGTCTAGCAGTAACTCGCTGTCAAATCACACAACCCTACGTTTGCAGCAGCCTACTCCCTCGTCTTCTCGCATCTTTGTCAAACCGACTAGGAGGAGCTGCCCCGCCTACCGCGCAGGAAAAGCCCCGCCCTCGACTTTTAAATACAACTACTCCCTCTGTCTAGGTGAGTAAGTCATCTTACGAAAACCAAATAATCCCAAAATACTAAGGCGTGGTGCATTAACTTCTACCTCGTTTCTTGTTTCTTCACATATCAACCAATAAGAATCCAATGATATACTTTTTGTGACATAGTAACTCATATTTAGTTAGTCAAATGGATGACCTAGAACTACGTGCAGGCCCTATAAACCGAGACGCCTACAAATAAAAAACCGAGACAGAGAGGGTAGTTCAGCACGTATCTTTTAGATCAATATAGTCGGGATTCACCAAGGAGCAAAACCAAGTGGTAGGCTGCTCTGTCGTGTTGGCGTAACAACTCAAGCAAGGTCAGTCCGCTTTGCGAAATGGCGACACCTTAACAGACCCCTTTGGCGGACATGTGGCTCATCCACCGTCTTGTTCCACGTGCGATGCACCAAATCACAGTTCGAGCAGCGGTTGGAATTGGAGGCACCCGGTCGTGGCGCCCATGATAGTAGAAAATGAGCGATGAGGGTCAAATCACAAAGCCCCACCTTTCCCGCATTAAGCTGGACGGACGAAGCAACCATCATTTCACTCTAGCGCAAGAACATAAAGAAAAGAGAAAACAATGATGCGTGCGACAGCTACCTAGGGCACCCTAGGGTAGGGGTCTCCACTACAGATCCTTTTTTAAAGCGCCTCCACTACAAATCGGCTTCTCCCTCGTCCTCTTGAAGAAAACCGATGATGAGTGCGGCGGTAGGGTTTGTAGGAGTACTACAGCGTGCGGGGCCACGTCGTAGTAAACGGGTTCGAGTCGATGCCTTAAATATGTGTGGGCCACTTGGTTTCTGAGGAGCGAGGCAGCATTTTGGGTTCGGGACCAGTGGAGATATAGCACGTACAAAAATTGTGGGCGTGGGTTCGACCGAAGGCAATGATGCATGGGCCTGCATTTTGATATACAGGGCAGCGTGAAATTTGCTACTCTACTCAAAACTAGTAAGGTACACATGTATTGAGCATGAGATTTGAAACCAAATTATGAATAAATACACACTATAGCATGTAAAGCTTTGAGTCATATATGCATGATGTAGATGTTCGTTTAGTTCTTATAGTTCATCTCATTCAAAATCAATTAGTTTTATAAAATGTTAAGATTCATGGGGTTGTGCATTGTAAATCATAAAGTAAAAACAAATAATGGCAATTCATTTAGAAAAAATAATCAATTATGATCGGAAGATTCTAGAACAAAGGAGAAGTGCTTGTGTTTTGAGGTTTGTGCATTATGCTTAAGTTCAACCATGGAGTCTTCTAAATTGTACATGTGGCAGATCTGGTGGAATGTTGATGATATCCAACGGCCAGTGGTGCTCGGATTTGCCCATCTACTGCCTTTGTCGGGTTAGCTTCATCCAGCGACCATCTTTCAAAGTTATTGGCACACTATATAGTTCTTGTGCCATAGTTGCATGTTTTGGAAAAAAGCTACTAGTGGGTTGTACTATCTATTTAGGAATAGAAGATGTATACATGGAAGTTGTAGGGAAATGGAGAATCTCAATTCCTATGAGTAGGTATTGGAAAAGAGATGTCATTTGGTTCACATCATAGGAACTTTTCTATTGAATCTAGAGATGACATGTATCTCAAGTCCTATGAGGAGGGATTAGTAAAGAGATGTAATTTGGTTCATATCTTAGGAACTTTTCTATTGAATATACACTAATGTTTATTTTCCTTTGAAAGTAAGGGAGTATAGGAATCCATTCATATGAACCAAGTGGCTCTAAAGCTATAGAAATGATATCATGTTTATTTCCTTTGAAATGTAGAGTATATGAATCTATTCCTATGAACCAATTGGCTCTAAAGGAAAAAATCCTATAAAAATCATATCATATAGAGTTCCTATGATATTCCTCGACACTAAAGGATGGTTGAAATTGCTGCGGGTGATCGATGGTCTTTCTTTGTAGACTCCTCACCCATCTTTATAGTTACCTCTAGGAGATGAATGAAATGATATATCTGAGTATTCTACATGTGCAATTTGGTACACGAAAACTTCGGTAAAAGTTTGCGAGGTTCTAATTTTCAATAAAGCTATATGCACTGCATTTGAACGGAGGAGCATACGGCAGTTGCTAACACTCACGTGGAAGATTTGTGTGTAGGAGGAGTGGCTGTTACATTAAATGACATGGCAAAACCGACATTTGTCGGATGCCGATCTAGCAGTTCTTCGGCGTTAAATCGGGAAAAGGCTTGTGGCGAACGTTTGTCAGATAATGATTTACGGACACATGCATTGCATTGATACGTGCCCTGTCGGTGTCAAAACCGGCGGATCTCGGGTAGGGGGTCCCGAATTGTGCGTCTAGGCGGATGGTAATAGGAGACAAGGGACACGATGTTTTTACCCAGGTTCGGGCCCTCTCGATGGAGGTAAAACCCTACTCCTGCTTGATTAATATTGATGATATGGGTAGTACAAGAGTAGATCTACCACAAGATCAGAGAGGCTAAACCCTAGAAGCTAGCCTATGGTATGATTGTCGTTCATCCTACGGACTAAAACCTTCTGGTTTATATAGACACCGGAGAGGGTTAGGGTTACACAGAGTCAGTTACAAGGGAAGGAGATCTACATATCCGTTTCGCCAAGCTTGCCTTCCACGCCAAGGAAAGTCCCATCCGGACACGGGACGAAGTCTTCAATCTTGTATCTTCATAGTCCAGGAGTCCGGCCAAAGGTCATAGTCCGACCATCCGGACACCCCCTAATCCAGGACTCCCTCAGTAGCCCCTGAACCAGGCTTCAATGACGACGAGTCCGGCGCGCAGTTTGTCTCTGGCATTGCAAGGCAGGTTCCTCCTCCGAATACTTCATAGAAGATTTTGAACACAAGGATAGTGTCTGGCTCTGAAAAATAATTTCCACATAACACCGTAGAGAGAATAATATTTACACAAATCCCATCTGCTGACGTATTCCGCAGCGTGTCATCACACCATGGCCAAGCCTTTATTCGAATAGTTTTTACTGTCCCACCTCAGCGCGTTTAGCGAGGCGGTTTCCTTGGCACGTCTTGTCAAAGTAGAGATCGTGTCCCCTTATTCCGGGATTCTTATCAATACGGGCGTGGGTAACCCAATCACGCCGTTAGTGCGTCTCCTCTATCGGCGAGTCCCAAACGGTCACGGGGAGGGCTCTTGGTATTCAACCTCTTTATAAAGAGACCAAGGCTCTACTCCTTTCTTTCAATCTCAATCGAATCCGCCCCTCGCCTCGAGTTCCAACACCCAAAGCTCCAGATTTAGGCGCTTCGGACCTTCGATGATGTCCGGCTCGGACCTTCAAGGCCGGTGGATGCCTTCCTCCGTTACGGAAGAAGATGTGCTAAAGCTGAGAGATGCCAGGTATTTAACCGGCGAAATCTCGCATAGGCTGCCTGCTCAAGGGTAGGTTACTCCCACTCCCAAGCCTGGTGAGAGCGTGGTGTTCGCGTCTCACTTCCTTCGGGGGTTAGGCTTCCCGACGGACCCCTTCGTGAGGGGGCTCATGTTTTATTATGGGTTAGAATTTCACGACTTGGATCCGGAGTCCATCCTCCACATCTCATCGTTCATCGTCGTGTGCGAAGCCTTCCTCCGCATTACCCCTCACTTCGGATTGTGGCTCAAGACCTTCAAAGTAGAGCCGAAGATGATCAAGGGGCGGCAAGCGGAGTGCGGAGGGGCTGTTATAAGCAAGAATGCTGACGCTCCCTGGCCCGAGGGCTCTTTTCAAGAGGAGTTCAGCTTATGGCAACGAGAGTGGTTTTATATCACAGCGCCCAGGGGCACCAAGTGGGTGGCGCCTCCTGTCTTTCGCTCGGGTCCTCCCCCACGGCTGGTGTCATGGGTTAATAAAGGGCTCGACTGGGGGCCGTCCAAGGACGTGCCCTTGTTGCAGGGTCGCATTCAAGATCTCCTGGAAAGAGACATCAACCTGGCCGTAGTGGCGCAGGTCATGTTGATTCGCCGCACTTTGCCCTGCAAACGCCGCCCCCTACCTCTGTGGGAGTTTAATCCGGAGGAACCACGAGCTCTCCAACACTTTACCGGCATGACGCCCATGGAGATGTATAAATTGTTCTTCGGATCACAAGCAATGTGTCCGGACTTGACCGAGGACGCAGGGCTAAGCTGCAATCGCCCGGATACTCAAGTAAGTAGCCCTGTACCCGGACACGCTATCTGTATATTCGTCATAAAATTGCCCTTAAAGGAGCTGTCCCTTTAAACATGAGTGGATAGCGAAAGCAAAGCTGATTAGGTGTCCGGCCCCCCTCCCCGAGACCACGCCGGATCCTGTGTTAACCAGGATGCTAGAGGTTGCGCCTTTGGAAGAAGGCGAACTCCTCGAAGGAGGCTATCCGAAAATGAGGGGTCGAGAATCCCTCCATCCAGGGAAAGAAGAGGACCGCCTCTGAAGACCCGGAGACCATGGTCTCAAAGCGGGGGAAGAGTTCTTCGTCAGAGGGTCCTGCGCCGGGAAGTGCCTCGGCCGCATTGTGCCCTCAAGGGGATCAGCCCTCCAGCGAGCCGTAAGTAGAGAGGGGAGTTTCCAAATAAGAGACATCCCTATTTTATTCCTGAGAAAGACAACTGAATTTTTACCTTGTAGTTCGGATCTCCGCCCTTCGCAGCAGAGCTCATCTTCAGGGGATCTTCGTCCGAAGATGATGGAGAGTGGAACGCCCCCTCCTGCCGTACCGCCTGGCGAGGCGGGCGACCCCGAGGTGTCGTCGCGGAGGGTTTCTCCGAATATGGCAGGGCCGGAAAGCAGCCGCATAGCTCCCCAAAGCCCTCCGCGCCCGACCTTCGAAAAAGGCCATCAAACGAGTCCGGCACCGTCCGGTGCACGGGTGGAGGATTTGAAGGATCTGCTCGGGCGAGCGTCTATCTCAGAAGAACATTGTGCATTGATGGGCATGGTGATTGAAAGGATTTCCTCCGCGGAGAGCGGGTTGCATGAGGCCGTCAGGAGTTTACTGACAGGTTTTGAGGTACGCGAAATGATGTACCTTTGGACAGTTCCGCATATAAAAAGATGCGCCCTGTATAGATAGTAGCCCCTGAGACTCGGTGTGTTGTCAAAGATGACAACGCGCCGAGGATCATAATCCCAGGTATAACATGTCGCTCTTCCTATGTAGGTGGAGAAGTGTCCGGTGGCTAGCCGGACTGATAAATTTGCCGAGCTAAAGTGGCAACTTGACGTGGCGGATGCCGACATCGCGCTTGTCAACAAGCGGTTGGACGAGTCGCAAGGTATGAAATTTTCTCCGCGGACACCTGGTAAGGGGGCTTGATAACCTTGCCTTACAACATGTATGCTTGATGCAGATGGTGCGCTGCCATGGAGAACCTTGGCGGAACTCGCCCGAGCCAAGGAAGCAGGCGGAAAAAGTGATGCGGCTGCCTTAAAGGCGGACGAAGAGCTGAAAGCCGAATAGGCTGCTCACTGCCGAAGCAGGAAGGAAATGGCCGAGATGGCGGTGAAGTTGAAGGATGCTGCCGACACTGCAAGCTTCTTGAAAAAGAAGATCGGGCGGAACAAAAGGACCTAGAGAAGGCCACTACGAGGCCAAGGATGCTCGCTCGCAATGAGAGCCATGAAGCGGGGAGCTCGTCGGTAGGAGATATCGCGCCGGAAAGCCCTTTATCTGCGGATGAAGTTCGGGATCCTAAGTATGCTTAGTTGGACCAGTTGTGGAGTCTTGGCGGATACTTATCTGGATTTGGCGACAAGTGCATGCGCGGACGCGCCGAACACTCCGAGATCAAAGGATCACGAAGTGGAAAAGCTTTTTGGTCGCAGTTCCACAATCCAGGCGCCCTTTCCATTATCCGAGCAATTGGCGAATGGGCGGAGCTGAATAGGTTATCCGGACTCGCCATGAAGGAAGTCGTGAGTCATCTGTGGCGGAGGGCTGGAGCGAAGAGTTATTTTGGTTTGGTGCAGCGGTTCCTTGCGCGGTGCCCCATATCAATGCAATGAAGAGGTCAGCATGCATAGAGGTCGCGGATGGCTCTAGCCCGTGTCAAGACATCTTTGGCGGAGATGAAGACCACCGACGTTGCATCCCAAGATTCGGACAGGCCAGTACCGCCGAGCACTATTTTCGGGAAGTTCTGCAGGCGCTCGTTTAATAGAGGCGCGATGCTCGAAGGACATCATGTTCAATAACATGTATAATTGTAAGACAATGTTTCGATGGAATATAAAAGCTTTTTATACTTGTGCCTGCAAGAATTAAAATACCTCCTGTGCGGCCGTTAATGTATATGTGTATATAACCTGAAATATGGCAGTCTTCGGCTTTAGCCCAAAAGCATATAATGCGGGGGTGTTCGCAAAAGGCGCATTTTCACACTTGATCCAACGTCTTGGTCCTATAAAGGAGGTGATAGCGTAGCGAACTAGGCAACCGGACTATAATGCTTTATCACGTTCACTTAGGGCATCTCCAGCCGTGCCCCCAACAGGCTCCCCCAGGCCACTTTTTCGGCGCCGGCGCCAAAAAAACGGCCCAGTCGCGCCCCCAGGACGCCGACAATCGCCTGTTCGGACCTTTTTTCCGCCGGCGGTCACAGGCGAACCCGCATCGCTGGGAGCCGTTAGGGGCTCGGCGCTAGGGAAAGCACGCTGGCCCACACCGGCAGGGAAAAGTCAAGGTTTTCTTCCCCGACTCGCCTCGCACCCCGCGCCCTCGGCCACCACTAGCTATATCCGGAGGCGGCCGCGGCCTACTCCGCTAGATAGCCATTCCCGCGGAAAATAGCAGCGCTTCACGCGGCAGCCCTCCCGCAGCATTGGCGTTTCCGCCTTCGTTTCCGGCATGGGGGCGCGGTTTAACGGCAGTACCGCCCACCGGCGCAAGGTGTTGGCGTTTTGACTATGTCGGCGATGGACTCGGATGAGGAGGAAGAGCTCGCCCTGCTGCTTTGGAGGAGGAAGCGCGACCGGCGTCCGGAAGAAGAGGATCGATGGTGCTCGCTGCCCTCGCCCGGTCTGGGCGAGCAATGAAAAGCAGCGTCGAGGTGGCTCGGCGCGGGCGGGTGAAAGCAAAGAACCGGCATCGTCTGCAAGGCTAATGCATGCTCTACTCCGACTACTTCGCCGATGCTCCACTTCATGGCGAGAGAACATTTCGCGCCGTTATCGGATGAGCAAAGCTCTTCCTCGTGATTTTGAATTCCATCCGGAGTTAAACAACTACTTCAAGTGGAAGATGGATTGCCTTTGGTGCTCTTGGATTCACCTCCATCCAGAAATGCACGACAGCGATGAGGATGCTTGCATATGGAGCTCGGTGATTCACTCGACGACTATGGGCGCATGGCGAGTCCACCAGCATAGAGTGTTTCTACAAGTTACGTCGGGCGGTGGTGGCGTGTTTGGGCCACAATACTTGAGAACACCCAATGCGGAAGACACCGCTCAGATCCTAGCCTGAATGCAGCAAGAGGATTTCTGGGATGCTTGGAAGCATCATTGCATGCATTGAAATGGAAGAACTGCCCATTTGGTTGGCGGGGATGTACAAAGGCGCCAAAAGGCGGTTGCGATGTGGTGCTTGAGGCGGTAGCCACACAGACCTCTGGATTTGGCACTCCTTTGGTATGCTAGGAACTCACAATGACATCAACGTGTTGCAGTGTTCTCCTGTTTTTGCCAAGCTCGTTGAGGGCCATTCTCCTCCGTGAACTTCGAGATCAATGGGCACCAATACAACAAGGGTACTATCTAGCTGACGGCATCTATCCGAGATGGTCGACATTTGTGAAGACGATCTCAAACCACGTGGCGGAGGCAAGAATGCCTGGTTTGCGAAGCTTCGTGGAGGCTTGCGGGAAGGATGTCGGCGGGCATTTGGTGTGCTCCAATCTTGATTCGCTGTTGTTCGGTACCCGCTCAGACCTGGTCGAAAGATCAAATGTGGGAGATCATGACTTGCTGTGTCATCTTGCACAACATGATCATCGAGAGAAACAAGAAGACCCGGTGTTTGACCTTTGAACCATACTACGGCGGGGTCCTCTGGCGAAGTTGATCACCAGCTCTGGCAACTTGGATTGCCTATCTCGGTATGCTTGAGAGATCCAAGACCCATAGGTGCATCATCAAGCTGCGAAAGATCTGATTGAGCACCTATGGAGGCTCAAGGGGGCCGCCAGCGTGATGAAATACGAGTTTTATTTGTTGAACTATATAATTTGTATTGAACTATTTGTTGTTGTAGTATTTTGTTGAAGTATTTGATTTTCTATGATGAAATATGTGATAAGGAATAATTGTGTTGATAATTGAGCGCCGAGACACGGCGAAACCACGCCGAATATGGGCCTATTCTCGCCCATATGGGCGTTTATTAGGCGAAATGGGCTGCAAAGTGGGCCAATTTAGCGCTGAAAGCGGTGAGGCGGCAATGGCGCAAAACCGCCCCAGCCTTGATGTATCGCCAGGCTCGCCCCGAGGCGATTTGTATCGTCTGGGGGCCAGCGGCCGGAGATGCCCTTAGCCATAGGAGTTTGACCGTGGGGCTACTATATAGCCCCTAGGGGCACCGTGCTCGCCCGATTTGAAGCGCGTGTGCTCTGACCGAAAGCGCCCTTCGTTAATCGGAGGAATCCTAAAGATTCGGTGGGTCATCAGTGGTTGACCAAAGTGTCATGCTACATCATGACGGTCAGTTTTAAATCTTTCTCTCTTGAGGTGCTCGCCCGGCGAACACAGGCACAATCGCGATAGTTCTCCTGGTGCCGCCTTAGCCGATAGAGCGGAACGTAAGGCAGCAAAACACAAGAGCTGGGCAAACCAAACATTTGACAAAAGACATGATTCAGAGCTGATGCATATAAGGCCAAACTCGCGACGCCGAACACTCCCTAAGGTATTCGGTCTTTATGAAAACGGGCTGAACAACGCCCTTATTAATAAGCCCACGTGTCCAGTGCAGCGCAAAGTTACGGCGTGGCGATGCCAAGGCGCCAGCCTCCACCTCGGTTGTAGCAAGAAACCGGGGGATGTGTATCAACCAGAGACAGTAAAAAAGGTTTACGCAGGGTCTTAATCTGAAAAGAATCCTTGCAACAAGTCCCTACTGCACGTCTGCGCCTGTGTCTCCATTGTGCCGTATCCTGGACGGGTGTAGCACGATGTTCATCTGTAAAAGAGAGGAACTTAGTTGAAAAAGATCGTGCGAAAATGTACGTCACTTTAAATAAACAAAGTATGTATTTTTAAAAATGAATAAGATTGAGCTTTATTGTCTCTTGTTGTGCATGTGCCGAGCCCCTTGAACAGGGGCGTGTGGCTAGTAAGCCCTTACGCCGGACTCGTCTAGCCATGTCCGGGGTCTGAACGACCTGTTTAGGTGCTTTGCCTAATGAGGCCGGTTTAGTGTGTGGCTGTTAATGCAGCCGCACAATCTTCCGTCTTTCGAGGAACACTCGATATTTCCCTTTAATGAGATGATGCCTCGTGGACCGGGCATTTTAAATATAAGGGATGCATAATGGGGTATTGCGTTAAAGCGGGTGAAAGCTTCGCGTCCCAGTAGTGCTTGATAGCTGCTTGTGAATGGGGCGATGTGGAAGGTTAGCTTTTCGCGGCGGAAGTTGTCGGGTGAGCTGAACATAACTTCTAACCGGAGAGAGCCCGTACAATGGGCATCTGGGCCTGGCGTCACCCCTTGAAAGGAAGTGTTGCTTTGGCGAATTGTTGTTGGGTCTATCCCGGTTTGCGGATTGTGTCACGATATATCGAGGTTTAAATCACTGCCGCCGTCCATTAGGACTTGTGTAAAGTGGAGTCCGTCAATTATCGGATCTAATACCAAGGCAGTCCAGCCTGCGTTCCGGATACTTCTAGAGTAATCCTGATGGTCGAAGGTGATTGGTTTTAACAACCAGTGGCGGTACTCCTATGGGATAGGCCGTGTGGCGCGTATCTCTATAGGCGCCACTATTTTCTCCCTTTTTGTCACGTGAAGTGAATTTACTGTTTTGACTTCTTGCGGGAAGTTCTTTTGTTTTCCGGTGCTCTGCTTGTGGGGTTCGTCATCGTCCTCGCTTGGTGTGTCGAGCCCCTTGTGTTCGGCGTTGGGTTTGCTGGATTGCTTGAAGACCCAACAATCTCTGTAGGTATGGTTTGCAGGCTTCCCGGGAGTACTGTGTATTTGACATATCTTGTCCAAGATTTTGTTTAAGTTAGCTAGCTCGTCCCTGTTATCTTTGGGGGGCAGCCTTTTCTTATTCTGCTGAAGGCTTTTGAATCCGGCGTTGATCTGCTGTGCTCTTGGGCTGTTTCCCTTGGTCGGCGCTGGTCCTTGCTGCGTCGCGGTTTCCGTTCCATCCCTAACCCGGATGTACTTGGGTCGCTGGTATCTGCATCTTGCCAACCAGTTGTCCTCTCCTGCGCAAAAGCAGGTCATGAGGCTTGTTAGTGCGGCCATTGTTCTTGGCTTTTCTTGGCCGAGGTGTCTGACGAGCCATTCGTCTCGGACGCTGTGTTTGAAAGCTGCTAATGCTTCGGCGTTCGGACAGTCGACGATCTGGTTCTTTCTAGTAAGAAATCTGTTCCAGAGTTTCCGGGCTGACTCTCCGGGTTGTTGAGTTATGTGACTTAGATCATCTGCATCCGGAGGTCGGACATAAGTCCCTTGAAAATTTGCCCGAAAAGCATCCTCGAGCTCTTCCCAACTTCCGATGGTGTTTTCGGGAAGGCTTTTGAGCCAGTGCCGGACTGGCCCTTTGAGTTTGAGTGGTAAGTATTTTATGGCATGGAGATCATCTCCTCTAGCCATGTGTATGTGGAGGATGTAATCCTCAATCCGCACTCGAGGTCATTGTTCCGTCGTATGCCTCTATGTTTACGGGCTTGAATCCCGCTGGAAATTCATGATCCAGCACCTCATCAGTGAAACATAGGGGGTGTGTGGTGCCCCTATATCTGGGTGTACCGCGATGTTCGAATATTTGATGTGTTGCATTGCTTGCTAGAGCTTGCTTTCTTGGCCCATAGATAGATCTGGCTGGGCCATCATTTTGATGTGAATCCTTGTGCGGATCGCGTGCCGGCTTGTGTGCGGCGTCCTTTGCCGCACTGTGTTGGCCATGGGGTCGTTTGTCCGACCGGGTGGCTTCCTTATTATTTGTTGATTGCAGAGGCTCTAAGGCCACATCATCAAATTCCGGCAATAATTTTCGCTTCGGATAGCTCTTTGTGTGGCGACTGTCGCTGTATTTGTCTGCGGTGTTGACTACTTTGCTCCATCTAATTCTGAGTGCATCTTCCGCTGTTTTGAGCTTCCGCTTATGCTTTTTCAGGCTACGCGCAGTGGCGATGAGCCTTTTTTGGAGGTTCTTCTGCTCCAGCAACTTGTCCGGCGTGACGTCGTCCGGACTGTTGTCTTCGCCGGGGACGGGTTGTTTATCCAAGTTGCCCTATTCGGGCGGTTGCTCGATGGCATGTTCTTCGTCCCCCGGTTCGCCCTGCTCTATGGCTGGGTCTATATGGCTGTTTTCCCTGTCGAGGTGGGGTTTGGAGCGGCGCTTACGCCGCCACTTTGATGCTTTTCGAGGAGCGGTCCCTCGTTCGTCCCTTGTTCCTCGTCGTTGTTTCCTTTAGGTGTATCAACCATGTATACATCGTGAGATGGGGTGGTTGTCGATGGCCTATAAGCGCTGGTTCTGTTAAATCTCCTACATCGTCGTCCATACCGTCGATTTCTTGGTCGGAGTTAAGCGTGTCGGTTAAATCATCGACAGTGGCTACAAAGTGGGTGGTGGGTGGGCATTGAATTTCTTCGTCGTCCGCATCCCAACCTTCCTGGCCATAGTCCGGCCGGGGCTCTCCTGATAAAGAGAGAGACTTTAGTGAATTCAGAATGTCACCGAAAGGAGAGTGCTGAAAGATGTCCGCGGCGGTGAACTCCATTATCGGCGCCCAATCAGATTCGATTAGCAGGGGCACGGAAGGTTCGGAGTCCGGAAAGGAGTCCGACACCTTGGAGTCACGAGCATCACAAAGGGCGGGTATGGTGTTCGGCTCGATCGCCATAGATATTGCAGCCCCAAGGCGGTGTCCAGCCACCCATCCTCGATTGGCGTAGTCGGCTCCGAGCTAAGGGTCTGAGCGGTCACGGGTGCGGCCTCCAGGACATTGTTCGGCGGCAGAGCTAGATCGTGACCATCATAACAGTGCGGCGCGCTTGGCTGTGGCTCGAACCCGTCGAAGATCAAGTCTCCGCGAACGTCGGCCGTGTAGTTCAAACTTCCAAATCTGACCTGATGGCCAGGGGCGTAGCTTTCAATCTACTTCAGATGGCCAAGCGAATTGGCCCGCAGTGCAAAGCCGCCGAATATGAAGATCTGTCCGGGGAGAAAAGTCTCACCTTGGACCGCGTCGTTGTTGGTGATCGAAGGAGCCATCGGGCCTAAAGGTGACGACACAGAGGAACTCTCAATGAAAGCACCAATGTCGGTGTCAAAACCGGCGGATCTCGGGTAGGGGTCCCGAAACTGTGCGTCTAGGCGGATGGTAACAGGAGACAAGGGACACGATGTTTTTACCCAAGTTCGGGCCCTCTCGATGGAGGTAAAACCCTACTCCTGCTTGATTAATATTGATGATATGGGTAGTACAAGAGTAGATCTACCACGAGATCAGAGAGGCTAAACCCTAGAAGCTAGCCTATGGTATGATTGTTGTTAGTCCCTCGGACTAAAACCTTCCGGTTTATATAGACACGGAGAGGTTAGGGTTACACAGAGTTGGTTACAATGGAAGGAGATCTACATATCCGTGTCGCCAAGCTTGCCTTCCACGCCAAGGAAAGTCCCATCCGGACACGGGACAAAGTCTTCAATCTTGTATCTTCATAGTCCAGGAGTCCGGCCAAAGGTCATAGTCCGGCCATCCGGACACCCCCTAATCCAGGACTCCCTCATGCCCCCCTCTCTCTCACGCACACGCACCCTCACGAGTCACAACTCTCCCGAGTCCTCTCGCAGACTCGCACGTGGCACCCATCATCTATCTCTGGTGGGCGTCAAGCACATATGTGCTCTTCACCCCTACCCTCGAACTTCTAAAAACAAAATACGGTAGCGCATATTTTATTTTAGCTCACCGTCACACACTTATATTATTACTCTTGCGTGAGCGTTCTTTGGGCATAGTATATATTGTACTCTCACGAAGAAAGCGGTGCACGCATACTAGTTCTCTCACACCCACTCATGGGTACACGTGGGGCGCATTTTTTTGAGCGGTACAACAAAATCACTCCACTATATATAAAAGCAGGAGCCTTAGCGCTTGCTTTACTAGGGTTCCTCTCGTTCACTCTCTCATGCTCTCCAGATCTAAGCAAGACATAGGTGGCCACACTCTCTCTCTCTCAGCTCACGGCTGGTCACAAATCCGGCCGGACAACCTCGACCGGGGCAGGGGGTGTAGGTGCATCATTCACGCTGTCGTCGGCGGCGAGGGAGGAGACCAACGACTGCCCGCTCGTCCCGATCGGCGGCCGTGCCGTTCTCTCTGAGAGAGCGCCGGCTCGGGAGGGCCTCCGACCCCTTCTTCCTCCCTGCGGTATTATGGCCAAGATGTGGCCTCCCGACGCCGTCTTTGCCACATGCCGACGACCCTCAGGTATATATTCCTTCGAAACCTACCTTGCTCTACTGCCCCAGCTCTTCCCCCTTCGCGTGGATCCTTTTCTACTTCCGTCCGCTGTTCCAAAGCCACCTAGACTTCTACTATTATTAGAAGTAAAGCTAGTTCATACAGTCAACTCAAAGCGTTGGTTCAAACAGGGAAGAAAGTGGGAAAGCTTTAGCATGAATCTAGGACTTGGTTCTAAGAGGAAACGGGGGAAAGTAGTAATATATGTCACTGTTTAAATAACCGTATTTCGTATTTACGCAAACAGGGATGTCTGTCTCCATATCGTTTCGAGATGTTTGTCTCCGTATCATTTCTATCCGCGCAATCAAAAGCACACACCTCAGTTTTAGTACAACTGTGCAAAATGAGATGGTTATCCCTCGTTGTCATCGTCTAACCTCCTGTCTTCAAGGTATCCCTACATTGGTAGTAACTAAGGTAGAATGACCAACGCAATCTAAACGAAGCTGATTCGTACGTTTTACTTCCTGATTGCAATGCAGGGACGAGCGAAAACAACTGCATCCTAGTCCGGAATGCACTTTCTACCAATTCATCCATGGACCAAGGACTAGCTGGCACGGCTGCACGGCGGGTTTTTGGACAGGTGCGCGGACAAGAGGCATTGTGGTCTGCTTATTTCTGCAAATAGCGGTGCTTAAATTTAGTGGAATGCACAAGAATTTCACTGGTCGATTACCTTTGCATGGTTCAGTTCAGCATTCCATTTGAGACCACAATTATAATTGGTTATTCGGAATGAGAGAACCTAACCTGGATGGTGGCAACCAGAAAAAACCAGTGAACTCCGGAAATTTAAGCCTACCGGGAGGCCCTTTGCTCAGAGAAGCCTTGCGTGTTTTTTCCTGATTTGTAAACCTTCTCACAAATTTTCCTTTGCTGTGAACTAGTATATGTTTTTTATGTTCTATGAATCATTGAGATGTATAAAACTCCTTAACTTATGCTTTTCAAGATTTTTATGAAGACGAGTTTAATGTGAGTGTTCCACATGAGCGCTGGACTAGCGTTGAACGTTTGGAGTACATAGTTGCTTATATGATTCACGGGCACACAAAAGTAGCAGCAGTTCCCATAGACGGATTCAAACAGAGTACTAGCCCCAGAGGGGTCGATAACAGGCAAGGTTCGGATAATTAGACACAATCCAAACTACTATTAAACACTAGCTGGGGCAACTATTTCATGCCTCGGTCTAATTTGGGCTGGACACAAGACAGACCTTGCCATGAACATCATCGAGTACGTCCTGCAGCAGCTCAATCCTGTGAACCTTCATGAAGACAACCTTGTGGCCTTGCCACTGATAAACTTGTTTGTGGAGGCATGCCACGTCATCTTCTTCGTAAGCTTGACAAAACAGTATGCCTCACAAGCGAAGGAGTAGCTTTGAACTTCTTGTGCTTGAAGACACCACTGGACAACACGCTGACAACAAAGTGAGGCTGGAATACACCTCTTCATTGGTATAACCGCAAATGGCTTCGAGGATCCAACAGCCTAAGAACTCTGTTTTCCCGGTCGCGTATATTCAGGTCGTCCGCCTCATAGCGAGTGACATGCACAACCACACAATCCTTATGCGCATCGGGGCTCTAGTTGAAGCGAAACAAATTCTGAATTACTTTTCAATTATAAGAAACACAAGTTATTTAAACCACTATGTATAGCATGGCATCAAAGCTAATAAATTTTTTCATTATTAATCACCACATACTTCCTTTTCTAAAAAAATCACCACATACTTAGATGAAAAACCACAATCCAGATCGGCAAAGAAGGAAATCACCTTGGGCAGCTCAGCGGGGGGGACACATCCTCGAAGGGGAAAACTGCTCCTGCAGTGCCACGGGGGCTGTAACCTCAAACGGGGCGTTGACCATCTCAGTAGTGGTCGTGAGCGTATCTGGGGTCGGCTCGGTGGCTGATATGTCTCCGTCGTATCTACTTTTCCAAACACTTTTGCCCTTGTTTTGGACTCTAACTTGTATGATTTGAATGGAACTAACCCGAACTGACGCTGTTTTCAGCAGAATTGCTGTTTTATGTGCAGAAAACAAAAGTTCTCGGAATGACCTGAAACTCCACGGAATATCTTAGAATAAATAATAAAAAATCCTCACCAAGATGAAGACCAGGGGGCCCACACCCTGTCCACGAGGGTGGGGGGTGCCCCCCCCTCCTGGGCGCACCCCCTACCTCGTGGGCCCCTTGGACATCCTCCGACGCCAACTCCAACTCTATTTATTGGCTTTCGGGGAGAAAAAAATCAGAGAGAAGAAATCATCGCATTTTACGATCACGGAGCCGCCGCCAAGCCTAATCTCTCTGGGAGGCTGATATGGAGTCCGTTCGGGGCTCGGATAGGGGGATTCGTCGCCGTCGTCATCATCAACCATCCGCCATCACCAATTTCATGATGCTCACCGCCGTGCGTGAGTAATTCCATCGTAGGCTTGCTGGACGGTGATGGGTTGGATGTGATTTATCATGTAATCAAGTTAGCTTTGTTAGCGTTTGATCCCTAGTATCCACTATGTTCTGAGATTGATGTTGCTATGACTTTGCTATGCTTAATGCTTGTCACTAGGGCCCGAGTGCCATGAATTCAGATCTGAACCTATTATGTTTTTATGAATATATGTGTGTTCTTGATTCTACCTTGCAAGTCTATATTCGCCTATTATGTGTTATGATCCGACAACCCTGAAGTGACAATAATCGGGATACTTCTCGGTGATGACCATAGTTTGAGGAGTTCATGTATTCACTAGGTGCTAATGCTTTGTTCCGGTTCTCTATTAAAAGGAGGCCTTAATATCCCTTAGTTTCCAATAGGACCCCGCTGCCAGGGGAGGGTAGGACAAAAGATGTCATGCAAGTTCTTTTCCATAAGCACGTATGACTATATTCGGAATACATGCCTACATTACATTGATGAATTGGAGCTAGTTACATGTCACCCTATGTTATGGTGTTACATGATGAACGCATCCGGCATAATTATCCATCATGATCCGGTGCCTCTGAGCTTTCCATATCTGGTTCTCGCTTATTTACTTTTCCGTTACTCTTGTTACAATCACTACAAAAATACCAAAAAACATTACTTTTGCTATCTTTACTTTTGTTACCGTTACCACCACTATCATATTACTTTGCTACTAAACACTTTGCTGCAGATACTAAGTTTCCAGGTGTGGTTGAATTGACAACTCAGCTGCTAATACTTGAAAATATTCTTTGGCTCCCCTTGTGTCGAATCAATAAATTTGGGTTGAATACTCTACCCTCAAAAACTGTTGCGATCCCCTGTACTTGTGGGTTATCAAGACCTTTTTACGGCGTTCTTTGGGAGCATAGCTCTATTCTTTGAGTCACTTGGGATTTATATCTGCTGGACACTATGAAGAACTTGAAAGGCGCTAATACAACAATTTATCCCTCAACTACGGGGGGAGGTAAGGAACGCCATCTAGCTCGCACTTGATTCACCTTACATTATGAGTAAACTAGCGACACCTAAACCTACTTCGCTATTAGTTCCGATATATGCATGTTATTGATGATGCCACTACGCTATGCATGATACTTATGATGAAACTACTTTTATGCTTGATACTCTGTGTCCCTTGGTGAATTTCTAGATGAACAAATTTCTAGGTCTAGAGAGAAAACTATTGAAACTGATAATATTGATGAAAGTGATGATGAAGATATGCCTGCTATTCCGAGGGTTATCTTTTGATATGGAATCTTCTGCAGCTATTTTTGCTTGCGGGATAGATATGAACTTAAGAGGCTGCTAGTTAAATGGAGTAAAGAATCTCTTAGAGATAGAATGAAACGACCACCTTTTGCTACTTCACCTATCTGTGTTCTGATAAGGATTATGAATTTTTGTTGATCCGGATATAATTGCTTTGGTTGAATCTGATCCTTTTCATGGTTATGAATCTGAAACTGTTGTGGAACATCTTACTAAGTTAAATGATATAGCCGCCCTGTTTACTAATGATGAGAGATCGCGCTACTTTTATATACTCAAAATATTTCCGTTCTCATTAAAGGGTGATGCTAAGATATGGTTTAATTCTCTTGATCCTGGTTGTGTCGTAGTCCCGGGATATGATTTATTACTTCTCTGCTAAATATTTCCTGCTCATAAGAAACAAGCTGCTTTGAGGAAATATACAACTTCGATGCAAATTAAAGAAGAGTCTCCCACAAGCTTGGGGAGGCTTCTCAAGTAACAATGCTTTACTGATCATCCTCTTAAGAAACACGATACTTGATATCTTTTATAATGGACTAACCGATGCTTCGGAGATTACGGATAGTTGTGCTGGTTCTCTTTTAGGAAAGAACACGGATGAAGCTGAAATTTTATTGAATAATATGTTGACAAATGAAAATAATTGGGCACCTCTTGAGCCAACTCCGAGCCAGCTCTGAGCCAATTCTGAGCCTATTCTAAACCAACTCCGAAGAAGAGGTGTTCTATTTCTCATCCTGAAGATATGCAAGAGGCAAAGAAATATATGAAAGAAAAAGGTATTAAAGCTGAAGATGTTAAGATTTACCTCCTATTGAAGAAATACATGGTCTTAATCTACACTTTGTTGAAGAAACTTATGATATTGATCCATTACTTATTGAAGAACCTCCGATCCGATAACCCGACAAAGGTAGTAAAGGTAAATTCTCTCTAAAGATTTGATGAAGGTGATTTCCCTCATTATAAATCTGCTAGGCAATGCTTGATGAGTTTGATAATCTTATTGTCAAAAAGAAAACTTTAATGCTTATTTTGGTAGACAATTAAAATATGATTCCAATATGATTAAACACTTGGGTGATTATATGGCTAATATTAGAGGTGAACTTAAACTTGTTAGCAAACATGCTTCTATGGTTACCACTCAAGTAGAACAAGTACTTAAAGCTCGGAAAGAAGTGCTTGATGAAATGAATAGTAAGAAAAATGATTATCTTTGTTAGAGTGGCTACTAGAACTGGTAGAATGACTCAGGAACCTTTGTATCTGAAGGCCACCCTAAGAGAATCGAGCAAGATTCTCGGAGAAATAATATTGATGTACCTAGTTCTTCTAAAAGGAAGAAAAAGAAAAATGATAGGACTTTGCAAACTTCTAGTGAACCTATTGTTGAACCACGAGAATCCAAATGATATCTCTATATACGATCTTTGAAACACAATCTGGTAATGAACATGAACCTAGTGAAGATGTTAATGATGATGTTCATGATGATGCTCAACCTAGTAATGATAATGATGTAGAAGTTGAACCTGTTGTTGATCTTGATAACCCACAATCAAAGAATCAACGTTATGATAAAAGAGACTTCATTGCTAGGAAAATGGTAAAGAAAGGAACCATGGGTTCGAAACCCATGCCTTTTCCTCCCAAACCATCCAAGAAAAGGATGATGAGGATTTTGGCGCTTTCTTTGAAATGATTAGACCCATCTTTTTGCGTATCACGGTTCAACGATATGCTCAAAATGAATCCTTATGCTAAATATATGAAAGATATTGTTACAAATAAAAGAAAGATACGGAAGCTGAAATTTCCACCATACTTGCTAATTATACTTTTAAGGGTGGAATACCAAAGAAACTTGGAGATCGAGGTACCTACTATACCATGCTCCATTAAGAGAAATTATGTTAAAACTGCTTTATGTGATCTTGGAGCGGTGTTAGTGTTATGCCTCTCTCTTTATATCGTAGACTTGACTTGAATAAGTTGACACCTACTGAAATATCTTTGCAAATGGCTGATAAATCAACTGCTATACATGTCGGTATTTGTGAGGATGTGCTGTTGTGGTTGCAAACATTACTATTTTAACGGAATTTGTTATTCTTGATATTCCGAGGATGATAGTATGTCTATTATTCTTGGAAGACCTTTCCTTAATCTGCAGGGGCTGTTATTGATTGCAACAAAGGCAATGTCACTTTTCATGTTAATGGTAATGAGCACACGGTACATTTTCGAGAAACAACCTCAAGTTCATAGTATCAACTCTATTGGAAAAATTCCATCGATTATATTTGGAGGTTTTGAATTTCCTCTCCCTCTTGTCAAGAAGAAATATGATATACTTATTATTGGGGATGTCCACTTCCCGTTGAGGTAACATAGTGTTATTGAAATTTCTCGGTTCCATGATTATCGGAATGAGTTTGTTAACAAGACTTGATCAACCTTGTTAGTGGATTCTTTTTATGAGCATGAGATGGATGAAACTAGAAGCACAACCTTACATACCCTCTTTATATTTTACATTATTTAGTAGAAATAAAGTAAAATAGTATTTTTACATGCATTTCCTGGTTTATCCGTGCAATATAAAAATATCCGAAAATAAAAGTCCTCGAATGCCATGCTAATTTAATATGATTTTTCAGGAATATTTGAGGATTTATCAGCAAAAATTACATGCGGAGGAGCTGCCACACAGCCCACGAGGTGGGCGTGCCCTACCCCAGGCGCGCCCCCTGCCTCGTGGGCCCACGGTGGCCCTCCTCCACTTATCCTGCACCCATCTTCTTCCTCTGCCTCACACAAACCCGAAAAACCAACTCAAGCTCGAGTTCCGGCAACTTTTCTTTGTGATTTTCGATCTCCTTGCTCAAAGCACCTCTCACAAAACTGCTTGGGAGATTGTTCCTTGGTATGTGACTCCTCCATTGGTCCAATTAGTTTTGTTCTAGTGCTTTATTCTTTGCAAATTTGTGCTGCATAGGTGACCATGTTCTTGAGCTTGCATGTCAAATTTATATGGTTCCAAGTAGTTCTAATTCTTGATATAGGCTCTAGGCACTTGTAGGAGTAGTTGCTATCAATTTTATTGAAGTTGGTTCACTTTTGTTTGAAGTTACTAAAAATTTCAGAAATTTTTCGGAGGAAACAATATGTTTAGGAAGATGTTCCAAGGTGGTTCTTCAAGGAAGCAAGGTCCCAGGCTTGCAATGTGTGATCTTGATGAGGAACCACCAAGAGGCGCTCTTGTGAGGCCACATGAATGGCCTTGGAAAATTTCATGGATCAGCGGGAATCAAAGAAGAATTTAGCATATTTGCATAATGCGGTCTTGAGGACTTTGAGGCTGAAAAATGCCCCAGTATCATGATCTCACAAGTTCATTTGTGAGGAGGTTTGAGTTTTCATCTTGGCGTAATTCTCCTTGATCGTGTTTGACCTTTATGACAAATCTTATACCATGGACTTAGAGGATTTCACTTTTGCGTGCAAACTTCCATCTTGGGGTAGTGTCAGGGATCCCCCTAAATCTGAATATAGAGACTTTCTTGCTAGAATAACCGTGGGGGAATCTAGAGATATAACACAAGCCACTATAGGGAGCATTTGCTTTCTGCTATACATTATTTTGCTCTCTTCATAGGTAGATGCATAAATGCTAAGGATGAAGCATTTCACATGTGTGCCCTGATCTCGGCATTCTCGGAAGTCTTTGTGTTAGGAGACCAATCTTATCATATAGGAGCCATTGTAGCTCGTGGGTTGCATCATAATAGACATAACGGAGATTTCTTTGGAGGAATTTATGCAACCCGCTTAGCTAATTTTCTTGAGATAGACATTCGTGAGAGTGATATGGAGTTACCCCTACTTATTTAGATTTTGATTCTATGGTTTCCCACCAGTTTGTTGAGAGGACTGAACCACCTCTCGATGTCGACTAATCTTTAACAAGCGGCATGTTGTCCATATTACTCTTCCTGCTCCTGCCTTCTTTGATTCTCGAGACAAAGGAAGATATATTATTACGGAGAGGAGGCGGATGAGTCACGAGAGGTGGCGGAGGCGGCTCGGCGCCACGCTCCAGGCTCGAGGCGATAGCCGCTGCATCGTGATATGACCCCAGCTACACCTACGGGTATCCGCCAGGCTATCCACGGAAATAGACCAACAGGCCAAAAGCCTAAGCTTGGGGAATCGTATTTCTCACCGACATAACATTCATGTTCACACACTCATTGCTAGATGTCGGTGCTCATACTTTTCACTTTGTAATATCCATGCTAGTTTATTTCCTTTTCCTGCTTTCTTCTTGTGTGTTTAATAAACCTTAAGAAAAACCAAAAAATTAGTAGTAGTTTATTTTTCCTGCTGTAGTAGTAATAATTAAAAAGAAAACCAAAAATATTTCCGTTCTTCTTTTGCTTGTTGGGAGCTTTCCGTGTAAATAGTTTTATTTTTGTTTTCTTTTCTTTGAAATTCGATAGGAGAAGACCATGATTAAATTGTTTAAGTGGCTCTTATATGCATCATTGTTGATTTAACCAAGAGCCCATATTGCCTTGTCTTCTCCTGTTTATTGAATGCTCATGATTCGACTTAGTCCAATGCCGTGCACTCTTATTATTATTCACATCGTTCGATCGTGCAAGTGAAAGGCAATTATGATGACATATATGATGGGTGGTGAGATGGGAAAAGCTGGTATGAACTCGACCTCTTTTGTGTTTGTAAATATGATGAGTTCATCGTTCTTGATTCAGCTGATTATGAATAAACATGTTCGCAATGACAATTAGAGATCATAGTTGCTTGTGCCATGCTTGATTAGCTATGAGTTATAATGGTTTACCTTGCGTGCCAACATGCTATTAAAATGGTTGTGATGTGGTATGATGGGTTGGTATCCTCCTTTGAATGATTTAAGTGACTTGACTTGGCACATGTTCACGCATGTAGTTGAAACAAATCAACATAGCCTTCACGATATTTATGTTCATGGTGGATTATATCCTACTCATGCTTGTATTCAATGTTTATTAATTTTAATGCATGTTCATGACTGTTGTCGCTCTCTAGTTGGTCGCTTCCAGTCTTTTGCTAGCCTTCACTTGTACTAAGCGGGAATCTGCTTGTGCATCAATCCTAAACCCCAAAGTTATTCCATATGAGTCCACTATACCTTCCTATATGCGGTATCTACCTGTCGTTCCAAGTAAATTTGTATGTGCCAAACTCTAAACCTTCAAATAAACATTCTGTTTTGCATGCTCGAATAGCTCATATATCAACTAGGGTTGCCCTTATCTTCCGTGTTAGGCGGTTTATTCTCAAGAGGAGTGGACTCAGCTCCTCACTCACGAGAAAATGGCTAGTCACCGGGATGCCCAGTCCCATACTCTACCCTCGAAAACTATTGCGATCCCCTATACTTGTGGGTTATCAAGAGTGGCTGCCTCCATCTTCTTGGAGCTCTCTGTCTCGTGGGGATCAGCCTCCTGCGTCTGCTCCAATATCGGCAGATCTTTGCCTGGTTCTCCTTGGTCCATCATGAAACCAGCGAATACTAGGAGACCCTTTGAAAGGAAAACACAATCGCAATGACAATGAAATAAAAAGAGAGTGAGGATCGGTTCTTGCTTTGCAAAAGTTCTTCTTTTTCTCTCGAGCGAAAATATACCAACATCACGGATCCGCTTACCTTCCCTTCGTTGGGAGAGAAGAATAGTGGCGAATCAGAGTGTTGCCTTTCTTGAAGGCGGTGAGGAGAAGGGATTCAGGGAAGAGTGAAATGATGGTTGCTTCGTCCGTCAAACTTAGGCTGGGGAGATGGGGTTTTGTGATCTGACGGCTCGTTCTTGCGGCGCTTCGACCGGGTGAATCTCCGTATGCATACTGCCTTCTAATTTGGTGGATGGCATTTGGGCCTTGTTGCATGGCCCGCATGTCGGTGAACAAAAGTATAACGGCATTCATGAGAGGGAGGCGTTTCAATGACCTAGGAGGAGCCGAAGCGGTGAGTGTCTCCACTGTACTAGTAGTAATTGTTTTTACGGGTAGGCTGTAGAGTGTCTCCTTTGTACTAGTGGTAATTGTTTCTCTGGGCCCAAGACAAAACAGCCAATCCACACTAGTAAATAGTAAAATCAATTCAAAAGGCGCTACCCACACCCAGAACACCCCCAAAAAAACTTGGGTGCTCTTCTTCCTCCTCGCTCCCACCCACCTCCGTCAACTCGCTCCACTCGTACCCCAAATTCCTCACCTCACTTCTCTGAAAACCCCAGCTCCCTTCTTCCTCACTCCAGCAGAAAACCCCAGCTCCCTTCTTCTTCGCTTCGACTACAACTAGGCTCGTCATTCGTTACTCTGCTCAAATCCGTGGCGTGACCTTGCGACGCCCTCGAGAAAATGGAGTCGGCTGACCCAGCGCCAAGAAGATGAGGCTCCCTTGTGGCGACCTGTTGTAGATCCCACCCAGTGGCGGGGAGAAGCGGCGACCCGCCCCACCGGATCCCAGAACCGTAGAATCTCGGGTGGACCGCATCATCGATCTCCCGGACGCCATCCTTGAGGAGATCATCTCGCTTCTCCCCACCAAGGATTGCTGCCGCACCAAGTCCTCTCAATTCGGTGGCGCCCTCTATGGGCGCCGTGCCCCTAATCTCGGCTGTCGTCATCATCTCTCTTCAATGATTTTGAAATCCCAGAGCCATCATCTCCTCCCACCGGGGCTCCGTTCAAAGCCTCTGCATCCCGCCATGCTACACGAGCAAGCATACCATGCCTGCAGTGGGCCTTTGGCTGAAATCCCCAATTCACAGAACTACAGCTGCTTGAGTTCTACTATTCCCACAAATCACATACCACATACCGAGCGCCATGAACTTGTGCCCTCGGCACCGATGTCCATCTCACGGTTTCCTCCTCTCTCCACACCGCCACCTTTGCTTGTTGTGCTACCTACCGAACAATCTGGTACTAAACCTTCGACTCCGTTTCTCAAGAAACTTTCACTTGTCTTGAGTTCGTATATCGGAGGCCTCATTGCACAGCATCATCCACTCCAGTTGCCCTGCTTGGAGTGCTTGGTGCTGTTTTCACAGCTAGAATCGGTTGTCTCCAAATAAAATCGCCTAACCTTGTAAGAATTGGAATTTCTTTTGATGGAAGGCAGCTCATCATCAAGATGCCCTTCACTTCAAAGGTTTATCCTTGATTCTAGTTATTCACCGTTGCAAATAACCGTCCTCTCTGCGCCTAAACTGGAGACCTTGGGTGTAATCGTGATCTCTGTGCTCATTTCAATATGGTGTTTGGCTCCACAGTTCTTGGTACTTTATATTATCATCTACACTTGTAACCATAAGCTGCATTTTAAATTTCTGCGCATAATTTATATATCATCTTGGAGTACACATTTTGTACTAATATTATGTTCTATGCTCAATGAAGAGTTTCTCCATGGATGGCCTATCAATGGTGCTGGATTCTGTCAAGATCTTATATATCCAAATGAATAGTTTTGATCTGAACAAGATTATTAGCTTGCTGCAATGCTTTCCATGTCTGGAGAAGTTTTATATAAAGGTGATAATTTCATGCACATTGGAAGCCCGCATATAGTGTAGTAGAATTAACCGTTCAGCTGTTGCTCTTTCGACACTCTTCTTTTAGACCTTAACTGTTTTCAATCTTCAAGTCTATTTAGGCAGCAGGGGCGGGGTAAGAAAGTTATAACCAATCGGTGGATTAAGTAAGCATCGGGATTTTCTCACTTCTCATGAGATTCGATTGAAGACAATAACGCTAGAGCGATATGTAGCCAACCGTGCAAACACAAGATTTGTCACATTCTTCTGCTTGAATCTTGAGGTTACTATTGTCCATCGGGCTTAAGTTTATCAGCAGCATGGTTTTGACGGATGGGTATGTCGAAGAGCAAAAAAGGAGTTTCGGTGGGCAAAAGAGCTTACGAGCGTGCGGGCTTCTATTTACAACATAATGTGGTCATAATCCGATAAATTTTACGACCGGGATGTTCATTCTATGGACTGACCGATCCATTTGACCGTGGATTGCCGAAAAGCAGTCTTTGGAGTTAGATGTTGTTGCCCTTTTCAATCTGGGTTTTTGTAAACACGATGAACAATCAACCCTCGTGCTTTTGCACAGTTTGTAAGTTGGAGTAAGATGTTCCTGCCCTTTTCAACTCGGCTGTGACTGTCATATTTTCTTTGAAACAAGGCAAATGGCTTGCCATTCATTTAATTTAGAGTGAAATATTGTAAAAAATCACAACCAAGGAAATAACATCACTCACGCCGGCTGCTTGAGCTCCTTGTGCATTATAGAAGCCAAGTGATTAGCCCCACCAGCACCCACAAACTTATTTGAACTAGCACATCAAATGGGCTGTAAATTTTCATAGGAAAGGCTGCATGACCGTGATGATTTGGATTCGACATTTGGGACCCGTGAGAAATAGCCTATCAAGGTGGTGTCAACTTACTAGCCGATCAACAAGCGATTCTGCCTACCAGCCGTTGGATTGACATCCAACATCTGTCGTGTATCTTCTATCTCTTGTCTTCTTCTTCCTCCATTGCCCAAACCAAACCACCCGTCGGCTCACTTTGCTCCCGCCTCCATGGCTGGCTGCGCCTCTGCCGCCCTACCGTCGTACCCTCCAAAGTTGGCCAGTCCTCCCTCTATTCCCCACACATCCTGTTACTCTCCGTGACGTCAGCCCCAACACGCACTTGAGTGCCGAACGATCAACCCTCGTACTCCCCTCCGCTGCGGTTGGACAGCACATCTTCAACGGCTCTGTTAGTTCCGTCCGAGGCCTCGCCGTCGTCCTCCGCCTTGCGGCCTTGGTTCGCTTCGCCGTCTGTGTCGCCGCCTCTTGCGTTTTCAATGTCGTCAACAAGCGAGAGGAACAAGGATATGATTGTGCGTGGAGAGGATGAAAAAGTAGGGACCCACCAGCGTCATGGCGATGCATAAGCAAGTGCCTCTATAGTACAAGCCCAAAATATGGTTCCTCCTAATGGTTGGACATCGGGGCTCACGCCATTGTCAGCGTAGTCAATAAGCGAGAGAATTACACTACGACGGTGACACGAGGGACCCGACAAATCGCATGATTTTTTTTGAGGAACAACTGTTGTTATTTATACTAGTTTTAGCGACGGATCGAGGTAACAACGGGGGCTGTCTGGAGGCTGTGGCCCGTCTAGCCGATGTTTTATTTATGTTTACCACATCATGAGCCCAGTTGTGTTTTTTTCTTGCTGAAAATGGCTAGCCAGTTCTATTTTTTAAAGAAATACCCAAATAAGGCCTACTTGCTTTATCAGCCTATTTGGCTGCAAATCTTTCAAGGCGATGAGAGTTTCATTAGGTTTGCCCGAAATGGCACATACTTTTTAAAACACATCAAACCGGAATTAATTTCAATTTTTTATTACAAGATCTTAAATTCCATTGATTTTTATGTGTGGACAATTATTTGGATTTTATATTTATATAAATTATTTTTCAAAATAGTTTGAATGTGAATCGATATTTACGGATTAAAAACAGTTGACCCTTTTGAAATATGCAAAATTTCGTATACTTTTTAACCGTGGCCACAATATGGGGTGTAATGCTAACAAAAATAAGATGGGCTCCAAAAAAACCTTAAGAATTAGCAAATGGGTTGTACATTATTAGAAATAATGGCAGATGGGCTGTATGCTGTTTTCCATAGATTTGAGGCTGACTTGTGCGCCTACTACAGGTTGACACGTATGCTTTCATAAAAAAACGGTTGACCCACACGCAACGCCCTTTCAACTTAGTCAACACACGAGGCGGTGGTGTTGGATGTCCATCCAACGGTGTCGTCTTCTTCAATCTCTGCTCTTCATGCTCCGGCCGCTCAAACAAGCGCCAGGTGGACTACTGCTCCCTCCTCCTTGGCGGCTATGCTACGCAGAGCCTCACGGCCCCACCGTACTCCCATCGCTGGCCTAGCCATCCTCTACTCACCCACACATGCTGTTATTCTCCGGCTGACGGCGAGACGAACGATAAACCCTCGTACTCCTCCGCGTGGGAAACAAGCGCCGAATATTCCACAGCTCGTGTCGTTCCTTCCTAGGCCTCGCCGTCGTCCACCGCCAGGTGCTCTCGGTGTGGCCTGGTCAACATGGTCAATGAGCGACGTCCATCGGAAGTGGATGCGTGGAGAGGCGACAGTGGGTCCACGGCCGCACGCAAGGAAATGCCTCCTTATTACGCGCAAAATAATGATTCCTCCACCTGACAGCTAGGACCCATAGGAAGGGCCTCTGTATTTCGTGAAAAAAGCACCCCCCCGGTGACAGGTCGGACCCACCAGCTATATCTTCGCACGCAAGGAAGTGCCTCCTTCTTCGCCCAAAAAATGAATACCCCACCTGGTGGGACCCACCATATTGTTGGGCTGACTTGTGGGCCTACTAAGTTGGCGGGGACGGAGGGCTTTGTCAACTTAGTAAATACTCGAGTGGCCGTATGATGTCCATCCAACGGCCATAGTGCTTCTTCAACCTCTGGTCTTCTTGCTCCGGCCGCCCAAAGCGGCGCCGGTCGTGCCTTTGCTCCCTGCCTCCACAATGGCGGTTGTGCTACCGCTGCTCCTCCTGCCTCCCGTGGCCCGGCTCCGCGTCATCCCCTTCATAGGCCTCGCCGTCGTCCACCGCCGTGGTGCTCTCGGTACAAGGCGTGGTCAATGTGGTCAACGACCGACTTCCATCGGAAAAATCTTGTCGTGGAGAGGTCGATACTGGGTCCACGATAGCCGCAAGAAGTGCCTCCTTATTCGCGGAAAATAATTATTACTCCACGGCAGCGGGGACCCACTGGGCGGGCCAACGATATTTTTGAAAAAATCGTTTTCCTCATTGCTGGGACCCACCGGACGAGACCACCGTATTTTACAAAAAAACGTTCCCCATTGTCGGCTCGGACCCATCGGAAGTGCCTCCTTATTACGCACAAAAAATGAATACTCCCCGGCTAGTGGGACCCACCTTAGTGGGAGGCTGTCTTAATGGGCCTACTAAGTTGGCGGGGACGAAGGGCTTTCTCAACTTAGTCAATATGAGCGATTCTAGCTCCGGTGACCATCGATGTCCATCCAACGGTGTGGTGCTTCTTCAACCTCTGGTCTTCTTGCTCCGGCCGCCCAAAGCAGCGCCGGTCGTGCCGCATGCTCCTGCCTCCGTGGCGGTCTGTGATGCCTTGGAGGCCTCACCGCCCTACTATTCCCACGCTGGCGAGGCCTGCGGTGGCGGCAACCTCACACCGCAGGCCGAACGGTGAACCCTCGTACTCCTCTCCGCGGGCTTCCTTTGCCGCGTCTTCCCGCTCGCGTCGTCCCCTTCCTAGGCCTCGTCGTCGTCCACCGCCCGTCGTGCTCTCCATGTGGCGTGGTCAACATGGTCAAGGAGCGACTTCCATCGGAAGAGTCTTGTCGTGGAGAGGCGGCAGTGGGTCCACGGCCACAACCCAGTTTTTTGTGATTTGCCAAGTAAATCGCTTTGTCGGGCTGTTGGGCTGCAAATCTTTCAAGACGAGGAGAGCTTTCATTCGCTCGTAGAAAATAGCCCATCGATAATGAGAAATGGGCTGTACATTTTTAAAACACATCAAACCGGCAATTAGTTTCAATTTTTTTCATTTCAAGATTTTAAATTACATTAATTTTTATCGTGGAGAATTTGTTGGATTTTATATTGATATGCATTTATTTTTAAAATCAGTTTGAATGTGAGTCGAAATTTCGGGATTAAAAACAGTTCGGACCGCACCGAAATATGCAAAATTTTGTATAATTTTTTAACCATGGCCACAATATGGGCCGTAATGCTAACAAAAAGAATATGGGCTCCAACAAAAACCTTAAGAATTAGCAAATGGGCTGTAAAGTATTAGAAATTTGTAACATCCCAAATTTTCAATTTGGAATGTTATACATAGAGCATCATTGCATATCATATTTTTTTCATTGCATTTTCCTCGATCCTAGAAATTCTACACAACTCAAGGACCCACGGAGAGAGTTGGGGATTTTCATTATTTTCATATTTGAGTTTTCTCAAATTTTGAAAATAGGATCATTTGATTTTAATTATTTTATCTTCAATTATTTCTACTACCAAAATATGAGAGAGGGAATAAAATGACTTTCCCAAAATAAAGAAATAATGAAGATTTAATAATAAAATCAAATAAGATTTTATTTTGGAGTTTTCCGCCTTTTTATTTGAATTTTGGAAAAATGCGCGTTTTTCAAAATTGCATTTCGGCCCCAAATAAATGTTCATTAAATCCGGCTTGATTTTAGAAGCCGGGGAAAATTTATTTTGGGATTTTTGGAGTCCGTTTAGTATTTCTTTTTATTTTTTTTCTGCGCGTAATTATTTAAAAAAAAACGCTCACAGACCTACGCGCCGTGTCCGCCTAGGACTCCCGGCCCGTGAGGCTTTATAAGCCGGCCCACCCGAGGCCAAACCCGCCGCCCGCCGCTTGCCCGCCGCCGGATCCGCCGCCGCCTTGCGCCCGAGCCAAGACGGATCCACTGCCGCCTAACAAACCCATGGGATCATGCCCATACACTTGAACCCAGCCGGATCTCGCCGCCGCCGATCCCTTGAGCCCGCCCGCCGCCGACCCGCCCGACCCGCCGGACCGCCGCCGTCGCCGGATTCCGCCGGCCGAGGTTCGCCGCCGCCTCGATCCGCGTGCCGCCGGTTTATTTCTTCTAAAAACCGTGCGGTTTTCTTTCGGTTTTTTTTGTTTTTTTTGTTTTTTTATTAGTTTTGGTTTTTTTCTTTCGGTTTAGGCTAATTAGCGGACGTTCTTCCGTTAGTTCATTTAAACGAACGCGTTCGTCAGATTAGTTTGTTAACCCGTTCATCGTTTTTCTTTTTCTCGGATTTAATCCGCGATTTTTCTGATCGCGATTCTTGATCCGATTTTCGTTTTAGTATAACTTTTCGCTCGTTTATCGGAATCAGGCGATTCAAGCGCTTAGAGTTTCGTCTCGAAACCTTCTTTCTGAATAATCTATTTAAACAAGTTTTTGCTTCTGTAAAATTTGACTTAGATCCAGATTAGTAAAACGAAGCTGTTTTCTTCCGCCTTTTGACTTTCGTTGCTTCGTTTGATCTGATTCTTTTTGCAAATCGGAGTTCTTAAGTTGAACTATCTGGTTAGATCTATTTGGGTTTTACCTGTGCATTATATGAGTACTTATTGTATGTTTGTTTGTTTATGCTGCGATAGAATACGAGTCGCAACTTGTTGCTTCGAGTCTCTAGGTTTGCGGATCATCAGCAAGGCAAGTAACACTTTGATCATACCTTTTTCTACTACCCAGTTTTTATGCATTAGATCTATCCTCAAACATTGCATGATTAGGATCTAATTAAATTGCGGGAATTTGGGAAGTAGATGAGGTAGTACCTATTACCTGTTTTATTATCAAACCCTTGGGAGTTACTTCTACGTTTTCTTATCATGCCATGCTATGCTAGTAGACGTGGATTGGGTGAGTGAATCCATGACAGATGTGAGATTATTATTTAATGGTTTATTTAAGGTGGCAACTTAAACACACATCTGGGTGGATTGAGGCACCTGGTTTCTATCAGGACTTGCATGTTTTTCTTCGGACCGTCACCCAGGCTCAAAAGAATCATGAGATTATTCAAACTAGAAACTTACGTGTGCAGCCACAAGCCATTATGGGCTCTGGCATAGTTGATTAAGTTGTGCAAACTCTTACGGGTAGGCTAGCAGATGTAGGGGATGTAGGTTGATGCGGTCTACCCACATGTAAGGTGCTAAGCGCTTACGAAGACTATGTCTCGGTCATCCGTTTCTCAAACATCATGTAGTGTGAGAAATCAAGCGGAGGCGATCGAGTCTTAATGGGGAAAAGTCATAAACCTCTGCGAGTGTATAAACTAATCATGGTTAGCCGTGTCCCCGGTTATGGACATCGTGAGTATCTAGTACTTGGATATCATGTGAATCTCGTCATGTTACTTCTAATTAATATTGTTGGGTTTTTATTGAGTACTTTTAATTGGGATTGAGAATGCTGTCAACCATTCTCCATGTTTAACAACCACCATGATAGTTAAATAAATTTATTCCTTTGCAGTAGGGAAAAATTGGCTTTACGCAAAAATTGTAACCATAGAGCTTTTCCACCAGCCATATATGCATGTAGTATAGGTTTATAATTCCATTATTCTCAATGTGTTACATTGCCAGCATATTCCATGTGCTGACCCATTTTCGGGCTGCAACGTTTCATGTTGCAGACTTTTCGGACGACGAGTAAGGTGCTTAGGTCGTGGTTCTATACTCAATGATGTCGTTGGAGTTGATGGACTCGCTTTTTCTTCCAAGCCTTCCGCTGTTATCGTATTTAGATGGCCTTAAGCCATTTTTATTTTATTAAGTTCTCTCTTGAGACATTCATTTGTAATAAGTGTGTGATTGCTACTCTGTTATAAATCCTCACGAGTCTTGTGTGGTGTTAGCATTCTTGATCCGGGATGACCTTGAGCACGTAGATCGGTATTTTGAGGTCTGAGTCGCTACAAAGATGGTATCGAGCACACCGTTGTAAGAACACGACCATTAAGCTAAAGCCCTAGATCACTACTCTCTCTCTCATTTCTAACTCCTCATCTTTTCTACTCTTTTAGGATGGCGAGGCGAGATCAAGTTCACCCACCGGATGAAGATACACCCTTTGGGCGACACACGAAGGAAGTCACTAAGTACCTAAACATCGGATTACCAAGCTTCATCGGGACCTACAATTCCACTTTACCCGAAGAAAATGCTGGAAGATTCAAGCTCAAGTTCCGGAAGGACGTTTGCGCCAATCACGGAGCCCATAGAGTGTGTTTTCAATGCACCAACCTGGAGTCTGGGAAAGAGTATGGCAGCTCACATAACCAGATATGTGGACGCCGGGATGAGCAATGGGAGATGATTTGCACCAGGAGAGATAAATCCATCGCATCCTACTTCCAGGAGTTAAACCAGCACATTCGTAGTCAGCAGAACCAAATGTGTGCTGACATGATAGACATGAAGAAGGTGATGACCAGGAACATGGAGCTACAAGAGGAACTCAAGTCTACACGTGATGGATATGAATAAGAAATTGCAGTGCTACTGGAGAAGAATGAAGACCTGAAGAAGAAGCTAGGAATATTCATGGGAGATCCCGAACCTGAGGAGGACAACCATCCTGAAGACTATATCATAATCGATGACACCGACTCCGACCCCGATAGTGATGATGATTATGAAGACGAAGCTGGAGCTGACATTATGGATTCTTCCACTGATCAAAATTTCTAGTCGACCACCATATTATCATTAGTATTCCCCCCATGTATATAGTAATAGTCCGAGCATTTTGTAACGGTAGATTTGATCGATTGTGTGATCTTGCTTGAATTGAGTGGTGTGAAATGAATGTGTTTGTCTCATGTGCATATGGGTAGTGAATTTCTCTCTAGACCTCACTCTATTCTATTCTCACCCCTCTAAACCTATCAAATGCCTCCGAGACGTGACCCCGGATTTGTCTTCCCACCGAAGCTCACTCAGTTGATCCAACAGCAGAATGCCTTGATGCAGTTGCTAGTCCAGAACCAGGGCAACAACAACAACAACCCACCACCATCACCTCCAGTGGACAACTTAGCCCGTTTTCTAAGGCTGAATCCGCCGGTGTTCTCTAGTAGCACCGAGCCGATTGTTGTTGATGACTTGCTCCACAAGATTGTAAGGGAGCTGGCCACCGCAGGTTGCACATATGCTGAGAAGGTGCGCTTTGCCGCATATCAACTGGATGGACCCACAGCCTCATGGTGGGAGAATTACACAACCACTTTCCCTGTGGCCAATGTCACTTGGGATCAGTTTCAGCAAGCATTCCACACTGCACATGTCTCAGCTGGAGCCATGAGTATGAAGAAGCGTGAGTTTCGCAACTTGCGCCAGGGGAATCGTACCGTGGCGTAGTACATGGATGAGTTCAGCAAGTTAGAACGCTACGCCCCAGATGATGTGGCCACAGATGCCGCAAAGAAGGAGTAGTTTATGGAGGGGCTGAATGATGACTGAGTATGCAGTTGATGGTGGCAATACTCGCCAACTGCCAGGAGTTGGTAGATAGGGCTCTCATGACTGAAGGCAAGCAGCAGCAGATTGAGAACCGCAAATGGAAGTATGGACAAGGGAAGTACAACTTTGGAGCTCAGTAGAAGCCTCATTTTACCCCGAACTCGGGAAGACATACCCATCATAACCATGGAGGCCACACTCACAATGGAGGGAGTTCACACAACCACAGTGGTCCTAAGAATGGAAATGGGAATGGAGGAAGCAGCAGTCAGAGCCGTTCCAACCCAGCAACACACGCCAAGAAGGATCTGAGTCACGTTACCTGTTTCAAGTGCGGGAAGACTGGACACTACACCAATGAATGTCCTGAAGCAAAGAATGGAAATGGCAATGGAAGCTCAGGGAAGAAGCCAAATCCTTTCACCAGAGGTCAGGTGAACCACATCAACATGGAGGAAGTTGAAGAGCAGCCTGACGCAGTGATTGGTAAGTTTTTGAATAAGTCATTTACCGTTCTCGTTCTTTTTGACACTGGCGCATCGCATTCATACATCTCAAGGGGATTTGTGGACAATTTTAAATTGCCAACCCTAGCCCTTAGGTCACCCATGTTAGTAAGCTCACCAGGAGCGGAGTATATGGCCAGCCGATGGTGTGATCGGTTACCATTAACCATTGGTAGCCATGTTTTTCCCTCACACCTAATAATTTTGGAGTCACAAGGTTTGGATATAATACTAGGCATGGATTGGCTATCGAACTATGGAGGAAACATCGACTGTGCTAGTAAGTCGATACTACTCACTACCCCTGAGGGAAAGAGGATCAAGTATGTATCCAGGCATGCGCCAAGGAGGACTTAAGTAAATTCCCTCTCGAGAGTTGTTCAGGAGGAAGTGCCAGTTGTAAAGGATTACCTTGATGTTTTTCTAGAGGAATTACCAGGCATGCCACCAGATCGAGATATAGAATTTTTTATAGAGCTATTGCCTGGCACTGGATCAATATCAAAGAGACCGTATCGGATGCCCGCAAATGATCTGGAGGAAATTAAGAAGCAGATTAAGGAGTTATTGGAGAAGGGTTACATTCGACCAAGTTCATCACCGCGGGGAGCCCCAGTGCTCTTAGTTGAGAAGAAGGATGGATCTTTGAGAATGGTTGTTGATTATCGTGCATTGAATGAGGTGACGATCAAGAACAAGTACCCACTACCGATGATCAACGATTTGTTTGACCAGCTACATGGAGCCAAAGTATTCTCCAAGATCGATCTTAGATCGGGATACCACCAGCTGAAGATCCGAGAACAGGATATACCCAAGACAACTTTTACCACAGGTATGGGCTATATGAGTACACGGTCATGTCTTTTGGATTGACTAACGCCCCTGCCTATTTTATGAGTATGATGAATAAGGTGTTCATGATGTTCTTGGATAAGTTTGTTGTGGTGTTCATTGATGACCTATTGGTGTACTCGAAGAATGAAGAGGAACACAAGGAACATTTACGCTTAGTTCTCGAGAAGCTCAGGGAACATCAGCTATACGCCAATTTCAGCAAATGTGAGTTTTGGTTGAAATAAGTTGGATTTCTTGGACATGTTATATCAGGAGAAGGTATAGCAGTAGACCCTACCAAGGTTCGATCATCCTTTGAGTGGTTGGCACCCACCTCGATTGGAGAGATCATGATTTCCTCGAGACTCGCATGATATTATAGGAGGTTCATCGAGAATTTTTCCAAGATTGCGAAGCCCATGACAGAGTTATTGAAGAAGGACACCAAGTTCAAATGGACCGAGGAATGTGAGGCCAGTTTTCAAGAGTTGAAGAAACGTTTAGTTACATCCCCAGTGCTAATTCTTTCGGATATACACAAGGATTTCCAAGTGTATTGCGACGCTTCTCGCCTGGGACTTGGAGGTTTACTTATGCAAGACGGAAGAGTTGTTTCATATGCCTCACAACAGCTTCGAACTCATGAGTTGAATTATGCCACGCATAATTTGGAGTTAGCAGCCGTAGTACATGCGCTCAAGACCTGGAGACATTTTCTTATTGGAAACCGTTGTGATGTTTACACAGATCATAAGAGCTTGAAGTATATTTTCGCACAGAAGGAGTTGAATCTCAGGCAAAGGAGATGGTTGGAGCTTATAAAAGATTATGATATGAAGTTACACTATCATCCAGGAAAGGCCAATGTTGTAGCAGACGCTTTGAGCCGCAAGAGTTATGTCAATACTTTCGTAACCGGAGGATTACCGCACGAGTTGGCCGACGATCTCAAGGAACTCTGTTTGGAGATAGTTCCAAGAGGTTTTGTTGCAGCTTTGGAAGTTCAGTCCACGTTATTGGGAAAGATTCGAGAAGCCCAGAAGACTGATAAGGAGATTTTTGAGATAAAGGAGAAGATGAGTAAAGGAAAGGCCAAAGGTTTTCGTGAGGATGAACACGGAACTTTATGGTTTGAGGATCGTATTTATGTGCCCAATGATGCGGAGATCAGGAAGTTAATATTTCAGGAAGCTCATGACTCACCATACTCGATTCACCCCGGAAACACTAAGATGTATTTGGATTTGAAGGAACATTTCTGTTGGACAGGTATGAAGAAGGATATTGCCGAGTATGTAGCAGTATGTGATGTGTGTCTGAGAGTTAAGGAAGAACACCAGAAGCCAGCAGGATTATTGCAACCTATGCCGATACCTGAATGGAAGTGGGATAAACTTGGCATGGATTTCATCACCGGATTACCCAGGACAAGATCAGGATATGACTCCATCTGGGTAGTAGTAGATCGCTTAATGAAAGTGGCTCACTTTATCCTTGTGAAAACCACTTATACGAGCGCGAAGTTGGCCAAGATATATATGACCAGGATGATATGTCTGAATGGAGTTCCGAGGACCATTGTATCAGATAGAGGAACACAATTTACCTCGAAGTTTTGGAATCATTTGCACCAGGCTTTGGGTACCAGGCTAGAGTTCAGTACAACCTTTCATCCGCAGACAGATGGACAGACCGAGAGAGTCAATCAGATTCTGGAGGACATGTTGAGAGCTTGTGCGCTAGATTATGGATCTAGTTGGGATGATAATTTGCCTTACGCAGAATTCTCATACAACAACTACTACCATGCTAGTTTGAAGATGGCCCCTTTTGAAGCCTTGTGTGGAAGGAGGTGCAGGACACCATTGATGTGGGATGAAATTTGAGACCGTCAGTTGTTCGAACCAGATTTAATCAAGGAGTCTGAAGAGAAGGTTAAGTTGATTCGAGATAGACTGAAGATAGCTCAGTCCAGGCAGAAGAGTTATGCTGACACTAAACGCAAGGAGGTAGTCTATGAAGTCGGAGACAGATCATATCTCCATGTGTCACCACTGTGAGGAGTTAAACGATTTGGAGTTAAAGGAAAGTTAGCCCCAAGATTTGTAGGACCATATCGAGTACTGGAACGTATGGGAGAAGTGGCCTACAAGTTGGAATTACCCAAGAGATTGTCAGGAGTTCATGATGTGTTTCATGTTTCCTAGTTGAAGAAGTGCCATGCAGAGATGGCCGATATTCCTCTGAGAGATACAGTGCCCCTGGAGGCAATTCAGTTGGAAAGTGACCCAACTTACGAGGAGAAACCCGTCAAGATTCTCGAGTTTGCCAGCCGAGTTACACGTAGCAAGGTTATCAAGTTTTGCAAAGTTCAGTGGAGCCACCATACCGAGGAAGAAGCCACCTGGGAGTGAGAGGAAGACCTACGAAAAGACCACCCACACCTATTTTCTAGCCAACCCGAATCTCGAGGGCGAGATTCATCTTAAGGAGGGTAGGTTTGTAACATCCCAATTTTCAAGTTGGATGTTAATCACTAGGTCATCATATGCATCCATGATTCTCGTATTTTGAATTGGTTTTATTTGGACATTTTGATCCTATAGACCTTAAGCAACTCAAGGACCATCTGAGAGAGTTAGCGGTTTTCATAAAATTCCATTTTTGAATTTTCAAAATTGGTAAACTGGATCAAAGTGATTTTTATTTGAAATTATTTTTCCAATTATTCTGAAATTTATAAATAATGAGAGAAGATAATATGACTTCTTCAAACAGAGGAAATGATGGAAATTCAATTTTAAATAAAAATAATTGTTTTATACGACTTTTATTTGAGATTTATTCGAGTAATTTAGGGGAAAATTACATTTTGAAAAATTGCATTTTAGCCCAGAAAAATGTTCATATTGTCCTAAATATTAGTAGAGGACCGTGAAAATTATTTTTGGGATTTTAGGATTTTTATTTATTTTATTTTGGATTTTACCATTCTAGCGAATTAAAAAAACTATTTGGATTGGCTGGGCGAAGGCCGATCGGCCCGCTGGCCGTGGCTGCCTTCCGCTTGGGAGGCCGAGCCACAAACAATGGCGTGAGTCCGCCTGGACTCCGATCGCCGCCGCCTCGGGACCCCCTTTAAAAGGAGCCCCCCGGCCCCCCTCCTCCTTCGCTCGTCAGCAACGCCGCCTCACTTTCCCGCTTCTTGCTTGCCGCTTGCTTCGCCTTGAACTCTCGAGCCATTGCATCTGCTGCTGCTGCTGTATGCCGCCAAGCCGCGCTGCCACGTCGTCGTCGCCTCGCCTCGCCCATTCTTAAGCCTGCGTTCTTGAGCCCGGGATCTCGCCACCATTTTTTTTTCAAGAACCGGTATAAAACAGAACCGCTGCCCCGGTTATTTTTTGTTTTTTTCGTTTAGATCGGTTTTATTTTTAGGGTTTGCTAATTAGCGACCGTTCACCTGATCTTCGCCGTTAACGAACGTATTCGTTTGTTAGCCTCTGTTAGCGAACGTTTGTTCGTTAGATTTTTCTTTTTAGTTTTATTTTCGGCCAGGGACCTATCTGTAATTACTTTTATCATAGATTAGTCCATGATCTTCACACCTTCACTACTTTTTGCTCGTTTGTCCAAATCCAGTGAAACCAACGCCAAAATCTTCGTCTTGTTTCCCTCTACCGAGATAATCAACTTGAACATGATTTTGAAAATTCAAAATTCGGTTACAAGAAGATTTGAATTTGAACTTCTTGATCGTAGTTTGAGTTTCATAATTCCGATTCGATTGATTCATTTTGCAAATCGAAGCTCTTCACTTGTACTTTCTGTCTAGATCTTTTCTTTGGAGTTCTACCTGTGCCTCTATGCATGAGTGCTTATGTATGCTATTGTTTGTTCACGATAGAGTTTCCAGAGTGCGAGGCTTGCTACTACGAATGTGATAGCCTGGTTTTTGCCCTCTTCCCTTTGTCTGATTTTTATTTGATTTGGTTTTCAAATTTGGAGTTTTGAATCTTTTCATATGGACTTAAACACTTGGGTACCCCTTGGCTTTCACCCAAGTGCCTCATTTCCCTCTCTAACTATCATTTTCTCTCTGGTCCACCTCAAAATAATATTTTGAATATTTTTCTTAAATGAAAAATATTCATTTCCCTCTCTTAAACCCTAGCTAGCTCAATGTGCTCCAAAGAAACCCCAATTTTTCTTTGTCGGTGTACTAGAGTAGGGTACCCTAGTACCCGAACTTCGTCTGCACAGACGATCCCAAGACTTACCATGGCGAGGCTGGCACAGTGACCGCCAAGGTCTCGGCTGACTCCATTGGAGCCATTCAAGAACAAAGTAATCAAGGCCCCGGCAAGAGGAGCTTGCCGGAAGGCCTCGAGACACGAAGGAAACAAGACCCGGCAAGAGGAGCTTGCGGGAAGGCTTGGTGAGCGACAAGCTCCCGGCGCGACAAGAACCTTGCGGCGGCGGGTAACCTCTCTTCATCTCCGCTCCGGCTCATCCGCCAACGATAGCCATGGGGCTTTCCGAACGCAGCGTGTCAATGGGCATGTGCACCCGGCGAGGGAGCGGCGATAAGAGGCGCCGACAAGCTACCATCGTGGAAGCGGAGGCGCGCTGGCGGTCCTGTTGCCTTTCGAGGCGGCGAGGGGACGGACATTTATGGCTTTGTCCCTTAAAAGTCGAGTTAGGTATAGATCCTTTGTACCTTTGTACAAGCGGTGTACCAACCTCTGTTTTCCTATTTTACCCTTGTCTACTTGCCACCTTTGGTGACCCCTTGTGCCTATAAAAGGAGGCCCAAGTGCAGCGTGAAAGGGTTCGGCTCGGCTCGAGTTCATTCGACTCATTCGAGACTACACTCACTTAGGCTAGGTTTTGTAGCTCCCATTGCTCCCTAGCAAGAACACAATATAATCCACCAAGCGGCGGTAGGAGTGTTATCTCTCAGGAGAGCTCCGAAGCTGGGTAAATCTGCTCGTGTGCATCGCTTGATCTGCTCTTTGTGCAATCTCCGCCCCCTCCGAACCACAAGGGACCCGGTCCCATAGGTGTTAAATGGGCCACGATCAACTTCCCGACATCTTTGGCGCGCCGGTAGAAGCGTCGAGGCTGTGTGAACTGATCCGGCGGTCACATGAGAAACTTCATCATCATCTTCATCAAATGGCACCGAAGAAGAAGTCTTGGCGGCGTGAGCCGTCCGCGTCGAACCCACCACCACGGTGACGGGTGGTGGGGAGACGCAATGGCGCAGAGCAGGTGTCGTTGAGAGAGCCCGGCCCGCCAGGTCCAAGGACAAAGCGGCGCAGCGTCGGCGTCTGAATCCGCACAGCGTCCTTCTCGGGAGGCGCGGACCGACAACGTCATGATGCTCGCAGCACCATCGCTTCGTTGGATCAAGGCCAAGCTGGAGGATCCGAGGCCCTCGAGACCAGCATGCGCGCCACATCTTGCGATGCGAGTGGAATCTGATCGCTTAGGCGGGATGCTGCTCCTCTAACTTGGTTAGGAGTCCGAGCACATCCGTTCCTCGCTCCGTCACGCCTTTGCCACCACCACTCAGCGGAAGCCTTGGCGAGCTCGGCTACTTCTAGACGCCCTCCAACGGCCGACAAGGTCGGCGAATGGAGGGCCACAATCAGTCTCGCCGGCTTTGCCAGCAGCGGCGTTCGCTGACAACCAACTGCATCCTTGCCGCGGCGGGCGACAAAACACGAGCCGGTGGCGGCGAGACCTGCGAGGTGACACCACCATGCACTCCCCTTCCAAAGCCAAGATCACCAGCTCCTCGGATCCATCTCGGCGGCGACTCCACGCGTCGTCCGGATCCTGAGCTTCGCCGTGATCAGCGCCAAGTTCTTAAGAGCGACAAGAAGAAGACGCTCGAACCGCGCCGGCGCCCGAAGAAGCGGCGTCAATCCGACCAGCGCTGCTGGGCCTTGTCGATATGCATGCGCCCGAGGAACGAGCGACTTGCCGTCTGCGATAGGTTGCCCTGCGTTCACTCGTGAGCTGCGGCAAGTCGATGGCGACAAGAAAAACTTCAAGCGGATGTGCGGAGAAGTATGATGGCGGACACACCCATCGGAGTTCCTCAACATCTACACCATCACGGGTGCGAGCTGCGGGAGGACGAGACGACAAGATCCTTGCCAACTACTTCCCTCTGGTGCTCAAGCCAAACATCAGATCTTGGCTCATGCACTTGCGGACGAGTTCCATATCCTCTTGGGCAGATTTGTGCCATCGGTTTGTTGGCGCCTTCACGGTGACCACAAGCCTCATGGCCGGAGAGTGACCTTCACCTGCTTGCCGGAAGGAAGGAGAGTCCACATGCAAGTTCATCCAGAGATTCAGTCGTGTGCATTACAACATCCCAGACGTCCACCCTGCCGTGGTGATCAGCGCGTTTCATCAGAACGTGCAGAACCGTAGGATGAGGGAGGAGATGGCGATGTGCAAAGTCAAAGATGTCAGTGAGCTGTATGCCCTGGCCGACAAGTGTGCACGCGCTGAGGAGGGAAGAAGACTCCCAGGAGAGAACATGGGAGCAGAATCTGACAGTGAGGAGACCGCCCCGGCAAAGAAGAGCCGGCGATGGAACAACAGAAGGAAGAAGAACAAAGAGGTCCCAGTTGTCGAGCAGTCCGGCAACGGAGGTGGCGCCGGCAAGGCTAAGGCTGGTAGCTCCGGCAAGGAGGATGCCGCTGACACCGACCGCCAAGCTGTGGCGGCCGCCGACAAGCCTGACAGCTCCAACAAACAGTACTGTAAGATTCACCGCACCAAGGGCCACGATCTCCAGAGCTGCAAGAAAGTCGAGCAGCTCGTTGAACTATAGAAGGCTGAATACGAGCGGCGAGACAAGGAGAAGGCCCAGGAAGGTGCAGGTGCAGCTAGCAAGAAGAGACCCGGCCGGGGAGGGCGCCAAGGGCAAGGCCAAGCAGCGGCAAGGAGACAGACCTCCCAGCGGCGCGACAAGGGCGAAGCGATGATGATGACGAAGATATGGAGGAAGATGAAGCTGATGAGCAGGAGTTTGAGAAGGCAGCAGAGGTTTTACGTGTTGGCGGTGGTGCTTCTCTACATACCTCGCACCGCCAACTCAAGCAATGGATGCGAGAGGTTAATGCAGCGAACCATCCGTGGAGTCGCGCAAACCTCTCAAGTGGTCTAGCACGCCCATCATCTTTGACATTGAGGACCACCCTGATCGCATAACTGCGGTCGGGTGCTTGCCGATGTTGGTCTCACCAACTATCCGCAATCTCAAGGTCACCAAGATGTTGGTTGACGGCGGGGCCGGCCTGAACCTGATCTCCTCTGCAGTGCTTCAGAAACTTCAAATCCCTGACAGCGAGCTCGAAGACACTGGTACGTTCCAAGGGATCAACCCAGGAAGGAGCAAGCCGAAAGGGAAGATCACGCTGCCGGTAACGTTTGGCAGCGAGCTCAACTTCAAAACTGAGAGGGTCACATTTGACGTCGCCGATTTCCCATTGCCCTACAATGGCATACTTGGTCGTCCAGCACTTGCCAAGTTCATGGCAGCCTCTCATTATGCATACAATTTGCTCAAGATGCCCGGCCTGATAAGCGTCATTTCTGTCCATGGCGACAAGAAGGATGCGCTTATCTGCGCCGACAAGATTTACCGGATGCAGCAGCCCGCGACGGATAGCATATCACTTGTTGAAGCTCCGGGGAAGAAGAAGACCACCAAGTCCGGCAAGAGCTCGATGCCCACTCCGGCAAGCGCACCTCTTGGTGCTGCGCTACCGTCGAGGACGCACCATCGAGCTCCACCGCAAGTGCAAGAAGATGATGGCAGCTCCACCAAGACCAAGAAGGTGTCCGCCAAGGAGGGCGGCAGCGGTGGTACCTTCACATCGATGCCACTCTAGACCCTAAATAGGAAGGCGAGCTCGTTGCTTTCTGCGGGCGAATGTCGATGTGTTTGCATGGCAACCATCGACATCCCGGTGTTCGAAAGTAATTGAGCACCACCTAGCTGTCTGTCCTCACGCGGCCCGTCAAGCAAAAAGTCGAGAAGCGAGCGGTGGGCGCCAAGAGTTCATAGCGAAGAGATCAAGAAGTTGGAAGCAGCAGGCCTTGTCGGAGGTGCTCCATCCCACTGGTTGGCCAATCCGGTAGTTGTCGCATAAGGCTAATGGGAAATGGAGACTTTGTATTGACTTCACGGATGTTAATAAAGCTTGTCCCAAAGACCCATTTCCCTTGCGTGTATTGACCAGATTGTTGACTCCACGGCTGGATGTGATTTGCTTTCATTTCTTGATGCATATTCGAGGATATCATCAGATCTTCATGGCGAAGAGGATGAAGAAAACCGCATTCATTACACCATGTGGCACTTACTTTGTTTCATACGGATGCCTTTCGGTTTGAAGAATGCTGGTTCAACGTTTGCAAGAGTGGTCCATGACGCTTTTGAGCCACAAATACACGAAATGTAGAAGCCTACATGGATGACATAGTGGTCAAGAGCAAGGACAAAGCAACTCTGGTTCAAGATTTGGATGAGACTTTTGCAAATCTGCGCAAGATCAACCTCAAGCTCAACCCGAGAAGTGCGTGTTTGGAGTCCCTTCCGCAAGCTTCTCGGGTTCTTTGTGTCTCGGCGGGAATTGAAGCCAATCCCGACAAGATCAAGGCCATTGAGCAGATTGAAGCACCAAAGCGCGTCAAGGATGTAAGAAGGCTTGCGGTTCGTGGCTGCTCTCGGCAGGTTTATTTCTATGTCGGTGGCGGCATACGCCATTTTCAAGATTTTGAAAAAGGCGGGTCCAATGAAATGGACTCCCGAAGCGGAGGCTGCGCTGCAGACTTGAAGAGGTACCTGTCCTCCACTCCAATAGTTATCGCACCTAGGCCACAAGAGAAGTTGCTGCTGTATATAGCGGCAACCAATCAAGTGGTTAGTGCTGCGTTAATAGCGGAGAGGAGGCGGATGATGAGCCGCAACCGAAGGCGGATGCATCGAGAGACAAGCGGGGGCTTCGCCGTCAACCTCTGGTCCCGACAAGGGCGAGTCTGCGCGAGATTGCGACAAGATGCGAGAAAAGGATGGTGCAGCGCCCGGTCTACTTTGTCGGTTCCCTTCTGCGGGGGCTAGATCAAGGTACTCGGCGTGCGAAACTGCTTTCGGCCTCCTCATGGCCTCGAGAAAGCTGCGCCATTACTTCCAAGCACATGAGATAACAGTTGTCACTCGCTTTCCGTTGAAGAGGATATTGCAAAATCCGAAGCAGCAGCAGGATTGTCGGTGGGCACTTGGAACTGTCAAGCACTTCAACTATCAAAAGCACTTCAACTATCAAAAGCGAGCATTGGCGAGTTTATAGCGAGTGGGCGTAACGCAAGATGAAGAAATTCGAGAGAGCATCCCGTCAAGGAGGCAAATAAAGAGTGGCTGATGTACTTTGATGGTGCCTTCTCGCTGCAAAGCGCCGGTGCGGCGTCTTGCTTATCGCACCCACCGGAGAGCACCTCAAGACATAGTCGAGATGCACTTTCCCAAGGAGCAAGCAACAAACAATCTTGCAGAGTATGAAGGTTTGCTTGCGGTCTCGAGATCGCGATAGACCTTGGGATCAAGAAGCTCATTGTCGGGAGACTCGCAACTTGTCGTCCGCCAAGTAAACAAAGATTATCGAGCCCGTTGATGGAAGCCTATGTTGATGAAGTGAGAAAGCTAGAAGAACACTTTGAAGGCTGCAAATGGAACATGTTCCAAGAGCTCGAGAATGACATTGCTTGATGGCTTTGTCAAAGTCGCCACACTCAAGTTACTGTGGAACCAGGATTTTTGTGCTCAAGCTGACTCAACCAACCGTAACACCATCAATCTGGGCAGAACAAGAAGAGGAAGTTGGTCTCTGGTGACTACTTTTCGGCGAGCTCCACAAGCCGCCGCCAAGAAGGTCCCCAAGATCAACGCAGATATCGCCGAGGAGCGATCTGCTCAACAAACCCCGAGGTTTGTTTCGTTGAAGCGAGCGCTCCGACAAGTTTTCTCCGGCAAGCTTGCGGGGATCATCAAGCTCCGGTGAGCCACGAGTTCTTCCGTGAAGCTGATGTTCCCGCAGCGGCGGATGTGCCTTTAGTCCTTGTTGTCGAGCCGCAAGCTCTAGCATGGGCACAGCCGATCGTCCATTTCCTTGAACGGAGAACTTCCGAAGAGCAAGAAGAAGCGGAAAAAGTAGCCCGGCGGTCAAGTATGTACCAGTTTGTTGACAACATCCCATGTAAGAAGACTCAGCGGTGTGAAATTGAAGTGTATTTGCGGGAAGATGGATGAAAACTGTTGGCGAGAGATACATGGAGACATATGTGGTCACCACATTGGCGCAAAAGGGCACTTGCCGCAAAGCTTTCCGGTAAGGTTTCTTCGGCGAAAGCCCTCCGGATGCAACCGCACAAGTAACCAAGTGTGAAGCGTGCGGTTCCATTCAAAACAGATACACCACCAGCTCAAGCTCTCTAGGCGATCCCTTTATCCTGGCCCTTTTTGATGCAGGGGCTCGACATCCTCGGCCCCTTCCCCGAGCTGTCGGGGCTTTGAGTACTTGTGCGTCGCAATCGACAAGTTCACAAAGTGGCCGGAAGTGGAAGCGATGAGGAAGGTGACAGCACGATCGGCGATCAAGTTATTCAGTCAATTGTTTGCCGTTTTGGGATTCCTAACGGGATCATCACCGACAACGGCACACAGTTCCGAAACCGCACCTTCATGCGATCGCCCAAGATCTTGGCGCCAAGATCTGCTTTATACTTTGCTCATCCGAGAAGCAACGGTCAGCGAGAGAGCAAACGCTGAAGTGCTGCGGGACTCAAGACCAGAACTTTCGGCGGGCTGCGCAAGTGCGGAAGAAACTGGATTGAGGAGCTGCGGTGGTTCTTTGGTCGATCAGGGCGACGCCAAATCGAGCCATGGCGGACACCTTTTGCTCTAGTCTATGGAGCGAGGCAGTTCTCCCCACGGAACTCGTATACGGATCGCCTCGAGTGCTCGCTTATGATGAGCTTGAGCAAGAGCAGCTGCGACAAGATGACACGCTGCTCCTTGAGGAGGATCGTCTTCAGGCTGTTGTACGAGCTGCTCGTTATCAGCAAGCTTTGCGCCGCTACCATAGCCGCAAAGTTAATGCCAGAATCTTCAAGGAAGGTGACCTTGTTCTTCGGCGCGTTCAATCCGCCAAGAATTCCAACAAGTTGACGCCGAAGTGGGAAGGCCCTTATCGGGTGAAACGAGTCACTAGGTCTGGCGTTGTCCGCCTTGAGACCGATGATGGCGTTCCGGTGAGCAACTCCTGGAATATAGAGCATCTTCGTAAGTTTTACCCATAGAGCGCGGTTGCGGAACCCGTTAAGCAACCACCCTTTTAATACAAGTCTTGCCGCTGTTGCATGTAATCCTTTGTACAAAGCGGCGCGAGACCCGTGCATCGATAAAGCCCATGTGTTGCGCACAACTTGTCAATACATGCTTTCATAATCTTATATGCATGTGTTATCTAACATTTTGTGCAGCATCCACACCCGGTAAGCGATAACGAGCCACTAGGCTCCATAACTTTATTTTCTCTTCTTTATTCTCAAAAGAAAGGAAGGTTCATCCACCCACAAGTTAACCGGGGGGGGGAGGAGAAGATAATGATGTGGACCGCCAAGCGTCGCTCGAGGAAGTATTGCCTTGCCGGGAAGCAAACGACAGAAAAGCTAAGTTGCCAAAGTTTGAGCAATCAGTTTTTAAATTTCTAAGTTATCTTCCTCGAACGATAGTACTTTGTATGGAAAACCTGTGCGCGGAGGAACCAACTCGCGGCTGGTTTGCGCCCTTACTTTGTTTCGAGTCCGCTCAACAACTTAAGTGAGCTGCAACCAGTTGCGACAAGGTTGCTTGTCGGAGGCGGCACCGCCAAAGAAGCTCTTGAAGTTCAAGACTCGGCCTTTCATGGCGGGTGCCCGCGCCGACAAGTTTCCTAAAAGCGTAGGGTACAAACATACAAAGGAAGAAATCGAATAAAGGAAATAACATTGCATTCGATTGCCTAAGATAGAGTATATTACAAAATAACTTGTCGCAGATCTAATAAGTTGTTCTAAATATGGTCTGCAGTGACAAGGGAAAGATAAACTTGGCGGCCTAGTCCACGCGATCGCCATCAAGCCTCTTGACTTTGCTCGCCTGTCCCACGATGAGTGCGACAAGGGCTTTGGCGCTTCAACGTCGCGAGCTGGAGGCGGGGACTTGAGGACATTGGTGAAGTTGGCGCCTTGGATTGCGGAAGGCCACCTTCATCAAGACCTTCCGAGGGCCCCGCGCAGACTTGGCGCGACTCCTCGCCTAGCTGCTTTTGGATCTCCTCCGGAGCGGCTGGAGACCCGTCAACACGCCTTTGAAAAACAGGCTGAGCTTGGCGTTGGGTTGGAGGTTCTCGTCGGTGGAGTACCCAAGATCCACCATCCCGACTCCATCAACTCATTGTGGATGGCGGCGGCGATGTCCACAAGACCTTCTGTCCGATGCATTATCTTTGTCTCTCGAGATTATTCTGGCGGTCACAAGATTCGGCAACAGCTCCTCGTTGGCTTTGATCTTCTCCAACAGGCCCGCTTCCGCTCCTTGGCGCCGTCCCAACGTCTCCGTCAAGGTGGTGAATTTCAGCTCCAGATCCGCCTTGGAGTCCTTGGCGGCGTCGATCTCCTTGATCTTCTCAGCGAGACGACCACCGCAACTCACCAAGAGTGTAGGCGTCCTTCTCGCTCATGCTTCAGCGGTGACCTCTTCGCCGCTCTTACGGAGGGTGGCCTCGGCTGGGTCACCCTCGTCTCTAATTCCTTCTTGGCGGCCTCGGCGGCAGCGGCAGCGTCCTTTGCCTCCTTGAGTGCTCCGCCAATTGATTGCTCGCAGCTGCAAGATCTTCCTCGTAGCTATCGAGGTTGATCTTCGCTGCGCCACCTCCTTCTTCTTGAAGAGCTTCTGGCCGGCAAGCCTTTGCTGCTCCTCGACCTCGGCCTTCTCAAGATGAAGGTCGTGCGCTCTCGACAAGCTGCTCCAGCGCGCTATGTCCCGAGAGTTTCCTTGTTGGCGCGCGGAGCTCTTCTGCGCGCTTCTCCATGTCAGCTCCGCCCTCGCGACAAGAGCTTCCCGCGACTCCAGCTTAGCTTGTCGGGCGCGGTGAAGCGACAAGAAGCTTCTTCGGCCATTGCTCTTCCTCGAACTTCGCCATCTGCTGCTGCTTGGCGCGTCAACCAGCGACAGCCCAAGAGGCGAGCAGCTCTCGTCGAAGGTCTCTCCCTCGGCCGCCACGAGCTCAACGCCCATGGAAGCTTGATGAAGACACCTTCGCCGGCCTTCAGATAGGCGCCGGGCTGGGGCTCTTCGGAGTCTGGTGCGCCATCGGTGGCGGGGGGATCGGTGGTCGGTGCAGCGCCTGGCGCTCCTGCGGCCTCAGGGCCGTCAGTATGATCACAATCATCGTCCAAACCCTCTTAACTCCCTCCTGGAGCTCGCCGACGCCGGAGCTCGCTGCAATGAGCACGGGCGCGGTCCGGCCAACACAATAGTGCGCTCCGCACTGTGCTCGTTGCCACCCTCTCGCTCATGTGCTCGTCCCCGCTTGCCCCACAGTTCCCGCGTGAGCTGCGTCGCCTTCTACCTCACCCATTGATGTTTTTCATCGCCGGGCCCCTTGTCCAGGTGTCCACTGCGGAGCCCGATCCCCCTCGATGCTCGGCTATAAATAGAGCCCTTCGCAGCCTCCTCGAGCATCATCCTCTCATCCCACACACTCCAGATCTCGTAGAAAGCCGTAGCTCGGCCGTGCAGGCCGCTGGCCGCCGTCCCTGAGCTCGAGCTCACCGGCGATCCCCTCAGGTCGCCTCCGTGGCTCCAGCCCCTCCCAGGCTCGGGCCACCCTTCCAAGGCCTCCGCCGTGCCTCGGTGGTGCCGTTCCGCCCGGTTGGAGCCCCTGGTGTCGCCTCTAGTCGTCGTCGTCGTCTTCATCTCCGGCAACCTCTGCTCTCTATCTCCGCTAGAGAGGTTGTTTCCAATGTCGTCCGACCACCCCTAGCTACTGTACGGGTACGGGCAGGTGCGCCTACATCTTCTCTTTCGATCCCTCCCTCTCGTTCTGGCCGAGAAGCTCTCCTCGCCGACATGTGCTATGACGATGCCGCGCCGTCCTCTGTTTCCCTCTTCCCCTCCCTCTCACCTGACTAGCGGGGCCCGCTAGTCAGCCACTCTGTACGCGCGCGAAGACGTATGAGTGGTGGCGCCCGCGAGGCTTTACGCCTTCGACGTCACCCGCCCTCAGTTCTGTTTTTATTTAAATTCAAATTTCACTTTTTCCAGAGAGCTTCAAACAGCCAAAACTCTTTAACCATAAGTCCAAATGAATTGATTCTTTTTGCATTGTGTTCTTTGTGAAGAAATCTAGCAGCTCACCAAAAATGAGATTTTTCTCTGATGTCTAGATTTTCTGGTGAATTTCATAAGGGTTCTTGATGTTTTATTTTTGTGTTTACATATATTTTCAGAAGGTGAAGCTTGTCTTGAGGATCACCAGGAGGCTTGTGAACCTCATCTGCACTAAGGCAAGCCAGAACAACATTTTTATGGTGCCATTACAATATTTGTGATTTTTCAACTTGAGTTAATGATTTAATACATGCATTTAAATCACTAGTATATTATTTATATTCTGTTGGTTGCTTGTTTAAGTTGTCATGCTTAGCTTACAGAAGGTTTAAAGCTAACTAAGTTGGTTAAGTAACTAGAAGTAATATTTGTTATGAAGAAGTAATATGAATATGGATATGAGTAATTATTAGGAGTTATTTTTCTTGAAGGAGAAAATGATATAATTTGCTAAGTAAAGACTCTGTTAAAAGTGATGATTAATCATACCCAGGGAAGTGTCATGAGTTGTTGATGTTTATGCTTAGTGTGGATATAGTTGACCCAGTTATTTCCGATGATATATGATGCATATGTTCGTGTTGCATTTTCATGCCATGCTATGACACCGGTTATTTTCACGTTAAGTTGAACCTGCTAATAACTCAACTTGAATATATCATTGACCGGGTCATGGTACCATTGAATCGAGTTTTTCCAAGTGCAACCACATTTGCCTTTATGGGAAGGCCTTTATTCGGTCCGTTGTCACGCCTCTGGTCGGTGCCGCCAACGAGGGAAGGTTATGGGCGTGCGGTACCCTGGCCTGACATAACCTTGTGTGCCCATTGTTGAGATTATGGTACCTTGTCCCCGTGTGGGACTGTTTATGTTTTGGCCACGACGGTGGTCGTTGGTGTCTTTGGTAGACACGGGGCCACCCAGGACTAGCCCAGTGGGGAGTGAGTCGGAGTGGCCAGGAGAGTGTCATGGCAATGGAGGGGTGTCGGTGTCAAAACCGGCGGATCTCGGGTAGGGGGTCCTGAACTGTGCGTCTAGGCGGATGGTAACAGGAGACAAGGGACACGATGTTTTACCCAGGTTCTGGCCCTCTTAATGGAGGTAAAACACTACGTCCTGCTTGATTAATATTGATGATGTGTGTTACAAGAGTGGATCTACCACGAGATCAAAGAGGCTAAACCCTAGAAGCTAGCCTATGGTATGATTGTTGTTCGTCCTATGGACTAAAGCCATCCGGTTTATATAGACATCGGAGAGGGCTAGGGTTACACAAAGTCGGTTACAAAGGTAGGATATCTACATATCCGTATCGCCAAGCTTGCCTTCCACGCCAAGGAAAGTCCCATCCGGACACGGGACGAAGTCTTCAATCTTGTATCTTCATAGTTTTGGAGTCCGGCCGATAATGATAGTTCGGCTATCCGAACACCCCCTAGTCCAGAACTCCCTCAGTAGCCCCCGAACCGGGCTTCAGCGACGACGAGTCCGGCGCGTATATTGTCTTCGGCGTTGCAAGGCGGGTTCTCCTTCAAATTTCATGTTCCCGTCGAATAGTTTCCGGCTTCCTTATAAATGTTGCGCTCCTTGGCTTCTACGCCTAGTAATGGTCTTCTTCCACGTGTCGTACGAATGCGAAAGGCTGGGATATTTTTACATTTTACCCCCTAGCCATGCGAAAGAGCCGCCTATAAGAGAGGCGAGGATCTAGATCCAGCTCACACCATCCTCCATCCGCAAGTTCTCATTGAAGCACCTCTGACAAAAATCCATTCTATCATGGATAGCCGACGCGGCTCCTCCTCTCGCGCTCCCAGCCCTAAGCCGAGATTGGGGAGATGCTCGGCCCACACAAATGAGCTAGTGGTACTTCAAACCGAGGGATATCTTCCCCAGCTTTCATGGTTCCGGTTTGAGCTTGACTAGCCACCTACAAGGGTGGAAAGCAGGAGAGCGTCCCCAACCCTTCCAAAGGGGAGCGGGTATGCTTTGTCCCCATCTAATAAGGGACTCGGTTTCCCATACATCCGCTTTCTCCGGGCTCCTAGAGTTCTACGGACTCCAACTTCACCACCTCACGCCGCCTCCATTTTGCACATCGCGGGCTTCGTAGCTTTTTGAGCTGTTCTTGGGCATCGAGCCCCTTTTGCCCTGTGGAAGAGATTGTTTTGTCTCGCACTCGCTCATGAGGGGTCGATATATCAAGTGGGCGGAGCCGAAATATGGCGCATCGCCGGGACCGGATATCTATCCGGCACCCCGAAGAAGGCGTCCGAAGACTGGCCTTCAGAATGGTTCTACATGGAGGACGCCCCTCTGCCGGATCAAGTCCGGATCGGCCTCCCGGAGTTCAACAATGCTCCCTTGAAGAAATTCCTGAGTTGGCGCCCGCGGAGCCCTCAACGGGAAGATGATAGGAGCGTCCATTATCTGATGGGCTGGATTAGGTTACTGGCCCACTCCGGATTGACCATGATTGGAGTCATGGCCACGTGCATTATGCGAGGGGTGCAGCCACTCCAATATAGGGGCCACCCTATGTGGGATTTCAACGGGGAAGATGACGCCACCGTCATGGCGCAAAGGGTTGTGCTCGGCAGCCGATCCGCAAAGATCCCGTCCGCTTGTACAAGGGAGAGGAGGAGGACTTCCTCCGCAAGAATCCGTTGAATGGATTTTCTATGAATAACCCTCGGAGCTGGGTAAGCGGATGTTCATCTACCCGATCCATACTTTTTTTAAAGTCAAGTATCTTACTCTGTGATTTCGACGCAGGAGCTGCGCCGGGACGTGGAGGGCATACGAAGCCTAACTCCATAGCCCGAGGATCCGGAACGATCCCTTGATCCGACCTCCGAAGAGGATCCGGACATAAAGGTGGAGCTGATTGACGGGGTGTTACACCAACGTAGCATGGACAATGCCCTAGTCGCCATTACGGCTGACTACCCCGGTTTGTTTCCGGCCTCCTAGGTGACTACGACCGAGGTCTTGACACCATCATTTGATCCGCGCTCCATTCTGACCATCCCATACTGATGGTATATCGCAGGAGGTGCCTTTAAGGCGGAAGCGAACTCCGCGCGGCCGACCAACAAGGGTCATCCGCCCAAATGGGCGGAAGAGGAGTACGACGCGAACGAAACGTCGCCGCAACGGTACGGAGCGCCGCTATTTTTAAGGGAAGGATCCCTAGGAGGTATATTAATGCTCATAGCTTTTCCAGAAAGAGCGCTCGCCGGACAGTGTCCAGAGAGGTTGCCAATCAAGCCTCCGCCAGCCATGCTCCAACGCATGGTCCGGGAGGGGAGGCGAATACAAGGCGTGAGCCGGACGCTCCTCCGACGGCAGATGCCGACAGGCTGTCCGCCACCCGGTCTGAGGTGGAGAGCGCCATGAATCATAGGCGTCGCCAGACAGTTCTTCGTGACGCGTGTTTCTCCCGAGGCGTTAAATGCCTTTGCTGCGGAACGCGCGCACCTCGTGCCGCTCAAGATGGGTTAACGAGCCACGGAGCAAAGTATGTGAAAGACATACGGGTAAATAATTTTAAGAGTTTATATATGCCAAGAGCCCCGAGACTTAAAATAGTTGAAATAACTGATTTAAGGATCAATTATTATGTAGGATCTTACGGAGAAGAATACCCATCTGTCCTGTGAGCTCCAAGAGTGCAAGGCCCAACTTGAGGTCAAGACTAGCACGCAGGGGGAGCCACAGAGACCCCCTGGTAAGACATACTTTGAAAAGATAATTATTTAACAAAGTGCGGCGTGAATCGACAATAATATTGCAGAGGGCGCCGGACTAGATCCGGACAAGCAACAGCTCACTGCGTCGCCTAAAGGCGGCGAGAGGTGCTTATGAAGGTGCAGCGGGAGAGAAACAAGCTCCAAGATGCCCACACCCAGCGAGGAGAAGAGCTGAAAGGTGTTCGGGCCCAGCTGTCAGCTCCGTGAAGGAGAATCAGCGGCTTCCGTCGCAGCATTTACAGTAAGTGCTTGAATGAATTCCTTTGAAAAGAAGAATTCGGCGAAGAAGTCGATTGACAGAAATATGTCTTTAGGTGTGCTCACAGGTCGCCCTGCGGAGGAAATTCCTGAGTCAACGGGTGACCAACTTCCGAGCTGGTGCAATTGCTTGAACGTGTTCGGCAAAGCGATGAGTGGCGCTATTCATGCTTTATGGCCATCCGCCTCCCTACCCGAGGGCCTTGGTGAGCTTGCCGAGAAGCTTCAGGAGCACGGCGACGCCTCCGCTTGTGGAAGATATCGGCCTGCCGTCGAGTGCCAGGAAGCCTCGGGCCATGGTGAAGACACGCTACCGGAGGCTGACCCAACCACATGGCCGAGGTCGGACTGCGGGGCTGATGGGAAGGAGATCCTGTGAGTTGATGTACGGCCAAGTAGAATCGGCGCGAATATTCCCAACAGGATCAGAATTAGACAACCTGTTAGATGGGATTGAGGAGGAGTACAATCACCGGTTTGACGATGTAATTTGAAATGACATGAAAAATGCCTTCTAGCCGGATTGTAGATCGTTTGTCTTTCGGACCGTTTCGCTTCAACCTCGGGACCCAACAGTCCGGAGTGTGTCCGAATACCCTTACGGTTATAAAAGAACCGGGGCATGCATGGAGACAAGGCGTCGGGGTCATAATTGCTTTATCAAACAAGTGCCCAACTAGTTATGTTATATTACATGGTTAGTAAGAAACATCTTCCAAGGAGAATACTTCCGTTAAGGGTTCCTTTCCCTGGGAGGCATGCCCTAAAGTGCAATGTCGGACTGCGAAAATAGCAGAAAAAGCATCTGGGGGCAGATAAATAAGTAAGTAATAAATCATCTTTCAATTCACCGACCGAATATTCTCTTAAGAACGCTAGCTTTCGCTTCATCCACCTGAGGTACACATCCGGTGACCCGGCAAGTAATCGCAGAGGTGCTCCCTTTACCTCCTAGCCGAACAAACGGGAACGTAGGGGTAAGCACACGAGCCCGGCAACCCAGCTTGGCCAAAACTTAAGTCATATCGATGCATATAATGGTGAATAAAAGGTACATGCGGAAGTATGACACATGTATTGGGCATGAAGCCCGTATGAATAAGCTTCTGTTAAAGAAGCCCCCAGGTATAATGAGTGCCAGGAGCACATCAAGTGTGTGCAAACAAAGCGCAAATCAGCCTATAAAAGGTACTGAAAAAAGAAAGTAGGAAGAAGGAGGGGGACAAGAGACAGTAAAAAATATAAAAAGGGTGGACGGGGGAGTGAGACAAACCCGGAGTCCGGCGTTAGGCGTAGAATCTTCGGAGACGGGCTGCATTCCATGGGTTCGGCTTGAGTCGGTTGTCAGATGCGTTACGTAGACGGTATGCTCCGCCGGTCAGGACTTGGTCGATGATGAAGGGACCTTCCCACTTGGGCTTAAGTTTGTCCTTTTTCTTGTCCGGCAGGCGTAGAACAAGTTCGCCAACATTGTAAGTTTTGGCCCGTACTTCTCTGCTTTGATATCTTCGAGCCTGCTGCTGATAGAATGCGGAACGAGCCTTTGCCACATCCCGCTCCTCCTCTAAGGCGTCAAACTGTCCTGCCGATCCAACTCGCTTCTTTCTTTCTTCGTACATGCGCATACCCAGGTGAGTCATGAATTATATCGCAGGCGAACTGCCTCTGCGTCGATACCATAAAAATGGTGTGAATCCAGAGTTCGGTTTGGCGTGGTCCGCAGCCCCCAGAGTACGGATTCGAGCTCCTCTACCCAGTGCGTGTTAGATTCCTTGAGGGACCGCACTAGTCTGGGCTTGATGCCACTCATGATTAGACCATTTGCTCGCTCGACTTGACCGTTAGTTTGGGGGTGATAGACTGAAGCGTAATCGAGCTTGATGCCCATGTTTTTGCACTAGAGTTTAACCTCGTCGGCCTTGAAGTTCGTGCCGTTATCAGTGATGATGCTGTGGGGGACGCCAAAACGGTGTACTACCCCGGATATGAAGTCTATCACCGGTCCGGATTATGCCGTTTTAACCGGCTTGGCCTCAATCCATTTAGTGAATTTGTTCACCATGACCAATAAGTATTTGTGCTTGTGGGTTCCCCCTTTAAGGGGTCCAACCATGTCAAGCCCCCAGACCGTGAACGACCAGGTAATGGGTATAGTTTTGAGGGCGGTGGGTGGCATGTGGCTCTAATTAGCAAAGAGCTGGCAACCGACGCATCGTTGGACTAAATCCTGAGCAACTGCCCGGGCTGTCGACCAATAAAATCCTGTATGGAAGGCCTAGCCTACAAGGGCCCGGGCTGCAGCGTGGTGCCCGCCGAGTCCGGCATGAATTTCAGCCAGGAGATTTCGCCCTTCCTCTTCGGAGATACACCTTTGAAGGACTCCGGTTGTGCTTTTCTTATAAAGTTCTCCCTCATGGACCTTGTAGGCTTTAGATCGCCAAACTATGCAGCGGGCCTCATTTTGGTCTTCGGGAAGTTCCTGCCGCGTTAAGTAGGCTAGGAATGGTTCTGTCCACGGGGCAATTACTGCCATTATTTCGTGATTTGAAGGTGTTATTTCATTGGCTGAGCCACCGATTGTGTCAGACTGGTCTGAGTTAGGTGATGCAGCTGGCTCCGGATTGTTATTTCCGACTCCTCTTCCCATAATACGGATGGCTTAAAGAGCCGCCTGTGAAGATGTTTGAGGACGGAGTCTCGTTTCGCGTGATGCGTGCTAACACGCTCTGTTGCGGTTATTATTCCGCTACATGGTGGAATTCTAGTCCTTCAACCGAGCTGACATTTTTAGGACGGCGCTATGTAAGCTGCCATTTTGGATCTTTGGCGCCAAAGTCTCCATTTACTTGGGATATTGCGAGGTTTGAATCCTCGCACCTCTAGGCGTTGAATGCCCATGGAGATTGCCATCCGGAGGCCATGTAGAAGGGCCTCGATTCGCCGCGTTGTTGGAGTCCGTGTACATTATTTGAAGTACGTATTGATTGTGTCTCCGGTTGGGGACGTCGGACGACGCCATTTCAAGCCAGCCAACATTTTGGATCCGTCGAAATGCATGATCCAGTTGAGTACGCGCCGCATTTTTAGGGAGTTCGCCGGTCCATTTGGCGACGAAGTCAGCCGTAACCTGCGATTTTATAGCTCGCCGTGGTTTGTAGGTTATGTCAAATGGTAAGAGCTCGATAGCCCATTTTGCAATCCCGCCCGCTATGTCGCGATTGTTTATAATATCGTTGAGAGGTACTTCGAGGCCACCGTTATTGAACACTCTTGAAAGTAGTGTCGCAGCTTCGGGATGCTATGAACACCGTGACACGCTATCTTTTGATAATGTGGGTACCGGATTTGCATGGAGTTAGAACAAAGGGATACGTAGTACACTGGTTTTTGAAGAGGGAATTTGTGCCCTTCGCTTCTCGCTCAACGACGAGTACCGCTACCGACAACTTGATGTGTTGCTGCGATATATAAAATCATAGGTTCGCCCAGGTTGGGCGCGCCGTAACCGGATTTGTTGCCGTGATGGCTTTTATTTCTTCGAGTCCGGTGGCAGATCCGTCCATTCGAAATGTTCGATGCGCCGGAGGAGGCGGTAGATGGGCAGAGCATTTTCTCCCAAACGGGAGATGAAGCGACTTAAGGCCGCTACGCATCCGGTTAGTTTTTGTATCTGCTTGAGGTCTTTTGGAATATCCAATTGTGACAGAGCTCGGATTTTGGCTGGGTTTGCTTCAATTCCTCTACCGGATACGATGAAGCCCAAGAGCTTTCCGGCTGGTACGCCGAAGATGCATTTTTCCGGATTGAGCTTAATGTCATATGCTCGGAGGTTGTCGAATGTCACCTCAAGTCTTCTACTAGAGTTCCGACGTGTTTGGTCTTGACGACCACATCGCTCACGTCGCCTCTACTGTTTTGCCTATCTGGGTAGCCGACATGTTTGAATCATGCGCTGATATGTTGCGCCGGGCGTTTTTGAGTCCGAAGGGCATTGTGTTGAAGCGGAATGGCCCATATGGAGTAATGAATGCCGCTATGCCTGATATTTCTCCACCATCTTGATTTGATGGTATCCGGAGTATGCGCCGAGGAAGCACAATGAATCGTGCCCTGCGGTAGCGTCGATGATTTGGTCGATGCGAGGGAGGGGGAAAGGGTCCTTTGGACAGGCCTTGTTAAGGTCTTTAAAATCGATGCAGAGGCGCCAAGATTTGTCCTTTTTTGGTACCATTACTAGATTGGCTAGCCAGTCCGGATGTTTTATATCTCTGATGAATCCGGCTTCTAAGAGTTTGGCTAGCTCCTCTCCCATTGCCTGTCTTTTGGGTTCAGAAAATCGCCAGAGAGTTTGTTTGACTAGCTTGAATCCTTTTAGGATATTTAGGCTGTGCTATGCCAGCCTGCGTGGGGTTCCTGGCATGTCTGAAGGGTGCCAGGCAAAAATGTCCCAATTTTCCCGAAGGAATTATCGTAGTGCGGCTTCGACATCAGGACTTAATTGTGCCCCAATGGAGGCCGTCTTTGCGGGGTCCGTTGCATGGACCTGAAATTTGACTATTTCATCTGCCAGTTTAAAAGAGGTGGACTTGGACCTCTTATCGAGGAACACATCGTCCCTATCCATCGTGGAGCGCAGCGTAGTTAGTTCCTCTGCCGCTAGGGCTTCAGACAATGCCTCTAGGGCCAAGTGGTTGTCTTATTTTCAGCGCTGAGTGTTGTATCCGATCATCGGCGAGAGTGATTATCCCATTGGGTCCGGCATTTTGAGCTTCATATACCCGTAGTGGGGTATAGCTTGAAGATTGTGAATGCCTCTCGCCTAACAAAGCGTGATATCCATCGCCGAATGGGGCCACTTGGAACGTGACCTCCTCGGACCTGTAATTGTCCGTGAGCGAACACTACATCTAGTGTGATTTTTCCTGTGCAGCGTACTTCTCGACTAGGGATTATCCTCTGAAGGTTGTGCTGCTGCGCCAATGCGGCTCTAGTCAATTTCCATTTTTGAAGGGTTTCCTCATAGATGAGGTTTAACCGCTGCCGCCATCCATGAGTACCTTAGTAAGATGGAAACCGCCCACTATCGGACGAGGACCAATGCGGCCGGTGCTCTAGCTGTTCGAATTTAGGTTCACATCCTTTGGCGTTGAAGGTGATAGCCGTGTCGCCCATGGATTTGTTGTTGCTACTTGGTAGACTTCGCGAGGCTGCGGATTGTTCGCTTCCGCATGTTATTTGATGCGAAAGTCTCAAGACTGTTAATACCGCATCGGTATCGCTAGGTTGGTTGCCTGGGCTAAAAAGCCTCGCCACTTTTGGCCACCTGCCGTAGTATCCAACACGCCAAGGCTGTGTGTTGGAGTGGCGCCTCCGTCTTGTGGATTTTGCAAGTTCCGTTGAGCCAACCCGCCAGTACGGTTCCGTACCCTTTAGGGGGTTTTGGTTTTTTGGTATTCAACCCGGGTGCTTGATAATGATGCACCCTTTTGTTTCGGACTAGGGATGTATTTGGGGCCGGATTATCCCAAAATTTACTTTCGGTTTTCCAGGCGCTCTCCATCGCACAGTACTTTTGTACTATGGTCACCAAGTTAGTAAAGCGTGTTATTTCACGATGACTTATGGCGTTTAGGATTCCCTTGTCCGTGCAATTATTGCAGAAAATTGGGATTGCGTCCTCCTCTCGGCAGTCCTTTATCCTGCTCATAACCGTGGAGGAATCGGCCCAAGAATGATGTATCGTTTCAGCGGGCTCTTGCCGAATTTGAGAGAGATCGCTAATGTTTGGGTGGGCGGTGGAACTAGATCCGAACCCCGTCCAATTTAGGACTCAAGGGCCGAAAGTTTCGAACTTGGAAGTTTGGATTTTGAGTGTTATCCAATGAGTCCAACCCGCCACCGACTTTAAGTTCGTGGCTTGATCGACATCCGTCCCTCTGCGGGAATCCGCATGGAGGATCAGGAATCCGGACGTAACTAGTCCTTAAGATACAAGAAGAATCGCCGCATTGCTGCTCTATCACAGCAACATGATGGGTAGCCTGGGGAGAGTTGATCTCTCTCAGTCTCAGATCGGTTTTAAGCCCGATCCGGTCGTAGTCTGTGGCGACTCCCAGGGCGGCGATGCGATCCAAGAGCTCATTTATGGAGGAGAGCTCGATCGGATCTAACTGTTCGCAAGTTCAACTAACTCGAGATTGGTTTCGATGACTCCAGAGGTCATCGTCGGCGTGGTGGCCGGACTGGCGATCATAAGAAAACCACCTAGTCAAGAGTTCGCCAGCGCCAAGGCTCCTTTGGCGATAGTATCGCCTTTAAAGACGAGATGAGGCATCCTACCTGATGGCGACGACACAGAGGAACTCTCAATGAAAGCACCAATGTCGGTGTCAAAACCGGCGGATCTTGGGTAGGGGGTCCCGAACTGTGCGTCTAGGAGGATGGTAATAGGAGACAAGGGACACGATGTTTTACCCAGGTTCGGGCCCTCTTGATGGAGGTAAAACCCTACGTCCTGCTTGATTAATATTGATGATGTGTGTTACAAGAGTGGATCTACCACGAGATCAAAGAGGCTAAACTCTAGAAGCTAGCCTATGGTATGATTGCTGTTCGTCCTATGGACTAAAGCCATCCGGTTTATATAGACACCGGAGAGGGCTAGGGTTACACAAAGTTGGTTACAAAGGTAGGAGATCTACATATCCGTATCGCCAAGCTTGCCTTCCACGCCAAGGAAAGTCCCATCCGGACACGGGACGAAGTCTTCAATCTTGTATCTTCATAGTTTTGGAGTCCAGCCGATAATGATAGTTCGGCTATCCGGACACCCCCCTAGTCCGGAACTCCCTCAAGGGGTTTCGTCGGAATGCCGTTGGTCCACCCGAATAGGAGTGCGAGGCCATGGGTTCTATGGTGTAGGTACAGTGCGCTACCTCTGCAGAGTGTAATAAATCTATCGATAGCCGAGTCCACGGTTACGGACACGCTCGAAAGTAGGTCACGCCATGGGTCAACGTTTAATAAATTTTGCACACTAAGTCATGAACTTTGCACTGTTGATGATGGTGGGAAGACCATCTTGATTGTTCGAGACCAAGTGTTGGTCGTGGTTGTGATCGCCGGAAGGATCACCGTTTGAGACCAAGTGTTGGTCGTGGTTGTGATCGCCGGAAAGATCATGAGGTAAACCGAGTTAAGACCACGAGGTTGGTACGTTTGTGATCCAAGAGCGATCACCAGTGGTAAGCTAGTTCGAGGGACATTTCTCACAAGAGCATAATCACAGCATGTTGGATATATTGTTGCATTATTAATAATCGGTTAATTATCATGATATTGTTTGTCATTATGTTTATGCTTGTTGTGAGCTTGCAAGTACATTCAATGTACTGACCTGGCGTGTGATGCCAGATTTCAGGAAATTCTCGTTGGAAAGGAGTGTTGTCCGAGTCTAGATCGTGTCCACATCGGTGTCCCTGTGCTATGGAGTTCCGCTACGACGTTGTTCCGCTGCCGCGTAGTTGTTATGATTGAGGCCCCTTTATGTTCACTAAATAATGTACATATTGTTCAGCCGCACCATGTGTGCCGCTTCGTCTCGCCATCTGTTGTAATATAAACTATGATCCGCTAGCATCAATAAAGCGGTTATTTTCTGTACCAAGATGTTGTGTGTTGCCAGAAGACATGGTCTCTGGGCTGGCAATGCATGGTAAACCGGTTGCTCTGAGCCAGGGTGCCACAACGCTTGGTATCAGAGCCGCGCTGACAGTAGGCCATGCTAGACTACGACGTGTTAACTGGACGTTAGATATAAGTTTAAGTTGAGTGACGGTAGTATTTGTAGCTGGTTGTTGCATTGCATGCACTCGTTTTATTTTTTATGCTAACCTGCTAATGGTTGTGAGTGTAGATGGCTCTAGTACCGTATCCGTGCCAGTTGCAGCTGATGCCGTACACGTCGCCGCATCTCCTCCGTAATGTGTGGCGTCGGCTGTACCCCCTCGGTGATGACCCAGTCTATCGTGTGTACCGGGAGCGTCTAGCAGACTCAGTGTATGAGTATCACGCAGTGGTTACTCTACGCACCAGTTCCGATTCAAGCACTTACACTCATACCTCTCGGAACGGTTTCCCTTCTACCGCTTCTCAGGCTGTCCAGTTTGCTGCATTCGAGGTCCTTGTCGAGCTTCGTTATAACGAGGTCCGGATGTAGAACCACCCAGGTTTCTACTACCATCCTTCTCTGCACGACAATGGTCGTGTCCGTTTCCCTATCAGTGATCCGGAGTCTGATAGTGTTGCTAGCCATCTTTCCCGTTATATCACTGCTAGCTATCTTATGATCCACGAGCTGGCTCGAGAGCTGACTCGTGCTCGTACTGCTTTAGCCTCTACTAGATCTGTCACTGCTCCATCCTCCCTGGGATTTACTCCTTATATTCCATCCAGTTCTAGTTCACCTAGTTCACCGGTTACTCCTCCGAGTAGCTCGGGCACCTTGACCATGAATCCTCTCAGTGCTCCTCTTGAGTGGGTTTCACTTCTCACTACTCCTGTAGCCCCGATGCTTCACCCTACACCTGCCCCGGAAGGAGAGCCCTTGAGGCAATGTCTTCGTGTTACCTTTAACCCGGAGGTTTCCGTTAACGCCGCTGGCCAGATCCGAGTCCTCTTGAGAGAGGACCCCGCAGACCAAAGCAGAGCAGTAGAGCTTCTGAGTATTCGCAGTCGTCAGGATGGTGTACGGATGTAGTCGTACGAGTCATGATGTTTCGTTTCCTGTATGAGAGTAGTTGAACCTGGCATGTTGTTTACCTTTCATGTATGAGTCTATGTATAATTATGTTGGAACTCCATTTTATTCGCTGTATTTTCTTCCTTGTTTCGTTTTCTCTCGAGTTTTGTTGCTGGCTTTTCCCCCAATTTATTTTTGGATGTTTCTCATCTCGGTTGCGTTGTCTTGGGAAAAATCCACAATAGGATGCCGCAGGGAGGCAGCAGTAGCAACTCTCATGAGGATGCTCCTATTCGTCGTTCCGCACGACAGGCAGGACACTCTCCCGAGCCGTACATACCACCACCGCCTCCACCGCCAAATCCGCCCTCCACCGAGCAAATTCTGTGTATGTTTGAGGAAAGGAGGAATAATGATCTGATTGAAATATTAAGAAGTGTGCAAGCTGTGGTTGGACAAAATGGAAATCAGAACGGTCATCACTCCAAGCTGTCAGATTTTCAGAGGACCAAACCTCCCAGTTTCAGACAGGTTATTGATCCCTTGGATGCAGACGATTGGTTGCGAACCATTGAGAGGAAGTTTGAGATTACTCGTACTAAAGAAGATGATAAAGTTCCATTTGCAACTCATTATCTTGAAGGCGCTGCTGCCATATGGTGGGAAAATGCAAAAGCCATGTGGCCTGCTGATGAGGAGATCACCTGGTCAAAATTCAAGGATCAGTTCCGGAAATATCATATTCCTACTGGAATTATGAAGGTTAAGCAGCGTGAATTTCTCGCACTCCTCCAAGGAAATCAGTCTCTGGGTGAATATTTGCAAAAATTCAATCATCTAGCTCATTACTCCCTTTATGATGTGGCCACCGAAGAAAGAAAGATTGACAGATTTCTTGGGGGATTAAACCCGCAGCTCCGGTGTACCCTCAGTATGTTTGATTTCCCAGATTTCCAAACTCTGGTGAACAAAGCTTTCATTGCTGAAAGGGAGCACAAGCTTGTATCGGACAATAGGCCTGCTAATAACGATCACAAGCGCAAGTTTGAGCCAAGGAAGGAAGGGCAACCAGTGCAAAAGGCTCATACCTGGCAGCAGACTCAGGTGGAATACAAACCCAATTGGCAACAAAATGTTAACAAGACCACCACCAAGTCAAGAATGTCATGACCAACCCAGTGCACGAGGAGCGCCAGCGCAACAATTCTTGCTTCAGCTGTGGGCAAACCGGACATTATGCCAGACAGTGTCCCAAGAACAGCAAGGCAAGTGCACTAATCAGGCCACAAGTCAACTTTATGGAGTCATGCCCGAACCAGCAAAACATCACTGGGCACGTTCATCACCTCTCCGCAGATGAAGCCCAAGAGAACCCCGAAGTCGTCATTGGTATGTTCTGTTAATAACATACCTGCCGTAATTTTGTTTGACTCTGGGCTTCCCACTCTTTTATTTCTCGGAGTTTTGTTGCCCAAAACAAATTTCCTTGTTCGCTTTTGGGCAAGAATATGCTGGTACAAACCCCGGGATCCTTAATCAAGAGCAACTGTCCGCCAGAATCTGAAATCAATATCAACGGAGTCTGTTTTCCAACTTCCTTGATAATCATTGAGTTTGTAAAGTTGGATGTTATCTATGAATTGGTTGACCCTATATCAAGTATGCATAAATTGCGCGACCCGAGAAGTCACTTTGACCAGTCAGAAGTGGCAGACTACCAAATTCTATGCTCGCAGGAGCATACCCAAGAAAGAAATGGTCTTCACCGTTGTGGCTGGTGAGTTGGAATTAATTCCTATGGTCAGTGAGATTCCTGATGTATTTCCAGAAGAACTGTCAAGCATGCCACCAGATCGAGAGCTTGAGTTTGCAATAGATCTTGTGCCCGGAACCGCACCGTTGTACAAGAAGTATTACCGGATGCCCTCATCAGAATTAGTGGATCTAAAGAAACAGCTTGATGTGCTCCAGAAAGGATATATCCGTCCCAACTCTTCACCATGGGGATCACCTGCTATCTTCGTGGACAAGTAGGATGGCAGCCTCCGCATGTGTGTGGATTACCGTCATCAAAAACAAATATCCACTGCCAAGGATTGATGACATGTTTGATCAGCTCAGTGGGGCCAAGGTTTTCTCCAAGATTGATTTACGGACAGGATATCATCAGCTCAAGATTAAAAAGGAAGATATTCCTAAGACCGCATTCAACACTCGATACGGTCTTTATGAATATACAGTTATGTCATTTGGTCTCACCAACGCCCCTGCCTTCTTCATGCATATGATGAACAAAGTATTCATGGACTTCCTCGATAAGTTTGTGGTAGTCTTCATCGATGACATACTTATTTACTCAAAAAGTGAAGAAGATCACAAAGAACACCTCCGAGTAGTGCTACAACAACTCTGTGACCATCAGCTATACGCCAAATTCAGTAAATGCGAGTTTTGGCTCAAGCAAGTTGGATTTCTTGGACATGTGCTATCCGCCAAAGGTATAGCCGTGGACCCGAGCAAAGTAAAGGATGTGCTCGATTGGTTGCCGCCCACAACCGTATCACAGATCCGGAGTTTTCTTGGATTAGCCGGATACTACCGTCGTTTCATTGAAGGGTTTTCCAAGATTGCTAAACCCATGATGGAGCTGCTCAAAAAGGATAAGAAGTTTGAATGGACTGAGGACTGTGAGAAAAGTTTCAATGAGCTAAAGATACGGCTGACGACTGCCCCTGTGTTGACTCTTCCAGATATCTGTTGTAGTTCTGATGTGTACTGTGACGCCTCCAGACAAGGACTTGGATGCATACTTATGCAAGTAGGCAAGGTAGTAGCTTATGCATCACGACAGCTATGACCCCACGAGGGAAATTATCCTACTCATGATCTGGAATTGGCTGCGGTGGTTCATGCTCTAAAAATTTGGAGACACTACCTCGTCGGAAAGTGGTGCCAAATTTTTACCGATCACAAAAGTCTCAAGTATATATTTACTCAGCCAGATTTAAATCTCCGTCAACGAAGATGGCTTGAGTTAGTCAAGGATTATGATCTTGGAATAAATTACCACCCGGGTAAGGCCAACGTGGTTGCCGATGCACTCAGTCGAAAGCCTGTCAGCCTAAATGTCATATTGAAATCCTTGCCTCCTAAACTTCAAGAAGAAATTGCTCAGCTGAACCTGGTCATAGTTGATGCTGGCCTTCCTAATATTTGGAAGTTGCCCCCACACTTGAGGAAGAGATCCGCAAGGCCCAGCCAGCTGACACCGTCCTGCAGAAATGTGCCAAGAGTATGGTAGCAGGACAGACTCCAGATTTCTCAAAGGACCAATTCGGTACCCTCCGATTCCGTGGAAGGATTTGTGTACCCAGTCAGACGGACTTAAGGAAGAAAATCCTGTCGAAAGCACGCGAATCTTCATATTCTATTCACCCTGGAGGTACGAAAATGTATGAAGACCTTCGACAAATATTCTGGTGGGATGGAATGAAGAAAGACATTGCCTATTGTGGCCTGTTGCGACATATGCAACAAGGTGAAGGCAGAGCATCAGAAGCCAGCCGGACTTCTCCAACCACTGCCAGTGTCACAATGGAAATGGGATGATGTCTGCATGGATTTCATCACAGGACTACCTAAGACTCGGCGAGGCAATGATGCAATCTGGGTCATAGTGGACACCTTAACCAAGGTAGTTCACTTTATCCAGATCAGAACCACATATCAAGTGGATCAACTTGCACAGCTGTATGTATCCAGAATAGTCAGTCTGCATGGAGTACCCCGAACCATCACTTCTGACCGAGGTTCACTTTTTACCTCCGCTTTTTGGTCACGTCTCCATCAAGCCTTGGGGACAGCACTAAAATACAAGATCGCTTATCATCCTCGATCGATGGATGACCGAGCGGTAAACCAAATACTTGAAGATATGCTACGAGCCTGTGCTTTGGCCCAAGGACCTAAATGGGAAGACTGCCTGCCCTATGCCGAGTTCTCTTATAACAATAGCTTCCAGACCAGTCTAAAGATGTCACCGTATGAGGCTTTGTATGGCCGGAAGTGTCGCACTCCTTTAAATTGGTCTCAAACGGGAGATAGCCGTATTTTCAGAATAGATCTCATGATGGAAGCTGAGAAACAAGTTAAGGAAATCCGAGACAGATTGCAATTGGCCAAATCTCAACAGAAGAGTTATTATGATGCAAAGCACCGACAAATCATTTTTGAACCCGGAGAACACATATACCTTCGAGTCACTCCTATGAAAGGAGTCAAGAGATTCCAGACTCGTGGAAATTTGGCACCCAGATTTATTGGTCCATTTCCAGTTATGTCCCGAGTGGTATCTGTTGCATATCGCTTGAGCTACCCCTGAATTGTCGGAAGTGCACAATGTGTTTCATGTTTCACAGTTGAGGCGATGCATATCGCCACCTGAGAAAAAGACTGCTATGACTGTAATAGAGTTGGCAAAGGATTTAACATATGAAGAGAGGCCGGTTAGAATTTTGGATCAGATGGAAAGGGTCACTCGTAGTAAAGCAAGGAAGTTCTACAAAGTTCAGTGGGAGCATCACACAAAGTCATAATCAACTTGGGAACGGGAAGAATTTCTTAAGGCACATTATCCAGAATGGTTTTCCCAAGCAACCGAATCTCGAGGACGAGATTCATCCTAAGTGGGGGAGGTTTGTGACAGCCTGGTTTTTGCCCTCTTCCCTTTGTCTGATTTTAATTTGATTTGGTTTTAAAATTTGGAGTTTTGAATCTTTTCATATGGACTTAAACACTTGGGTACCGCTTGGCTTTCACCCAACTGCCTCATTTCCCTCTCTAACTATCATTTCCTCTCTGATCCACCTCAAAATAATATTTTGAATATTTTTCTTAAATGAAAAATATTCATTTCCCTCTCTTAAACCCTAGCTAGCTCAATGTGCTCCAAAGCAACCCCAATTTTTCTTGCCCACAAAAATCTGAGGAAATTCACAAATATTCTTTGAACCCTAGGACACCTTCCTGAGCAAAAATATTTCATCACTTTTTAGAATATTTTTGCTACAGAAAATATTTTCTGTTCTGGACAGAAATGGTAGTTTCTACAGCAACTACCATTTTACTTGATCCATTGTGGCTGATTTTTCTTGTGCATCATCACCTTAGTAGATGATTGCTAACCTCCAAAGCCTAGCTCCCAACTTCTAGTAGTTTGACCACAGTAAGCTCTCAAAGTTACTGAACAGAAACTTACCAGGCAGTTGAAATCTATTCTACTGCGCCTGCGATCAAACCAAAGCATGGTAACAACTAAAACTACCACGAACAACATGCCAGACATGAAGTTTAGGCTTAGGTCGGCCTGAGGTCAGAGTTCACGCGGTGACCACGCGTGTGCACGATGCCAACCTGCATGTCGCCACACTCTAAGTGCCGCCGAGCGCTCTATTGCGCGCGTGCTCGCTTCCCCGCCTGCCTAGCCTTGCCAACCTTCACCACAATCTTCGTCCAAACCCTCTTAACTCCCTCCTGGCACTCACCGATGCTGGAGCTCGCCGCAGCGAGCATGGGCGCGGTCCAGCTAACGCAAAAGTGCGCTGCGCACTATGCTCGTCGCCACCCTCTCGCTCATGTGCTCGTTCCCGCTCTCCCACAGTTCCCGCGTGAGCTGCGTCGCCTTCTCCCTCACCCACTGACGCCGTTCATCGCCGAGCGCCGTGTCCAGGTGTCCACCGGAGGAGCCCGATCCCCCTCGATGCTCGACTATAAATAGAGCCCTTCCCAGCCTCCTCGAGCATCATCCTCTCATCCCACACACTCCACGATCTCATAGAAAGCCATAGCCCGGCCGGGCAGGCCGCGGGGCGCCGTCCCCGAGCTCAAGCTCACCAGCGATCCCCTCGGGTCGTCTCCGCGGCTCCAGCCCCTCCCAGGCTCGGGCCACCCTTCCGGGGCCTCCGCCGTGCCTCGGTGGTGCCGTTCCGCCCGGTTGGAGCCCCTGGTGTCACCTCTGGTCGCCGTCGTCTTCATCTTCGGCGACCTCTGCTCTCTGTCTCCGCTAGAGAGGCTGTTTCCGACGCCGTCCGACCACCCCTAGCTACTCTACGGGTACGGGCAGGTGCGCCTCCATCTTCTCTTTCGATCCCACCCTCTCGTTCTGGCCGAGAAGCTCTCCTTGCCGAAGTGTGCTCTGACGTCGTCCCGTCGTCCTCTGTTTCCCTCTTCCCCTCCCTCTCACCTGACTAGCAGGGCCCGCTAGTCAGCCACTCTGTACGCGCGCAAAGCAGTACGAGTGGTGGCACCCGCGAGGCTTTACGCCTTCGACGTCACCCGCCCTCAGTTCTGTTTTTTCTAAATTCAAATTTCACTTTTTCCAGAGAGCTTCAAACAGCCAAAACTCTTTAACCACAAGTCCAAATGAATTCTTTTTGCATTGTGTTCTTTGTGAAGAAATCTAGCAGCTCACCGAAAATGAGATTTTTCTCTGCTGTCTAGATTTTCTGGTGAATTTCAGAAGGGTTCTTGATGTTTCCTTTTTGTGTTTATAAATATTTTCAGAAGGTGAAGCTTGTCTTGAGGATCACCAGGAGGCTTGTGAACCTCATCTGCACTAAGGCAAGCCACAACAACATTTTCATGGTGCCATTACAATATTTGTGATTTTTCAACTTGAATTAATGACTTAATCCATGCATTTAAATCACTAGTATATTATTTATATTCTGTTGGTTGCTTGTTTAAGTTGTCATGCTTAGTTTACAGAAAGTTTAAAGCTAACTAAGTTGGTTAAGTAACTAGAAGTAATATTTGTTATGAAGAAGTAATATGATTATGGATATGAGTAATTATTTGGAGTTATTTTCTTGAAGGAGAAAATGATATAATTTGCTAAGTAAAGATTCTGTTAAAAGTGATGATTAATCATACCCAGGGAAGTGTCATGAGTTGTTGATGTTTATGCTTAGTGTGGATATAGTTGACCCAGTTATTTCCGATGATATATGATGCATATGTTCGTGTTGCATTTTCATGCCATGCTATGACGCCGGTTATTTTCATGTTAAGTTGAACCTGCTAATAACTCAACTTGAATATATCATTGACCGGGTCATGGCACCATTGAATCGAGTTTTTCCAAGTGCAACCACATTTGCCTTTATGGGAAGGCCTTTATTCGGTCCGTTGTCACACCTCTGGTCGGTGCCGCCAACGAGGGAAGGTTATGGGCGTGCGGTACCCTGGCCTGACATAACCTTGTGTGCCCATTGTTGAGATTATGGTACCTTGTCCCCGTGTGGGACTGTTTATGTTTTGGCCACGACGGTGGTCGTTGGTGTCTTTGGTAGACACGGGGCCACCCAGGACTAGCCCAGTGGGGAGTGAGTCGGAGTGGCCGGGAGAGTGTCATGGCAATGGAGGGGTTTCGTTGGAATGTCGTTGGTCCACCGAATGGGAGTGCGAGGCCATGGGTTCCGTGGTGTGGGTACAGTGCGCTACCTCTGTAGAGTGTAATAAATCTATCGATAGCTAAGTCCACGGTTACGGACACGCTCGAAAGTAGGTCACACCATGGGTCAACGTTTAATAAATTTTGTACACTAAGTCATGAACTTTGCATTGTTGATGATGGTGGGAAGACCATCTTGATTGTTCGAGACCAAGTGTTGGTCGTGGTTGTGATCGCCGGAAGGATCACCGTTTGAGACTAAGTGTTGGTCGTGGTTGTGATCGCCGGAAAGATCACGAGGTAACCCGAGTTAAGACCACGAGGTTGGTACGTTTGTGATCCAAGAGCGATCACCAGTGGTAAGCCAGTCCGAGGGACATTTCTCACAAGAGCATAATCACATCATGTTGGATATATTGTTGCATTATTAATAATTGGTTAATTATCATGATATTGTTTGTCATTATGTTTATGCTTGTTGTGAGCTTGCAAGTACATTCAATGTACTGACCTGGCATGTCATGCCAGATTTCAGGAAAGTCTCGTTGGAAAGGAGTGTTGTCCGAGTCTAGATCGTGTGCACATCAGTGTCTCTGTGTTATGGAGTTCCGCTACGATGTTGCTCTGCTGCCGCATAGTTGTTATGGTCGAGGCCTCTTTATGTTCACTAAATAATGTACATATTGTTCAGCCGCACCGTGTGTGCCGCTTGGCCTCGCCATCTGTTGTAATATAAACTATGATCCGCTAGCATCAATAAAGCGGTTGTTTTCTGTACCAAGATGTTGTGTGTTGCCAGAATACATGGTCTCTCAGCTGGCAATGCATGGTAAACCGGTTGCTCTGAGCCGGGGTGCCACAACGAATCTCTAGGGTTTTTCGATCGTCAGCAAGGCAAGTAGCACTTTGATCATATCCCTTTATTACCCAGTTTTTATGCATTAGTTCAACCCTCAAACATTGCATGAGTATGATTTGATAACATGTGGGTATTGGGAAGTAGTTGATGAAGTAGAACCTATTGTCTTATATTCAAACCATGGGTGTTACTACATTATGCTTATACTGTTATGCTATGCTTGTAGACATGGTTTGGTTTGAGAGAATTCATGAAAGATGTGAGAGTTATTATTAATGGTTAACTTAAGGTGGCTACTTTAATACACATCTGGGTGGATTGGTTGTGGGCACCTGGGGATATACCAGTGTTGTCCAAGGAGATCCGGGGAACCCGTGTGATCATCCTATGGCTTGCCGCCCAGGCTCAAAGAGATCATAAGATTATTCATGCTAGAAACTTCCCTGTGCAGCCACAAGCCATTATGGGCTCTGGCATAGTTGAGTATGTTGTGTGACCTCTTTCAGTGGTAGACTAGCAGATGTAGGGGATGTAGGTGGTACGCTCTACCCATGTAAAGAGTTAATGCTTCTGAAATACTGTGTCTCGGTCATCCGTTTCTCAAACATCATGTAGTGCGAGAAATTCAACGGAGGAGATCGAGTCTTGTGGGTAAAAGTGCGCAAACCTCTGCAGAGTGTATAAACTAATCATGGTTAGCCGTGTCCCCAGTTATGGACATCTTGAGTATCTAGTGTTTGAACTATTATGTTGAGCTCATCACTTTACTTAATTAATTTATTGGGTTATAATTACTATTTTAGGGTTGAGTTGGGGGTACCTTCTCAATAATTTTCAACCAACTATGTAGTTAAGTAAAATATATTCCTTTGTTGTAGGGAAAAACTAGCTTTATGCAAAATTTTAACCATAAAGCCTTCACCAGCCATATATGCATGTAGTGTTAGCTATTAACTGTTCATTGCTCTATAGTGTTACCTTGCCAGCATATTTCATGTGCTGACCTACACGGCTGCAACGTATCATGTTGCAGAGTTTTCAGACGAAGAATAAGGTGCGCTAGGTCGTTGTTGTGCACTCAGTATTGCCATGGAGTTGGATGGACTCCCTCACCTTCGAAGCTTCCGCTGTTATCTTATTTAGATGGCCTTCAGCCATATTATTGTAATAAGTTCTCTTTTGAGACATTCGATGTATTAAGTGTGTGATTGAACTCGGTTATAAATCCTCGAGTACTGTGTGTGTCAGCAATACCGATCCAGGGATGACACTTAAGCACAAAGACTTGACCGTCTGAGGTCGCGTCGCTACAAACCCAACGAGGAGCTAAAGGCATAACAAATATTCCCTCAAGTTTTATCGACCACCCAAACTCACGAAACATGGGCAGTCAAACGCTTAGGGGTAGTTCGTGCCCTAGTGCAGCCCGGGCTTTGTGGGCAATCAAACAACATGCACAACATGGCCCAGAAGTTGTATTAGCTCCTGCCATGCTCTATTGGGCCACTCATGCAAGGGGAAAAAAATCAACGAAGGAAAGAAATTATGCCCTTCATCTCTACACGTTGTCACCTACACCTTGCAATTTTGGGCTTTTTTCTCATATAAAAAAAACTATGATCGATGGATAGGCTTCTTCGCAGCAACTACTATTTGCAGTCATCTTCGCTTTGATCTTTTTTTCCTTGCTTGCTTTTAAATTTAGAAAAGGTATCTTTTATAAAATGCATGAATATATTTCAAATTTTTTGTAACTTTTAAACTTACTTAACATTAGAAAAATGCACGTGCACTATTTAAATTGTGTGAATAAGTTTAAAAATATATGAAAATATATGAATATTTTTATAATTAGATGACAATTTTAATAATTTGTTGAACGCTTCTTATTTAAATAAATATTTTTAATTTCATCAACATTGAATAAAATACATGATTTTTCAAGAATACATCAAAGTTTTCAAAATGCAATGAACATCTTTTAATTACATTATTATTTTAGACAACATTGGAGTTATTTTTTAATTTGAACATTTTTTAAATGCATATTATTTTTATAAAAATACAATAACTCTTAAAACCATGATTTATTCGAAAATACTAGTTTAAGAAAACTACACTAGCATTTTCACATTCAGTATTCGAAAATACTAGTTTAAGAAAAACTACACTAGGACGTCCTAGTATTTTTTTCCCGGCCAAACATAATCCAGATGGGCATCCAAATGTTTTCAGTTTCTTGTTCTGAAATCCTATACCCCATTTTATAAGAGATGTTATACGACGCGGGTGGGATGGTCTGATGCCCAATAGAACAAACGAGTATTCACTTAACGGGTATCCTTGCAAAAATCACTTCCAACTTCTCTGGTGGTGACAAGTGGCACATTGCATGTGCGAAGACACTCGTCACAACGTAGGAGTTTTGTGCTTTTTTGTAGATTTATTTTTTTAAATGTTTTATCCTTTGACCGTGCATCAAATCACGAACTATTTTGCGTCGAGATCTTGGAAACTAGATCACATGTTAATAAGTTTGGACAAACTTTGTTTTCTTTCGGAAATCGAAAAAGGAAACCGGGCCAAAATCAAAAAGCGTAAAAGTACAAGAAACCCCAAAAAAAACCATAAACATGACAGTTGCGCAAACAGCGCACATGGCGTCGCCTGTAATGGGCTAAGCCCAATAATGCTCGCTCGGCTTCCGCTCACTTATGCTCGTTGTGTTTTTTTCGCACGTGTTTTCTTACATGTTGTTTACTTTTCATTGAAAAACATCGGTTGTTTTTTTGTTAATTATTAAAAGCCCCCTGAAATCATAAAATTTACATATACTCTTAAAAAATGTTCACGACTTTGATAAAATATCCATGGATTTTTAAAAAATGTATGAATTTTCATAAATCACAAACATGATTATTTTTGCAACTCTGAAAAAATAGTTGGGTTTGAGAAAAATGCGAATTTGAAAAGTAGTTCATGAATTTGAGAAAAGTTTGCAAATTGGATAAGTGAGCCATCAAATTTAAAAACACTTAGAGAATTAAAAAAATATTAGTTTAATTGAAAGTCACACATTTTAAAAAATAACATGGATTTGAAAAAGTTCATGAATCTGAAAATTCATGAATTTCAAAAACCTGGTGAAAGGCTTCTTGAAGCACAAAACCAGTTAAAGATAATCTACCACTTATGGGCCCACCCACTTAGAAAATGAACATAGGATGGGGTGTGTGCCTTTTCGCTTTAGCCTATATGTGGCACGTTAAACGCCCAAGGGGAGTTTCCATAGAATCCATATGGGCCTCCAAACGATTTTCGATTTTAGTTGTGAAATCATATATCCAACACATAAAGTGTTAGTGTAAGTGTGAAAGCTCCTAGTCAGCGCTTATAGCGCTAGCTATCGAGCTGGCGCTCACACCACATCTCTATGGGCCGACCTTGCAACGGTAGGCACACTTACTTAACTGGTTGACCGGTTGACAAATAGACTGTTAACTTTTGACAAAATGAAACTAATTTTTTTTTATAAATTTCAAAAAAGTCTGTTGACAGTTCACTTGAAGGTTGACCTTTCCAAAAATTTCATGAGTTTTAAAAAGTTCATGTATTCCGAAAAGTTCATGAATTTTTAAAAAGTTTAATAATTTGAAAAAAATCTGCATGTTCCACGGATTTTCAAGCAGTTTATGATTTGGACGAAAAAAGTTCACATATTTGAAGCAAAAACGACCTTGAAAAAGTTCATAGATATTAGAAAAATAATCATTATATTTTTAAAAAAATTCAAGAGTTGGGGAATTTTTCATGAATTTGAATAAAATATCATGCATTTAAAAAGCACAAAAAATGAAAAAATAAAAATGAAATGAAAGAGGAAATCAAAATAAAAAGAAAAATCCGAATTAGCACCGGACCAGAAATAAAAATAAAAAATGACCGGAAGCTTCCCTAAACCGGCCAGGATGCTTATGGCAGCTTCTAAAAACTAAGGAGCTTTGTTCCTTCCAGCTCGAGCCCTAGATGGGTCGGCCCCTTGAAATGAAGCGAAGGGAGGGGGTATGCGCTGTGTACAGGTAAGCCTAGCACCAGCCGAATTTTATTTTGCGCCTTAAGCACCAAAAAGATAGTAAACAGTAACTCACGTAGACCCCCTGGTTCGCTAGTCTAAAGTGGGTCGCGAAACCATTCTTTCTCTCCCACCTGTTTTGGGAACCTTTTAGAAGGTCCAGCCGGCGAAGCGGGATGGGTTTTTGGTGGGTTCTTTCAACCTTTTTTGTTCTGTTATTTATTTATTTGTTTTCTATTTTTAATTTTTATTAAAAATACTATTGTTTCTTAAATCACGAACTATTTTCAAATTCATGAAACTTTTTACAACTTCATAAACATTTTTTAAATTCAAAAGTTTTCTAAAATTTTGAACTTCTTCAAAATTCGAGAATGATTTTCATTCTTTTCAAATTCGCAAACTTACCTTTTTTTGTGGTCATTTCTTAAATTTTGTATTTTTAAAAATTTGTGAACTCTGTTTTATTCACAATGTTTTTCCATTTCTATGAACTTTTTCAAATTTATGAACTGTTCATGTTTTCAAATTTTTTGAATCCATTCAAAAAATATATTTTTATTTTAATTTTGCGATTTTTTGAAAACATTTCTGAATTTGTTCATACTAAATAGATTTTCTGGTTCATTATTGTTTAAATCCTTTAATTTTTATGAATTTTGCGAGTTTTTTGAATGCATGAGGTTTTTAATAAGTCAACGGTCAGCCGACTAATAGTTGATCAGTCAACTGTGAAAGGGATGGAGAGCAATCGAGAGAGCAGCCGACCCATGAGTGCATGTGGTCGTTGCTGGTCTGGCTCACGAGGGCTAGCGCAGGAGCGCCGCTGGGGTAGCAAGTGCGCAAGGTGCCAATTAGGAGGACTGCTAGAAGTAGCGCTATAAACGCTAGGCTTCTTTGATTCAAAGGATTCTTAAAGGAATTTTGAAGGATTCTAATCCTTAGGGTCTTTTCCAATGTGGGTTGTTTGATTCGTAGGATTGTAAACCATAGAATTTTTTCATAGGATTCATTTGCACTATATTTCATAGGAAATTTTTCATCCACTCAAATTTCTTTGAAAGAATCCTACGTTTTTCCTATGCACAATCAAACACTCACACAATCATGTAGGATTCAAGATGACATGCCACTCCAATCCCATGTTTTTCCTATTCCTACGTTTTGGAAATCCTACGAATCAAAGAAAATCTTGGTGCATGCACCCACACACCTCTGGGATGGGCCGAGACCAAACAGAACAGACGACTCTTCTATCTTCCTATTACTTTTTCATATTTTATTTTTTACCTTTTTATTTCTTATTACATTTCCCCCCTTTTCTTCTTTGTTTCCCTTAATCTTTTCCTTACCGTGCCTGCGTCTACGCACTAGTGGGATAGGAAAAGGCTCCGACTCTTCTGTTTTTCTACATTTTTTTCATTTTCCGTTTTTCATTTACTCCATTTTTACATTCCCCCTTTTCTTTTTTGTTTCTTTTATTTTTTTCTTTTGTTTTTAGATTTTGATGAGAAAAATATGTAGACACTTTTGAAATTGCATGAACACATATTCTGATAGACATGAACAATTTTCTAAAACATGTGATTTTTTTCTAAAATACACATACCTTTCTTACGTATAGATATTTAGAGAAAAGGAGATAACATTTATATACTTAGATACATGAACAATTTCTCCATTATTAGAATGTTATGAAGATATTTCAATAATTATTAATAAAATTATGCTTTTGTTTTTCCAACAATGTAAGAGGTTAAGTTTTTCTCAGGCGATGCTCCCGTAGGCCTGGTGTATCACTTTCAACTCTCCTGTCCGGCCCAAGAGGTTCGAACAAGGACCCCATAAGAACTTTATTTCATGTTACTTGTATAAGAAATGAGAAAGCTTTTCTCAAAAAAAAAGAGGGAGAATTGAGAAAGCACCTTGTGATTTTGACAGAAATGCAGATCTTGCAACTCCCTACCGTAAAAAAGATCTTTAAACTCCCTAAAGAAAAAGAAAAACAAAAAGGAAGAGATGATTTTGCACTCATGCATCGGGCCCTACTCATGCCCTAACCTTTTCGATTTTCTTTAAACATCACAAGTGCTAAAGACCTAACCCCTCATGTCAAGTGGACTAGTTGTTCTCAGCGGCTCCCAGCGGAATATCCTCACAAGTCACAACCTCCTCGCCAAGATTCAATAAAAGAAATTCTTCGTGCAATTTGAACGGTTCCACCACGAGGATTTTTGATTAAGAAAACCTAAACAATATTGTCTCGCAAACCCCAACACACGTTACACGTACTGTCATGCGCGCGCCCACAACCGCACATAAAATAGGCGTTGAGTAGTAGTAACATGCTTGACACTGATATCCCGATCCAGACTGAAATAATTGTTTTCCTGTCCACGGATGGACATATAGCTTGATGGCGAAAAAGGCACATGCACATCTACTCAAACAGCTAAGAACACCATGTAGGCAGGCCTCATCACCTGCGTGAGTAGCCGCGAGAATTGATGTTACTTTAATTGGAGGCCGGCCTATGTGTAGGACAATACTGTCAGTTAATAACTAATTAAACTAAAAACATCATTTCTTCCGGTGTGTCGATGTGTTGGGAGTTGAGACTTGAGAGTGCAGCTTGATTATACCAATAATTGAGCACGCCCGTATGAAACCGCCAGCCTTTTTTGTAAATGCACACGGTTTATGTTCCGGGCCAAAAAAAATGTCGCAGGTAAATGTGCACAAGAATGCAGCACAGTTTTTTTTTTACTACTGTGCCTTTGAACTCCCTAGAAAAATGTAGTAGTTGTCTACTACAATAAGTTTTGCCCGGCTCGGACGAGGGAGGAGTGATGACGGCGGTGCATCTTCGACTCGTTTCAGTGCTTATAGTCGTCGCTAGGTGGTCTACGGACCTGGATGTAATTTTTATTATTTCTGGTGTCCGTTGTATTGCCATGATTGAAGATACATAAATTAAAAGTTTTCTCGGAAAAAGCTGTCTAATCTACCGGGTGCCTATCACCTCCTGCCTTTTTTCCTGTCGCTTTTATGACAGAGTTAATCGCATCATCTTACATTCTTTATTGTAGCAAAGTACTTACTATTTTTTTTGTACTATTGCTAAACGTTATGGGGAAATCCCATGTCATTGTCATGAACCGGGATAATTTGGTGGTATCCGTGCCCAAACACACCATGGCAGGGAGGGGATGGGGGATATATACAGTTCACTTTTTTTTGAGAAATATATAGTACAATTCAGTCGAGGCCGAGACGGAACACGAAGAGGCTAACACAGGTCGACCATGGGACGGAGCCCGGAAGTATGGGGGACCGTCGGCGAGCGAAAGCGACGCAACGGGGGAGAGCTCAACGGTTTCGTCAGGGCGCGCAGCCGAGGGGGGCCCGTCGCGGCGGTGGGCCTCGGGCCGGGCCCTCTCTGCCCGGAATTGGTAGGAATTGTTTGGGTCCTCCCACCCTCTCCTGCATCTGCATGCATGCACCACCAGTGTAGTCCCCCAGCTTTGTTTCTTTGGCCAGGACACCCAGCTCACCAAGCTCTCTCTCTCTCTCTCTCTCTCTCTCTCTCTCTCTCTCTCTCTCTCTCTCTCTCTCTCTCTCTCTCTCTCTCTCTCATGCTACACAGATGCCACACCACTCTCTCTCACATACACACTCTCACATCGACACACACACACACACACTCTGATGGTCTCATGGAGTTGCAAATTGCACGGTCTGGGCAGGGGTCATAATAATGCAGCTTGTTGGGATGTGGTTGGATTGGCTTCCATCGATCTGATCACATGCACCAATTAAACCTAAGAAAGACGTGGCCTGGGGCTGAGAAAGAGATCGGTAGTGGCGGGCGATGATCTACAGGGACTAGCTAGAGGGGAACCAACGTAGTACTACGCACGTAACATACGTCCAGCAGATCTCCCCGTCATTGCCACCTCATGGACCGATCGATCGAGCCAGTGCCTGTGCCTAGCGGTGGATCTGCTCCTCGCTGCACAGGACGGAGGGACACAAGTGCAGAGGCTTTTATTAAGGTTGTTGTTTCAGTCTTTCAGAAAGTCTCCGCCCTCTCTAATAACACATTTATCCTGTCCTACCAGGAGAGATGAGAATTTTGGTGCCACGGCACTGTTTATTACGCCATCTGATGCTGTGCAGTTAGGACTTTACATATGTGCGCCGTTCAGTACGTACTCCTACGTACGTACGCATGCCTGCTGCCTGCGCGCTGCGGACAGGACCGCATGCATGCTTGCGCTAGCTACATGCATGTGTACGTACAACGACTAGTGCAATGAAGTTATGCTCAATAAAAAGGCGTACGTACGTCCTCCCCTAAATGTAATCAGAAAGGCGTCTAGCCTGCCCAATTAAGGAGCACTACGTACGCATACATTTGCGCGTACCTTCACCTCCAACGGCGATCTGTATACGGAATTACGGAGCATAGTTAGGAGTTAATTGCAAAAAACCATCACATTTGAGGCATCGATTGCAGAAAACCACCTAGTCCCCAATTTTATGCAAAAATCACCTCGTTTTTAGTAAACTTTTTACAAATTGCACTGATCACGTGATTTGTTCCATTTAACCACTTTCTGACAAGTGGGACCAGATTGTAAGAGCAAAAAATTTACACATACACACCCCTTGATCTAAAACACAAAAGCAATCAGCCCCCCACAGCCCGGGCAGAGACGCGCTGGGCATCGGGTTCCTGGCCTCCGCTGCGCTGCTTGGCCAGGGACGCCGGAGCGACGCGCTGGGCGGAGCGGCCGGCCATCTCCGCAGCCACGAGGGCCAACAGTGCACGGAGGGGTGGCTGCGCGCCAGTTGCCGGCGTCAGGAGGCGGGGCAGCGGCCATGGCTGGGTCCGACAGGCGCCGTGCTTGCTCCCCTATGAAGGAGAAAGAGAGAGTTGAGAAGATAGGAAAGAGAAAAGAGGGAAGGAGAAGGCACACGGCGGCGGGGAGGCTCTTGTTGCCAGAGGCGACGGAAGACGGCGGCGGCCGGCAAGACGATGTGCGGGAGGCGGCGCCGCCTCCCGCAAAAGCTCGTCGGTGCCAAGTTCTTCCGCAAGGAGCTCGTTTCCTCCTCCTCCCCCTCGCTCCCTGGCGTCGGCGCCGGCCTCCCAATCCCCGCTCCTTGGCCCGCGTTGGGGTGGTGACTGGTGAGGGAGGGCACCTCACCGCGGCTGGAGCTCAAGCCGCCGCCGCCCTTGCTGCTCACCTGCATCGGCGCTGGCTAGGTGACGGGGAGGCATACCGGATGGACGCGAGTAGCTATGCCCGCCGCACGGGCGCGAGCAGTGGTGTCGGCCACGCTCACTGTCCATCCCGGCCTCACGCCACGTTTCCCCCGGCTCTCAATGTTGGCAGCCCGGAGAGGAAGTGGCCGGCGGCGTCCACCACCGGACTAGTGGGAGGCGTTCAGAGCGGGAGCAGGGGATCAGATCGATCGGGAGCAGGGGATCAGATCAAGAACATGGGCTTGATTGCTTTTTGTTTTTAGATCTAGGGATGTGTATGTATTTTTTTTGCCAAGTCAGCTTCTTAGAGTCCGGTCCCGCCTGTTAGAAAATGATTAAATGGGCTAAATCACCTGATTAGTGCATTTTGCAGAAGGTTTACTAGAAATGCAATGATTTTTGCACAAAATTAGTGACTAGGTAATTTTCTACAATCGATGCCTCAAATGTGGTGGTTTTCTGCAATTAACTCATAGTTAGTTATGGATGCAATGGCATCAATATAGAAAGACAGGAGGGGCGATGGAAGAGATTTTCCTGCCGATGGATGGATCTCTCTCTCGTAGCCGGTGGTCCTCTTAAGTTTTTCTGCCCGTATCGAGCATATGCCCGTACCGCTGCCAATCTACCATGCGTCGTGTACATTCGTAGTTTCTGGCATCAACATTAATCCCATGTCTGGTGGTCTTTTCAGCATCTTCGTCATAAATTCACCACTGTCTCGTTCAGCACATATACGGACATAGCTGTGGCACATACCTGCAGGGAGCTGCGGCCAAGTAAATACAATCCATGCGTCGCTCGAAGTTCGAACCTTTTTGACATTGTACTGCAGCAGCTTGCACCAATTAACCCTTACCTGAGCAGATCATAATGTAGAGATCGATGTCCAGTGTATAACTCCGCCGTGATCGAGCATCGAGAGAGGGAGCGACAGGCACTGCTGCGAGGGTGTGGATGGCCAGCCGGAGGTGAGGGAGGAGGCATGCGCGCGCGCAGGCTGGGGGTGAGTGGACCACCAATTATGCATGGGCTGTGATGAGGAGGTCCCGATCCCACACCAAGGACACGTTGTAGAAGCATGGCCCGGCCAGTACACTAAGCAGGCCCTGACCTGGTCTCTGCGCGTCTCGGCCGGATCGAGCAACAGCGGTACGGCTCCTGCACGATCGGGAGAAGAGATCGATGTACGAGCGTGTGATAGCGGCTCGCTACCTCACCTATAGCTGCATGCATAGCCGGTGCCTGGCTAGCTAGCTAGCTGCTAACACTATATGCGTGTCATGCGCGGGGTGCCTTGGCTAGCTAGCTCACAGGAAAGATAATCCGGTGGTGCATGCGCGCGTGGTCCTCCTCCGGCAATCCATCCATAGCTAGCACAGGCACGCGCCAGCGCGCCGTATGATGCGCCCACACCCGGCTGAGCCTGCCTGTATCGGTGTACGTATGCCGTCTGGTCGTGGGTACCATGCGTCCAGCTACTTTTTTTGTACGTATGATACTCTTCTCTCTCCTTTTTGTGCGAGTCTTTTTTTTTTTGCATGAAAACTTCCGATCTATTCATCAACTGTCAAGGAGGTATCTGAACACTAAGTAAAATTACATCCGCGTCAGAGACCACCCAGCGACGACTACAATCTCGGAGCGAGCCGAAGCGCCGCCGTCATCGCCTCTCCTCGTCGGAGCCGGGCAAACATTGTTGTAATAGACGGTCGGAAGTCGTCGTCTTAAGGCCCCATAGGACCAACCAGCCGTAACAAAGAACCGCCGCCGATGAAGAAAGCATAGACCGGAAGGATCCAACCTGCGAACACACGAGCGTAGACGGCGAAGACCGGATCCATCGGATCCACCGAAGACAACGCCGACCGGATCCCATGAGATCCGCCGGAGACAAACCTCCACACGCCTTCCGACGATGGTTGAAACATCACCGGACAGGGCTAGCGGGAGGACCTTATTCCATCTTCAAGCCGCCACCGCCTCATCTTCTTGAGCATGGCACAAACCCTAACAAAACTCGTAAAAGCATCTAAAACGGAGCCTCCCGCGGCAGAGCCGGATCCACCGTGCCTCCATGATCCAAGGACCATAGAAGATAAGGCGGACCGGCGGCGCCGGCGAGAGGCAAGGAAACCCTAGATAGGCGTGCACCGGCAATTTAACGCATGGTAAGTCAGATCTTTTCACCGAGTCTATTCCCTGCTACTTCGCGCATGAAATATACTCGGTGGGGGGCATTTGTTTGATGAGGCGGTGCGAGTCATGTGCTAATCTTTTCTCTATTAAGGTTTTTACCATCAGATGCCCTGAAGGGACTCGTCCTCTGTGTTCAAAACGCTGCCATGGCAGCCCAATGTGCAAGGCGAACACATCGAACCGGCAGATGTAAAACATAACAGGCGGCACACGGTCTTCATTGGCTGGTCGGCAACCAGGATGAATATCCTTGTTCGGGTTGTCTTAAGGTCGGACAACACGACGATGGCGCAAGGACGTTAATTTCTTCTTGAAGACGCTGTTGCGAAGAAGTAGACTTAGTCATCTGTGTTTATTTCGTATCTTTGTATTGTTTAGGCCGTGGTTGTCTTTATTATGTACTCTGCTGAATGATTAATAAATAATGCATGTGTGCATTGCAATGATGCAGGGGCTGGGGGTTTCAACCTCCTTCTCAAATAAAATTAATAACAGGCGGCAACATGCCAGAGGAGAAACATGAGAAGAACAACCAGATTCTTCAGTGAACGTTCTCCACCAACTGCCTGACCACCTCTGTGGAAGTTCTCCTATTCTACACCAGCAAGGTAGCTCAATGTATGCAAGCTGAGGTCAATTGAGATTTGAGAAACATGTCGATTTCCCCATGCAGAATGGCGAAAATTAGACTGTCACAAATCACCTAGAGCTATCTTGATCTATCCCATGCGTTTGCAAATACTCTAGGAGTCGGAAGGAACAATTTCTAATAGTTTAGAATCACATGATATGCTTGTTTTTAATTAACAAAGGTATGCTTGTTTGAAGGCTAAGTATGGCATACAATTACTATATATATGCGTGCACATTTTGGTTCCATAGTTTGCTTAGTAAAATATAATAATTTTCATAAAAATGCAATAAATTATGAACTTTGGTAGAAAAAAAATATTTTCTGATTACTACATTTTATACACATTTTACTAGATTTTGTATATAGCGTTACTAGGGGGTGTAGAATAAGCTACATATAGGTAGATTTATGTGAAACAATATTGTTAGCCCATCTCAAACATGTCATAGTCCATATAGTTCTCAAAGAGTTTAGATTGATGGTCTACGTGGTTTGTCAAAACACTTTTTTAATATCAAGAGAACCTAGAGAAAAATGAGGGGAAATACCAATAAAGTTGACAACTTATTATTGAAGTATGAAGATAAATGAAGATAAGAACCGAAAAAATTAAAAAAGGAAAGAAACGCTTACGTATATCCATGAAAAAAAGGATGATTGGTGATTTATATGAACGTTAGGTTTGTTGTACTTTCCTAGGGTTTCACTTCAATAACACATCTACCCTTTTCAAATAAAAAAACTTGAAAATCTACTTGAATGTACCTTGTGTGGATTATTCTTAAATTTTGTTATTTCCAACCGTTGATCGGATCAAAATGGAATTTCACTTCCTAAATATCAATACCTTGTGGATTCCGTTCAAGGCACACATTTTATATGTAAAAACCCTAGGAATTCTTAATAAATAAATGAATTGCCTATATTGGTTGGTACAGGTCATAACAATTTGGAATGATCAAATACAACTATATGTTTTGTAAATATTACCATAGCGGTATTTTTTAATTTTTATAATGGCATTTAGTGTTTTTATTTATACTAACCCAAATATGTGTTTCTGTTCAATTTAACTTGTAATTCCGTACCAGAAGGCACAAGAAAAGTTATTTGGTTGTACTCTTGGTCCGATGAGGATTAGACTCTAGATCAGACGTCCCATGTGTCTTATGATGACATATATTATTCTTTCAGGGTAGGCGACATATTCATCGTCGATGGCGAGACGACTCCGGTTTTTAGTGGACATTGTGTGAGTGCCTGTGTGGTGGTGTTATTAGCGGTGGCGCAATGTTCGAGCCAGTAGGGGCAATGCTCCCAGCCTTGGTAAAAAACGTGAATGATTAAACCCTCCCCCCAACCCCAAAAAAAGTTCTTGTCTAGCTCCGCTAGTGGTTGTGACCTTGTGAGTGTTAGTTGTGTGTGCGCGCGCATGTGTGTGGGGGGTGGGGGGATTTAGTAAAACTTGTGTGTGATTTGCTCAATAGCATGCATTATTAGGGAGTGGCTAGGTGTAAGTCCACTGAAAACTGAAACAAGGTTAGTCGATTCTTTCTAGTCATCAAATGCAAAACGAACAACCTGATCCTTTCTTCAACTTCCCGATGACTTCTTCCCCAACTGCCCCCACGGATCATCGGCGGACCGCCTGCATCCAGCGGCACTCCTGCGCCAGCCTCACCGCCCCGCCCTCCCGTCAACCGCTGCCCACCGCCATGCTTCCGCCGTCCCCAGCCATCCCTCTAGCCCCGGTGGTGGCCAGTTTTGTCCAGTGAACCTGCACCACCCCCAGTGGCGAATCTAAGGAGGGTGCTTCAACAGGCTTGAGCCCCCCCCCCCCTCCAAAAACTGGATTTTTTTTACTAGTATTTAGTCAAGCCTCATATAACAAAAAATTAACCTTATTTGAACTAAAAAACTAAGAGTTAGTGGTTTTTTTTTCACATCGTTAACTTTGAGCCCCCCTTCATTTTCTTCCAAGATTCGCAACTGACCACCCCCTACCCCTAAGATAGATTATGGGGTCGTCTGTCACCCTAAGATAGACCCAGAGGTTTCTCCCGCGAGCTCCTTCCTTCTCTCTGGCTATTAGTTCCTTCACTGGAAATTCAACTGACCCAAATTATAAATTCAGGCGACTTACATCTAGCTATTGTGGCATTATCAAGCAGGGATGTCATGTATCTGAGGCTTCTGAGCTGGCTGATGTGCATTGCGTGATGAGTAGCTGTATAGGAGGGGAGCAGAGAGAGAGAGAGGAACCGGTGAAGGCAAGGGTAGAAAAGGTTGGTCCACGAAACAAGGGCTTGCAGGAGTCTTTTAGTCTACATGGAAATGGAAAGCCCCGACTTCTGATGCCACGAGAGAGAAGGGCCCCCTTTGTTTTGCAAGTTCCATGATAGCGAAAAGACTGCCTCAGCCAGCCTTCTTCTTTGGCCTTCATCAGTTTTAGCTGTCCTTTGGCCATGCTACCGTCTGCACTTACTCCTTCCCGCTGCTTCCTATGTGTGCATGCATTGATGCATGTACAGCTCTGTCTTTGTGCTACCTTAAAACAGTGTGCATGCACAAGGCGAAGAAGAAAATGGATTAAAACATCGCGATGCATGTGATGTGTCAGGTGTGGTATTAGAAGCCTGTGCAGTTCTTCCGTATGCATTTCCTGCTGCTCCTGTTATTGATGCAAATGGATATGAGCTCCATGCATGTACGTACTGACACACTAGTACAAAACCATACTAATATACGTAGAGTATCTAGCATCTTACTCGGCCCATTGCGCGTGCCCATGGTGTACTGTGGTGAAAAACAGTTGTATTTTGGCATCTCTGTAGATCTACCCTACTGTGTACACAGTGTACAGATATTTCTCCCTAGGTCAGATCTCATCAGATCAGATGGGTGTAATTTCTTGTTCGCATAAGATAATGACACTCCGATATTTAGATGAGATATTAAAATGTGTGATACGTGATCAATCATTTGATCGGAGATGCCGTTAGTATAGGTAGACGTGCTATATATGAATATGATTCTCAAGCGAGTCTTTGGCGTAACCTAGCTAGGTTGGGAGTCTTTTCAGAAGATTTTCTTCAAACCAAGACGTATATGCGCGTAGATGTATATGCATACACACGGCATGGTGGTGGACGTTGGTTGGTTCGGGCAGGAAAGCACGGCCGTCAAATGCATCGATTGCGGTGTCCGCAAATCGTGCCCTACTTGAATGAGCTGTGCCATACCACCCAACTCCCTGAGACCCGTTGCCCAGGGACCATCCCCTCTCTCTCTCTCTCTCTCTCTCTCTCTCCTCTCTCTTCCCTGCGGTGATCGAGGGGGCAAAAGGTGTAGGAGGAGTATCAAAGTTCAAGCGCGAAAATTTGTTGTTTAAAGTCATATGTTCCCTGCTGGGAAAGGCGTGTAAGCTAGATTAGGCTGCCTGCCCACGGAGGCAAACCGGTCGGAGGATGTCCGTCGGAGCCACTGATGGGGTGGCACGTAGTACGTACACACATGAGATGCTTCCATCCATCAGTCGATCCGTCAATCCACATCTGATGAGAGTGCGTGCGTACGAGCGTGGGCGTGCATGCTTGCATGCGCCATGCATGGCACGCGCGCGTGGACCGACCGATCGATCGCTGGCTTTCTCTGATGGCACTAGCACTACGCACTGCTGCGGCCTCCCGAAAAGCTCAGGCGACACCGCGCGCTGTCACCGTCCGGCCGCATGGCGACTTCATTGCTTCGATCTTCTCGTCCGTATGCGTGCGTGCATGCATGCATTTCGCGGCGCCATGATCTAGGCGGTCGACCCCGGGAAGAACGCCTGTCAGTGGCTGTACTGATGCATGCAAACGCAGGCATTGGATTCGACTGACTGCGCGCAGCATGCATGCACGCTGCCTCTCGATCTCTGTATACAATTGATCGTTAATCAGGCAACATCCTTTTTATCGTCTGGGGGCAATATACTCCGGTTAATCAGGCAACAAAATTTAGAAGCTTGCTGAGAGAAGGACACTTGCTATGTTACACGTATTCTCGGATTGATGGAAGTTCTAGTCTCGTGCTTAAGTTAAACTAAAATGAAATATTACTCCATATACTGGGCTAAAATTTGGTTCTTTCCATTGTACTACTCTTATACTAGTATTTAGGTTGTAGAAGGAGACCTACAGCGGTTTGGTACTCCCTTCGCATACCATTGCTGGTGGATGCAGCGGCGAATCTAGCTAGGATAAAAATGCAGGATAGGCTCAAATCAAAGTGCACTTGACATGAAAATAGCAATATGGCTTAAGGTAAAGAGATGTGTATATCATGCACATGACATAATAACATTTATTTCGGACGGCAGGTTCCAGCCTGTTAAAACATGTCCGCCACTAAATGAATGGGTAACTTGTACACATGCTCGGGAGCAAATGCTCCTGTACCAGAAAAAAAATTCAAACAGTTTCCAAAAAATGACAAACACATGACCGAGTATGGCGGAAGGGGCCAATCTGGACTCATATACTTTCTTCCTTAATTAATTATTCCATGAATTCCTCAAGCCATGTTGATCAAAATGCAAAATCTAAGATTGCTATAAGACAACTAAAAAGAAAATAAGAAAAAATGAACGATTAGATTACTGTTTCTGAATATTCAACTGACAGTTTAATTTGTTATAGCTTACTCTGTTTTTATTTGCCAAATAAGCCAACAAATGTCGAAGATTTTACGCAAGGCTTTTTAAGTTTGGAACAAAAACATGTATTATTGTGCCCTGCGAAAATAAATAGTATTTAATACACAAAAAGTTGCTATTCTAGCGAAAATGCATGATGGAAACATGGAAATTATGCACATAAAAATACATGTACAACACATTCTTGAAAATTCTCGTAACTATATATTTTCATATGTGGCGTATATAAAAATACAAATACAAATACATACATTAAAATGGGTCGATTTTTTGTTATTTTTGGGCTTAGATTTTTTTGTAGCTTGCAAATCATACTATCTTCGAATAACATTTTACTGATCCATTGTGAACATGTATAAGTTTTCATGATTTATTTGTTATTTTTTTGGAAGCTTGGAAATATGTTTTTAGACTAGCCTACCCCAACTTGTTTGGGACTAAAGGCTTTGTTGTTGTTGTTGGAAATATGTTTTTAGAGTTTTTAAATTATAAAGGGCTCCCTTGAGCCTGGGCAGTATAACTTCACACTCCTATTCTAGCCGCTTTTCACACAAGCTAACTGGATAGTTTCTCATGCAAATTTATAGGTTTGTAGTATACTACAATATGTACATGACTTATACATTTTCAGCATTTTTTTCTAACTTTAAAATATGCTTTTCAATTTTTCTAAACTAAAGGGCACAAGCGCACCCCGGAAGCACAAAATCCATTCTGCTGGTGGAGATATTACTATATGAAAGTCTCCATCTCCTGACATGATCTTACTCTTAATCCATCTACATGGCACGCTGCCACTTTCTTACACAACTAGCCTTTTTATTTGCACATGAGTACGGTCTAAAACGAGTCTAGATCGTACTATATGTGCAGGGCGACGAGCAAACAGAGAAGAATCTGTCATGCATGCATATGTACGTACTGTGACTTTATGCTTAATAACAGGGCCTATATACTCGGGTTCTGGCCCTATAAGTGCTAGATCATAGATGTTTCACTTTCGCGAGCCTTGTTTTCCCCACTCTAACGACTGGCATCATGTAAAACAATCTTGTACCAGTACCAAATCATCAGCTTTTTGCTCCACCCTTTATTTCTTTTGTTTTAAGGACCATCTTGAAGAAACACCACAAAATAGGCCGGTTGTCAGCTAGGTCTAGGCCATCCTTTTTGTTGATGGCCAAGTGGTTATTTTACTGATAACACTAGCTCCGATCGTTACAAGTAAAAATTGCTTGTTGCCCCTCAAATTGCCATGTCATGCTTCGACCTTACTAAAACCTTCTGCACAGGATTGAATACACTGATGGGGAAGTTTTGGTGGAGCCAACAAGATAAGCAAAATCCGATGCATTGGATAAGTTGGGACAAGCTAGCTAGGCCGAAAGCAATGGGAGGCTTGGGTTTCAGAGACATGCATAGCTTTAACATGGCGATGCTTGCTAGACAGGGGTGGAGGCTACTCCAGAACCCCACCAGTCTCTGCCAAGGGTTCTACAGGCTAGATATTTCCCTGGAAAATCAGTTCTTGAGGCTCAAGCACATGATGGAATCTCTTATTCGTGGCGAAGCATTTTACAGGGAGTGGATCTTGTGAAGCAAGGGTATATCAAGAGGATCGGGGACGGATCCACAGTGAACATCTGGTCGGACCCCTGGATACCCAGATCATGGTCAAGAAGGGTTTTTACGCCACGGGGTGCAACTCTCCTCACTACGGTTAATGAACTAATTAACCCAATGACGGGCAACTGGGACGAGGTGCTAGTCCGAGACACCTTTTGCGAGGAGGACGCCAAACAGATTCTAAACATCCCCCTCCGGGAGGGGGTGGATGACTTCACTGCTTGGCATTTTGATACGAAGGGTGAATTCTCTGTCAAGAGTGCCTATAAACTACACGTTGAACTGGGGAAACAAGCAACAACAGGAGCGCCTGGGTCGAGCTCTGCCGGCGCGGGACAGCTAGAGAGACATGAAGATCCGACCTGGAAACGCATATGGAAGATGCGCTGCCCTGTCAAGTTGCAGATGTTTGTTTGGCGAATGAAGCACCAATCCTTGGCACTCTGCACTAACCTGGCAAGGAGAGGCATGAAGTTGGAAAGCTCACGCTGCTTTCTTTGCAATCGCGCAGAGGAAGATGGGGCACACTTATTTATTAGATGCAAATCGGTGAAGGAGGGATGGCGGGAATTGGGACTGGAGAGCGAACGTGTGCAGCTCGAAGATCTCAGGGGGGTGCATGTAATGCTTGACAAGCTGTGGGAGTTCGATGAAAAGAAGAGGTTGCTCATAGTAATATTTTGGTGGCACTGGTGGAACAATAGGAATAAAAAAAGGGAGGGGGAGCAGCCTGTCCAGATCATGGAGATAGTCCGCGAGCAAAATGCGATGCCACGAGTATGAGGAGCTGTCTGACAAGTCGGACCAAGCAACCCCAATCGCATGGGCACCACTGGCAATGATGAAATCAAGATTAACCTTGATTGGGCCTTTGTGCCGGAGGAAGCATCGGAGGTTGGGCGTCGTGGCGAGGATGCGGCAGGACATGTGATCATAGCTCGGCGGGTCAGCTCGAGCATACAGCCGATGCTTTTCTTTGTCGAGGTAGGGGCAATGGCTGCGGCGGTGGCGACAATGGCTGACACAGGTACCACCAGAGTCATCTTTGAAACGGACTCGCAATTGCTTGCGGATGCTTTGGACATCGGGAGAGCGGATTCTTCATCCTATGCTGCAGCCATCGAAGATATAAAACTACAACTTAAGATGTGGTTTTCGAAATTCACTGTGCGAGCCTGTCGTCAGGAGGCGAATTCTGTGGCACACGAACTAGCTCAGATAGGTCGTATGTGCTTACCCAATATTTGTATGGAGTGGGACACCACTGTACCGCCCATCGTGGCTGACCGTGTGTTGGGCGATATGCCCAACAAACGTTGATTTATAAAGCTTTGCTTTGCCTTAAAAAAACAAGTTGCATAAAATAGACTTAAAAAACAAGTTGCATAAAAAATTATAAGACTGTTTACATATTTCTGTAAATTGAAAAGGCGGTTATGGTTTGTTTTCTCTATTCCTCTAGCAAGGCAGACTCCCCTCTAGGAGCAAGCAGGTCTGAGGAATTCGATTCTTCAACATACATACATACATACATTTGCATGGCAGCAATGTTGAGGTGGCAGATGCTTCATGGCGATGGAATAAATCCCTTCAGCCTTTCTAAAAGAATCCCTTCAGCCTATTGCGGTGATGTTTTTTCTGAAGTTAGCGAGATGCTTGTGAAGGCAGAATCACGTGGATCTGGAAGTCCAGATCTACCGGGCACATGTCAAGAGTTTGGTTTCACCTGCTTTGATCTCTATGGGCTGTCGGGGCAATAGCGGTCCGAATCAGATCTGAAAAATCTCGAGTCTTTCCTCTACAATGATGGAGGTTTTCACATTTTAAGGTTTCATAATTTCAAGTTGTTTGGTTGAATATTTGTTAGGTTGAATAATCCCGAGGAACTAGCGTGGGATCTTAATTTTAGTGATGTCCTCATATTGACCATGCATGGTTTGCCCATGGTTAACATCAAAGCATTGTTGAGTTATGCACCAACAATCCATATACTAGCTGGTGTAACTCAAGGTAATGTTCCAACGATAATAGTTGCCTTATACAATTCGTGTTTGGCTATTACTTGTTTTTACCTTGATTTTATCGTAAAATGTGGTGCATATACTTTCATATTTTACCAAAAAAGTCTATTTTGAAAGCATGAAGTATTGTGCTTGGTTTGGGTTAAACTCTAAACTATGAAATTGTCATATTAAACACTCCACTAACTTGTACTTTCTAAAACTATTTACAACATGCATAAAGTGGGTTTTAAGAGCGAGAATGTATTTATGCCATTATGTAAAAATTATAGATACAGGGAAAGTTGACCCATTTTCATGCATTATTTGTACCTTTTCTCGTGCACTTCTCTAGCTTATGCTTTCCTACCTTTTTCCTTGATATATGTTTTGCTCATACTATATGTGCAAGGCGACGAGCAAAGAGAGAAGAATCAGATCTGAAATATCTTAGAGTGCTTCATGCATATTGTGCTTGGTTTCCTCATGCCCTGCCGACCCAAGTACGTCCTTCTCTGGATTATGCTTTCGTACCTTTTTTCATGATATATGTTTTCATGCCCAAACTTATAAACTTTGTCATATTCGCGGTATGTTTCACTTGTTTACGCATGCACCATTGGGTTCTCCTAGTGCTACGACCGCAAAGGTTCAATTGTTACTTGATGGATTCCATTAAGAGCCCGGAAAAGGACTGGTCGCTCATGAAGGACCATCTGGACAAATGTATCTTCGATTCGAGTCTTACCCAAGGGCAAATGGTCGACAAGTACTACAAAGGCAATGGAAGGAAAAAAAGTCTGCTTCAAATTGCACAATATATGTTGTAGGCAACAAAGGACACCGACTATGATGTGTGGCTTCTACGCCCGCCTTCACATCGAAGATTTCATATGGTCGGCGGAAACGTTACGGCAGCACAATAAATCATCAAATGGGGTCAAGAACTACAAAACAAGCCGTCTGAAGCGAGCGCCGGGCTTGAATACATACAAGCCATGTTTGTAACTATCATAAACAAGTAGGTCCGTTTGTCATCCAGTGTATTCTATAATTACACCGAGGAAAATGAGTTGAACGGGCAAGAGAGGCAATCCTATAATTACACTGAACTATTGAGTAGTCATCAACACACGACTGCCAGGCATTCACAACGTCCACAGTCGCTGGAGGGGGTGGCGCACCAAGTGGTGCATCAAGGACATAAGACTTTAGGGCAGCCGTGAGGATAATCCTCAGATTACGGACCCAGTCTACACCATCTTTCAGCTTAGCTTTCTTTAGGAACACATTGAAATTTAGAGGAGCTACTGCGCGAGCCATTGATCTACAACATAAATTTGCAAAGATATCTTAGACTATTGTTCATGATAAATGAGTTCAATTAATCATATTACCTAAGAACTCCCACTCAAATCATCATCCCTCCGGTTGTTCGGGTGTAACATGATCCAAATTCACCAAACCAAGTCTGATCATCACATGAGATGAGGTGGTTTCAATGGTGAACATCTCCATGTTGATCATATCTACTATATGACTCATGTTTGACCTTTCGATCTCTTGTGTTCCGAGGCCATTTCTGTGTTGGGAAACGCATCATGCAATTTCAAAAAAAATTCCTACGCTCACGCAAGATATATCTAGGGGATGCATAGCAACGAGAGGGGGAGAGTATGTCTGCGTACCCTCGTAGACTGATAGCGAAAGCGTTTGACAACGCGGTTGATGTAGTCGAACATCAAGCACCGAACGTAAGGCACCTCTGAGTTCTGCACACGTTCAGCGCGATGACGTCCCTCGCCTTCTTGATCCTGCAAGATGTCGAGGAAGTAGATGAGTTCCGTCAACACGACGGCGTGGTGACGGTGATGGTGAAGTGATCCGCGCAGGGCTTCGCCTAAGCACTGCGAGAATATGACCGGGGGTGTAAACTTTGGAGGGGGGCGCCGCACACGGCTAGGAATAGATGTTGTGTGTTCTAGGCGCCCCCTCCCCATGTATATATAGGTGGTAGGGGAGGAGAGGCAACCATGGGGCGCCCCAAGTAGGAGGAATCCTACTTGGGGTCCTCCCCAATTCGGCCTCCCCCTTTTCCTTATTTTCGGAGGGGGGAAAGGGAAGAGGTAGGAGAGAAGGAAGGGGGGGGGGGGAACCCCCTCTTTCCCTTCTCCAACTCGGCCTCCTTCCTTGGGGGGTCGCCACCCCTTGTGGGCTGGTGTGCTCCCCTCCTATGGCCCATAACTTTCTCCCGAGGGTTCCGGTAACCTCCCCGATACTCCGATAAATACCAGATACTATCTGGAACACTTCCGGTGTCCAAATACTATCATCCTATATATCAATACCTCTCGACCATTTCGAGACTCCTCGTCATGTCTGTGATCTCATCCGGGACTCCGAACAACATTCGGTCACCAAATCACATAACTCATATAATACTAAATCGTCATCGAACGTTAAGCGTGCGGACCCTACGGGTTCGAGAACTATGTAGACATGACCGAGACACCTCTCCGGTCAATAACCAATAGCAGAACCTAGATGCTCATATTGGCTCCTACATATTCTATGAAGATCTTTATCGGTCGAACTGTTATGACAACATACGTTATTCCCTTTGTCATCGGTATGTTATTAGCCCGAGATTCGATCGTCGGTATCAACCTAGTTCAATCTCGTTACCGGCAAGTCTCTTTACTCGTTCTGTAATACATCATCTTGTAACTAACTCATTAGTCACTTTGCTTGCAAGGCTTCTTATGATGTGCATTACCGAGAGGGCCCAGAGATACCTCTCCGATACTCGGAGTGACAAATCCTAATCATGATCTATGCCAACCCAACAAACACCTTCAGAGATACCTGTAGAGCATCTTTATAATCACCCAGTTACGTTGTGACGTTTGATAGCACACAAGGCATTCCTCCGGTATCCAGGAGTTGCATAATCTCATAGTCAAAGGAATATGTATGTATTTGACATGAAGAAAGCAATAGCAATAAAACTGAACGAGCAATATGCTAAGCTAACAGATGGGTCTTGTCCATCACATCATTCTCCTAATGATGTGATCCCCGTTATCAAATGACAACTCATGTCCATGGTTAGGAAACCTTAACCATCTTTGATCAACGAGCTAGTCAAGTAGAGGCTCACTAGGGACATAGTGTTTGTCAATGTATCACACATGTATTTGGGTTTCCGGTCAATACAATTCTAGCATGAATAATAACATTTATCATGAATAAGGAAATATAAAATAACAACTTTATTATTGCCTCTAGGGCATATTTCCTTCAGTCTGTACATGCTAGGCTCGTCAAGTTTATCCCAAGTGTTCTGCATGTGCAAAAATGGCTTGCACCCATTGTATGTGAACGTAGAGTCTATCATACCTGATCATCACATGGTGCTTCGAAACGACGAACTTCCGCAACGGTGCACACTCGGGGGAACACAATTTTATCTTGAAATTTTAGTGAGGGATCACCTTATAATGCTACCGTCGTCCTATGCAAAATAAGATGAATAAAAGGATATAGCCATCAACTTGTGCTTTTGATCTCCAACGTCACCGGCATGACACCATGATCTCCATCAGGGTCCAATTGACGTGCCAATTTTTGATGATTTTTTATGGACCAAAAGAAGCCTCCGGAGTAAAAGAGTTGGGCCAGAAGAGTCCCGATCCATCCACTAGGGTGGAGGGCGCGCCCTACCCTCCTGGGCGCGGACGACACGGAGACCCCCCCTGACGTGAGATCGACGCAAAAAATTCCTATAAATACAGAAACCCCCCAGAAAGAAACCTAGATCGGGAGTTCTGCCGCCGCAAGCCTCTGTAGCCACCAAAAACCAATCGGGACCCTATTCCGGCACCCTACCGGAGGGGGAATCCCTCACCGGTGGCCATCTTCTTCATCCTGACGCTCTCCATGACGAGGAGGGAGTAGTTCACTCTCGGGGCTGCGGGTATGTACCAGTAGCTATGTGTTTGATCTCTCTCTCTCTCTCTCTCTCTCTCTCTCTCTCTCTCTCTCGTGTTCTTGATTTGGCACGATCTTGATGTATCGCGAGCTTTGCTATTATAGTTGGATCTGATGATGTCTCCCCCTCTACTCCCTTGTAATGGATTGAGTTTTCCCTTTGAAGTTATCTTATCGAATTGAGTCTTTAAGGATTTGAGAACACTTGATGTATGTCTTGCATGTGCTTATCTATGGTGACAATGGGATATTCACGTGATCTACTTGGTGTATGTTTTGGTGATCAACTTGCGGGTTCAGTGACCTTGTGAACTTATGCATAGGGGTTGGCACATGTTCTCGTCTTGAATCTCTGGTAGAAACTTTGGGGCACTCTTTGAAGTTCTTTTTGTTGGTTGAATAGATGAATTTGAGATTGTGTGATGCATATCGTATAATCATACCCACAGATACTTGAGGTGACATTGGAGTATCTAGGTGACATTAGGGTTTTGGTTGATTTGTATCTTAAGGTATTATTCTAGTACGAACTCTAAGATAGATCGAACAGAAAGAATAGCTTTGTGTTATTTTACTACGGACTCTTGAATAGATCGATCAGAAAGAATAACTTTGAGGTGGTTTCGTACCCTACAATAATCTCTTCATTTGTTCTCCGCTATTACTGACTTTGGAGTGACTCTTTGTTGCATGTTGAGGGATTGTTATATGATCTAATTATGTTATTATTGTTTAGAGAACTTGCACTAGGGAAAATATGAACCCTAGGCCTTGTTTCCTAGCATTGCAATACCGTTTACGCTCACTTTTACCACTTTCTACCTTGCTAATTTTATATTTTCAGACTACAAATACCCATATCTACCATCCATATTGCACTTGTATCACCATCTCTTCGCCAAACTAGTGCACCTATACAATTTACCATTGTAATGGGTGTGTTGGGGACACAAGAGACTCTTTGTTATTTGGTTGCAGGGTTGTTAGAGAGAGAGACTATCTTCATCCTACGCCTCCCACAGATTGATAAGCCTTAGGTCATCCACTTGAGGGAAATTTTCTACTATCCTACAAACCTCTACACTTGGAGGCCCAACAACGTCTACAAGAAGATGGTTGTGTAGTAGACATCAACTCTTTTCTGGCGCCGTTGCCAGGGAGGCAAGGAAAGCGGCACTAACACCCCGTCAACTAAGCTCTTTTCTGGCGCAGTTGCCGGGGAGGTTAGTGCTTGAAGGTATATCTTTAGATCTTGCAATCGAATCTTTTAGTTTCTTGTTTTATCACTAGTTTAGTTTATAAAACAGAACTACAAAAAATGGAATTAAGGTTGCCTCATATGCTTCATCTTTTTAATGTCTTTCGTGAAAATGATGGGAAGGAAAATTGTGCTCAAGTACTAGAAGAAGAATTACATAGAATGCTTGGCATAAAATATGTGAATGATGAGCATGATTGCAATGTTGTTGGTATGAATTATTTGAATACCCACGATGCTAATGATATGCAAAGCCACAAGCTTGGGGATGCTATGTTTGATGAAGATTATATGTTAAGTCCCCCAAGTTTTGATGAGCAAATTTATTATGATGAAAACATGCCTCCTATTTATGATGATTATTGTGATGACACGTATGCTATAAAGAATAAAGATAACCATGAAACTTGTCATCATGATTTTAATTTTCAATTGGATTATGCTTCACATGATAGTTATTTTGTTGAGTTTGCTCCCACTAATATTGATGAGAATAAACTTGCTCATGTGGAGAGTAGTAAAATTTCTATGCAAGTAGATCATGAAAAGAATGCTTTATGTGCTGATTATATGGTTGAATTCATTCATGATGCTACTGAAAATTATTATGAGAGAGGATCACATGCTTCTACATATTGCAATAATATCAAGTTTCCTCTCTATGTGTTGAAAATCTTGAAGATTTGCTTGTTTTACCTTCCTATGGTAGTTGTTTCATGTTCCCATAAGTTGTTTGCTCACAAAATCTCTATGCATAGGAAGTGGGTTATACTTAAATGTGCTAGTCATATTATTCATGATGCTCTCTTTATGTATCAATTATTATCTTTTATGTGAGCATCATTGAAATCATCATGCCTAACTAGGGGCGTTAAACGTAAGCGCTTGTTGGGAGGCAACCCAATTTTATTTTTGTTCTTTGTCGTTTGCTCCTGTTTAGTAAGAAATAATCTATCTAGCCTCTGGTTATATGTGGTTTTATTATTTAATTAGTGTTTGTGCCAAGTAGAACCCATCGGAAGACTTGGGTGAAAGTTAATGCGATCTTGCTGTAAAAAACAGAAAATTTGTGCTCACGAGATTAGCTGTCATTTTTTTACAGAAGAGTGGTTTTAAGTTGATTATTTTTTCATAATATTAATAGACAAATTACTCACGCCCACCAATTTTTTTCAGAATTTTTGGAGTTACAGAAGTATTCGAATGATACAGATTACTACAGACTGTTCTGTTTTTGACAGATTCTGTTTTCCGTATGTTGTTTGCTTATTTTGATGAATCTATCAGTAGTATCAAGTATCAGAGGGTATGAACCATAGAGAAGTTGGAATACAGTAGATATAACACCATTATGAATTTATAATGATTCACAATAGTACCTAAGTGGTGATTTATTTTCTTATACTAACGGAGCTTACGAGTTTTCTGTTAAGTTTTGTGTTATGAAGTTTTCAAGTTTTGGGTAAAGATTCGATGGACTATGGAATAAGGAGTGGCAACGGCCTAAGATTGGGGATGCCCAAGGCACCCCAAGGTAATATTCAAGGACAACCAAGAGCCTAAGCTTGGGGATGCCCCGGATGGCATCCCCTCTTTCGTCTTCGTTCATCGGTAACTTTACTTGGAGCTATATTTTTATTCACCACATGATATGTGTTTTGCTTGGAGCGTCATTTTATTTTATTTTGTTTTTCTTGATGTTTGAATAAAATATTAAGATCTTAAATTCTTAAATGATAGATAGTCTTCACATATTTGCACAATTATTTGACTACTCATTGATCTTCACTTATATCTTTTGGAGTAGTTTGTCATTTGCTCTAGTGCTTCACTTATATCTTTTAGAGCACAACGGTGGTTTTATTTTGAAGAAATAGATGAAATCTCATGCTTCACTTATATTATTTTGAGAGTCTTTTAGAACAGCATGGTAATTTGCTTTGGTTATAAAACTAGTCCTAGTATGATGGGCATCCAAGATGGGTATAATAAAAACTTTCATATAAAGTGCATTGAATACTATGAGAAGTTTGATGCTTGATGATTGTTTTGAGATATGAAGATGGTGATATTAGAGTCATGCTAGTTGAGTAATTGTGAATTTGAGAAATACTTGTGTTGACGTTTGCAAGTCCCGTAGCATGCACGTATGGTAACCGTTGTGTAACAAATTTGAAGCATGAGGTGTTTCTTTGATTGTCTTCCTTATGAGTGGCGGTCAGGGACGAGCGATGGTCTTATCCTGCCAATCTATCCCCCTAGGAGCATGCGCGTAGTGCTTGGTTTTGATGGCTTGTAGATTTGTGCAATAAGTATGTGAGTTCTTTATGACTAATGTTGAGTGCATGGATTATACGCACTCTCACCCTTCAACCATTGCTAGCCTCTCTAGAACCGCGCAACTTTCGCCGGTACCATAAACCCACCATTTACCTTCCTCAAAACAGCCACCATACCTACTTATTATGGCATTTCCATAGCCATTCCGAGATATATTGCCATGCAACTTTCCACCGTTCCGTTTATTATGACACACATCATCATTGTCATATTGCTTTGCATGATCATGTAGTTGACATCGTATTTGTGGCAAAGCCACCGTTCATCATTTTTTGTACATGTCACTCTTGATTCATTGCACATGCCGGTACACCACCGGAGACATTCACATAGAGTCATATTTTGTTCTAAGTACGGAGTTGTAATTTTTGAGTTGTAAGTAAGTAAAAGTGTGATGATCTTCATTACTAGAGCATTGTCCCATGTGAGGAAAAAAAGAGGCCAAAGAAGCCAATGAAAAAAAGAGGCCAAAGAAGCCAAACAAAAAAATGTGAGAGAAAAAGAGAGAAGGGACAATACTACTATCCTTTTTCCACACTTGTGCTTCAAAGTAGCACCATGATATTCATGATAGAGAGTCTTGTATTTTGTCACTTTCATATACTAGTGGGAATATTTCATTATAGAACTTGGCTTGTATATTCCAACGATGGGCTTCCTCAAAATGCCCTAGGTCTTCGTGAGCAAGCAAGTTGGATGCACACCCACTTAGTTTCTTTTGTTGATATTTCATACATTTATAGCTCTAGTGCATCCGTTGCATGGCAATCCCTACTCACTCACATTGATATCTATTTATGGGCATATCCATAGCCCATTAATACGCCTAGTTGATGTGAGACCATCTTCCTCTTTTTTGTCTTCTCCACAACCACCATTCTATTCCACCCATAGTGCTATGTACATGGCTCGTGCTCATGTGTTGCATGAAAGTTGAAAAAGTTTGAGAATACTAAAGTATGAAACAATTGCTTGGCTTGTCATCGGGGTTGTGCATGATTTGAGAATTTTGTGTGATGAAGATGGAGCATAGCCAAACTATATGATTTTGTAGGGATGAACTTTCTTTGGCCATGTTATTTTGAGAAGGCATGATTACTTTGTTAGTATGCTTGAAGTATTATTATTTTTATGTCAATATTAAACTTTTGTTGAATCTTTCGGATCTGAACATTCATGCCACAATAAAGAAAATTACATTGATAATTATGTTAGGTAGCATTCCACATCAAAAATTCTGTTTTTATCATTTACCTACTCGAGGACGAGCAGGAATTAAGCTTGGGGATGCTTGATACGTCTCCAACGTATCTATATTTTTTGATTGTTCCATGCTATTATATTATCCATCTTGGATGTTTTATATGCATTTACATGCTGTTTTATATGATTTTTGGGACTAACCTATTAACCTAGAGCCCAGTGCCAATTTTTGTTTTTCCTTGTTTTTGAGTTTTACAGAAAAGGAATACCAAACGGAGTCCAATTGACGTGCCAATTTTTGATGATTTTTTATGGACCAAAAGAAGCCTCCGGAGTAAAAGAGTTGGCCCAGAAGAGTCCCAAGCCATCCACGAGGGTGGAGGGCGCGCCCCTATCTCGTGGGGCGACTCGGAGACCCCCCTGACGTGAGACCGCCACCAAAAATTCCTATAAATATAGAAACCCCCAGAAAGAAACCTAGATCGGGAGTTCCGCCGCCGCAAGCCTCTGTAGCCACCAAAAACCAATCGGGACCTGTTTGGCACCTGAGGGGGAATCCTCACCAGTGGTCATCTTCATCATCCGGCGCTCTCCATGACGAGGAGGAGTAGTTCACCCTCGGGCGGAGGGTATGTACCAGTAGCTATGTGTTTGATCTCTCTCTCTCTCTCTCTCTCTCTCTCTCGTGTTCTTGATTTCGCACGATCTTGATGTATCGCGAGCTTTTCTATTATAGTTGGATCTTATGATGTGTCTCCCCCTCTACTCTCTTGTAATGGATTGAGTTTTCCCTTTGAAGTTATCTTATCGGATTTAGTCTTTAAGGATTTGAGAACACTTGATGTACATGTGCTTATCTGTGGTGACAATGGGATATTCACGTGATCTACTTGATGTATGTTTTGGTGATCAACTTGCGGGTTCAGTGACCTTGTGAACTTATGCATAGGGGTTGGCACACGTTTTCGTCTTGACTCTCCGGTAGAAATTTTGGGGCACTCTTTGAAGTTCTTTGTGTTGGTTGAATAGATGAATCCGAGATTGTGTGATGCATATCGTATAATCATACCCACTGATACTTGAGGTGACATTGGAGTATCTAGGTGACATTAGGGTTTTGGTTGATTTGTATCTTAAAGTGTTATTCTAGTACAGACTCTAGGATAGATCGAACGGAAAGAATAGCTTCGTGTTATTTTACTACGGACTCTTGAATAGATCGATCAGAAAGATTAACTTTGAGGTGGTTTCGTACCCTACAATAATATCTTCGTTTGTTCTCTGCTATTAGTGACTTTGGAGTGACTCTTTGTTGCATGTTGAGGGATTGTTATATGATCTAATTATGTTATTATTGTTGAGAGAACTTGCACTAGTGAAAGTATGAACCCTAGGCCTTGTTTCCTAGCATTGCAATACCATTTACGCTCACTTTTACCACTTGCTACCTTGCTGTTTTTATATTTTCAGATTACAAATACCCATATCTACCATCCATATTGGACTTGTATCACCATCTCTTCGCCGAACTAGTGCACCTATACAATTTACCATTGTATTGGGTGTGTTGGGGACACAAGAGACTCTTTCTTATTTGGTTGCAGGGTTGTTTGAGAGAGACCATCTTCATCCTACGCCTCCCACGGATTGATAAACCTTAGGTCATCCACTTGAGGGAAATTTGCTACTGTCCTACAAACCTCTGCACTTGGAGGCCCAACAATGTCTACAAGAAGAAGGTTGTGTAGTAGACATCACCCGCCGCCACAGCTCCGACCTCACCACAACAAACAAACCGAGGTAATCCCACAAACACGTCGGAGAAGAGCCGACTACGGCAACCACCATAACACCTCTGACTTCACTTGCCCCATCATGTTTGCCATAGAAGTCTCGACGCCACATCAATGCCTTCCATCACCCAACCTCCCAACACACACACTAGTTCCTCTAACTGGATTAACCTCTGAAATCGAGGCCCTCAAGAGGGGAACGACGTCAACACGCTGATGACCCACAAGTATAGGGGATCTATCATAGTCCTTTCGATAAGTAAGAGTGTTGAACCCAACGAGGAGCAGAAGGAAATGACAAGTGGTTTTCAGCAAGGTATTCTCTGCAAGCACTGAAATTATCGGTGACAGATAGTTTTGTGATAACATAATTCGTAACGGGTAACAAGTAAATAAAGTAACTAAGGTGCAACAAGGTGGACCAATCCTTTTTATAGCAAAGGACAAGCCTGGAAGAACTCTTATATAAAGCAAAGCTCTCCCGAGGACACATGGGAATTATTGTCAAGTTAGTTTTCATCATGCTCATATGATTCACATTCGTTACTTTGATAATTTGATATGTGGGTGGACTGGTGCTTGGGTGCTTCCCTTCCTTGGACAAGCCTCTCACTTATGATTAACCCCTCTCGCAAGCATCCACAACTACAAAAGAAGTATTAAGGTAAACCTAACCATAGCTTGAAACATATGGATCCAAATCAGCCCCTTACGAAGCAACGCATAAACTAGGGTTTAAGCTTCTGTCACTCTAGCAACCCATCATCTACTTATTACTTCCCAATGGCTTCTCCTAGGCCCAAATAATGGTGAAGTGTTATGTAGTCGACGTTCACATAACACTACTAGAGGAAAGACAACATACATCTCATCAAAATATCAAACAAATACCAAATTCACATGATTACTTATAGCAAGACTTCTCCCATGTCCTCAGGAACAAACGTAACTACTCACAAAGCATATTAATAATCATAATCAGAGGAGTATTAATTATCATTAAGGATCTGAACATATGATCTTCCATCGAATAAACCAACTAGCATCAACTACAAAGAATAATCAACACTACTAGCAACCCATGGGTACCAATCTGAGGTTTTGGGAGCAAGATTGAATACAAGAGATGAAATAGGGTTTGAGAGGAGATGGTGCTGGTGAAGATGTTGATGGAGATTGACCCCCTCTCGATGAGAGGATCGATGGTGATGACGATGGCGATGATTTCCCCCTCCCGGAGGGATGTTTTCCCGGTAGAACAGCTCTGCCGGAGCCCTAGATTGGTTCTTCCCAGGTTCCGCCTCGAGACGGCGGCGCTTCGTCCCGAAAGCTTCTTTTTGATTTTTAGGGTAAAATACACCATATAGCAGAAGATGGGCACCGGAGGCCCGCCAGGGGGCCCACAAGGTCGGGGGGGGGGGGTCGCCCAGGGGGTAGGGGGCGCCCTCCAACCTTGTGGCTGGCCGGTGGCCCCCCTCTGTTTCTTTCTTCGCCCAATATTTTTTTATTCCAAAAATAAGCTCCGTGAAGTTTCAGGACTTTTGGAGTTGTGCAAAATATGTCTCTAATATTTGCTCCTTTTCCAGTCCAGAATTCCAGCTGCCGGCATTCTCCCTCTTCATGTAAACCTTGTAAAATAAGAGACAATAGGCATAAGTATTGTGATATAATGTGTAGTAACAACCCATAATGCAATAAATATCAACATAAAAGCATGATGCAAAATGGACGTATCACATGCCGCCAATGACCGACCCTCAGATCTGGAGTTCCCCTGGAGTTGTCCCTCGCAGAGGAAGAGAGACCATCCCGTGGACACCTTCAAGAGGGTTACAGCGTTCGCGGACACCGCTTTCACAGGCTCCAGCCATGGCAAGAAACAGGTTTTCACCCAGCCCTCGAAATCCTCTGGTCAACAGCCAATCCGTCAGCCCACCTTCCCTCGCGGCACCTCCACGCATCAACCACCCCAGCAATCAAATCTTGCATCCTCATCGCCGTAGTAGGATGAGATGCCTCGTGGGTCGTCGGTGATGACCCACAAGTATAGTTGATCAACCATAGTCCTTTCGATAAGTAAGAGTGTGGAACCCAACGAGGAGCAGAATGAAATGACAAGCGGCTTTTAGCAAGGTATTTTCTGCAAGCACTGAAATTGTTGGTAACAAGTAGTTTGATAGCAAGATAATTTGTAACGGGCAATAAGTAGTAACGATAACAAAGGTGCAACAAGGTAGCACAATCCTCCTCCTCCGCCATGGCCATGTACCCTTGTGACTCGCTTCCTCTCCTCCCGCCTGGTACCACTGTGATGGAAGCTAATGGAAATCTCCGCCAACGCACCTACCATTATTTTGGTGGCGAGCCTTTGGTGCAATCTGGGGACTGGGCCATCATCTCCCTGGCTCCGCCACCGGATCTTGCCCAGTTCGAGACGGACGCCATGCTCATCTACCACTTCCTCGACCATGAGCGCGGCTTCCGCATTGCGGAGATCTCACGCTGCGGCATGGGAGCAGCCCTCGTTCGCTTCGCTCACGCCTGCGACATCGACACCGCCATTGCCAGCAGCCCGTACTTCGTCGGCGACTCCGTCTTTCGTGTTATTTGCCATGACCGAGGTATAAATCACCGTGACTGCACCTTTACCCATGATGCTTGGATTATGATGGTCAACTTCCCCTTGGAGGCATGGCGCCCTGATAAAGTTAGAGAGTCAATTGCTGGTTTTGGAAAATTTCTTGTCTGGAACAGAGACCTGTCAAACCGTGCCCGTATTCTGATCAAAATTCGTGTGCTGGATCTTCTTGAGATTCGTGTTAGCCATGTCATATGCGAGAGTCTGGATGATTTTGGACATGGCCAATCTTGGACCTATGCCGTTTATATTCTTCAGGCTGATCTGCTTGGGGCCATGGGAGGGGATGAGGATCCCATCCCTCCCGATGGTGTTCTGCATCCTATGCCCCATGCTCCATTTGGAGGTATTTGGCATGATGCTGATTTCATGGATGATAACAATCATGCTGCACCTGCTACCCTCCATGCTCCTGACGAAGATGAAGAACCTATGGTGCAAACTCCTCCACTCAGTCCAGAGCACCATGAAACTCCCCTACAACCTGCTATTGAGGCCACTGATTGCTTTATTGTGCTTCAAGACATGGTGTCAAAAATCATGGCCGCTGCTCCTGCCATTTTGGATAAACTTGCAGATGCAACTGTTATAAGCACTCGATGCCAGATTATTAATGTGGATGAAGACCATGGCACTGTCAAGAAATGTCTGCTGACTGTCACCACTGAAGCACAACCTGCACCTACTGCATCCTGTTGTTATCTCTGATTATGTTGATGATGTGCAACCTGCTGATCATGTGCCCATAGATCATCCCATTGTCCTGCACCCACTGGAGAATGCTCCCTCGAATGCATCAAACACTGCCCTGATGGTGTCCCCTGCTATCAACAAAAGAAAGAAGGTCAATGCTCCTCTGAACGTCCATGATCTTCATCGCAGCCGTCGAATTGCTGGATTTAGCGTTGGTTTCAAGGACCAGGTTGCGGCTAACAAAGTCAAGAACATGGCAAACTGCAAGAAAAACCTATCTGCTGACTTTGAATTTGAGCTCAGGGACCCTCAGGCAGCTCCTCCTCCAGAACTCCCTCTGGCTACCATTCAGGCCATTGCCACTAAGCAGTGTCAGATCCCTCCTGAGGAGGTTTCTGGAAACCTCCTGAACTCTGTTGCAGATAATGAATAAGTTAGCTCATGAGTGCAGAGGGCCCTGTAATATCATGCCCAGTTATGGCTCTAGGTCATTAGTTATCCCTAGCAGTTTATTTTGCTTATGTCACCTTTATGTTGTTATTTTATTTCTGGATTGTGATGAGCTATGCTCCATTATGAGGCACTATGACCTGAAGATTTTTATTTGCTTATCAACTCTTTTCATAAGGTGTCTGAATGGTTATGATTTGATTGATCTCATGTTCTGCATGTTGATATGGGAGTCTACTGCTGACATTTGCTTGTTTTACTTATACGATGAGTTGTCAGTAATATCATAGATGATTAAATCATACTCTGCTCAGGACACCTATTGCAATCAGTTTTATTATGAACAGAAAATGTAATATTCTTAATTGGAATGTAAGAGGAATAAACTCACAAACTAGATGGGATGATTTGCGTGCAAGAATTGATGAAAGAAACTGTGGCATTATCTGCATCCAGGAAACAAAAAGAGAAAACTTTGACCTGCCATATCTGAGAAACTTTTCACCCAGGAGATATAATCAATTTGCTTAGTGCCCATCCATTGGCCTATCTGGTGGCATTATTACAATATGGAATGGCAGTCTATTCTCTGGGACTGTGATTGACCAATCTAATTTTCAAATTACTGTCAAATTAGTATGCAATTTATCTAGTCATGTGTTCCATATTACAAATGTTTATGGACCATGCAGTAATGAATCCAGAGCTGACTTTTTTCACTGGTTGGATACTATTAATGCTTCCAGTATGGATAGCTGGATGTTAGTTTGGGATTTTAACCTTATTAGAAGCCCTCTGGATAGAAACAGACCTAGTGGTGCCACAAATAACATGTTAATATTCAATAGCTTGATTCAGCAACTGGATTTAGTTGAGGTTCCTCTCAAAGGCAGGAACTTTACATGGTCTAATATGCAAGGTCTCCCTCTATTAGAAAAGATTGACTGGATTTTTACATCTACAAATTGGACTATATCCTTCCCCAACACCATGGCTCACCCTCTTGCTAGAGTGACATCTGATCATGTTCCTATTCATATCCAAATTGGTAGTGACATCCCCAAAGCTTCCATATTTAGGTTTGAAAATTATTGGTTTGAATTTGATGGATTTTATGAAACTGTGGTACAGTGTTGGAACAGAAATCATTAGCTCAACAACTCAGCCAAAGATGTCTCTGCCAGGTTTAAATGTCTCAGACAAGGCCTAAAAAATGGAGCAAAAATTTATAGACTAAACTCCACCATTGCTTCTTGCAACTATGTACTCACATTATCGGATGGAATTGAGGAGCAGAAATTACTCTCTATTATGGAGGACAACTTTAGAAAAGTTCTGAGGAAGCACACCAGCAAATTATTAGAGGCCAAAAGAATTTATTGGAAGTCCAGATTCAAAATGAGAAGTGTCAGATTGGATGATCAAAACACTGATTTTTTCCATGCCATGGCAACACAAAATTTCAGAAAAAACTACATTACTTCCATTCTCAGTGAAGATGGCATTTGCATACCAAAATCATGATCATAAGGCTGCAATTATTTGGCAATCATATAAGGACAGGCTGGGCAAATCTATCAACCCTACCATGCTGTTTAATCTGGATGAATTAATTCAACACCATGATCTATCTGCACTTGATGCTCCTTTTACTCTGGATGAAATTGAGAAGGTAGCCAAAGAATTCCCTGCTGACAGAGCACCAGGTCCTGATGGTTTTAATGGTATGTTGTTAAGAAAATGTTGGGATATTTTAAAGCAAGATTTCTATACTATGGTTTAGGATTTCTTTGAAGGGAATTGTGACATTCAGAGTATTAATAGTGCTTACATTACCCTTATCCCAAAAATTGCCAATCCAGAAACCATGAATGATTTCAGACCAATATCTTTTGTTAGTTTGCCATTTAAGTTTTTCACTAAACTATTGGCAAACAGGGCTCAGAATATCATTACAACTGTTATTCATCAAAACCAATATGGATTCATCAAAGGCAGAAACATACAAGACTGTTTGGGATATGCTTTTGAGTATCTTCATCTCTGCCATCAATCCAAAAGACCCATTATCATTCTCAAACTTGATTTTGAAAAGGCATTTGATAAAATGGAATACAAGGCCACTGTTGCCATGCTTAAAGCCAAAGGATTTGGGCCCAGGTGGATCAATTGGGTTTCCAACATTCTTAATTCTGCTTCCACTGCTATGTTACTCAATGGAGTTGCAGGGAAAAAATTATGTGTAAAACGGGAGTCAGACAAGGCGATCCATACTCTCCTCTACTTTTTGTTCTAGCAGCTGGCCTCTTACAATATGTGATTAATGCTGCTTGGGTAAATGGGGAACTATCACTGCCTATAAATCATGCCTATGGACAGGATTATCCAATTATCCAGTATGCTGATGACACTCTTATGATAATGCCAGCTGATGTTGATCAAATTATGCATCTCAAATACCTATTAAATCTATTCAGTCTTTCAACTGGACTTTTTGTGAACTACAACAAATCTTCCATGATCCCAATAAATATTGATCAGCAGACTATATCTGATTTGGCAAACTCTTTTGGCTGCAAGGTTGAAAGTCTGCCTTTCACTTATCTTGGGCTCCCCCTTGTCACCACAAAGCCTACTGTTCAAGACCTTATCCTTGTGATTTCAAAAATTGACAAGAGGCTATCTGGGGTTGCCAGATTTATGAACCATTCTGGCAGGCTAACCTATGTAAATTCTGTTGTTGCTTGCATGCCCATATTTGCTATGTGCTCTCTTAAATTCCACTACACCATCCTAGACCATGTGGATAAATCTAGCAGGAACTTCTTATTGTATGGCAATGATATTAAAAAAAAAGGAAAATGCGTTGCTAGCTGGGAAATGATATGTAAACCCAAGAACCAAGGAGGGTTGGGAGTCCTCAACCTCAGAATGCAGAATCAAGCTCTCCTTATTAAACACCTACACAAGTTTTTCGACAAGGCTGATATCCCCTGGGTTAAATTGATCTGGAATGCTTACTATCAATCTAATGAAGTTCCACTCCCAGGTAACAAGAAAGGATCATTTTGGTGGAAAGATTGTCTCAAATTTTTGGATCTATTTAAATCTATGACATCTTGTCAAGTCAAATCTGGCAATACTGCCACGTTATGGAATGATAACTAGGATGGCAATATCATGAAACTCAAATTCCCTGAGTTGCACTCTTTCACCCTCCAGGAGCATATATCCATTATGGCTGCCAAAAATATGGAAGACAAATATGATCTATTCCAGCTTCCTCTTTCAATTGTTGCCCATCAGCAGTTTCACAGCATGTCAGGCCAACTCAGCAATATCAGTGAAAACAACGACAATGATATATGGACTTTCAATTGGGGCAGCAGCATTCACATGACTAAGAAGATCTACAACTTCCTTATGGGACACCATGATACTTCTGAGCCTATTAAGTGGATCTGGAAATCATGCTGCCTCCCTAGGCACAAGTTCTTCTGCTGGTTGATGCTCAATGATAGAATTAAGACATGTGATCTGCTTACTAAGAAATCCTTTCAAATGGATTCCACATCCTGTGTTTTATGTAATGATGAAGAGATGGAGGACAGAACACATTTGCTATTTTCATGCACATTCAGCCAAAACTTCTGGTGGAATATTGGTATAGAATGGAACACTAATTTGACCATTCATGACATGATTCATGATGGCGAACTGAGATATAATCTACCTTTCTTCATGGAAATTGTGACTGTGGGATGCTGGAGCATATGGAATCATAGAAATGGACTGATATTTGAGGATATACCATGCTCCACAATCTCATGCAAGTATGACTTCATCACCACTTTCAAGCTCACCATGTTGAGAGCCAAGCCCAGCCTCAAGGATGGCATGTCATCCTGGATAGATAACATTTGAATAATTGTTGTATTTTATGCCTTTCTTATTTGCAAACCTTTTCACTCTGCTCCCCCAACAACCATTGTATCTAGTACTTTTATCTTATATAATGAAAATGACACACAGTAGGGCTTTGCCCTACTGTTTTATGGTAAAAAAAACGGTCTCTTATAATAATGAAACAAAAACACTAACACCCACACATGTGGCAACATTGTAACTCGCCCACACGCCTAGATCACCGTTCAGTTAAGTTTGCATGAATCTTGAGACACCGAGGCACTTTTCGTGTGCCACGTAGGACAAGGCCGGTGTGTGGGCGTTGGAGAGGTCGCCCACACGCCCCACATCATGGGTTGCCAGCTGCGCTGTGTGGGCGAACTAGTTTCTGCCCACACAGCCACCAGCTAGTCCACGTGCGTGTGGGCAAACTTCTTTTCGCCCACACGACAATCGTACGTTGTTGGATGGCAACTATAGCTGCGCGTACATGGCAACTAGGCAAACACACATGGGAACTATGAATCGTTTGCTAGACGGTAACTGCAGTTGCGCGTACGTGGCAATCGGATAAACATACATGGCAACTGTGATTAACCACATGTGGCAACTAGGTAAACACACATGGCAACTATTGTTTGACCATATGTGGCAAGTAGTTAATCACACACGACAACTATGGTTTGATTACACGCGGCAACTACCATAAATTAGACATGGCAACTATAGTTAACCAAAACAGAGAGAGTTGCCATGCTTTTACGACCATATTTGCCATCCCGGATAACTACATCTGCCAACCCGAATGGCAACTAAATCGTCATCCCGCGGGTACCTAATGTAGCTGCGCCAGGACGTGTGGGCATATTTGCTTCATGCCACACGCGCGGGGTGGGGATGGGAAGTACTTGTTGGGCGTGTGACACGAAGTAGCTACGCCCACACGTGTGGGCAATTCTACTATTCGCCCACACACAGCCCGTGTGGGCTGCCCCCTGCTCATTCCACACATGATGTGTGGGAGAATGCCCATTATCCCACATGTGTGGCGGATATCGACGTCCTAATGAAAAGCGTTCTTGAGGACACACTGGAATTTCATCTAGACATTTTCATCATGTTTGTTTGATTCGTGTTCGTTACTTTAATAATTTGATATGTGGGGGGATCGGTGCTTGGGTGTTGTTCTTACTTGAACAAGCCACCCACTTATGATTAACCCCTCTCGCAAGCATCCGCAACTACGAAAGAAGAATTAAGATAAATCTAACCATAGCACGAAACATAACAAGACTTCTCCCATGTCCTCCAGAACAAAAGTAAGTACTCACAAATCATATTCATGTTCAAGATCAGAGGGGTATGAGATAGCATCAAGGATCTAAACATCCACGAAATAAACCAACTAGCATCAACTACAAGGTGTAATCAACACTACTAGCAACCCACAAGTACCAATCTGAGGTTTTGATAGAAGGATTTAATAGAAGAGATGAACTAGGGTTTGAGATGAGATGGTGATGGTGATGATGTTGATGAAGATTGGTCCTCCCACGATGAGAGGGTTGTTGGTGATGACGATGGCTTCGATTTCCCCCTCCCAGAGGGAAGTATCCCTAGCGGAATCGCGCCCCCGGAGAGCAAAAGTGCTCCTGCCCAGGTTCCCCCTCGAGAAGGTGTCGCTTGATACGTCTCCAACGTATCTATAATTTATGAAGTATTCATGCCATGTTTACAACAATTTCATATGGTTTTGTTATGATTTGCATGGAACTAACCCGGACTGACGCTGTTTTCAGCAGAACTACCGTGGTGTTGTTTTTTGTGCCGAAATGAAAGTTCTCCAAATGAGCTGAAACTTTTTGACAATTTTTTTGGAACAAAAGAGAACCCCGAAGCTTCGTGGAAGGACTAGAAGGTGAAGGAGTAGGGAACAAGGCACCGGGGCACGCCTGGGCCCTTGTCCGTGCCCCGGTGGGTTGTGCTCGCCTCGAGGCCCATCTTCGTGTGAAACCGACGCCAAAAAATCCTATAAATAGAGAAACCACCAAAAATAACCCTAGATCAAAAGTTCCTCTGCCACAAGGCTCTGTAGCCACCAAAAACCAATCTAGACCCTGTTCCGGCACCCCGCCGGAGGGGGAAACCATCACCAGTGGCCATCTTCATCATCCCGGTGGCCACCATGATGAGGAGGGAGTAGTCCACCCTCGGGGCTGAGGGTTTGTACCAGTAGCTATGTGTTTAATCTCTCTCTCTCTCTCTCTCTCTCTCTCTCTCGTGTTCTTGAGATGTCACGATCTTGATATATCACGTGCTTTGTTAATATAGTCGGATCATATGGTGTTTTCCCCTCTCTATCTTGTTGTGATGAATTGAGTTTTTCCCTTTGAGATTTCGTTGTTATAGGATTGGATACTTTTATGGATTTGAGAACACTTGATATATGTCTTGCAATTGAATACTCGTGGTGACAATGGGGTATCATATTGATTCACTTGTTATATGTTTTGTCACTCAACTCGTGAATTCCTGAGGTGACATTGGGGTAATCTATGCATAGGGGTTGATGCACGTTCTTGTCTTTGTTTCTTCGATAGAAATCTTGGGGCACTCTTTGAAGTTCTTCGTGTTGGATTGAGTATTATGAATATGAATTTTCTTTGGTGTTATTTTAGTATGAACTCTAGGATAGATCAAACGGAAATAATGGCTTTATGTTATTTTAGTACGAACTCTTGAATAGATCGAACGGAAAGAATAACTTTGAGGTGGTTTCGTACCCTACAAACAATTTATTCTCATGTTTTCTGCTAGATAGGAACTTTGAAGTGATTCTTCATCGCACTTTGAGGGATGGTTATATGATCCAATTATATTAGCACTGTTGAGAGATTACACTAGCGAAAGTACGGACCCTAGGCCTCATTTCCAAGCATTGCAATACCGTTTTTGTTCCCGTTTACAATTTGCCACCTTGCTGTTTCTATTTATTCAGATTATAAAAATATATTTCTACCATCCACATTACACTTTTATCACCATCTCTTCGCCAAACTAGTGCACCTATACAATTTGCCATTGTATTGGGTGTGTTGGGGACACAAGAGATTTCTCGTATTTGGTTGCAGGGTCGTTTGAGAGAGACCATCTTCATCCTATGCCTCCCACAGATTGATAAACCTTAGGTCATCCATCCACTTGAGGGAAAATTGCTACTGTCCTACAAAACTCTGCGCTTGGAGGCCCAACACGTGTCTACAAGAATAAAGCTGCGTAGTAGACATCAAGCTCTTTTCTGGCGCCATTGCCGGGGAGGTGAGTGCTTGAAGGTATATCTTTAGATCTTGCAATTGAATCTTTTAATTTCTTGTTTTATCACTAGTTTGGTTTGTAAAATAAAACTGCAAAAAAATGGAATTGAGGTTGCTGTCGGTGTCAAAGCCGGCGAATCTCGGGTAGGGGGTCCCCAACTGTGCGTCTAGGATCGATGGTAACAGGAGACGGGGGACACAATGTTTACCCAGGTTCGGGCCCTCTCTATGGAGGTAATACCCTACTTCCTGCTTGATTGATCTTGATGAATATGAGTATTACAAGAGTTGATCTACCACAAGATCGTAATGGCTAAACCCTAGAAGTCTAGCCTGTATGACTATGGTAATGTGTATCTACCTATCCGGACTACGCTCTCCGGTTTATATAGACACCAGAGGGATCTAGGGTTACATGGGGTCAGTTACATAAGAAGGAATCTTCATAGTTGGTCGCCTAGCTTGCCTTCCATGCCAAGGAGAGTCCAATCCGGACACGGGTATAGTCTTCGGTCTTCATATCTTTCACAGCCCATCAGTCCGGCCCAATGAAAAACAGGCTAGACGCCCGAGGACCCCTTAGTCGAGGACTCCGTCAGTGGCCCCTGAACCTGGCTTCAATGACGAGGAGTCCGACGCGCAGATTGTTTTTGGCATTGCAAGGCGGGTCCCCCCTTTTTCCGAACTCCAAGATAGTCTTCGGATGCGATGATTGTATCCGGACCTGTTACACACACCATACACACCCGCAGAGAGAATATATATTTTTACACGAGTTCCATCCGCTGACAACTTTTTTTTGCAGCACGGCATTACGTCCGACCGGTCATAATTCCAAACCGCTTTTATCTTCGACGCCCCATGTCCCGAGACACAGTTGCCATTGGCACGTCTTGTCAAAGCAGAGATCGTGTCCCTTTATCGCGGGATTCTCATCAATGCGGGCATGGGTAACCCAACCGTGCCGTTTATACAACCCTTGGGAATAGGCGAACCTTAAGGCGAGTGAGGAGGCGTTTAATATTGGCTGCCTTTATAAGGGGATAAGGATTCCCTCTTCCTATTCTCACGCTCTCTCTCTGTCTCCGCCTTTCCAATCTCGAGCTCCAACGCCCAAGTTCTCATCTCCTTTCCACTCAAGCAACCATGTCTGGATCCGGTGGTCAGGGCAAGTGGATGGTCTCCTCCGTCAAGGACGAGGACATTACTGAGCTTCGGGTGGCCGGATATTTGGCGAAGGAGATCGCCCACCGTCTGCCGGCCGAGGGACAAGTCGTACCCATGCCGAAGCCCACTGAGAGGGTAGTATTCACCCCCCATTTCTTCCGCGGGCTAGGGTTTCTGAGGGAGTCCCGGATTAGGGGGTGTCCGGATAGCCGGACTACCATCATCAGCCGAACTATCATCAGCCGGACTATCATCATCGACCGGACTCCAAGACTATGAAGATACAAGATTGAAGACTTCACCCCATGTCCGGATGGGACTTTCCTTGGCGTGGAAGGCAAGCTTGGCGATACGGATATGTAGATCTCCTACCATTGTAACCGACTCTATGTAACCCTAGCCCTCTCCGGTGTCTATATAAACCGGATGGCTCTAGTCCGTAGGACATAACAACAACCCTCACAATCATACCATAGGCTAGCTTCTAGGGTTTAGCCTCCTTGATCTCGTGGTAGATCCACTCTTGTAAACATCCACAATATCAATATCAATCAAGCAGGACGTAGGGTTTTACCTCCATCAAGAGGGCCCGAACTTGGGTAAAACATCGTGTCCCTTGTCTCCTGTTACCATCCGCCTAGACGCACGCTCGGGACCCCTACCGAGATCCGCCGGTTTGACACCGACATTGGTGCTTTCATTGAGAGTTCCTCCGTGTCGCCACCGATAGGCGGATGGCCTCTTCAATCGACAACGACGCAGTCCTGGGTGAGACTTTTCTCCCGGAAAGATCTTCAGATTCGGCGGCCGCGCATCGCGGGCCAACTCACTTGGCCATCTGGAGCTGATCGAAGCTACGCCCCTGGCCGTCAGGTCAGGTTTGGAAGCCTAAAATTCACGGCCGATATCCGCGGGGACTTGATCTTCGATGGATCTGAGCCACAGCCAAGCGTGCCGCGTTGTCACGATGGGCATGACCTAACTCTACCGCCGGACAGCACCTTGGAGGCCGCACACGAATCCGCTCCGACCCATAGTCCGGAGCCGATCGCTCGGATCGAGGACGGATGGCTGGACACCGCCTCGGGAGCTGCGACTTCTACGGTAATGGAGCCAAACACTTACCTTGTCCCGCATAAAGCTCATGACTCCGAGGTGCCGGACTCTCTGCCCGACTCCGAACCTCCTGCGCCCCGCCAATCGAATCCGATTACGCCGATCATGGAATTCACCGCTGCGGACATCTTTCAAAGACTCGCCTTCGGCGATATCATAAATTCACTGAAGCATCTCTCGCTATTCGGAGAGCCCTGGCCGAACTACGGCCAGGATGGTTGGTGAAGGAAATATGCCCTAGAGGCAATAATAATGTTATTATTTATTTCCTTATATCATGATAAATGTTTATTATTCATGCTAGAATTGTATTAACCGGAAACATAATACATGTGTGAATACATAAACCTACAGAGTGTCACTAGTATGCCTCTACTTGACTAGCTCGTTAATCAAAGATGGTTATGTTTCCTAACCATGAACAAGGAGTTGTTATTTGATTAACGGGATCACATCATTGGTTGAATGATCTGATTGACATGACCCATTCCATTAGCATAGCACCTGATCGTATAGTTTGTTGCTAGTGCTTTTCTTCATGACTTATACATGTTCCTATGACTATGAGATTATGCAACTCCCGCTTGCCCGAGGAACACTTTGGGTGCTACCAAACGTCACAACGAATCGGGTGATTATAAAGGTACATTACAGGTGTCTCCAAGGTACATGTTGGGTTGGCATATTTCGAGATTAGGATTTGTCACTCCGATTGTCGGAGAGGTATCTCTGGCCCTCTCGGTAATGCACATCACATAAGCCTTGCAAGCATTGCAACTAAATGTGTTAGTTGTGAGATGATGTATTACGGAACGAGAAAAGAGACTTGCCAAGAACGAGATTGAACTAGGTATTGGATACCGACGATCGAATCTCGGGCAAGTAACATACCGATGACAAAGGGAACAACGATGTTGTTATGCGGTCCGACCGATAAAGATCTTCGAGAATATGTAGGAACCAATATGGGCATCCAGGTTCCGCTATTGGTTATTGACCGAGAATAGTTCTAGGTCATGTCTACATAGTTCTCGAACCCGTAGGGTCCGCACGCTTAAGGTTTCGATGATGCTTATATTATGAGTTTATGATGTTGATGTACCAAGGTTGTTCGAGTCCCGGATGAGATCACGGACATGACGAGGAGTCTCAAATGGTCGAGACATAAAGATTGATATATTGAAGCCTATGTTTGACTCGGAATCACTCCGGGTGAAATTGGGAATTTTACCGGAGTACCGGGGGGTTACCGGAACCTCCCGGGGAGTCAATGGGCCTTGATGGGCCTTAAGGGGAAAGAGAAAAGGGGGCCCTATAGCTGGCCGCAGCCTTCCCCCCTTCCCTAGTCCTATTAGGATTAGGAGAAGGGAGTGGCGCCCCCTCTCTCCCTCTCCCCTTGGTCAAACCCTAGTTGGACTAGGATTTGGGGGGGGAATCCTACTCCTAGTAGGAGTAGGACACCCCTGGTGCGCCTCCCTCTTGGCCGGCCAGCCCTTCCCCTTCCCTCCTTTATATACAGGGGCAGGGGGCACCCCATGACACACAAGTTGATCGATTAGATCGCTCCTTAGCTGTGCGGTGCCCCTTCCACCAGATTACACCTCGATCATACCATAGCGGAGCTTAGGCGAAGCCCTGCGTCGGTGGAACATCATCATCGCCACCACGCCGTCGTCTTTGATTTAAACTCTCCTCAACACTCGGCTGGATCGGAGTTCGAGGGACGCCATCGAGCTGAACGTGTGCGTAACTCGGAGGTGCCGACGCTCGGTACTTGGATCGGTTGGATCGGGAAGAAGTACGACTACATCAACCGCGTTGTTATAACGCTTCCGCTTTCGGTCTCACGAGGGTACGGGACGGATACTCTATCCTCTCGTTGCTATGCCATCACCATGGTCTTGCGTGATCGTAGGAAAATTTTTGAAATTACTACGCTCCCCAACAAAGGCATCGAGCCTGGTTTTATGCGTTGATGTCATATGCACGAGTAGAACACAAGTGAGTTGTGGGCGATACAAGTCATACTACCTACCAGCATGTCATACTTTGGTTCAGCGGTATTGTGAGATGAAGCGCCCGGACCGACATTACGCCAGACGCTTACGCGAGACTGGTTTCACCGCTGTGAGCACTCGTTGCTTAAAGGTGACCGGCGGGTGTCTGCTCTCTCACTTTAGTTGAACTGAGTGTATACGCCCGGTCCTTGAGAAGGTTAAACGGAGTCTATTTGACGAAGTATCGCTGTGGTTTTGATGCGTAGGTAAGAACGGTTCTTGCTCAGCCCGTAGCAGCCACGTAAAACTTGCAACAACAAAGTAGAGGACGCCTAACTTGTTTTTGCAGGGCATGTTGTGATGTGATATGGTCAAGACGTGATGCTATATTTTATTGTATGAGATGATCATGTTTTGTAACCGAGTTATCGGCAATCGGCAGAGCCATATGGTTGTCGCTTATTGTATGAAATGCAACGCCATGTAATTGCTTTACTTTATCACTAAGCGGTAGCGATAGTCGAGAAGCAATAGTTGGCGAGACGACAACGATGCTACGATGGAGATCAAGGTGTCGCTACCGGTGACGATGGTGATCATGACGGTGCTTGGCGATGGAGATCACAAGCACAAGATGATGATGACCATATCATATCACTTATATTGATTGCATGTGATGTTTATCCTTTATGCATCTTATCTTGCTTTGATTGACGGTAGCATTATAAGATGATCTCTCACTAAAATTATCAAGAAGTGTTCTCCCGAGTATGCACCGCTATGAAAGTTCTTCGTCTTTGAGACACCACGTGATGATCGGGTGTGATAGGCTCTACGCTCAAATACAACGGGTGCAAAACAGTTGCACACGCGAATACTCAGGTTATACTTGACGAGCTATGCATATAAGATATGACCTCGGAACACGGAGACCGAAGGTCGAGCGTGAATCATATAGTAGATATGATCAACATATTGATGTTCACCATTGAAACTACTCCATCTCACGTGATGATCGGACATGGTTTAGTTGATTTGGATCACGAATCACTTAGATGACTAGAGAGATGTCTATCTAAGTGGGAGTTCTTAAGTAATATGATTAATTGAACTTTAATTTATCATGAACTTAGTCCCGGTAGTATTTTGCAAATTATGTTGTAGATCAATAGCTCGCGTTGTTGCTTCCCTATGTTTTCATATGTGTTCCTAGAGAAAATTGTATTGAAAGATGTTAGTAGCAATGATGCGGATTGGATCCGTGATCTGAGGTTTATCCTCATTGCTGCGCAGAAGAATTATGTCCTTAATGCACAGCTAGGTGATGACCTATTGCAGGAGCAGATGCGACGTTATGAACGTTTAGCTCAATATGAGCGATATGACGTTATGAACGCTTGGCTGGCTCAATATGATGACTACTTGATAGTTTAGTGCACCATGCTTAACGGCTTAGAATCGGGACTTCAAAGACGTTTTGAACGTCATGGACCATATGAGATGTTCCAGAATTGAAGTTAATATTTCAAGCAAATACCCGAGTTGAGAGATATGAAGTCTCCAACAAGTTCTATAGCTAAAAGATGGAGGAGAATCGCTCAACTAGTGAGCATGTGCTCAGATTGTCCGAGTACTTCAATCGCTTGAATCAAGTGGGAGTTAATCTTCCGATAAGATAGTGATTGACAGAATTCTCTAGTCACCATCACTAAGTTAGTAGAACTTCGTGATGAACTATAGTATGCAAGGGATGACGAAAAAGATTCTCGAGCTCTTCGCGATGCTAAAATCGGCGAAGGTAGAAATCAAGAAAACATCAAGTGTTGATGGTTGACAAGACCACTAGTCTCAAGGAAAATGGCAAAGGAAGAAGGGAACTTCAAAAGGAACGGCAAGCAAGTTGTTGCTCGAGTGAAGAAGCCCAAGTCTAGACCTAAGCCCGAGACTGAGTACTTTTGCTGCAATGGAACTGGTCACTAGAAGCGGAACTACCCCTGAATATTTGGTGGATAAGAAGGATGGCAAAGTGAACAAAGTTATATTTGATATACAGGTTATTGATGTGTACCTTACTAGTGTTTATAGTAGCCCCTAGTATTTGATACTGCTCGGTTGCTAAGATTAGTAACTCAAACAGGAGTTACGTAATAAACAGAGACTAGTTGAAGGGAAGTGACGATGAGTGTTGGAAGTAGTTCCAAGATTGATATGATCATCATCGCACACTCCCTATACTTTCGGGATTAGTGTGGAACCTAAATAAGTGTTATTTGGTGTTGAGCATAAATATGATTTGATCATGTTTATTGCAATACGGTTATTCATTTAAGTAAGAGAACAAATTGTTGTTCTGCTTACATGAATAAAACCTTATATGGTTACACACCCAATGAAAATGGTTCATTGGATCTCGATCATAGTGATACACATATTCATAATATTGAAACCAAAAGATGCAAAGTTAATAATGATAGTGCAACTTATTTGTGGCACTGCCGTTTAGGTCATATTGGTGTAAAGCGCATGAAGAAACTCCATGCTGATGGATTTTTGGAATCACTTGATTATGAATCATTTGATACTTGCGAACCGTGCCTTTTGGGCAAGATGACTAAAACTCCGTTCTTCGAACAATGGAACGAGATACTGACTTATTGGAAATAATACATACCGATGTATGCGATCCAATGAGTGTTGATACTCGTGGCAAGTATCGTTATTTTCTGACCTTCACAAGATGATTTGAGCAGATATGGATATATCTTCTTGATGAAACATAAGTCTGAAATAGTTGAAAGGTTCAAAGAATTTCAGAGTGAAGTGGAAAATCATCGTAACAAGAAAATAAAGTTTCGCGATCTGATCGTGGAGATGAATATTTGAGTTACGAGTTTGGTCTTCAATGAAAACAATGTGGAATAGTTTCACAGCTCACGCCACCGGAACACCACAACGTTATGGTGTGTCCGAACGTCAGAATCAGATTTTATTATGATATGGTGCGATCTATGATGTATCTTACCGATTTACCACTATCGCTTTGGGGTTATGCATTAGAAGACAGCTGCATTCACGCTTAATAGGGCAACCATCTAAACCGCTGAGATGACACCGTATGAACTATGGTTTAGCAAAGAAACCTAAGCTGTCGTTTCTTAAAGTTTGAGTTGTGATGCTTATGTGAAAAGGTTTTCACCGATAAGCTCGAACCCAAATCGGAGAAGTGCGTCTTCATAGAATACCCAAAAGAAAATGTTGGGTACACCTTCTATCACAGATCCGAAGGCAAGTTTTTGTTAAGATGGATCCTTTCTAGAGAAGAAGTTTCTCTCGAAAGAAGTGAGTGGGAGGAAAGTAGAACTTGATGAGGTAATTGTACCTTCTCCTTATTGGAAAGTAGTTCATCACAGAATCAGTTCCAAAGATTCCTACACCAATTAGTGAGGAAGTTAATGATGATGATCATGAAACTTCAGATCAAGTTGTTACCAAACCTCGTGAGGTCTTCCAGAGTAAGATCCGCACCGTGGTGGTACGGTAATTCTATTCTAGAAGTCATGTTACTAGACCATGATGAACCTACGAACTATGAGGAAGCGATGATGAGCCCAGATTCCGCGAAATGGTTTGAGACCATGAAATCTGAGATGGGATCCATATATGAGAACAAAGTGTGGACTTTGATGGAGTTGCTCGATGATCGGCAAGCCATGTTATATAAATGGATCTTCAAGAGGAAGACAGATGCTGATAGTAGTGTTACTATCTACAAAGCTCGACTTGTCGCAAAAAGGTTTTCAACAAGTTCAAGGTGTTGACTACAATGAGATTTTCTCAATCAGTAGCGATTCTTAAGTCTGTCCGAATCATGTTAGCAATTGCCACATTTTATGAAATCTGGCAAATGGATGTCAAAACTACATTCTTTAATGGATTTATTAAAGAAGAGTTGTATATGATGCAACCGAAGGTTTTGTCAATCCTAAAGGAGCTAACAAAATGTGCAAGCTCCAATGATCCATCTATGGACTGGTGCAAGCATCTCGAGTTGGAATATATGCTTGATGATTTGATCAAAGATATGGTTTTATACAGACTTTGGAGAAGCCTGATTTACAAGAAAGTGAGTGGGAGCACTACAGATTTCGATAAGTATATGTGAATGACATATTGTTGATCGGAAATAATGTAGAATTATTCTGCAAAGCATAAAGGAGTATTTGAAAGGAGTTTTCAAAGAAAGACCTCGTGAAGCTGCTTACATATTGAGCATCAAGATCTATAGAGATAGATCAAGACGCTTGATAAAGTTTTTCAATGAATACATATCTTCACAAGATTTTGAAGTAGTTTAAAATGGAACAGTCAAAGAAAGAGTTCTTGCCTGTGTTACAAGGTGTGAGATTGAGTAAGACTCAAAACCCGACCACGGCAGAAGATAGAAAGAGAATGAAAGTCATTCCCTATGCATCAGCCATAGGTTCTATAAAGTATGTCATGTCTGTGTACCAGATCTATTGCATACCCTACCACTAAGATTGGCAAGGAGTACAATAGAGATCTAGGAGTAGATCAATGGACAGCGGTCAAAATTATCCTTAGTAGAATAAGGATATGTTTCTCGATTATGGAAGTGAAAAAGGTTCGTCGTAAAAGGTTACGCCGATGCAAGTTTTAACACTAATCTAGATGACTCGAGTCTCAATCTAGATACATATTGAAAGTGGGAGCAATTAGCTAGAGTAGCTCCGCAAGCGAGCATTGTAGACATAGAAATTTGCAAAATACTTACGGCTCTGAATGTTACGCAACCTGCTGACTAAAATTATCTCACAAGCAAAACATGATCACACCTTAGTACTCTTTGGGTGTTAATCACATAGCGATGTGAACTAGATTATGACTCTAGTAAACCCTTTGGGTGTTGGTCACATGTCGATGTGAACTATGGGTGTTAACCACATATAGATGTGAACTATTGATGTTAAATCACATGGCGATGTGAACTAGATTATTGACTCTAGTGCAAGTGGGAGACTGAAGGAAATATGCCCTAGAGGCAATAATAATGTTATTATTTATTTCCTTATATCATGATAAATGTTTATTATTCATGCTAGAATTGTATTAACCGGAAACATAATACATGTGTGAATACATAAACCTACAGAGTGTCACTAGTATGCCTCTACTTGACTAGCTCGTTAATCAAAGATGGTTATGTTTCCTAACCATGAACAAGGAGTTGTTATTTGATTAACGGGATCACATCATTGGTTGAATGATCGATTGACATGACCCATTCCATTAGCATAGCACCTGATCGTATAGTTTGTTGCTAGTGCTTTTCTTCATGACTTATACATGTTCCTATGACTATGAGATTATGCAACTCCGCTTGCCCGAGGAACACTTTTGGTGCTACCAAACGCCACAACGAATCGGGTGATTATAAAGGTACATTACAGGTGTCTCCAAGGTACATGTTGGGTTGGCATATTTCGAGATTAGGATTTGTCACTCCGATTGCTCGGAGAGGTATCTCTGGCCCTCTCGGTAATGCACATCACATAAGCCTTGCAAGCATTGCAACTAAATGTGTTAGTTGTGAGATGATGTATTACGAACGAGAAAAGAGACTTGCCAAGAACGAGATTGAACTAGGTATTGGATACCGACGATCGAATCTCGGCAAGTAACATACCGATGACAAAGGGAACAACGATGTTGTTATGCGGTCTCGACCGATAAAGATCTTCGAGAATATGTAGGAACCAATATGGGCATCCAGGTTCCGCTATTGGTTATTGACCGAGAATAGTTCTAGGTCATGTCTACATAGTTCTCGAACCCGTAGGGTCCGCACGCTAAGGTTTCGATGATGCTTATATTATGAGTTTATGATGTTGATGTACCAAGGTTGTTCGAGTCCCGGATGAGATCACGGACATGACGAGGAGTCTCAAATGGTCGAGACATAAAGATTGATATATTGAAGCCTATGTTTGACTCGGAATCACTCCGGTGAAATTGGGAATTTTACTGAGTACCGGGGTTACCGAACCTCCCGGGAGTCAATGGGCCTTGATGGGCCTTAAGGGAAAGAGAAAAGGGGCCCTATAGCTGGCGCAGCCTTCCCCCTTCCCTAGTCCTATTAGGATTAGGAGAAGGGATGGCGCCTCTCTCCCTCTCCCTTGGTCAAACCCTAGTTGGACTAGGATTTGGGGAATCCTACCCTAGTAGGAGTAGGACACCCCTGATGCGCCTCCCTCTTGGCCGGCCAGCCCTCCCTTCCCTCCTTTATATACAAGGGCAGGGGCACCCATGACACACAAGTTGATCGATTAGATCGCTCTTAGCCGTGTGCGGTGCCCCTTCCACCAGATTACACCTCGATCATACCATAGCGGAGCTTAGGCGAAGCCCCGCGTCGGTGGAACATCATCATCGCCACCACGCCGTCGTCTTGATTTAAACTCTCCTCAACACTCGGCTGGATCGGAGTTCGAGGGACGCCATCGAGCTGAACGTGTGCAGAACTCGGAGGTGCCGTGACGCTCGGTACTTGGATCGGTTGGATCGGGAAGAAGTACGACTACATCAACAGCGTTGTTATAACGCTTCGCTTTCGGTCTCACGAGGGTACGTGGACGGATACTCTATCCTCTCGCTGCTATGCCATCACCATGGTCTTGCGTGATCGTAGGAAAATTTTTGAAATTACTACGTTCCCCAACAGTTGGGACGCGGACGACGAAGAAATTCAGAGCCCACCCACCACCCACTTCGTAGCCACCATCGACGATTTAACTGACGTACTCGATTACGACTCCGAAGACATCGACGGTATGGACGACGATGTCGGAGACTACCAAGAACCAGCACCCACAGGACACTGGAAGACCACCTCGTCCTATGACATATACATGGTGGACACCCCAAAGGGAAGCGATAACGAGGAACAACGGGACGCGGCAGAGGATAACCCCGCCGATAAACAACCAAAACGGAGACGTAGACGCCGCCCTAAGTCCCGCCTCGATCAAAGCAGCATTCCTAACGGCCCAGTGATAGAGCAGGGCAAACCAGCGGACGACGAACAGGACGAGCCGGATAATCAACCCCTTCATGGAGCAATCAACAGTCCGGACACAACACCGGAGCATAAGAATATACACAAAAGACTCGTCGCCATTGCAAGAAGTTTGAAGAAGGAAAAACGGAAGCTCAAAACAGCAGAAGACACACTCAGAATGAAGTGGAGCAAAGTATTCAAGACTGCAGACAAATATGGCAATGGCCATCAAACAAAGAGCTACCCGAAGTGCAAGTTGTTGCCAGAATTTGACGAGGAAGCCATAGAGCCTTCACAACAAAAAAATAAAGAGGCCGCCTGGCGGATAGACGGCCGATGATGTGCCAAAAGCGACAAGCGGAGCCGCATACGTTTCTAATTATAATCCGAGAAAACGGACGGCCCAACTAGGTCCATCTACGGGCCAAAAAGAGGGCCCCAGAAGTAACACAACACGACAAGTGTTCAAGACAGCGCACACCCAAATACAGGGCGCCAGACACCCGCTATGTTTTACCGATGAGGTGCCGGATCATGAATTTCCAGCAGGTTCAAACCCATAAACATAGAGGCATACGACGCACAACAGACCCCCGAGTCTGGATAGAAGATTACATACTACACATACACATGGCTAGAGGAGATGATCTCCACGCCATAAAATATCTACCCTCAAGCTCAAAGGGCCAGCTCGGCATTGGCTCAAAAGCCTCCCGTAAAACACTGTTGGAAGTTGGGAAGAGCTTGAGGACGCGTTTAGAGCAAATTTTCAAGGGACTTATGTCCGCCCTCCGGATGCGCAGACGATCTGAGTCATATAACCCAACAGCCCGGAGAGTCACAAGAATTCGAACAGGTTCCTTACCAAAAGAACCAAATAGTCGATCGTCCGGACGCGAAGCCTTAGCAGCTTTTAAACACAACGTCCGAGACGAATGGCTCGCCAGACACACCTCGCCAAGAGAAGCCAAGAACAATGGCCGCTAACAAGCCTCATGACGCGCTTTTGCGCGGAGAAGACAGCTAGCTAGCAAGATGCAAGACCAATGCGACCCGAGTACATCCGAGATCGAGATGGAACGGAAAGTCACGACGCAGAAAGATCAGCGCGAATAAAGAAAAAGCCCAAAGGGCACGGCGGTCAACGCCGGATTCAAAAGCTCGCGCCAAACAATAAAACACGGCCTCTTAAGGACAACAGAGACGAGCTATCAAATTTAAACAAAATTTTAGATCGGATATGTCAAAGCCACAAGATTCGGAAGGCTCGCAAACCATACCAACCGAAATTGTTGGGTTTTAAACAGTCCGAAGACTCAACGCCGGACACAAGGGGCTCGATGCGCCAAGCGAGGACGATGATGTGAACCCCACCAAAGAGCACCGAAGTCAAAAGACTTTACCACAAGAAGTCAAAATAGTAAACTCGCTTCACATGATAGTACGGAAAACCAACACGGCACTCGCTAAGACAAGTGTCGCACGGTCCACCCCAGTGGAACACCGAGATTGGATGTCAAAAACAATCACTTTCGACCATCTGGATTATTCCAGAAGTATCCAGAACGCAGGATAGACTGCCTTGATATTGGATCCCATAATAGACGGACTGCAATTTACGCAGGTTTTGATGGACGGCGGCAGTGACTTAAACCTGCTATATCCGGACACAATCCGCAAGTTGGGATAGACCCTACTACAATTCGGCATAGCCACACTTCCTTCAAAGGAGTGGCGCCAGCCCTTACGCCAGTGCACAGCTTCATTATTACTAGAAGTTGTGTTAGGGTCACCGACAACTTCCGACGAGAAAAGCTAACCTTTCATGTCGCCCCATTTAAAAGTAGCTATCAAGCATCACTGGGATGGGAAGCTTTCGTCCGCTTCAATGCAATACCACATTACGCGTCTCTTACGCTTAAAATGCCCGGTCCATGTGGCATCATTTCATTAAAAGGTCGTTTGAGACCCCGGACACGGCTGGACGAGTCCGGAATAACTAAGCTAGGGGCTACCTAGCCGCACACCCCTTCACAAGGGTTTGTACATATAAGCCATAATGAGCTAGCATAGGCTCAGATTTATTAATCTATATTTCAATTTTTATGCACTTTCTCGCACGATTTCTTTTCCAACTAAGTTCCTCTCTTCTTACAGATGAACAGCGTGCACACCCATCCGTGATACAAGACAACGGAGACACAAAGCAGACGCAAGAGGGACCCGCTGTAAGGACTCTTTTCGACTAAGACCCTCGTAAACCTTTCTTCTGTCTCTTGTTGCTATAATCCCTGGTTTATCATTATAACTAGAGTGGAGATCGGCGTTTGGCATCGGCCGTGCTGTAAGAACCTGCCTGCACTCGACACAAGGGGCTTAGGGCTTTGTTTTGCCCGCTATTGTAAAGACCGAACACCTTCGGGAGTGTTCGCGCCTCGAGTTAGGCCTTATATGCATCAGCTCCAATCATGTCTTTGGTCAAATGTTGGGTTTGCCCGGCTCCTGTGTTTTGCTGCCTTACGCTCAGATCATCGCTAACGCGCACCGGGAGAACTATCGCGACAGTGCCCAGTTCGGCCGGGCGAGCACCTCAAGAGAGAAAGCCGAAACTGACTGTCATGATACAGCGAGAGACTGGTCAACCACTCGATCGACCATGGAATGTTTAGGATTCCTCCGCTTAGACGAAGGGCCGCTTTCCGCCAGCACATGCGCGCCCCAAATTGAGAGAGCTGGTGCCCCAGGGGCTATGTCGTAGCCCCACCCTCGAACTCCATGGCTAAGTGAAAGTGATAAAGCATTATAGTCCGTTGCCTCGCTTGCTACGCTACCACCTCCTTCACAGACCGAGACGCCGGATTAAGTGTGAAACGCGCTATTTTTATGAACACCCCGCACCTTGTGCGTGGGGGCTGAAGCCGACGACCGCCATCTTTCAGTGTTATACACACGATACATGAACGGCCGCATAGGAGATATTCTATTACTTGAACGCACAAGTATAAAAGGCGCTACATCATAAATATTGTTTTACATCATAAAACTTTCATTTAAACGTAACATTTTTTGAGCACTGCGACTCTATTACACGAGCACCACGCAGACTTCGCCAAAATAGTGCTCGGCGGGTAACCGTTATCATCCGAACCGAATTCGCAACAGCGGTGGCATCCATTTCTGTCCAATGTGTCTTCACACGGCGAAAGTGCCATCCACACACCTCTATGCAGGCCGACCGCTTATCGCTTTGATATGCGGCACCGCCCAAGAAATTGCTGCAATAAGCCAAAGTAACTCTTCGCTCGGGCCTGTCCGCCGAATATGGGTCACTATATTCGCTATAGCAAGCCCGGACAACCTATTTAGCTCAGCCCACTCGCCAAACGGTCGGTCAGCGGAAGTGAACGCCCGGACTATGGAATTGAGACCAAAACAACTCTTCCATCTTGTGATCCTTCCGCTTCGAAAATGCACAACGGCATCCGCCGCACTCGCCGCTAAGTCCATATAAGGGTCCTCTCGACCCCACAGCTTGGCCCAATGAGCATACTTTGATCCGTAAACCTTCGGCGCAGCGAAAAAGGCTTGCCACCTACAATATCTCCGCCCGGCGCAGTTCCTCATTTATAGCCCGCATTGCAGAGCGGGCATCCTTGGCTTCGGTGATGGCCTTCCCTGTGTCTTCTTGCCCGCTTAGGTGCTCCTTCCCAAGAGCCTCATTGCGGTCGGTAGCATCTTTTAACTTCAAGGCCATTTCGCCATCTCTTCCCTGCTCCGCAAGCAGCGACCTTTCGCCGCTAACTCCTCGGCCGCCTCGAGGTCAGCCAGATTACTCCTTCCGCCTGCTCCTTGGCTTGAGCAAGTTCGCCCGAAGAATTTCCACAAGAGCTGCACCATCTGCATTTCACGAACATGTTGTAAGGAGATGGCTTCGCCCCTTACCAAGTGACCGCGACAAGAACACTTACCTTGCGGCTCATCAAGTCGCTTCGCTGACCAGCGTGATGTCCGATCCGCAACAACGAAGTTGCCTCTTTAGTTCAGCACCTCCGTCCGTCCGGCTGGCCCGGACAACCCGCCACCTGCATCGCACGGCGGAAATTTAAACTGCGATTTTGATCCTCGACGCTGTCGATTTCGACAACCTACCGAGTCTCGGGGCTACTATCCATACAGGCGATTCTATATGCAAAACTGTTAAACGGTGTGTCATTTTTACGCATTCTCAAACCCCGCCAAAGAAACTCCCGACGGCATTGTAGTAACCGCCTTGGGCGGATTTAAATCCTTTCAATCACCATGCTCATCAATGCGTGGTGATCTTCCGAGATAGACGCCTTCTCAAGCAGATCCTTCACCGCACACCGCTTGGCGCCGAACTATCCGGCTTTGCCAAACCGGGGCTCCCTCCGTGATTTACACTTCAGGCTCGTCCGCCCTATCCGACGGGCGCCCGGACGGAGGCGCCTCGCTCTCCATCATCTCCGGACGAAGGTCCCCAAGACGAGCTCATTTATGAAGGATGGAGATCCGAACTACAAGGTAAAAACTTTAGTTATCCTCGGAAGCACAAATAGGGATGTCCCTTATTATAAAACTCCTTTCTTTCTACTTACGGCTCGTTGGAGGGCTGACTTTTAAGGGAGATTGTGCGGCGGGGCCTCCCGGACGCAGGACCTCCGCGAAGATTTCTTCCCTGCTTAGGGGCTTTGCCCCGGTCCTCTGAGGCAGTCCTCTTCTCCCTTGGAGGGAGGGATTCTCGATCCCCTCTTTCAAGAGCCTCCTTAAGCGAGGCAGTAGCTTTCCGCTTCCCCTTCGCCTTCCTCCGAGGCGCAACCTCAAGCATCCGGACCAGACGGATCCGGCGCGTCTCGGGAGGGCGCCGACACCATATCAATTTTGCTTCCGCTATCCACTCCTGTGTAGAAGGAAGTTGGTCATAAGGCGAATCATCGAAAGGCAAACAAACGGTGTGTCCGGACTCGAACTACTTACTTGAGTATCCGGCGATTGCAGCTTAGGCCAGCATCTCGGTCAATTCCGGACGCACTCTCGCGATCCGGAGAATAATTTGTACATCTCCGGGGTGTCATACCCATGAAGTGTTGAAGAATCCGTGGGCCTCCGGATTGAACTCCCATAGCCGGAGAGGGCGGCGCTTGCAGAGCGGAGACGCCTAATCAGCATAACTCGCATCACCACCACCATATCGACCTCCCTCGCTTGGAGATCTCGAATCCGCCTCGCAGTAGGGGGCACGCCCTTTGACGGCCCCAGCTTGAGCTCCTTGGTTGACCCACGACATCAACCGTCGTGGAGGTCCCGGCGGAATAAGGGCGGTGGCTTTTGTCTGCGCCCCTTGAACGGTAATTTAGAACCACTCTTGCTGCCACGGGCCGAGCTCCTCTTGAAGGAGCCAGCGGGCCACGGGCATCGCCCTCCTACTTATGGCCGCCCGCCACACTCCGCTGACGCCCCGATCATCTTCGGCGCCACATTGAAGGTCTTCACCACAAGTCAAGTGAGGGTGACGCGGAGGAAGGCTTCGCAGACGACAATAAATGCGGAAATATGGAGGATGGACTCGAGCCAAGTCGTGGAATTCCAACCCATAGTAAAACATGAGCCCTCTCACAAAAGGATCCATCGAAGCCTAAACCCGACGGGGTGGGATACGAAAACGACATACTCGCCGGGCTCGGGGTGGGGATGGCCTGCCTTCGGCAGCAACCTGTCGAAATCTCATAAGCTGTGTGCTTGGCCTCCCGCAGCTTTAGCACGCCCTCCTCCGTGACGGAGGAGGGCATTCACCGCCCTCGAGGTCGGAACCGACATCGTTGAAAGTCCAAGCGCTCAAATCTGGAGCTCTAGGTGCTGGAACTTGGAGCGGGAGATGATTCAAGGGTTGAAGAAAAGAAACGAGCCTTGGTCCCGTTATAAAGAGGAGAATACCAAGAGCCGCCTCCGTGACCGCTTGGGACTCGCCGATAGAGGGGCGGGCGACGGGCGCGCGGTTGGGTTATCCACGTCCGTATTAATGAGAATCCCGGATTAAGGGGAACACGATCTCGCTCGACAAGACGTGCCAAGGAAACCGCTTGCTGAATGCGCCGAGGTGGTAGAGTAAAAACGATTTAAATAATGGCTTGGTAGTGGCGTGACGTCATGCCGCAGAAAACGTCAGCAGATTGAACTTGTGTATATATTATTCTCTCTACGGTGGAATGTGGAATTTATTTTGCAGAGCCGGACACTATCCTGGTGTTCACAATCTTCTATCATTCGGAGGAGGAACCCGCCTTGCAATGCCAAGCAATATACGCGCCGGACTTATCGTCATTGAAGCCTGGTTCAGGGGCTACTGAGGGAGTCCCGGATTAGGGGGTGTCCGGATAGCCGGACTACCATCATCAACCGAACTATCACCAGCCGGACTATCATCATCGACCGGACTCCAAGACTATGAAGATACAAGATTGAAGACTTCGCCCCGTGTCCGGATGGGACTTTCCTTGGCGTGGAAGGCAAGCTTGGCGATACGGATATGTAGATCTCCTACCATTGTAACCGACTCTATGTAACCCTAGCCCTCTCCGGTGTCTATATAAACTGGATGGCTCTAGTCCGTAGTACATAACAACAACCCTCACAATCATACCATAGGCTAGCTTCTAGGGTTTAGCCTCCTTGATCTCGTGGTAGATCCACTCTTGTAAACATCCACAATATCAATATCAATCAAGCAGGACGTAGGGTTTTACCTCCATCAAGAGGGCCCGAACCTGGGTAAAACATCGTGTCCCTTGTCTGCTGTTACCATCCGCCTAGACGCACAGTTCGGGACCCCCTACCCGAGATCCGCCGGTTTTGACACTGACAGTTTCCACTCCACCCTTTCGTCCGCGGGCTGATGTATTATTACGGGATAGATTTCCATGATCTGTCCCCGAATTCCTTCCTCAACATCTTGGCGTTTATTGTCGTGTGCGAGGCCTTCCTCCGCATCCAACCTCACTTTGGGCTGTGGCTCAAAGTCTTCAACGTGAAGCCGAAGGTGGTGGATGGCCAGCACACAGAGTGCCGAGGAGCCTGATGTCTACTACACTACCTTCTTCATGTAGACATTGTTGGGCCTCCAAGTGCAGAGGTTTGTAGGACAATAGCAAATTTCCCTCAAGTGGACGACCTAAGGTTTATCAATCCGTGGGAGGCTGATACGTCTCCGTCGTATCTATAATTTTTGATTGTTCCATGCCAATATTCTACAACTTCCATATACTTTTTGGCAACTTTTTATACTATTTTTGGGACTAACATATTGATCCAAAGTGCCTGTACGCCTCGTTCTGTCATTGCATGTTTTTGGTTTCGGAGAATATCCATATTAAACGAAGTCCAAACGGGATAAAAATGGACGGAGCTTATTTTTGGAGTATTTGGAAAAACTGGAAGAAAAATCAACACGAACCAGTGTCCGAGGTGGGCACGAGGTAGGGGGGCGCCCCCCAGGGCGCGCTCCTGACCCTCGTGACCACCTGTAAGACGGTTGACGCCTTTCTTCGGCCGCTAGAAAGCTAATTTTTGGTAAAAAATCAAGGCGAAGGTGTCAGTCCAATCGGAGTTACGTATCTCCATATATATATGAAACGGTAAAAGGGCAGCAGAGGAGAACGCAGAAACAGAGAGATAGATCCAATCTCGGAGGGGCTCTCGCCCCTCCCACGCCATGGGAGCCAAGGTCCAGAGGGGAAACCCTTCTCCCATCTAGGTAGGAGGTCAAGGAAGAAGAAGAATAAGAAGGGGGCCCCCTCTCCCCTTCTCTTCCGGTGGCGCCGGAACACAACCGTGGCCATCATCATCACCGCAATCTTCACCTACAACTTCACCGCCATCATCACCAACCCTTCCCCCCTCTATGCAGCGGTGTAACCTCTCTCTTACCCGCTGTAATATCTACTTAAACATGGTGCTCAATGCTATATATTATTTCCCAATGATGTATGGCTATCCTATGATGTTTGAGTAGATCCGTTTTGTCCTATGGGCTATTTGATGATCAAGATTGGTTTGAGTTGCATGTTTTATTATTGGTTCTGTCCTATGGTGCTCTCCGTGTCGCGCAAGCGTGAGGGATCCCCGCTGTAGGGTTTGCAATATGTTTATGATTTGCTTATGGTGGGTGGCGTGAGTTACGTAGCACGCACCGAGTAAGTAGGTTGTTTGCGTATGGGATAAAGAGGACTTGATACTTTAATGCTATGGTTGGGTTTTACCTTAATGATCTTTAGTAGTTGCGGATGCTTGCTAGAGTTCCAATCATAAGTGCATATGATCCAAGTAGAGAAAGTATGTTAGCTTATGCCTCTCCCTCAAATAAAATTGCAATAATGATTACCGGTCTAGTTATCGATTGCCTAGGGACAAATAACTCTCTCGTAACAAAAAGCTCTTTTCTAAAACTAATTTAGTTGTGTCTTCATCTAAACAGCCCCTAGATTTTATTTACTCGCTCTTTATTTTCTTGCAAACCTATCCAAAAACACCTACACAGTACTTCTAGTTTCATAGTTGTTTCCGGTAAAGCGAACGTCAAGCGTGCGTAGAGTTGTATCGGTGGTCGATAGAACTTGAGGGAATATTTGTTCTACCTTTAGCTCCTCGTTGGGTTCGACACTCTTACTTATCGAAAGAGGCTACAATTGATCCCTTATACTTGTGGGTCATCAAGACCTTTTTCTGGCGCCGTTGCCGGGGAGTCATAGCGTGGGGTGAATATTCTCATTTGTGCTTGTTTGCGTTATCACTAAGTAATTTTTATTTGATGTTCTTAGTTGTTCTTTATCTTTAGTTATGGATATGGAACACGAAATACCGAAAAAATTAGGTGTACTTGCAACTCATGGAGATGGGGAACCTCCTAAAACCCTCGATGCTAGTTATGTGAAAGATATTATGTACTACTTTAATAATCCTGAGAAAACACCATTCAATTATGTAATGGGAGTAACGTTGGATCAACATGAATACTTTAGGATTATCGCTAACACAAAAGGGAAACTATTATGGGATCAAATTCATATATTGAAGTGGTATGCTTGGCAACCGTAGCGCGACCCGACCTCGATGGTCAAGTCTCGTGTTCCAAAGTCATCCTGGATCAAGAATGCTTGACACACACAATACTCGAAGGATTTATAACAGAGTAGCAATCACACACTTATTACATCGAATGTCTCACAAGAGAACTTATTACAATAATATGGCTTAAGGCCATCTAATGCGATAACAGCGGAAGGCTTGGAAGATAAAGTGAGTCCATCAACTCCAACGGCATAGCTGAGATGCACGGCAACAACCTAACGAACCTTACTCCTCGTCTGAAAAGTCTGCAACATAATACGTTGCAGCCTGACAACGGGTCAGCACATGGAATATGCTGGCAATATAACACAATAGAGCAAGAACAGAATAATGCAATCACTACATGCATATTTGGCTGGTGGAAAGCTCTATGGTTATAGTTTTGCGAAAAGCCAATTTTTCCCTACAACAAAGGAATAGATTTTAATTTAACTATCATGGTGGTTGAAACATTGAGAAGGTATAACCCCAACTCAATCCCAATTAAAGTAGTTAACAACCCAACAATATTAATTAAGAGTGATGAGATACATGTGAATACTCAAGTACTAGATACTCAAATTGTCCATAACCGGGGACACGGTTAACCATGATTAGATTGTACACTCTGCAGAGGTTTATGACTTTTCCCCACAAGACTCGATCGCCTCCGCTGATTTCTCGACTACATGGTGTTTGAGAAACGGATGACCGAGACATGCCTTTCGTAAACATTAACTCTCTACTCCGGGTAGACCATACCAAACCTACAAAACCCACTACCTGTTGATCTACCTCTTCAAGAGCTTCACGTAACTTACTCAACTATGCTAGAGCCCGTAGTAGCTTGTGGCTGCACACGGAACTTTCTAGCATGAATAATCTCAGTTCCCTTTGGTCCTGGGTGGCGGTCCATAGGAAAATCACACAGGTACCCCAGGATTTCCAAAAATAAAACAGACAACATTGGGTTCCCCAGGTGCCTCAATCCACCCAGATTTGTATTAAAGTTGCCACCTTAATTTAAAACATTAATTAACAATCTCACATCTGTCATGGATACACTCAAACCCAAACCACGTCTACGAGCATAGCATAGCAATATAAGCATCATGTAGAAGTAACTCCCAAGGGTTTGATAGTAACAGGGCAATAGGTTCTACCTTAACTACTACTTCCCAACCCACAAGTTAATGACATCATAACCATGCAATGTTTGAGGATTGGAACTAATGCATAAAAACTGGGTATGAAAAGAGTATGATCAATGTGTTACTTGCCTTGCTGACGATTCGTGAATCCTAGAGACTCGTAGTAGCACGCTTCGCACTCCGGGAATTCTATCGCAAGCAAACAATACATACATAAGCAACAAGCAAAGATGCACAAGCAAAACTTCAACTAAAGAGGCTGACCAGAAAGTTCAACTTAAGAACTCCGATTCGCAAAAAGAATCAAACCAAACAAAGCAATGAAACTCAAACGGTGAAAGAAACAAGATTCATTTACTAATCTGAACTAGGGTCAAATTTTACAGAGGCAAAAACTTGTTTGAGTTGGTTATTCGGAAAGAGGGTTTCGAGACGAAACTCCAGGCGCTTGAATCGCCTGATACCGATAAACGAGCGAAAAGTTATACTAGATCGAACATCGGATCAGAAATCGCGACCGGAGAAATCGCGGAATAAATCCGATAAAAAGAAAAACGACGAACAGCTTAACGAACGAAGGTTCGTTAACTGAACCTAAACGAAGAACGCCTTCGTTAAAACAAACGAACGAGCGAACACTCGCTAAATAAATAAACCGGAGAAAACCCGATCTATTTAAAAAAACGAAAACTAGGGTTTTGAAAAAAAAACCGAACGGTTTTTAAAAAAACCCAGCGGTCTCGGATCCGGCGGATACCTCTGGCGAGAGGTCCGGCGAGGCGGGCTCAAGGGCGTGGGGTGGCATGGGTCGGCGGGGCTCGGTGGCGACTCGGGTGGCGGCGGCTCGGGCGGCGGGCGGTGGGGCAGGTGGGTGGTGGTGATGGCGGCGGGGGCTTATAAGAGAGGGGTGGGGGCTCGGCTTGGAGGAGGCAGGCGGCGGCGGAGGCGGAGTTCAACTCCGACTCCGGTCCGATTGGCGGCGGCTCGGTGGGCCCCTAGGCCCTCGCAAGGATTTTTTTAAATAGTTCCACGACGTAAAAACTCCTATATAATAAAATAAAATCTAAAAATGCCAAAACAAATTTTCGCCGTCTAAATGAAATATTTAGAACGAGGTGAACATTTTCTTGGCCCTAAAATGCAATTTTTGAAACGTGCAATTTTTCTAACGCAAATAAAATCCAAATAAAATCAAATAAAATCCAACAAATGATTTTAACATTTTTCCTCCAATATTTCAATTGTTTTGGAGAAGTCATATTGTCGCCTCTCATTTATTTTTAATATGAAATATTTTTCCAGAGAGAAAATAATTAAAATAAAATCCTCGCTCTCATTATTTGATAAAATCAAATATGAAACCGAAATTCCCAATTCTCTCCGTGGGTCCTTGAGTTGCTTAGGATTTCGAGGATTGCGGAACTAAAATGCAATAAAATATGATATGCATGGATGACCTATGTATAACATTCCAAATTGAAAATTTGGGATGTTACAAACCTACCCCTTAAGATGAATCTCGTCCTCGAGATTCGGGTTGGCTAGAAAATAGGTGCGGTGGTCCTTGCGAATATCATCCTCTCGCTCCTGTGTGGCTTCCTCCTCGGTATGGTGGCTCCAATCGAACTTTGCAAAACTTGATAACCTTGCTGCGAGTGACTCGGTGGCAAAGTCAAGAATCTTCACCGGCTTCTCCTCATAAGTCAAATTACTGTCCAACCAGACGCTCTCGAGGTCTCAGATCTCTTAATGGTATATCAGCCATCTCAGCATGACACTTCTTCAACTGTGATACGTGGAACACATCATGAACTCCTGACAATCCTTCAGGTAACTCCAACTTGTAGGCAACTTCTCCCATCCGTTCCAAAACACGATACGGTCCTACAAATCTCGGAGCTAGTTTTCCCTTCACTCCAAAACGTTTCACTCCTCGCAAGGGTGATACTCGCAGATAGGCTCTGTCTCCAATTTCATAGGTTACCTCCTTATGTTTTGAGTCTGCATAACTCTTCTGCCTGGACTGGGCAATCTTCAATCTGTCGTGGATCAGTTTAACCTTCTCCTCCGACTCCTTGATCAAATCTGGTCCAAACAACTGACGGTCTCCTACCTCATCCCACATCAGTGGTGTTCTACATCTATGTCCATACAGAGCTTCGAACGGTGCCATCTTCAAACTGGCCTGGTAGCTATTGTTGTATGGGAACTCTGCGTAAGGCAAATTGTCATCCCAACTAGATCCATAATCTAGCGCACAGGCTCTCAACATGTCCTCTAGAATCTGGTTGACTCTCTCCGTCCCATCCATCCGTCTCGGGTGGAATGTCAGCATCAACTCCAATCTCGCACCTGTGGTCCGTGTAACGATGCCAAAACTTTGAAGTAAACTGTGTTCCTCTATCTGATACGATGGTCCTCGGAACTCCATGCAAACATACGATCCTAGACATATATATCTTGGCCAACTTTGCACTGGTATAAGTTGTTTTTCACTGGGATGAAGTGAGCCACTTTGGTCAAGCGATCCATTACTACCCATATTAAATCATATCCTGCTTTGGTCCTGGGTAATCCGGTGATAAAGTCCATGCCAAGTTTATCCCACTTCCATTCGGTATCGGCATAGGCTGTAATAGTCCCATCGCTTCGATGCTCTGCCTTCACTCTCTGACATACATCACATACAGCTACATACTCGGCAATATCCTTCTTCATACCAGTCCACCGGAAACCTTCTTTCAAATCCAAATACATCTTGGTGTTTCCAGGGTGTATCGAGTATGGTGAGTCATGGGCCTCCTGTAGTATTAACTTCCTGATCTCTGGGTTATTAGGCACATAAACTCGATCCTCAAACCATAAGGTATCATGCTCATCCTCGCGAAAACCTTTGGCCTTTCCTTTGCTCATCTTCTCCTTTATCTCAGCAATCTCTTTGTCCTCCTTCTGAGCTTCTCGAATCTTGTCCAACAATGTCGACTGAACCTCCATTGTCGTAATGAAACCTCTTGGAACAATCTACAACCGAAGTTCCATGATTTCTTCAGCTAACTCCTTTGGCAATCCCTTGCTTTCAAGGATATTAGCGTAACTCTTCCGGCTCAAAGCGTCTGCTACGACATTGGCCTTTCCTGGATGATAGTGCAGCTTCATATCGTAATCCTTTATAAGCTCCAGCCATCTCCTTTGTCTAAGGTTCAACTCCTTCTGTGTGAAAATGTATTTCAAACTCTTATGATCTGTGTACACATCACAACGGTTTCCAATAAGATAATGTCTCCAAGTCTTCAATGCATGTACTACCGCTGCTAACTCTAAATCATGCGTGGCATAGTTCAACTCATGGGGCTTCAGTTGTCGTGAGGCATACGAAACAACCTTCCCGTCCTGCATAAGCACACATCCAAGTCCCAAGCGTGAGGCGTCGCAATAAACTTGGAACTCCTTATGTATATCTGGCAATGTTAGCACCGGGGATGTAGTCAAACGTTTCTTCAACTCCTGAAAACTTGCCTCGCAATCCTCTGTCCATTTAAACTTAGTATCCTTTTTCAGCAATTCAGTCATTGGCTTAGCAATCTTGGAAAAATTCTCAATGAATCTCCGATAATATCCTGCGAGTCCAAGGAAATCATGGATCTCGCCAACTGAAGTGGGTGCCAACCATTCAAAGGATCGATGAACCTTCTCGGGATCTACTGCTATACCTTCTCCTGGATATAACATGCCCAATAAATCCAACTTCCTTCAACCAAAACTCGCACTTGCTGAATTTGGCGTATAACTGGTGTTCCCTGAGTTTCTCGAGAACTAAACGCAAGTGCTCCTTGTGCTCCTCTTCGTTCTTCGAGTATACCATAATATCATCAATGAACACCACAACAAACTTGTCCAGATACTCCATGAACACCTTGTTCATCATACTCATGAAATAGGCAGGGGCGTTAGTCAGTCCAAATGACATGACCATATACTCGTATAATCCATACCGCGTGGTAAACGCTGTCTTTGGTATATCCTTCTCTCGGATCTTCAACTGATGGTATCCCGACCGTAGGTCGATCTTCGAAAACACCTTGGCTCCATGCAACTGATCAAACAGATCATTGATCATCGGTAATGGATACTTGTTCTTAATCGTTACTTCATTCAAGGCTCGGTAATCAACAACCATCCTCAGGGATTTATCCTTCTTCTCGACCAAAAGTACTGGAGCTCCCCAAGGTGATGAACTCCTTCGGATATAACCTTTCTCCAACAACTCCTTGATCTGTTTCTTAATTTCCTCCAGATCATTCGCGGGCATCCGATAGGGTCTCTTGGATATTGGCCCTGTACCTGGCAATAGCTCTATCAAAAACTCGATGTCTCGATCCGGTGGCATGCCTGGTTATTCTTCTGGGAAAACATCCAGAAAATCCTTTACTACAGGCACTTCCTCCTATACAACTCCCGTGAGGGCATTCACTTGGCTCCTCCTAGGTACATGCCTAGATACATACTTAATCCTTCTTCCCTCCGGGGTGGTAAGATAAATTGATTTGCTAGCACAGTCAATGCTTCCTCCATACTTTGACATCCAGTCCATACCTAATATCAAATCCAATCCTTGCGACTCCAAGATAATTAGGTCAGACGGAAAAACATGTGTGCCAATGGTTAGGGGTATCTGGGTGCACCATCGGCTAGCCATGTACTCTGCTCCGGGCGAGCTCACTAAAAGAGGGGTCCTAAGGGTTTGGGTTGGTAGCTTAAACTTATCCACAGACCCCCTTGATATGTATGAATGCGATGCACCAGTATCGAAAAGAACAAGAGCGGTAAATGACTTAACCAAAAACTTACCTATTACCGCGTCCGGCTGCTCTTCAACTTCCTCCACGTTAACGTGGTTCACTTGTCCTTTATTGAATGGATTGGGCTTCTTCCCAGCGCTCCCATTTCCGTTTCCATTCCTTCCTTCAGGGAAATCATTGGCATAGTGCCCTGTCTTCCCGCACTTAAAGCAAGTAACTTGACTTAGGTCCCTTTTGGCGGGTGTAGAGGGGTTGGAGCAGTTCTGATTGTTATTAACTCCGTTCCCATTCCCATTCTTAGCACCATTATGGTTATGCGATCCTCCTCCAGTGTGGTTGTGACCTCCATGATTATGAACAAGTCCTCCCAAGTTCGGGGATAAGCGAGGCTTCTGTTGAGCTCCTGAGTTGTACTTCCCTTGTCCATATTTCCTCTTACGGCTCTCAATTTGGTGCTGGTTCCCTTCAATCATAAGGGTCTTGTCTACCAACTCCTGGTAGTTGTTAAAAGTTGCCACCATCAACTGCATACTCATCTCATCATTCAGCCCTTCCATAAATTTCTCCTGCTTCGCGGCATCTGTGGCCACGTCATCAGGGGCATAGCGTGATAACTTGCTAAAATCATCCACGTACTGAGCCACAGTACGATTCCCCGGGCGTAAGTTGCGAAACTCGCGCTTCTTCATCTGCATGGCTCCGGTTGAGACATGGGCCGTACCAAAAGCTTGCTGAAACTGGTCCCAAGTGACATTGGCTATAGGAAAAGTAGCTGTGTAATTCTCCCACCATGCGGCTGCTGGTCCATCCAATTGATGTGCGGCAAAGCGCACCTTCTCAGCATCCGTGCATCTTGCGGTGGTTAACTCCCTTCCAATACAGCGTAGCCAATCATCAGCAACTATTGGCTCGGTGCTACTGGAGAACACCGGCGGTTGTAACCTTAGGAAACGGGCTAAGTTGTCCACTGGCGGTGGGTTATTGTTGTTGTTGTTGTTGCCCTGGTTCTGAACTAGCAATTGCATCAAGGCATTCTGCTGCTGGATCAACTGGGTGAGCTCCGGTGGGAAAACAAAACCGGTGTCACGTCTCGGAGGCATCTGATGGGTTTAGATGGAAGAGATTAGAATAGAAAAAAAGGTCTAATGAGAAAACACTACCCATATGCACATGAGGCAAACACAATCATTTCACTCAATCAATCAAGCAAGGGCATACAAACGGTCTAGGACTATCGCAAAAGTGCTCAACTGCTACTAAATACATGGGGGAAATACTACTAATATATGGTGGTCATCTAGAAATTTTGATCGGTGGAAGATTCCATGATGTCTGCTCCAGCTTTGTCTTCGTAGTCATCATCACTTGGATCAGAATCGGTGTCGTCGATGATGATGTAGTTGTCCGGGCAAGTGGGATCTTCCTCCTCTTCTTCCGGTGCTGATCCTCCCATGAGTACTCCGATCTTCTTAACGAGGTCGTCATTCTTCTCCAGTAGTGTCTTGATTTCCTCCTCATATCCATCGCGTGTAAACTTGAGTTCTTCCTCTAGCTCAATGATCCTGGTCTTCGCCTTCTTCAACTCCATCATGTCTACGCACATCTGGTTCTCCTGACGTCGAATGTGCTGGTTTAGCTCCTGGATTAAAGCTGCAATGGATCTATCCTTCTTGGTGCTGATTACTTCCCATTGCTCATCTCGGCGCCCACATATTTGATAGATGGTGTCTTTAAGCTCCCTGTTGTAGACTTCTCCAATGCGTCCCATGGTAATGTGAGCTGCCATGCTCTTGCCTAGACTCCAGGTGGGTGCTTCGAAAGAAAACTCTATGGGCTTAGAAGTTGGCGAGCACGTCCTTCCTAGAACTTGTACTTGAATCATCCAGCGCTCCTCTTCTGGTAGGGTGGTGTTGTACGTCCCGGTGAAGCTTGGTATTCCAATGTTCAAGTACCTAGTGACTTCCTTCAAGTGGCGTCCAAAAGGTGTGTCTTCATCCGGTTGTGCAAACTTGTTCTTCATCTCCGTCATCCTAAAGAGTGGAAAAATGGAGAGGAGTCAGAAATGAGTAGAGAAGAGTGACCTATGGTTTATCTTAATGGTCGTGTCCTACACTCAGCGTATGCTCTGATACCATCTTGTAGCGACCCGACCTCAGATGCTCAAGTCTCTGTGTTCCAGTGTCATCCCTGGATCAGTAATGCTGACACACACATTACTCGAAGGATTTATAACAGATTAGCAATCACACACTTATTACATCGAATGTCTCACAAGAGAACTTATTACAATAATATGGCTTAAGGCCATCTAATGCGGTAACAGCGGAAGGCTTGGAAGATAAAGTGAGTCCATCAACTCCAACGACATAGCTGAGCTGCACGACAACGACCTAACGAACCTTACTCCTCGTCTGAAAAGTGTGCAACATAATACATTGCAGCCCGACAATGGGTCAACACATGGAATATGCTAGCAATATAACACAATAGAGCAAGAACAGAATAATGCTATCACTACATGCATATTTGGCTGGTGGAAAGCTCTATGGTTATAGTTTTGCGAAAAGCCAATTTTTTCCTACAACAAAGGAATAGATTTTAATTTAACTATCATGGTGGTTGAAACAATGAGAAGGTATAACCCCAACTCAATCCCAATTAAAGTAGTTAACAACCCAACAATATTAATTAAGAGTGATGAGATACATGTGAATACTCAAGTACTAGATACTCAGAATTGTCCATAACCGGGGACACGGCTAACCATGATTAGATTGTACACTCTGCAGAGGTTTGCGCACTTTTCCCCACAAGACTCGATCGCCTCCGTTGATTTCTCGCACTACATGGTGTTTGAGAAACGGATGATAGAGACATAGTCTTTCAGAAACATTAACTCTCTACTCCGGGTAGACCATACCAAACCTACAAAACCGACTACCTGCTGATCTACCTCTTCAAGAGCTTAACATAACTTACTCAACTATGCTAGAGCCCATAGTAGCTTGTGGCTCCACACGGAAGTTTCTAGCATGAATAATCTCAGTTCCCTTTGAGCCTGGGTGGCGGTCCATAGGAAAATCACACGGGTACCCCGGGATTTCCAAAAATAAAACAGACAACACTGGGTTCCCCAGGTGCCTTAATCCACCCAGATGTGTATTAAAGTTGGCACCTTAATTTAAACCATTAATTAACAATATCACATCTGTCATGGATACACTCAAACCCAAACCACGTCTACGAGCATAGCATAGCAATATAAGCATCACGTAGAAGTAACTCCCAAGGGTTTGATAGTAACATGGCAATAGGTTCTACCTCAACTACTACTTCCCAACCCACAAGTTAATGACATCCTAACCATGCAATGTTTGAGGATTGGAACTAATGCATAAAAACTGGGTATGAAAAGAGTATGATCAATGTGTTACTTGCCTTTCTGACGATCCGTGAATCCTAGAGACTTGTAGTAGCACGCTTCGCACTCTGGGAATTCTATCGCAAGCAAACAATACATACATAAGCAACAAGCAAAGATGCACAAGCTAAACTTCAACTAAAGAGGCTGACCAGAAAGTTCAACTTAAGAACTCCGGTTCGGAAAAAGAATCAAACCAAACAGAGCAACGAAACTCAAACGGCAAAAGAAACAAGATTCGTTTACTAATCTGAACTAGGGTCAAATTTTACAGAGGCAAAAACTTGTTTGAGTTGGTTATTCGGAAAGAGGGTTTCGAGACGAAACTCCAGGCGCTTGAATCGCCTGATTCCGATAAACAAGCGAAAAGTTATACTAGATTGAACATCGGATTAGAAATCGCGATCGGAGAAATCGCGGAATAAATCCGATAAAAAGAAAAATGACGAACAGCTTAACGAACGAACGTTCGTTAACTAAACCTAAACGAAGAACGCGTTCGTTAAAACGAACGCACGAGCGAACGCTCGCTAAATAAATAAACCGGAGAAAAACCGATCTATTTAAAAAAACGAAATCTAGGGTTTCGGAAAAAAAATAAACCGAACGGTTTTTAAAAAAACCCTGCGGTCTCGGATCCGGCGGATACCTCCGGCGAGAGGTCCGGCGAGGCGGGGCTCCGGCGGCGACGGGAGGCGGCGGCGGCGGTGGGGCGGTGGGTGGTGGTGACGGTGGCGGGCGGGGGGGTGGGGGCTCGGCTTGGAGGTGGGGGCAAGGCGGCGGAGGCGGAGTCCAACTCGGACTCGGTCCGAAGGCAATGCGGGCAGGCAACAAGGCTGAGGAGGAGGCGGCGGCGGCTCGGATGGGCCCTGCTTTGGTTGGGCCCTAGGCCCGTCCGGTATGAGGATTTTTTAAATAGTTCATCGATGTAAAAACTCCTATAAAATAAAATAAAAATCTAAAAATGCCAAAAAAAAATTTCATCGTCTATATGAAATATTTAGAACGAGGTGAACATTTTCTTGGCCCTAATATGCAATTTTTCTAACGCAAATAAAATCCAAATAAAATCAAATAAATCCAGCAAATGATTTTAACATTTTTCCTCCAATATTTCAATTTTTTTGGAGAAGTCATATTATCTCCTCTCATTTATTTTTAATATGAAATATTTTTCCGGAGAGAAAAATAATTAAAATAAAAATCCTCGTTCTCATTATTTGATAAAAATCAAATATGAAAACCGAAAATTCCCCAACTCTCTCCGTGGGTCCTTGAGTTGCTTAGGATTTCGAGGATTGCGGAACGAAAATGCAATAAAATATGATATGCATGGATGACCTATGTATAACATTCCAAATTGAAAATTTGGGATGTTACAGCAACTATGCGTGAGTTATGATTATACTTGTTGCTCTAGGATGAAGGCTCCACACCTTCCCTTTTCATGCAAATTTAATGATAATAAAACCTTAGCTTCGTATGCTAATGGTATATATGATTACTATGATGTGGAATAAATAGAAGAATTTGTTGCTTTTATGGGTGCTTATGAAATTGAATCTATGTGTAAAGATTTTGAAGATTTTGATGATGCTGTTTATAGATCTGAAAATTTAGCTATCCTCAAATATTGCTATGAGAATTATGAATACAATTCCGATATTAATGCACTTATTGAGAATGTCTCCGCTGTCCAAGAAGAGACTAGTATTTTGCAGGAATCTATGGAAGAAGAAATTGATGAAACTGTGAGCTCATTGGATGAAAAAGATGAGGAGGAGAGCGAAGAACAAAAGGAGGAAGAACGGATTGATCATCCGTGCCCACCTTCTAATGAGATCAACCCTTCAACTCATACATTTTTTAATTCCCCTTCGTGCTTACCGAAGGATGATTGCTATGATGACTATTATGATCCCATTAATTCTCTCGAAATATCCCTTTTTGATGATGCTTGCTATGCTTATGGCCAAGATGCCAATATGAATTATGCTTATGGAGATGAACTTGCTATAGTTCCATATGTTAAACATGAAATTGTTGCTATTGCACCCACGCATGATAGTCCCATCATCTTTTTGAATTCTCCCGATTATACTATATCGGAGAAGTTTGCACTTATTAAGGATTATATTGATGGGTTGCCTTTTACCGTTGCACATGATGATTTTGATAGATATAATATGCATGTGCTTGCTGATCCTACTTGCAATTATTATGAGAGAGGAACTATATCTCCACCTCTCTATGTTTCCAATACAATAAAATTGCAAGAAACTGTTTATACTATGCATTGGTCTTTACTATATGTGCATGAACTGTTCTTTTATGACATGCCGATGCATAGACAGAGAGTTAGACTTCGTCATTACATGATATATGTTACTTTGTTCTCACTACTAAATTACAAATCATTGCTAATTAAAATTGGCTTTGATATACCTTGGGATCCGGGTGGATTCACTACTTGAGCACTATATGCCTAGCTTAATGGCTTTAGAGAAAGCGCTGCCAGGGAGACAACCCAGAAGTTTTAGAGAGTCATTTATTTCTTTTGATTGCTTTCATATAGTTTAAAAACAACAAAAATAAAGAGGGGAACCCAAAACTTTTTCAAAAAGAAAAGCGAAAGTGAGAAGGACAAGCATTGTTGAAGTGGGAGAGCTCCTTGAACTTTGTTCATGCTCACGGCAACTTTGTGAATCTTGATTACAGAAACTTTTCAATAAAAATAATTATCCCCTTGTAAAATTCCATTGTATTATAAAAATAATGTGGCAAGGTTTGCCTTTAGGATGTTTACAATGCTTGTTGGTTTGTATGGTGCAGGACAGAAACTTTGGCTGTAGTGCGCGAATTTTAGTTTTTTACTGGAACGTCAAATGGTTCTGATTCTTTTTGCACTGTCTTTCTGTACAAATTGTTTATTTTTCCTAATTTTTGGTAGAATTTTTAAAGTATCATAAGTATGGTGAATGTTCAGATTATTACAGACTGTTCTGTTTTAGACATATTCTGTTTTTGACGCATAGTTTGCTTGTTTTGATGAAACTATCAATTTATATCAGTGGATTAAGCTATGAAAAAGCTATATTACAGTAGAAAATATGGAAAAATAAAATATAATTGGTTTGCAACAGTACTGAGAGTAGTTATTTGCTTTATTATACTAACGGATCTTACCGAGTTTTCTGCTGAAGTTTTGTGTGGATGAAGTGTTCGATGATCGAGAAGGTTTCGATGTGAGAAGAAGGAAGAGAGGCAAGAGCTCAAGCTTGGGGATGCCCGAGGCACCCCAAGTAAATATTCAAGGAGACTCAAGCGTCTAAGCTTGGGGATGCCCCGGAAGGCATTCCCTCTTTCTTCAACAAGTATCAGTATGTTTTCGGATTCGTTTCATTCATGTGATATGTGCAAATCTTGGAGCGTCCTTTGCATTTAGTTTTTGCTTTAACTTTTATGCACCATGCTGGTATGAGATAGTCCTTGGTTGATTTATAGAATGCTCATTGCACTTCACTTATATTCTTTGAGTATGGCTTTATAGAATGCTTCATTTGCTTCACTTAGATCATTTGAAGTTCGGATTGCCCATTTCTCTTCACTTAGACAACCGCCATTTGTAGAATGCTCTTTTGCTTCACTTAAGGGCTTGGGCACATATTTTGTAGAAAGAATTAAACTCTCTTGCTTCACTTATTCTATTTAGAGAGACGACGGGAATTGGTCATTCACATGGTTAGTCATAAAATCCTACATAAAACTCGTAGATCACTGAATATGATATGTTTGATTCCTTGCAATAGTTTTGCGATATAAAGGTGGTGATATTAGAGTCTTGCTAGTTGAGTAATTTTTAAATTGAGAAATACTTGTGTTGAGGTTTGCAAGTCCCGTAGCATGCACGCATGGTAAACGTTATGTAACAAATTTGAAACATGAGGTGTTCTTTGATTGTCCTCCATATGAGTGGCGGTCGGGGACGAGCGATGGTCTTTTCCTACCAATCTATCCCCCTAGGAGCATGCGCGTAGTGCTTTGGTTTTTGATGGATTGTAGATTTTTGCAATAAGTATGTGAGTTCTTTATGACTAATGTTGAGTCCATGGATTATACGCACTCTCACCCTTCCATCATTGTTAGCCTCTTCGGTACCGTGCATTGCCCTTTCTCACATCGAGAGTTGGTGCAAACTTCGCCGGTGCATCCAAACCCCTTGATATGATAAGCTCTTTCACACATAAACATCCTTATATCTTCCTCAAAACAGCCACCATACCTACCTATTATGACATTTCCATAGCCATTCCGAGATATATTGCCATGCAACTTCCATCGTCATCATATACATGACTTGAGCATTTATTGTCATATTGCTTTGCATGATCGTAAGATAGCTAGATGTTTTCATGGCTTGTCCGTTTCTTTTATGTCATTGCTATGCTAGATCATTGCACATCCCGGTACACCGCCGGAGGCATTCATATAGAGTCATATCTTTGTTCTAGATATCGAGTTGTAATATTGAGTTGTAAGTAAATAAAAGTGTGATGATCATCATTATTAGAACATTGTCCCATGTGAGGTTATCAAAATAAAAGAGGCCAAAGAAGCCCAAATAAAAAAAATAGGCCGAAGAAGCCCACCAAAAAAAATAAAAAAAGAGAAAAAAAAATGAGAGAAAAAGAGAGAAGGGGCAATGTTACTATCCTTTTACCACACTTGTGCTTCAAAGTAGCACCATGTTCTTCATATAGAGAGTCTCTTGAGTTATCACTTTCATATACTGGTGGGAATTTTCATTATAGAACTTGGCTTGTATATTCCAACGATGGGCTTCCTCAAATGCCCTAGGTCTTCATGAGCAAGCAAGTTGGATGCACACCCACTTAGTTTTAGTTTGAGCTTAAATATACTTATAGCTCTAGTGCATCCGTTGCATGGCAATCCCTACTCCTTGCATTAACATCAATCGATGGGCATCTCCATAGCTCATTGATTAGCCTCGTTGATGTGAGACTTTCTCCTTTTTTGTCTTCTCCACATAACCCCATCATCATATTCTATTCCACCCATAGTGCTATGTTCATGGCTCGCGCTCATATATTGCGTGAAAGTTTATAGGTTTGAGATTTCTAAAGTATGAAACAATTGCTTGGCTTGTCATCGGGGTTGTGCATGATGAGAGCATTCTTGTGTGACGAAAATGGAGCATGACTAAACTATAAGATTTTGTAGGGATGAGCTTTCTTTGGCTATGTTATTTCAATAAGACATAATTGCTTGGTTGGTATACTTGAAGTGTTATTATTTTTATGTCAAACGATAGACTATTGCCTTGAATCACTCGTGTCTTAATATTCATGCCATGATTAGATACATGATCAAGATTATGCTAGGTAGCATTCCACATCAAAAATTATCTTTTTTATCTTTTACCTACTCGAGGACGAGCAGGAATTAAGCTTGGGGATGTTGATACGTCTCTGTCGTATCTATAATTTTTTATTGTTCCATGCCAATATTCTACAACTTCCATATACTTTTTGGCAACTCTTTATACTATTTTTGGGACTAACATATTGATCCGAGGTGCGGTGCCGCCTTCACATGCATTGCATGTTTTGGTTTCGCAGAATATCCATATTAAACGGAGTCCAAACGGGATAAAAACGGACGGAGCTTATTTTTGGAATATTTGGAAAGTCTGGAAGAAAAATCAACGCGAACCAGTGTCCAAGGTGGGAACGAGGTAGGGGGGAGCCCCCCCTAGGGCGCACCCCTGACCCTCGTGACCCACCTGTAAGACGGTTGACGCCCTTCTTCGGCCGCAAGAAAGCTAATTTTTGGTAAAAAATCACGGCGAAGGTTTCAGTCCAATCGGAGTTACGGGTCTCCATATATATACGAAACAGTGAAAGAGCAGCAGAGGAGAACGCAGAAATAGAGAGAGACAGAGAGATAGATCCAATCTCGGAGGGGCTCTCGCCCTCCCACACCATGGGAGCCAAGGACCAGAGGGGAAACCCTTCTCCCATCTAGGGAGGAGGTCAAGGAAGAAGAAGAAGAAGAAGAAGAAGAAGAAGAAGAAGAAGAAGAAGAAGAAGAATAAGAAGAAGAAGGGGGCCCCCCTCTCCCCTTCTCTTCCGGTGGCACCGGAACGCCGTTGTGGCCATCATCATCACTGCAATCTTCACCAACAACTTCACCGCCATCATCACAAACTCTTCCCCCCTCTATGCAGCGGTGTAACCTCTCTCTTACCCGCTGTAATCTCTACTTAAACATGGTGCTCAATGCTATATATTATTTCCCAATGATGTATGGCTATCCTATGATGTTTGAGTAGATCCGTTTTGTCCTATGGGCTATTCGATGATCAAGATTGGTTTGAGTTTCATGTTTTATTATTGGTGCTGTCCTATGGTGCTCTCCATGTCGTGCAAGTGTGAGGGATCCCCGCTGTAGGGTTTGCAATCTATTTATGATTTGCTTATGGTGGGTGGCGTGAGTGACAGAAGCACAGACCCGAGTAAGTAGGTTGTTTGCGTATGGGATAAAGAGGACTTGATACTTTAATGCTATGGTTGGGTTTTACCTTAATGATCTTTAGTAGTTGCGGATGCTTGCTCGAGTTCCAATCATAAGTGCATATGATCCAAGTAGAGAAAGTATGTTAGCTTATGCCTCTCCCTCAAATAAAATTCCAATAATGATTACCGGTCTAGTTATCGATTTTCTAGGGACAAATAACTTTCTCGTAACAAAAAGCTCTTTACTAAAACTAATTTAGTTGTGTCTTCATCTAAACAGCCCCTAGCTTTTATTTACTCGCTCTTTTTTCCTGCAAACCTATCCAAAAACACGTACAAAGTACTTCTAGTTTCATACTTGTTTCCGGTAAAGCGAACGTCAAGCGTGCGTAGAGTTGTATCGGTGGTCGATAGAACTTGAGGGAATATTTGTTCTACCTTTAGCTCCTCGTTGGGTTTGACACTCTTACTTATCGAAAGAGGCTACAATTGATCCCCTATACTTGTGGGTTATCAGAGGCGTAGGATGAAGATGGTCTCTCTCAAGCAACCCTGCAACCAAATAACAAAGAGTCTCTTGTGTCCCCAACACACCCAATACAATGGTAAATTGTATAGGTGCACTAGTTCGGCGAAGAGATGGTGATACAAGTGCAATATGGATGGTAGATATAGGTTTTTGTAATTTGAAAATATAAAAACAGCAAGGTAACTAAAGATAAAAGTGAGCGCAAATGGTATTGCAATGCTAGGAAAACAAGGCCTAGGGTTCATACTTTCACTAGTGCAAGTTCTCTCAACAATAATAACATAATTGGATCATATAACTATCCCTCAACATGCAACAAAGAGTCACTCCAAAGTCACTAATAGCGGAGAACAAACGAAGAGATTATGGTAGGGTACGAAACCACCTCAAAGTTATTCTTTCCAATCAATCCGTTGGGCTATTCCTATAAGTGCCACAAACAGCCCTAGAGTTCATACTAGAATAACACCTTAAGATACAAATCAACCAAAACCCTAATGTCACCTAGATACTCCATTGTCACCTCAAGTATCCGTGGGCATGATTATACGATATGCATCACACAATCTTAGATTCACCTATTCAACCAACACAAAGTACTTCAAAGAGTGCCCCAAAGTTTCTACCGGCGAATCACGACGAAAACGTGTGCCAACCCCTATGCATAAGTTCATGGGCGGAACCCGCAAGTTGATCACCAAAACATATATCAAGTGGATCACGTGATATCCCATTGTCACCACAGATACGCACGGCAAGACATACATCAAGTGTCCTCAAATCTTTAAAGACTCAATCCGATAAGATAACTTCAAAGGGAAAAATCAATCCATTACAATAGAGTAGAGGGGGAGAAGAAACATAATATCCAACTATAATAGCAAAGCTCGCGATACATCAAGATCGTGCCAAATCAAGAACACGAGAGAGAGAGATCAAACACATAGCTACTGGTACATACACTACTAGGAAACGGGCTATAGATGATATGGACACTAATGGTGCACCAGACATGTGGTGCACCACTACTATATACTAATGGCGCACCATGTGTTGGTGCGCCATTATTGTCCAAATACTAATGGCGCACCACATCCACGGTGCGCCATTAGTAACAATTTTTTTAAAAAACTAGTAATGGCGCACCAGGGGATAGTGCACCATTACTAGTTAAGCTAGTAATGGAGCACCACATCCACGGTGCGCCACTAGTAATTTTTGTTCAATTTTTTAATTCTTTTTTATTTTTTTCAAAACTAGTAATGGCGCATCAGGGGATAGTGCGCCATTACTAGTTAAAACTAGTATTGGCGCACCACATCCACGGTGCGCCACTAGTAAAAAAAATTCAATTTTTTTTATTTTTTTAAAACTAGTAATGGCGCACCGTGGGAGTGGTGCGCCATTATTAATGAACTAGTAATGGCGCACCACTCCCACGGTGCGCCATTACTAACTTGGCCCAAAAATCCACCGAATGCACCCCCGTGGACTGCCTTTTCAGTTTAAAAAATAAGTGAAAATGATGGAAATGTCAAAAAAAAGAAAATAAGTTTCCCATGTGATATGTGGTCTAGTTGTTGGGAAAATTTACAAATATGAATTTTGACTTTATTTGCAAAATCTCTCTGGAATTTGTAAAATGGGCATAACTTTTGCATACGAACTCGGGTTAAAAAGTTTTTTATATGAAAAATCATCTACCCCATTAAACATTTTCAAAGTCCTCAAAAAACTAACAGAAAAAAGATACGTGGCTTTCAAGATCTAGAGGCAAAAAAATTTAAAAAAAATTAAACTTACTAGTGGCGCACCATTAGCTAGGTGCGCCACTAGTATCAGGGAGAAAAATTGTTGCGATTTTTTTTGGATTTTTTTTCAAAAGATGATACGTAAATTGATCGGGAAGTTTGAAATATTTTTCAAAATTTCATCATACTCATGAACATGAACAAAGTCCTAGACATCAACAAGGTATAATAGGATTGATATGATAGATATATCAACAAGTGCCTGTTAAGTGAGGTGGTGCTGGGGTTGGATAGAACTGCAAAGTTAAGCGTGCTCGGGCTGGAGTAGTGTGAGGATGGGTGACCTTTCGGGAAGTTTGACCACTTAGTATGATTTGACTTGAGATTAAGCATATTCACCTAAGATTAAGCCATAGTGCGCCATTATCCTGTAGCTTTCCTTCCAAAAATAACTTCTCCAGTTGGTTTCATTTCGTTTCGACTCCGTTTGATATTCCTTTTCTTTGAAACATTGAAACAAGGGAAAAACAGAAACTGGCACTGGGCTCTGGGTCAATAGGTGAGTCCCAAAAGTAATATAAAAGTGTTTAATAAAGCCCATAAACATCCAAAACACATAATATAATAGCATGGAACAATCAAAAATTATAGATACGTTGGAGATGTATCAGCATCCCCAAGCTTAATTCCTGCACGTCCTCGAGTAGGTAAATGATAAAAACAGATTTTTTGATGTGGAATGCTACTTGGCATAGTTTCAATGTAATTCTTCTTACTTGTGGCATGAATATTCAAATCCGAAAGATTCAAGATAAAAGTTCATATTGACATAAAAATAATAATACTTCAAGCATACTAACTAAGCAATTATGTCCTCTCAAAATAACATGGCCAAAGAAAGTTCATCCCTACAAAATCATATAGTTTAGTCATGCTCCATTTTCGTCACACAAGAATGCTCTCATCATGCACAACCCCGCGCCGATGACAAGCCAAGCAATTATTTCATACTTTAGTAATCTCAAACCTATAAAACTTTCACGCAATAAATGAGCGCGACCATGGACATAGCACTATGGGTGGAATAGAATATGATGATGGGGGTTATGTGGAGAAGACAAAAAAGGAGAAAGTCTCACATCAACGAGGCTAATCAATGAGATATGGAGATGCCCATCGATTGATGTTAATGCAAGGAGTAGGGATTGCCATGCAACGAATGCACTAGAGCTATAAATGTATGAAAGCTCAACAAAATAAACTAAGTGGGTGTGCATCCAACTTGCTTGCTCACGAAGACCTAGGGCACTTGAGGAGGCCCATTGTTGGAATATACAAGCCAAGTTCTATAATGAAAATTCGCACTAGTATATGAAAGTGACAAAACAAGAGACTCTCTATCATGAAGATTATGGTGCTACTTTGAAGCACAATTGTGGCAAAGGATAGTAGCATTGTCCCTTCTCTCTTTTTCTCTCATTTTTTTGGGCCTTCTCTTTTTTATGGCCTTTTTTTCTATTCCTCACTTGGGACAATGCTCTAGAAAATGATGATCATCACACTTCTATTTATTTATAACTCAATGATTACAACTCGATACTAGAACAAAGTATGACTCTATATGAATGCCTCCGGCGGTGTACCGGGATATGCAATGACTCATGAGTGACATGTATGAAAGAATTATGAACGGTGGCTTTGCCACAAATACAATGTGAACTACATGATCATGCTAGCAATATGACAATGATGAATGTGTCATGATGAACGGGATGGTGGAAAGTTGCATGGCAATATATCTCAGAATGGCTATGGAAATGCCATAATAGGTAGGTATGGTGGCTGTTTTGAGGAAGATATAAGGAGGTTTATGTGTGAAAGAGCGTATCATATCACGGGGTTTGGACGCACCGGCGAAGTTTCCACCAACTTTCAATGTGAGAAAGGGTAATGCACGGTACCGAAGAGGCTAGCAATGATGGAAGGGTGAGAGTGCGTATAATCCATGGACTCAACATTAGTCATAAAGAACTCACATACTTATTGCAAAAATATACAAGTCATAGAAAACCAAGCATTACGCTCATGCTCCTAGGGGGATAGATTGGTAGGAAAAGACCATCGCTCGTCCCCGACCGCCACTCATAAGGAGGACAATCAAAGAACACCTCATGTTTCAAATTTGTTACATAACGTTTACCATACGTGCATCCTACGGGACTTGCAAACTTCTTTCTCAAATTCACAACTACTCAACTAGCACAACTTTAATATCACTACCTCCATATCTCAAAACAATCATCAAGCATCAAACTTCTCTCAGTATTCAACACACTCATAAGAAAGTTTTTACTAGTCTTGAATACCTAGCATATTAGGATTAAAGACATTACCATGCTATTTAAGACTCTCAAAATAATATAAGTGAAGCATGAGAGTTCATTTATTTCTTCCAAATAAAACCACCATTGTGCTCTAAAAGATATAAGTGAAGCACTAGAGCAATAACAAACTACTCCGAAAGATATAAGTGAAGATCAATGAGTAGTTAAATAATTATGTAGATATATGAAGACTATCTCTCATTTAAGAATTTCAGATATTGGCATTTTATCCAAACATCAAGAAAAACAAAAGAAAATAAAATGACGCTCCAAGCAAAACACATATCATGTGGTGAATAAAAATATAGCTCCAAGTAAAGTTACCGATGAACGAAGACGAAAGAGGGGATGCCATCCGGAGCATCCCCAAGCTTAGACGCTTGGTTATCCTTGAATATTACCTTGGGGTGCCTTGGGCATCCCCAAGCTTAGGCTCTTGCCACTCCTTATTCCATATTCCATCGAATCTTTACCCAAAACTTGAAAACTCCACAACACAAAACTTAACAGAAAACTCGTAAGCTCCGTTAGCGAAAGAAAACAAAACACCACTTCAAGGTACTGTAATGAACTCATTCTTTATTTATATTGGTGTTAAACCTACTGTATTCCAACTTCTCTATGGTTTATAAACTATTTTACTAGCCATAGAGTCATCAAAATAAGCAAACAACACACGAAAAACAGAAACTGACAAAAACAGAACAGTCTGTAGTAATCTGTAACTAACGCAAACTTCTGGAACCCCAAAAATTCTAAAATAAATTGGTGAACCTGAGGAATTTGTCTAGTAATAATCTTCAAAAAGAATCAAGTAAATATCACTCTCCAGTAAAAAGTTGAAGCTAATCTCGTGAGTGCTAAAGTTTCTGTTTTTTTACAGCATGATCATAAAGACTTCACCAAAGTCTTCCCAAAGCTTCTACTTGGCACAAACACTAATTAAAGCACAAAACCACATCTAAACAGAAGCTAGATGGATTATTTATTACTAAACAGAACCAAAAAGCAAGAAACAAAAATAAAGTTGGGTTGCCTCCCAACAAGCGCTAACGTTTAACGCCCCTAGCTAGGCATGATGATTTCAATGATGCTCACATAAAAGATAAGAACTGAAACATAAAGAGGGCATCATGAAGAATATTACTAGCACATTTAAGCCTAACCCACTTCCTATGAATAGGGATTTTGTGAGAAAACAACTTATGGGAACAAGAATCAACTTGCATAGGAAGGTAAAACAAGCATAACTTCAAGATTTTAAGCACATAGAGAGGAAACTTGATATTATTGCAATATGTAGAAGCATATGATCCTCTCTCATAATAATTTTCAGTAGCATCATGAATCAATTCAACAATATAACCAGCACCTAAAGCATTCTTTTCATGATCTACAAGCATAGAATTTTTACTACTCTCCACACAAGCAAAATTCTTGTTACTCGGAATAGTGGGAGTATCATAAGAGACTTGAATACTATAAACTGTTTCCACATTAAAAGAGTAATGTTCAGAGAAAGGGTACTCATAATCATGACAAGTTTTATAAATATAATCATCACTACTCTTTATGGCATAAGTTTCATCACAATAATCATCATAAGTAGCAACTTTGTTCTCATCATAATCAATTGAAACCTCTTCCGAAATAGTGGATACATCACTAAATAAAGTCATGACCTCTCCAAATCCACTTTCATAATGATCACAATAAGATTCAACATCCTCCAATATTGTGGGATCACTACTTCCTAAATTTGACACTCTTCCAAACCCACTTTCATCAATATAATCATCATAAGTAGGAGGCATGCTATCATCATTATACATTTGCATATCAAAACTTGGGAGACTAAAAATATCATCTTCATTAAACATAGCATCCCCAAGCTTGGGACAAACATTAATTGCAGAAAGTATATTCTCAAAAACATCATCTTCATCAAACATAGCATTCCCAGGCTTGGGCCTTTTCATATCATAAGAATAATCACTCTCATCATTAATAGTATGGATAGAACCAATAGTATATCAAACATTATTATCATATTCTTCCAAGCAAGTGCCAAAAAGATTTTCAAGATCATAAGAAGTATCATTATCTTCCCAATCATAATCATCACAACAAGCAATAGGCATAACAAGATCATCATCAAGTGCATCATCTTCCACAATTATTTTTGATTCATTTTCATGAGGCACAACAATAATAGGAGCAACATTATTTGGGAGAGATATCTTTTTACCTCTCTTCCTTTTTCTTTTCTTCTTCTTCACCACATCATGTGTGGGTTCAAGCCTCTTTTTTGAGCTCCTTATTGATGAGATTGGTTGAATAGAAAGCTCCTCCTCGTTACCTGATTCATCATAAGAAATAATAGGAGGATATTGGGAAGTCTCTTACCTTTCGTTAGCATTCTCTTCATCTTCTATTTTTTTTCTTTTGTTTATGTAATTGGCAATATAAGGATTTTCAATGCAATTCACCGCACAATACATATAAATCTTCTCTAGATCAAAATCAAGAAATCTATCAAGATTAAACTTTGGAATACCCTCAGTTATACGTTTCATTTCCTCATACCCCAAAAGAAGACTAAGCTCTTTATGATGCTCAAGGGTAATCAAATTATCACAATTTTTGGATACGATTCGGTCATGAAACAATTTGCATTGGAGATTTAAATGACCATGTCCATTGCAAAGTTCACAAGGGGCACAAAAAATATTGAATTTTTCAGCACAAACATCAATACTTTCTTGCAACAATTTAGTTTTTAAATACTTATGCTTCTTGCAATATCTATCTTCCCTATTTGGTGTGTAATTGCAAAGCCAATGTACTCCACAAAAATTGACATGTTTATAGGAGACATTTTCATCATAACTAGTGCAATCATCATCGCTACTATGCATATTCAAGGAGTTCATACTAACAACATTGCAATCATGCTGATCATTCAAAGATTTAGTGCCAAACATTTTAATACATTCTTCTTCTAACACTTTGGCACAATTTTCCTTTCCATCATACTCACGAAAGATATTAAAAAGACGAAGCGTATGAGACAAACTCAATTCAATATTTTTTGTACTTTTCTTTTATAAACTAAACTAGTGCTAAAACAAGAAACAAAAAGATTTGATTGCAAGATCTAAATATATACCTTCAAGCACTCACCTCCCCGGCAACGGTGCCAGAAAAGAGCTTAGTTGATGGGGTGTGAGTGCCGCTTACCTAGCCTCCCCGATAACGGCGCCAGAAAAGAGCTTGATGTCTACTACACAACCTTCTTCTTGTAGACGTTGTTGGGCCTCCAAATGCAGAGGTTTGTAGGACAGTAGCAAATTTCCCTCAAGTGGATGACCTAAGCTTTATCAATCTGTGGGAGGCGTAGGATGAAGATGTTCTCTCTCAAACAACCCTGCAACCAAATAACAAAGAGTCTCTTGTGTCCCCAACACACCCAATACAATGGTAAATTGCATAGGTGCACTACTTCGGCGAAGAGATGGTGATACAAGTGCAATATGGATGGTAGATATAGGTTTTTGTAATCTGAAAATATAAAAACAGCAAGTTAACTAAAGATAAAAGTGAGCGTAAACAGTATTGCAATGCTAGGAAACAAGGCTTAGGGTTCATACTTTCTCTAGTGCAAGTTCTCTCAACAATAATATCATAATTGGATCATATAACTATCCCTTAACATGCAACAAAGAGTCACTCCAAAGTCACTAATAGTGGAGAACAAATGAAGAGATTATGGTAGGGTACGAAACCACCTCAAAGTTATTCTTTCCAATCAATCAGTTGGGCTATTCCTATAAGTGCCACAAGCAGCCCTAGAGTTCGTACTAGAATAACACCTTAAGATACAAATCAACCAAAACCATAATGTCACCTAGATACTCCATTGTCACCTCAAGTATCCATGGGCATGATTATATGATATGCATCACACAATCTCAGACTCACCTATTCAACCAACACAAAGTACTTCAAAGAGTGCCCCAAAGTTTCTACCGAAGAATCACGACGAAAACGTGTGCCAACCCCTATGCATAAGTTCATGGGCGGAACCCGCAAGTTGATCACCAAAACATACATCAAGTGGATCACGTGATATCCCATTGTCACCACAGATACGCACGGCAAGACATACATCAAGTGTTCTCAAATCTTTAAAGACTCAATCCGATAAGATAACTTCAAAGGGAAAACTCAATCCATTACAAGAGAGTAGAGGGGGAGAAGAAACATAAGATCCAACTACAATAGCAAAGCTCGCGATACATCAAGATCGTGCCAAATCAAGAACACGAGAGAGAGAGAGAGAGAGAGAGAGAGAGAGAGAGAGAGAGAGAACACAGAGCTACTGGTACATATCCGCAGCCCCGAGGGTGAACTACTCCCTCCTCATCATGGAGAGCGCCGGGATGATGAAGATGGCCACCGGTGAGGGTTGCCCCCTCCGTCAGGGTGCCGAAATAGGGTCCCGATTGACTTTTGGTGGCTACAGAGGCTTGTGGCGGTGGAACTTTAGATCTATTCTGTTCCCCGAAGTTTTTAGGGTATATGGATATATATAGGCGGAAGAAGTACGTTAGGGGAGCCACGAGGGGCCCACGAGGGTGGAGGGCGCGCCCTAGGGGGGTGGGTGCCCCCCTACCTCGTGGCTCCCTCGTTTCTTTCCTGACGTGCACTCCAAGTTTATCCGGTAGCTTTCCTTCCAAAAATAACTTCTCCAGTTGGTTTCATTCCGTTTTGACTCCGTTTGATATTCCTTTTCTTCGAAACACTGTAACAAGGGAAAAAACAGAAACTGGCACTGGGCTCTGGGTTAATAGGTTAGTCCCAAAAGTAATATAAATGTGTTTAATAAAGCCCATAAACATCCAAAACACATAATATAATAGCATGGAACAATAAAAAATTATAGATACGTTGGAGACGTACCAGAGCCATGGTGAGTAAGCTGTCCAACGTCTCCTGGCCCAAGGGCACTTTTGTGGACACAGTAAAGGAGTGGCAGAAGTAATGGTTCTATATCACTGAACCTCGCGGCACCACCTGGGCCGCAGCTGCCTAATTCCGCTCCGTCGCTCCCATGCGACTCACCTCCTGGGTTGAGAAGAGTCCGTACTGGTGTTCACCTGACGAGCTGATAGCGCTGCAGACGCGCGTTCAAAGCATGGTGACCAAGAATGTCAAGCTCGTCGATGTAATCCAGGTGATGCTAGTTCGCCGTATTCTTCGTGCCAGCGCCGAAGCCGCCCTCTGTGGGAGTTCAATTCGAAGAAGCACCAGACCTTGATAAGGCTCTTCGAGACTACTCACGAAGGTGCTTGGAAGTTGCTCTTTAAGGGCAACGAGAAGCCACCAGCAACGGAGTCAGACTGTGGTCACGATTGTAAACACCCCGCCAGCAAGGTATGTTATTTCTTATGTATCCCCAACTTAATTGTTTCGAGCATGATATCTGAGCTTTTATTATTGATCTTTCAGGACTGGATGGAGAGGGGAAGAGGATCCAGTGTCCGGCTTCGCTGCCTGAAGAACTAGTCATCCCGCGTCTAGTGAAGATGCTGGTGCCGGCGCCGTATAAGACGCCGGAGAACAAGGCCAAGGGGGCCAAGAGCGGTCCCCGTCGCTAGGGCACTTCGGATGTGAGGTCCGAAGACAATGAAGCGCATTCCTCTATCCCTGAGGGCAATGACTAGGAAGAGGAGGAGGAAAACAACCCTCCCCTCCGAGGAGTAGAAGAAAAAGTGGGCGGCCTTGGCGCATCTGGAGGCGGAAGCGCCCAAAAAGAGAAAGGGTGCCCCAGCGGTCAATACCGCGTGGGACATTGACAGTAGTCCAGGACGACGCCCCCGCACTAAGCCCCAGACCGCATCGTAAGTGGCATGGCTCATTCATGCGCACACCTAGCCCTTTCTCTTTATTATTTTAACATAGTTAACTACACTATTGCAGTCCGGCCCGCGACCTTATCCAGCGATCCTCATCTGGAGGTTCGTTGCCTCCGTCGAAGATGGCGAGCATGTTGCCACCGCCTGCTTACTCCCCCGGGGCCAGGGACAACACCGAAGTGTTGTCTAGGAGGACTGCATCGAAGGGAGGAGCCCATGACGCTGTCTGGGAGGCGCCACAAGGCGAGAACTCCACTGCCGGATACATGGGGGAGCCGATCCCCATGGAGACTGGCGAAGAGGGCCGCATCCAGTTTGGCCCTCAGCCGAATACGATTCCGGAGACCCATACGGCTCCGGAGTCGGGCGAACAGACCCCTTTGAAGGAGGGGTGTGTGCCGCTTCCGCCGGTGGTCCGTGTCCATCTAGGGGCGCCGGATAACCTGTTGGAGGCGCTACGAGGTGCCTCCGTTATGGACGAGCACCGTGTCCTTATGGGCGTGGTGATCGAGAAGGTTCATTCCGCCAAGAGTGGATTGAACGAAGCCTGCAGCAACCTGTTGACAGGTTTCGAGGTAAGTGACATAGAGAGAGAAAAAACCCCATGTAGTCAGTAGCCCCTGAGACACTGTCCGGTATTCAGCGAGAAGAACCGGACAGAGGATCGATCCTTTGTTATAGGAGACTAACTTAATTTGTACCAATGAGCAGGCGTCACTGTTGGCCGCAACTGCGCATGCTGCCGAAGTCTCTGAACTGAAGGAGAGGCCGGAGCGGGCCGAGAACGAGCTCGGCGAGGTTAAGATTCGGCTCCAGGAGGGGCAAGGTGAGTGACGACTTCGCTGTGTGTACGTAAAGAACGAGCGTTGTATGTTGACTGTAGTTTCATAATATGTGCAGGAGCCGTGACCGAGGTCGAGGCCCTAAAAAAGGCCATGGGTGAAGCCGAGGAGAAGGCTATCCAGCAGCAAGCTGCCCGGAAAAAGCTCAAGGCCCGGGTCAAGGAGGTCCAGCAGGAGGTCCAGGATGCGGTGAAAAAAATACGAGGCCTTGGAGTATGATGCATCGGTTCAAAGGGCCAAACTCGCCAAGGCTTGTCAGAGCATGGAGGCCGCACGGAATGAGGCCCAGGCCGCCCTCCAGGAGATCCAGGAGGCCAAGAAGATCACGGCGGGTAAGGCATTTAAGATGCAAAGTAAGTATGCGAAGAAGCAGTACCTTTTACTAACCCGGGTTCGGAGTTCCCCAGGGGCTTTTGCGGATCTACCATGCAGTGTATCAGACACTGCGGAGTTCTACCGAGCCGAAGGAGGGGGTTCTACGGAGAAGCTATTCTGGTTGCAGTATGCGACGCCAGAGCATCCCGTGTCCTTCACCGATCACCTGAAGCAGCTGGTGGAGCTGCACAGGGTGGCCGAACTAGCCATGATGGATTTGATGATCCAGCTGTGGCCAGCCGAAGCTATGCCTGGCAGCTACTTCAGACTCGTGAGGTGGCTGGTCGAAGCCTGTCCGCGGTTGGACACCATCAAGCGATCGGCCTGCATCGAAGGTGCCCGCATGGCTTTCGCCCGTTGCAAGATGTGGTGGGCAAAGATGAACACTGTTGACGTGGCCCGAGGGCCGCCCGAGGGCAAGGAGCACTGCACACCCGAGCGATACTTTGCGGATGTCCTAGAAGGGTCTCGACTTGCAGCAGCGCAATGTGGGTAGGACATTATTTTCGAATGAGTATATTCGTGTTTTTTCCATGCCTTGTATGATAAAAAAAGCCGGTGTGTAATATAATGCTTGTTATGTTTAAATTGTTTCCTCCTGTGCGGCCGTGCTATATGAAATCTGAGGGTTGGCCAGTCGTCGGCTTCTGCCCTCACGTTGGTAGTACGGAGGTGTTTGGGATGGTATCTAAACAATCTTTTATCCAATTATATGGTCCTTGAAGGAGTTGCTTAGCGCTACAAACCAGGCAATCAGACTATGCGGCTTAAACGCCCTCACTTAGCCATAGGAGTTTTATAATAAAACATGTGCGCAGCCCCTGGTATATGAACCAGAGTGCTGTCGACGCTTGATCGGGAAGTGCCGATCCTTCGCGGAATGCGGAAAAAATCTCCAACGATTTGTGACCTCCGAACAGCTGACCGGCTCTCGCCGCATCATGACAGTCAGTTTTCGGCTTTCTCTACCGAGGTGCTCATCCGATCAAGGCCAGGGCACAATCACAGTAGTTCTCCCTTTACTACCCTAGCTGATATAGCAGAACGTAGGGTAGAAAGCACAGGAGCCGGGCAACCCAACTATTGACCAAAGACATGATTCGGAGCCGATGCATTTAATGTTAAATTCGGGGTGCCGAACTTATATAAAAAGTGTTCAGACTTTGTTGCCGTATTATGGGCGATCAGGAGCCCCTGGCGAATATGAAACATATCAGAGTGTACAGATGCAGTCGATAAGCAGATCGAAATAAAATGAAGTAAGAAGCGAAAGCCACAGAAACTGGGCCACAAACCATTTTTATTATAACTGGATGGATACGTCAAGGCGTATCTTGTATAGATGGTGCGATAAGTATCTGGGTTATTTAACATGCCGGAATCAATAGGGCGCAGCGTGCGGGTCCTGAGAAATAAGTATGAATACCGTCAAGAAGAACGTATAGAGGTTACCCTACACACCTGTACTATTTGCCTCCATTGTATGCGAATCCTTTGAAAGGACTGGTGATCAGGCCCGCGGAAAAAGGAACCTGAAAAAATAAGAAAAATTTAAAGCATGTGTTTTCGAGATCGGTCTAGCCGAACTATAGATCCTGGGTTAGCTTGTGCCTCCATCGATGTCCATGGAATTTTGAGTGCGTAATTATGTACGCGTGGTACGAATGCCACTAGTTCATCAGGACTGGGACGGAGGCCGAATTTCTAATCGAGCTCTTGATGAGCCGCGTTGTCCTGTTGCAATGTAGTCCGGAACCTCTTAATGATGTCCAGGGGCTCGGCAGCCGTACTATGGTGTTGCTTGAGAAGGCCGCTATGTACTTCTGCTGCTAGGGCGGTGGTGTGTGTCGGCGTTCTAGGAACTGGGGTCCCCAGACTTGCCTGCCTGCGGCCTACGGCGTGGCTCAAAGGAGGCCCAGGACAGCCCATCTTCATCAACACAAGCTCAAGACCCTCGCGAGGGGCCAAGCCTCGCGGGGCGGACGACCGAGAGCTTCCTCAGGCACGGCCTCGTCAGGTTGGCTCATGAGGAGGCGGAGAGTTCAAGGCAGGGTACCTCGCGAGGTGCCCATGACGCAAGCCATGACGACCAAGGGCGCCAGTCGGGTGCCAGCCCACGAAGCGTCCTCCTTTCCTCTTTGGTGCAAAGGGAGCAAGCGCAGGCGAGGGCATCAAGCAAAGGCATCTGTTTCGGTGCAACAAGACCAAGACCAGCCCCAACGGCTGGAAGGGAGTCATCGTGGAGCCCAAGCAGACGTCATCACCAGAGCCTTTGGCAGGCGAGGACCAACTTTAGTCAGGATAAGTGTACCCGCTGTTCCCCTTCAAAGTGGCCAATTGTTGGCGCCCTTCCCGCTCAATATTTGGGGAGAGGCCCAGGGCCTTCGTCTATATAAGTAGAGCTAGCCACCATCGTGGAGGGGTGGGGGACAAGGACGATCCGGCATTTGGAATCCAGAGAGAGAGAGAGACCCGATCCTCAAGCTAGAGCGACGGGATACCACTTAGCAGTTCATCACACCCACCAAGAACAGACCCTCGCGAGGCTGTTCTTCCCTGTAATGTTCCTCAATAGCCCCAGAGGCAATCCACCACACCACAAACTAGAGTAGGGTATTACACCACAACTGTGGCCCGAACTAGTATAAATCTCGTGTCTCTTGTGCTGTTCTTTCGAGTAGTTTTAGGTCCTTGCGATTCGGCGAGGTACGAGTCGGTGGAGGGTTGGATCTCCGCGCGCACCCCAGAATTCGAACCTTAAGGGTCTGCCGGAACCCGAAATCCGACATTTGGCGCGCCAGGTAGTGGTGCGCCGGAATCTGCCTTCCGTCGCCGCGTTCTTCCCCGACCACCGCAACCATGTCTGACGACCGCCGGGCCCGCGCCGAGCGCCGAGCCGCCCTCGCCTCCCATGTCGCCCAGACGGCTCCCGTCGGCGGGCGTCCTCGTCGTTCCCCGTCACCTACCGTCAACGCCGCCACCGGCCCAGTGGGGAACGAGCAGCAAGCCTCGTCCCAGCACCCGTCCATGAGGCGGGACGGCCGCACCACCACGCCTTCGCTCACCCCCGCTGGTTCTTTGTCACGCGCGCCTCGCACGGCCATGGAGGCCCGACCTGCACTCATTGCGGCCAACGAGCTCCTGTGCTACCACCCCGTCGACGACGTCTACGAAGAATGGCTCGATCGAGTCGCCGAGCTCGTCCGCACTGCACGAGGCGACCCCGCGACGTCCGTCTCGCTGCACCGCACCCCGCCCCGCGCGGGCGATGAAGCTCCCGGGGCGCCTCAGCCGCCTCCTCCTCAAGACGGCGCCCTGGCCCCAAGGCGCGCAGTCCCTGAGCGGAACCCGTTCCGCCAGGCACCGGCGCGGCAAGAGCAGAGCTACCAAGAAGTTCCTTGCCCGCAAGAAGCTGCCCGAGCGCTTCCCGCTCCAACACGTCAAGACCCTGCGCTGCCCCCAGCCACGGCGCAGGGAGGCCCACAAGACCAAGCTCTCTGCCATCCGAGCCCCCCCGCGGCCACGGCGGGCTACCGCGCCTTCACCTCCGAGCTGCGCAGCGTCGCGTGGCCCGCCAAGTTCAAGCCAGACCTGCCTCCACGCTACGACGGCACGGCTGACCCCACGGAGTTCCTCCAGCTCTACGAGCTGGGCATCGAGGCTGCCAACGGGGATGAAATGGTCATGGCGAATTGGTTTCCCATGGCGCTCAAGGACGGAGCCCGCACCTGGCTCCTGAATCTGGCCCCAGGCACGATCTCTTCCTGGGCTGAGATGCGTAACCGCTTCATCGCCAACTTCCAGGGTACTCGCGACCGGCCACCCGCCGTGAGCGACATGCGCTGAATCAAGCAGCAGCCAGGGGAAACTCTGCAAAAGTACATCCAGCGCTTCAACAACGCATGCCTCAAGATCCCCAGGGTAATGGAGGAGGCCATCATCTCTGCCTTCTCTGACGGCGTGCGCGACGTCAAGATGAAGGAGGAGCTGGCGATGCATGAAGATCTGTGCACCTCCCTGGAGCTGTTCAACTTGGCGACCAACTGCGCCAGGGCTGAGGAAGGGCGCCTCTCCCTCCTCGAGCTGCCTGCCGCGGATCCCGAAGAGAAGAATTCCAAGGCCAAGGACGTGAAGCGCAAGGGGGTTGCCGTGCTCGCGGCCGAACCAGACACCAAGCGAGGCAGAGATCAGCCCGAGTCCTCTAAGGGCAGCCGGTACTGCATGTACCACGACCTCCACACCCACAACACCAATGAATGTCAAGAGCTCCGGGCCGTGCGCGAAGGAAGGGTCGGCAGACGCCCCGAGCGCAGCGACCGGGGCTACGACCGAGGAGGAGGAAGGAATGCAGGACGCTGGGAAGACCGCACCCCGCCCCAAGGGTGGCGCGACCAACCTCGCGAGGACCGTTGGCAAGACCCACCTCGCGAGGGGGGCTGGAGGGATCAGCCTCATGTGGATCGTCCGCAAGGGAACGCAGGCCTCCCTCCGCTGCCGCCGCCACCAAGGAGAATCGAAGACCGTCATCAGGACGAGGGGGCTGGGGGCTTCCAGGAGGCGCGCACGATCGCCTGCATCCTGGGTGGAGCTCAAGCCCCAGCCTCTCAACGCATCTTCAAGCAGTTCGCCCGCGAAGTGAATGCAGTCCTCCCCAAGCTCGAGTCCACGCGCCCTCTCAGGTGGTCGGCGTGCGCCATCACGTTCAGCTCAACGGATCAGCTCAAGTGCGCAGCCACAACCGGAGTTCTCCCAATGCTTTGCTCCCCAATCATCAGCAACGTGCTGGTCACCAAGACCCTCATCGACGGCGGAGCAGGGCTCAACGTCCTATCCGTGGAGACATTCAACAATCTTCAAGTGCCTTACAGTCAGCTTCAGCCAACCAAGCCCTTCTCCGGAGTCACCGACGGCTCCACGGTCCCGATCGGGCAGGTCCGCCTTCCTATCACCTTCGGGGCCCGCGACAACTACCACACCGAGCTCATCGACTTCGACGTTGCCCATATTCGCCTGCCGTACAACGCCATCCTCGGGTACCCATCGTTGGCCAAGTTCATGGCCGTAATCCACCATGGCTACAACATCCTCAAGATGCCAGGAAGCGGCGGGGTCATCACGGTGCCCTGTGAAGAGAGAGATGCAGTGTGCTCCCTGGAGCGAGCTTTTTAGGCCGCATCGCTGGAAGACCCAGACCACAGCAGCAAGATGCCTCCTGAGGCAGCACCCAAGAAGAAGAAGACATCGCCTGGCCCGGCTCTTCAAGAGACAGGCCCCTCAGGGTCCGCACCGGGCCAGGGGGAGCCTCCTTCCATCGCATAGGAAAGCGCCGGCGCCTCCTCGGCAGGCTCGGGGCTCTCCCTGGAGGGCCGCCGACCTCGCCAAGGTCTTGAGGGAGGCGCTTGGGCACCACGTGGAGGCGTGTTTTGAAGCACGCTTCCATAGCGAAGCAAGACCAGGAGGACAGGACCCTCAAGAGTTCATCGCCAAGGCCATTCAGAGCTATAGGAGTCAAGGGCCATGAGGGGCAGCCGCCGCCACTCTTGGCCCCCATCCAGCGAGGATGGTGGGCTGCGCGTCTCAGATCGACATACCAGGCTCAACCGAGCCGCATCTCAAGAGCGCCTCGCCCTCGTGGAGTGGGACGCTATGCAGGGTCCGCCCCACAGCCCACGTCACGCGTGCCTTATGGCCTGCCAAACGCGGCTGCTGCGCACCAGCGCCTCATGAGGACCATCCTGGAGGCTCAAGAGGTTAGACACGCCGCAGCCGGGCGGAGATGGAGATGGCCCATGAGGAGCCGCTGGCGCCCGAGCCTCCCGAGGCCCCGGCCTGGGGCTCATGAGGATCGGCTCCCGCAGCCCACCGAGTCTGCTACATCAACAACCCTTCATCCCCAACATCACCAGTGACATCTTTAAGTTTTATTTCCTACTGGGAGCGCCTTCAGGGCCGATTATTCCCAGTGCCGCGTGGGTCTGTTCTCGCGCATGTACCCCTTTATTTCATGTCTTTAGCTTATCCTGTTGGGGCGCCCTCGGGCTGCATCATCCCCAAGCCGCCGAGGCCAGTCCCAGCTGCATGTATCCTTCATGCGTTTTCCTTAGGATTATGCTCTCGCTCCACCATGCTTGTTATTTGGTGCCTTCTCCGGATGGCTAAATCTTGCACTTTAAAGGGGGTGCCCGAGCATCGCAACTCGGGGCTCCTACCGCCCTCCGCCCTCACCCTCTGGTCTTGTCCATGGCATCGCGACCGGCTTGCCAATGACGGCCGAGACCAGCCCAAGAGCCGGACCCGAGGACGAGAGTTTCATTATCCAATCCAGCTTATGCGTTAAAGGGGGTGCCCGAGCATCGCGACTCAGGGCTCCTACCGGCTCCCCGCCCTCAACCTCTGGTCTTGTCCATGGCATCGCGACCGCTTGCCAACGACGACCGAGACCAGCCCGAGAGCCGGACCCGAGGACGAGTTGTCTGCGTCGACCCAGCTTTGCGCGTTAAGGGGGTGCCCGAGCATCGCGACTTAGGGCTCCTACCGCTCTCCGCCCTCACCCTCTGGTCTTGTCCATGGCATCGCGACCGGCTTGCCGCCGACGGCCGAGACCAGCCCGAGAGCCGGACCCGAGGACGAGTTGCGCCATCTAACCTAGCTTATGCGTTAAAGGGGGTGCCCGAGCATCGCGACTCAGGGCTCCTACCGGCTCTCCGCCCTCACCCTCTGGTCTTGTCCATGGCATCGCGACCGGCTTGCCAACGACGGTTGAGACCAGCCCGAGAGCCGGACCAAGACGAGAGCACCGCATCCGCCAAAATTGCAGGAACACACTCAAGACAAGGCTCAGAGCCAGCGCAACCCGCCTTGAGGTAGGGCCTCGTGAGTCCCACGCAGGCTCACGGGTGCCCCGACACACCTCGCGAGGCCTCTCGCGCCACTCCAAAGCAACTAACGACAGGACTAACGATCGCCCCGGCGAGCTCTTGTTCCTTTTGTGGTGAACCTACAGGGTCTCTCCAAGGAGCACGAAATGACCTCGCTACGTAATCTCTCGTCGGCCAAGGCACGGACCTGGCACCGCGCCAGGAAGCATCATCCTAACCCTCGAGATAAGTCACCCTCTGGGCACACTAGTTACCACAACACCACCCCCACACTCAATGCAACTCCGTGCTAGCAACGTCGCTCTCCTTTCTCACCGAATGATGGCTGCTTTGGCGCCAAGGGGGACCCCCTGAGCATCGCGACTCAGAGGCTCTTACCGGACCTCGGGCGCCACCTCCCAGCCTTGACCACGCATCGTGACTGGCATACCAATGACGGCCGAAGCCGCCTTGGGACTGGGACCTGTCGGCGCAGAGCATCAAGCCCTCACGAGGTCTGAAAGGAAGAGACTGCGCTAAAACGGAATGAGCATCCCGCACTGCCTCACAATAAGGGTTATATTGACAAACGAAGCTACAAATATCTTACAAACCCACGCGGGGTACATTCCTGGCTCCTCAGGAACAAAAGACGCGAATCCTAAGGAGTCCTATCTACCGGGATCACCGCGGCAGACGCCATCATCAACAGTGGGCCACCCGGTCCGGAGGCAACCCCATCCAGATAAGGGGCGGCGACGGTTCGACGAGCCCGCCTCGCCCGGGAGCGGCGCAGCTCGGGGCTCAGAGCTGTCGTTGCTCGCCTCCGCGCGCCAAGAGCTCGGCGGAGTCGCTGGATCCTCCGGCGCTTCGCTGCCCGAGAAGCTGCCAAGGAGTGGTCGGTCGGCCTCCGCCTCACCACAGCAGACCCCGACCGCCTCCCGGGCAACACTCCAGCCGACGACCCTCCGCATCGAAGAGCTTGAAGGACATCACCAAGCACCATCGTATTCCGGTGGATCGTGAGGGCGCCTCGCCCCGCAGACCGGGCGACCTCGCCCAGCCTCGAGACATGAAGACCTCGCCTGGGCACCATCATGCGACCGCCACGGTCGCGAGGGTGCCGCAGCCGGCGTGCTGCAGCCAGAGTCCCTGGGGCTCCCCCTGCCGGACGACGGAGGAGAAGAAAGGAGGAAGACGAATCCAAGACTTGGGAGGTGCGGCGACGCGAAGCACGAACTCTCGGCAGGAGCCCTCGGCGTGAACTCCAGGGGGGAAGACGCACACCTTCGTGACCCGCCGGGCGTCGCGCGGCGCCATTGTGGCGCCTGACGCCGCCTCCTTCAGGCCACCGATTCACAGACAAGGAAGAGGAAACCCTGGTGGTGATCGCGCACACTGTGGCACGGGCGCCTCATGAGCGCCCCGCCTCGACACTCAGAGAGCAAGCCGCTTTTTGGGGGAGCGGGTCAGGTCCTCTTGAGGAGCCTTTCCTTCTCTTCCTCGAGAACCGCGGATCGGAGCCATGGCAACCAGATGAGACAAGGAAGAGGAGAAGCGTATGGATAGATCGAAGGGCGCACGCCGTTCCGTACTTATAGCCGGCGAAGGCCAACCGTCGGCCACCACGATCACCGGTAATCATGACAGGCCATGCATGCAAGGACTTGTCGAATCCGGGCGGGCGGTTACCAAGGCGTCATGGGAGAGCAGTGCCGCCCACGTCCAATCAACCACCACGCGGCGCCCAAGGCCGCAAGCTGTTAGGGCCCGCGATGCTTCGCACTTGCCCTTTCGCCTCTCTGCTCGGCCAAGTTCGGGCGCGCCATGGGCCCGGGGCTACTTCCGCGTTCGGGAACGGGGTCCCTGACTTGCTCGCCTGCGGCCTGCGGCGTGGCTCAAAGGAAGCCTGTGACAGCCCATCTTCATCAACACAAGCTCAAGACCTCGCGAGGGGCCAAGCCTCACGGGCGGACGACCGAGAGCTTCTCGCACGGCCTCGTCAAGTTGGCTCATGAGGAGGCGGAGAGTTCAAGGCAGGGTACTCGCGAGGTGCCCATGACGCAAGCCATGATTTACAAAGGGCGCCAGGCCGGGCGCCAGCCCACAGCAGCGCCCTCCTTTCCTCTTTGGTGCAAAGGGAGCAAGCGCAGCGAGAGCATGAAGCAAAGGCATCCGCTTTGGTGCAACAAGACCAAGACCAGCCCCAACGTATGGAAGGGAGTCATCGTGGAGCCCAAGCAGACGTCATCACCAGAGCCTTTGGCGGCGAGGACCAACTTTAGTCAGATAAGTGTACCCGCTGTTCCCTTCAAAGTGGCTAATAGTTGGCGCCTTCCCGCCAATATTTGGGAGAGGCCCAGGCCTTCGCCTATATAAGTAGAGCTAGCCACCATCATGGAGGGGGGGGGGACAAGGACGATCCGGCATTTGGAATCCAGAGAGAGAGAGAGAGAGAGAGAGAGAGAGAGAGAGAGAGAGAGAGAGACCCGATCCTCAAGCTAGAGCGACGGATACCACTTAGCAGTTCATCACACCCACCAAGAATGACTCGCGAGGCTGTTCTTTCCTCAGACTGCTCCTCCATAGCCCCAGAGGCAATCCACCACACCACAAACTATAGTAGGGTATTACACCACAACGGTGGCCCGAACTAGTATAAATCTCGTGTCTCTTGTGCTGTTCTTTCGAGTAGTTTTAGGTCCTTGCGATTCGGCGAGGTACGAGTCAGTGGAGGGTTGGATCTCCGCGCGCACCCCAGAGTTCGAACCTTAAGGGTCTGCCGGAACCCGAGATCCGACAGTGTGCTCCTCTGTTCGGAGGGAGCGTTCCTATTGCCATTAACTGTTATGACGTCGCGTGGACCAGGCATCTTGAGCTTGAGATAAGCATAGTGTGGTACTGTGTTGAATCTAGCAAACGCGGTTCGTCCGAGCAGTGCGTGATAGCCGCTGCGGAAGGGGACGATATCAAAGATTAACTCTTCGCTTTGGAAGTTGTCCGGAGAACCAAAGACCACCTCTAGCGTGATTGAGCTCGTACAGCGGGCCTCTACGCCAGGTATGACTCCTTTAAAGGTAGTCTTTGTTGGTTTGATTTGTGAGGAGTTAATGCCCACCTTCCACACTGTGTCCTGATAAAGCAGGTTGAGGCTGCTACCACCGTCCATCATGACTCGTGTTAGGTGAAACCCGTCAATAATTGGGTCGAGGACTAGTACGACTGAACCGCCATGGCGGATACTAGTTGGGTGGTCTCGACGATCGAAAGTGATCGGGAATGATGACCACGGATTGAATTTGGGGGCGATCGCTCTACTGCGTGAGACGCCCTTGGTGCTCGCTATGCTCCTTGGGGATGTGTGTAGCGTATATCATGTTCACCATTTTGACTTGAGGGGGAAATTTCTTCTGTCCCCCAGTGTTCGGCTGCCGAGGCTCTTTGTCCTCGTCCTCACTTTGTGATCCCTTTTCTTTGTTTTCAGCGTTTAAATTGCCAGCATGTTTGAAAACCCAACAGTCTCTGTTGGTGTGATTGGCTTGTTTGTCTGGGGTGCCATGTATCTGGCACGACGGTCGAGTATGCGGTCGAGGCTGGAAGGTCCTTCATTGTTTCTTTTGTAGGGCTTCTTCCATTGGCCGGACTTGGAGCCACTGAATCTGGCGTTAACTGTGGTGTCATCGGTGTTGTCGCCATTGCTTCGACGTTTGTGTCTATTGCGCCGGAGATTGCTGGTGTTGTTCTTGGCCTCGGAGGGGCCTGCCTCGCTGGCTGTGTTCTTGCTATGAGCCAGCCAGCTGTCCTCACCCGCGCAAAAGCGGGTCATGAGTGCCGTAAGGGCTACCATAGACTTCGGCTTTTCTTGGCCGAGGTGGCGTGCTAGCCATTCGTCATGGATGCTATGTTTGAAGGCTGCTAGGGCCTCCGCATCCGGACAGTCAACGATCTGGTTCTTTTTGGTTAGGAACCTAGTCCAAAATTTTCTGGCTGATTCTCCAGGTTGTTGAACTATGTGGCTGAAGTCGTCGGCGTCTAGTGGCTGGACATATTGTCCTTGGAAGTTGTCCAGGAAGGCTTCTACCAAGTCCTCCCAGCTGCCGATAGAATTTTCAGGCAGGCTGTTAAGCCAGTGTCGAGCTGTCCCTTTGAGCTTTAGTGGGAGGTATTTAATGGCGTGGATGTCACTTGAGCCATATGAATATGGAGAATAAATCCTAGATCCATACTGTAGGATCGGTTGTTCCGTCGTATGATTCGATATTGACGGGCTTGAACCCCTCGAGGAATTCATGATCCAGTACTTCATCTATGAAGCAGAGAGGGTGTGCGACGCCTCTATATCGGGCCGCATCGTGGCGTAGCTCTGATGGAGTCCGTCTGCGGCATTCGGCCCGGGCGTGGTTAGGTTTGTCATGTCCGAATAGGTAACCTTCATCGTGCCTCGAGGCACGTCCTCGCGATCCGTAGATCGATCTTGTATGTCCTACTCTACTGTCCAGGGTCTGCCGGAGGTCGTACTTATGACCCCGAACTCTTCCGTCTCAATTTTTTCGGGGCGGTGGTGCAGGCTGCTGTTCGGCTTGAGTTGCCGCTTTATCCCGACCGCGGGGTGGCCGGTCGACCGCCCTGTCTCGACCACGTGGTGGTCGTTCCGCATTACGCGAGGGAGATATGTGCTCCAGCACCTCCTCATCAAATTGGGGTAGCAGTCTACGTTTCCGGTAGCTCTTGGCTGGGCGCCTGAGGCCATATTCTTTGGCTGTTAGGACATCAGTCCATCTGTCGACGAGTAGATCTTGTTCAGCTTGAAGTTGCTGTTGTTTCTTTTTCAGGCTCGTTGAAGTGGCTATGAGCTGAAGCTTAAAGCGCTCCTGCTCCAGAGGATCCTCAGGCACGATGAAGTCTTCGTTGCCGAGGCTTGTCTCCTCCTTGGAGGGTGGACGGTAACTATTGTCCTTCGAGTCATTTTCTATGGCCTGTTCATCAGGGTTATCTTGCCCGTTGTCGTGTTCCTCCTGTTCAGATGCAGCTCCGACAGGGTCTTCATTGTTTTCGGCGTCGCCTGGAGTACTATTTTCTCCGGTGCCAGTGTTGCCATCTTTTGGGCGACGGGCTTAGAGCGGCGTTTGGGCCACCAGTGCTTGGACTGTGTCTCAGAGGGTTTATTCGCATCTGGCTCTTCTTTATCGTCGCCAGATCCTTTAGGTGTATCAACCATGTACACGTCGTACGAAGAGGTGGCTGTCCAACGACTAGTGAATGGCGGGTCTTCGCCTTGCTCCTTGTCGGCATCGTCGTCCATACTGTCGATGTCTTCAGAGCCATGGTCAAGCACGTCAGTTAAGTCCTCGACAGTGGCTATGAAGTGGGTGAAGGGTGGGAAGCAAAGTTCCTCGTCATCCTCCTCTAGCTCGAACCGAACATAGTTCGGCTGTGAGTCCTCCTCCAAGGACAAGTTCTTTAAAGAGTTTAGCACGTCACCAAAAGGTGAGTGCTGGAAGATGTCTGCGGCGTTGAATTAGAAAATCGATAACCGATCCAGCTCGGTGTCCGCAGGTGTACCTTGTCCGGAACTTATAGCCGGAGACGAGTCCGGAGTTCCATTGACGCAAATATTGCAGGATATCGAGTCCGTGTGTGGCTCCAACGCCGCGGACTTTGTGGCCTTTGAGGGCACGATCTGCTTCGGTTCTAAGGCCATTGCAGCAACAATAACCATCTCCTGGATGTGATCCGATGACATATGTAAGTCATGTTCATCGGGGCGAGGGAGAGCAATCGCTGCGGTCTCAAACCCACTGAAGATCAAGTCTCCACGGGTATCCGCGATGTACTTCAAGCTACCAAATCTGACCTGATGGCCAGGGGCGTAGCTATCGACCTGCTCCAGATGACCAAGTGAGTTGGCCTGCAGTACGAAGCCGCCGAACACAAAAATCTGTCCGGGGAGGAAGGTTTCTCCTTGGACAGCGTCTCTATCGGCGATTGAAGGAGCCATCAAATCTTTCGTCGACGGCATAGAGGAACTCTCAATGAAAGCACCAAGGTCGATGTCAAAACCGGCAGATCTCGGGTAGGGGGTCCCGAATTGTGCGTCTAGGATCGATGGTAACAGGAGACGGGGACACAATGTTTACCTGTGTTCGGCCCTCTATGGAGGTAATACCCTACTTCCTGCTTGACTGATCTTGATGAATATGAGTATTACAAGAGTTGATCTACCACGAGATCATAATGGCTAAACCCTAGAAGTCTAGCCTGTATAACCATGGTAATGTGTATCTGCCTACCCGGACTACGCTCTCCGGTTTATATAGACACCGGAGGGATCTAGGGTTACATGGGGTCGGTTACATAAGAAGGAATCTTCATAGTTGGTCGCCTAGCTTGCCTTCCACGCCAAGGAGAGTCCAATCCGGACACGGGTATAGTTTTCGGCCTTCATATCTTTCACAGCTCATCAGTCCGGCCCAATGAATAACAGGCCAGACGCCCGAGGACCCCTTAGTCCAGGACTCCCTCAGTTGCATCATATTATTCATCTTTATAATGTATTTCATGAAAATGATGGAAAGGAAAATTGTGATCAATTGATAGAAGAAGAATTCTATAAAATGTTTGACAAAAAATCTTTGAATGATGAGCATGATTGCATGTTGTTAGTATGAATTCTTTGAATATCCATGATGCTAATAATATGCAAATCCATAAGCTTGGGGATGCTATATTTGATGAAGATGATATTTTTAGTCCCCCAAGATTTGATGTGCAAATTTGTTATAATGACTGCATGCCTCCTATTTATGATGATTATGGTGATGACATGTATGCTATATTGAATAATGATAACCATGAAACTTGTCATCATGATTTTAGTCCCAATCTCATGATAGTTATTTTGTTGAGTTTGCTCCCACTACTATTCATGAGAATGAATTTTCTTATGCGGAGAGTAATAAGTTTTCTATGGTTTTGTGTCATGAAAAGAATGCTTTATGTGATAGCTATATTGTTGAATTCATTCATGATGCTACTGAAAATTATTATGAGAGAGGAACATATGCTTGTAGGCTTCTCACTAATATCAAGTTTCCTCTATATGTGTTGAAAATTTTGAAGTTGCACTTGTTTTGCCTTCCTATGCTAGTTGATTCTTGTTACATAAGTCATTTACTCAAAAAATCCCTATGCATAGGAAGTGGGTTAGACTTAAATGTGATTTCCGTGTGATTCATGATGCTCCCATTATGTTTCAATTCTTTACTTTTATGTGAGCATCATTGAAATCATCATGCCTAGCTAAAAGGAATTAAAGAAAAGCGCTTGTTGGGAGACAACCCAACACTTTTACCTACTGTTTTTGTGTGTTCACATGATTAAGCTAATATAGTAATCATGTTTTATTGTTTTTGTTTCAATAAAGTGCCAAGTAAAGCCTTTGGGATCATGTTAGGTGATAGTTGATTTGATCTTGCTGAAAAACAGAAACTTTTGCGCTCACGGAAATAATTCTCATTTTTAACAGAAGAGTGCTCTTGAGTTGATTCTTTTTGCAGAAGATTAATATACAAATTTCTCACGTGGTCCTAATTGTTTCAGAATTTTTAGAGTAGCAGAAGTGTGGTTAATCTGCAGATCACTACAGACTGTTCTATTTTTGACAGATTTTGTTTTCAATGCATAGTTTGCTTATTTAATAGTTTCTATGGCTTATATTGCTCAATATAAATTGTGGAAATGACATGCTACAGTAGGCATTGTGTGGAAAAAATTATGAAGCTTGTCTTTGATAGTACCAAAGTGAAATGGTTGGCTCTTTATCATACTAACCTATCTCACGAAGTTCTGTTAAGTTTTGTGTGATTGAAGTTTTCAAGTTTTGGGTGAGATGTCGATATGAGGAGAATGAGGAGTGACAAGACCCTAAGATTGGGAAAGACCAATGCAACCCAAGTTAATATCCAAGGAATATCCAACCAACTAAGCTTGGGGATGCCCCAGAAGGCATCCCCTCTTTCGTCTTCAACATTATGGGTAACCTCACTTGAGGCTATATTTTTATTCGTCACATGATATGAGTTTTGCTTGGAGAGTCATTTTATTTTGTTAGGATTTACTTGCTGTTATTTAGAATAATTTTTTGCATCTTTCTTTTCAATAAAAATATCAAGGATAGCCTTTACGATACTTATTTTGCAAGTATATGAGTTGTTGTTTCAAAACAGAAAGTTTATCGCTGTTGCAAAAATTCCCGAGAAAAGTCAGAATGTGATAAAATGTTGAAACTTTTTGCGCAGTAAGATAATATATTTTCTACAGTGTGTTATTTTCTTTTAGAATTTCTGGAGTTAGGGAAGTATGATGAATCTTGCATTCTTTACAGACTTTACCGTTTTGGCAGATTGCTGTTATGTTTGCATTGTTTGCATATGTTCGCTTGTTTAATGATTCTATTTAAGGATAGGAGTATTAAATATGCAGAGGCATTTAGTATGCAATGTTGAATAATAATTTTAGTGATTTGCTACAGTAGATAATGATAAGGTTTTTGCACTGGTTTATACTAACTTATCTCACGAGTTCTTGTTGAGTTTTGTGTGGATGAAGTTTTTAATATTTAGGGAAACCATGATATAAAAGGAATTAGGGAGACATAAAAGATCAAGCTTGGGGATGCCCAAGGCATCCCAAGATAATATTTCAAGAAGTCTCAATCATCTAAGCTTGGGGATGCCCCGGTAGGCATCCCACCTTTCTTCACCAACAATTATTGGTTAGTATCGGTTGATCCTAAGTTTTTGCTTCTTCACATGATGCGTGCTATTCTTAGAATGTAATTTTGTTTTGCTTGATGTTTTAATAAAATACTTAGGTCTGAAAGTTATTACTAAAATAAAGTCCTCAAATACTTGCCAGGGAGGCTAGGTACGCAGCACGCGCATCCCGTCAACGAAGCTCTTATCTATGGAGTTGCTCTAGTTTTTCACTTATATCTTTTTGAGCACGTGTGCTTTAGTATTTTTGAAGAAATTCTCTCTTGCTTCACTTAAATTAATTTGAGAGAAAGAAATATTATTCTCACGATCTTCACTTATATTAGTTTGAACTTATCAAAAGCAACATATGAAAATTAGTCCCAAAGTGATAGATATCCAAGAAGGATATAATAAAAACTTTCATGAAGATAATTGGACAAAAAAACTTGATTCCTTGTAATAGTTTTGAGATATGATGATGTGATATGTGAGTCATGTTGATGAGTAATTGTACTTTAGTAAGAATATTGGTGTTAAGGTTTGTGATTCCCTATGCAAGCACGAAAGTCAATAGTTGTGCAATGAAATTACATCCTACTTGTGGTGCATTATTCGGTGTTAATTATGCTTAATGCTCGCTTATGAGATTATTCGTTTCTTGGTTGGTCGCTTCTCAATATTTTGCTAGCCTTCATTTTGCATTAAGTATGATCACTACTTGTGCATCCAAAATCCTTTAAACTAGTTTTGCCACATGAGTCCACCATACCTACCTATATGCGGTATTATTTTGCCTTTCTAAGAAAATTTGTATGTGCCATCTCTAATTTCAAAATAAATTTCTCTTTTGTGTGCTCATACCGCTTGCGAGGCGGTGGGGGGTGGCCAATATTTTCCATGCTAGATATGTTATTCTCACGATGAGTGTTTATTCACTTGTCATTGCACGAGAGTAAGGCAAAGGTATTAGGGATGCCCAATCCCGAAATGAAAAATGAATTTACTTTATGTTGTCAAATAATAAATTCCTTGGAAAGTGTTGGTATGGAGGGCACCCGTGGATACGGTTAGCCATGGAAAGTGAAAGTATGGTGGAAAAAGGAATAAACTTTATTTTCTGTTTGGGAACCGCCTATGATATATCTAGCATGGAAAGTGTTAGGAGCTCTAAGTCGTTTTCGTTGGTGGGAAAAGTATGCCTCTCAAAATGTTTTTATCTCTCAATTTTCGCTTTGAGCTCTGGCACCTCTACAAATCCCTACCTCCCTCTGCGAAGGGCCTTTCTTTTTTACTTTATGCAATTTTTTTTAAATTTGAGTCTCCATGTTCTCTTATAAAGCACCAACTAGGGGGCACTGTGATCGTACTTGAGCATTGGGTGTAGCTAATATGCGAGTGTGTTTCATGAATGGATCAATGATTGAGCATGATGGGCTAGGTATAACTTATTTTAGCATTGATATTTTGGAAGACATGGTTGCTTGTTGGTATGCTTGAGTATTTAAGTCCTCATGTCAAAACTAGACTATTGCTTTGAATCACATAAAAGTCCAAATGTCCATGCTATAAAAAAAAGAATATGAGATGATATGATAGGTAGCATTCCACAACAAAACTTCCATTTTCAATTGCTACTTTATCATGATAAGTTTTATGAGAAAGAGTTGCTATTATGATGCTAGCAAAAGTGATTGAAATTATCATTGATCAAACTTATGCACTTTGCTAGCATTCACACTTCATAAATTATTTCTTTTATCATTTACCTACTCGAGGACGAGTAGGAATTAAGCTTGGGGATGCTGATACGTCTCCAACGTATCTAGAATTTATGAAGTATTCATGCTATGTTTAGAACAATTTCGTATGGTTTTGGTATGATTTGCATGAAACTAACCCGGACTGACGCTATTTTCAGCAGAACTACTGTGGTGTTGTTTTTTATGCAGAAATGAAAGTTCTCCAAATGAGCTGAAACTTTTTGACGATTTTTTTGAACAAAAGAGACCCCCAAAGCTTCGTGGAAGGACCAGAAGGTGAAGGAGTAGGTCACAAGACATCGAGGCGCGCCTGGGCCCTTGTCCGTGCCTCGGTGGGTTGTGTTCACCTCGAGGCCCATCTTCGCGTGAAACCGATGCTAAAAAATCCTATAAATAGATAAACCACCAGAAATAACCGTAGATCAGAAGTTTTGCCACTGCAAGGCTCTGTAGCCATCGAAAATCAATCTAGACCCTGTTCCGGCACCCTGCCGGAGGGGGAAACCAGCACCGGTGGCCATCTTCATCATCCCGGCGGCCACCATGATGAGGAGGGAGTAGTCCACCCTCGTGGCTGAGTGTTTGTACCAGTAGCTATGTGTTTAATCTCTCTCTCTCTCTCTCTCTCTCTCTCTCTCTCTCGTGTTCTTGAGATGTCACGACCTTGATGTATCGCGGGTTTTGTTAATATAGTCTGATCATATGGTGTTTTCCCCTCTCTATCTTGTTGTGATGAATTGAGTTTTCCCTTTGAGATTTCGTTGTTATCGGATTGAATACTTTTATTGATTTGATAACACTTGATATATGTCTTGCCATTGAATACTCGTGGTGACCATGGGGTATCATATTGATTCACTTGATATATGCTTTGGCACTCAACTCGCGGATTCCCGAGGTGACTGATAACCCACAAGTACAGGGGATTAATTGTAGCCTCTTTTGATAAGTAAGAGTGTTGAACCCAACGAGGAGCTAAAGGTAGAACAAATATTCCCTCAAGTTCTATCGACCACCGATACAACTCTACGCACACTTAACGTTCGCTTTACCTAGAACAAGTATGAAACTAGAAGTACTTTGTAGGTGTTGTTGGATAGGTTTGCAAGATAATAAAGAGCACGTAAATAAAACTAGGGGCTGTTTAGATAAAGAAGCAATAAAGTAAGTATAGCGAGTGTGGAAAAGTGGTGGTAGGTGAGGGAGTCCTGGATTAGGGGGTATCCGGACAACCGGACTGTGTACAACGTCCGGACTATTGAAGCGTGAAGATACAAGACTCAAGACTTCGGGCCGTGTCCGGATGGGACTTTCCTTGGCGTGGAAGGCAAGCTTGGCGATCTAGATATTATATTTCCTTCCTTGTAACCGACTCCATGTAAACCCTAGCCCTCTCCGGTGTCTAAATAAACCGGAGAGGTTGGTCCTTAGAAGGCCGATCACAATTACATTCATACCATCATAGGCTAGCTCTTAGGATTTAGCCTCTACGATCTCGTGGTAGATCTACTCTTGTACTACCCATATCATCAATATTAATCAAGCAGGAAGTAGGGTTTTACCTCCATCGAGAGGGCCCGAACCTGGTAAACCCCGTGTCCCTTACTTGTTACCATCAGCCTTGACGATGATCGGGACCCCCTACCCGAGATCCGCCGGTTTTGACACCGACATTGGTGCTTTCATTGAGAGTTCCTCTGTGTCGTCGCTACCGGGCTCGATGGCTCCTTCAACCATCATCAATAACACGATACCAGACAGTCACGACGAGCACGGCTTAGACCTGCTGTCGGACAAAGCTCGGGGTATCGCCCCCGCATTAGCCTCGGACCTAAATCCGGAGCAGGCTGCGTTGCCTGAGGACGGAGGGCTGGACCCCGCCCCGCAGGTTGCGCACTCATCGGTGTTGGAGCCAAACACGGGCCTTACCTGTGTGGTGGCCTATGACTATGGACCCCCGGATTCGTATCCAGATGTTGAGTCCGGTCCGCGCACTCCCGAACCGGTCGAGCCAGATTGGGCTCCGGTCATGGAATTCACCACCGCGGAAATTTTTCGGCACTCGCCCTTTGGTGACATGCTGAACTCGTTGAAAACTCTCTCTTTGACAGAAATTTCTGGGCCAAACTACGTCCGGTTCGAGTAGGAAGCAGACGACGAAGAAATTCGTTGCCCACCCACCACCCACTTCATAGCCACGGTCGATGATTTAATTGACGTGCTTGACTTCGACTCCGAAGACATCGACGGTATGGACGACGATGCAGGAGAGGATGCGGAATTTATGGGGCGCCAGACTTTCCCCTCGTCACACGACGTATACATGGTGGATACGCCCAAAGAGGACAAAGGCGACAGTCCGGATGACAAAACCTCCGGACAAAAGCCAAATCGACGGCGCAGACGCTGTTCTAAGTCCAGCAATAGTAAAAATAGTGACAAGAGCGCCAGAAGGATCGATAAGACAATCAACTCCGAAGGCAACAACGACCATACGGACCCAGCAATGGAGCAGGGCGAACCAGGTCACCCTGAATACAGTTCGGAGCAGACGCATGAGGACAATGATCCCGACGGACGAGGTCATCAAGACGAACCAGCACAGGAAAACGGTCCGGATAACGATTCAACCCCTTAAAAACACGTGGAAAGAGATAACCTGCACAAAAAGCTTATGGCCACCGCAAGAAGCCTAAAGAAGCAGAAGCAACGGCTCAAGGCCGCACAGGAAACGCTCAACCGTAGATGGAATAAAGTGCTAGACACTGAAGAAAGATACGGCGATGATCACCATACAAAGAGCTATCCAAAATGCAAGCTACTGCCAGAATTCGACGACGAAGCTGTACCACTTCATAACCGCAACAAAGCGGCTACCGACCCACATGAACACCTGAATAAGAAAGCTGGCACGGCCAGGTCCATTTATGCATCCAAAGGACGCACCCCGGCAAAGGACTATGGTCGCCAAAACGATTACGCCAATCGAATACCAGTCCGGAATAAAGACCGGACACAACAACATCCGACGACATGCCACAACATGTCCAGATACAAAGGGGCTGCTCACCCCCTGTGCTTTACCAATGAAGTACTGGACCACGAATTCCCACAGGGCTTTAAACCTGTGAACATAGAGGCATACGACGGAACGACAGACCCAGGGGTCTGGATCGAGGACTTTATCCTACACATACATATGCCTCGTGGGGATGACCTTCACGCCATCAAATACCTCCCCCTCAAGCTAAAGGGACCATCTCGGCACTGGTTGAAAGGCCTCCCTGAAAATTCAATTCGGAGTTGGGAGGAACTCGAGGACGCTTTCAGGGCCAACTTTCAAGGGACCTATGTCCGGCCCCCGGATGCCGACGACTTAAGTCACATAGTCCAATAGCCCGGAGAATCCGCCCGCAAGTTTTGGAACAGATTCCTCACTAAGAAGAATCAAATTGTTGACTGTCCGGATGCCGAAGCCTTAGCAGCATTCAAACACAGTATCCGCGATGAGTGGTCGCTAGACACCTCGGCCAAGAAAAGCCAAGGACAATGGAATCCCTAACAAGCCTTATGACCCGCTTTTGCGCGGGAGAAGATAGCTGGCTAGCCCGTAAAGGCACCAGCAACCCCAGCACATCCGAAATAAGGGATGGCAACGGGAAGCCACGACATCATAAAAACAAACGCTAAAACAAGGAAAAGAGCCCGGATAACACGACGGTTAATGCCGGATTCAGGGGCTCTCGACCTAATCAGCAAAACAAGCCATCTAAAGGCAACAAAGAGGGATCGTCCGGTCTGAATAGAGTCCTAGACAGACCATGCCAAATTCATGGCACCCCTGTCAAACCTGCAAACCACACGCACAGAGAGTGCTGGGTCTTCAAGCAGGCCGGCAAATTAAATGCCGAACACAAGGAAAGGGAAACACCAAGTGAAGACGAGGATGAACCTCACCGGCCGAACACTGAAGGACAGAAAAAAATTCCCGCCAGAGGTTAAAACAGTGAACATGATCCACGCGACTCACACATCCATGAGGAGGCACGAACGCGTGCATAGAGACGCGCTCGATATAGAGCCCATCGTACTCACGCCTAACCACTGGATGCCTTATCCGATCACTTTTGATAACTTGGATGACCAAACTAGTATTCGGCGCGGAGGATCAAAGGCCTTGGTGCTTGACCCGATAATCGACGGATACCGTCTCGCCCGCGTCCTTATGGATGGCGGCAGCAGTCTCAATTTAATATATGAGGACACTGTCCGCAGGATGGGGATGGACCCATCCAGAATCAACCAAAGCAACACCACTTTTGAAGTGGTGATACCAGGCGTTGAAGCCCATAGCAGAGGCTCCGTCGCACTGGAGGTAACATTTGGCTCTCCAGGCAACTCTAGAAGCGAAGAACTACTCTTCATCATTGCACCCTTCCAAAGCAACTATCACGCAGTGCTCGGAAGAACGGCCTTCACCCGCTTCAACGCATTGCCGCACTATGGCTACATTACACTTAAGATGCCCGGTCCACGTGGCGCCATCACCGTTAGCGGATTAACAGAGCGCCACACGCCGCAGAGGAACATGCGACGCCCTCGCGGCGGACTATAAGCGCCTCCAACATCGTAAAAACATGACTAGTCCTTAAAGACCACAGACTCGCCAGACGAGTCCGGTCGCCGGATAAAATTGAGCCAGGCACCGTATATGTAATCCCATAGTGGACACCAGGGCTATAAATACTTAATATAGTCCCACAGCTTGGCTCAACCTTATGGGCAGGCCAACATCTTACACTTTTATTATCCATCGCATACTTACGCTTGTACTCTTCTACGAGTTTTCCTCTTATCCACGCATTAACGCCAGCGATACCTTTCCAGGACACGGCACAACGGACACAAAGGCGTAGACGTGCAACAGGGCCCCGTTAAACAGGTTTCTTTTTAGATTAAGCCCCTATGTAAACCTTTTTATTGCCTCTTGTTGTTTAACCATCCCATGGGTCCCATACTCACAGAGGATACTACCGTTTTGGCATCTAGCCACGACAAATTAACGCACGTACCTGGATAAACAGGGTTTATAACGAATGGGCATTCTTGAGCCCATCAACTACTATAAAGTCCGAATACCCTCGGGAGTGTTCGGCGTCACGAGTTTGGCCTTATATGCAGCAGCTCCGAATCATGTATTTGGTCAAATGTTGGGTTTGCGCGGCTCCTGGGTTTGCCGCCTTACGTTCCGTTACTATCGGCTAAGGTGGCCAAAGGAGAACTACTACGATTGTGCCCTGGTTATTCCGGACGAGCACCTCAAGAGAGAAAGCCAAAACCGACCGTCATGATACAAATGAGACTGTTCAACCACTCAAGACTTATCGGAATCTTTAGGATCCCTCCGATTAACGGCGACCGCTTCCGTCATCTACACAAGCGCTCGTATTCGGATGCACGCGACGGTACCAGGGGCTACATAGTAGCCCCAACATTAGACTCCCATGGCTAAGCGAAAGTGTTACAGCTATATAGTCCGGTTGCCTAGTTCGACGTGCGATCACCTCCTTCATGGACCAAGACGTTGGATCAAGTGTGATTAAGCATATTTTTGCGAACACCCCCGCATTGCCTGCGTGGGGGATGAAGCCAACGACTGGTATCTTTCAGATTAAACATTCATATACATATATGTAAACGGCCACACAAGGGACACAATAATACTTTCGGGAACAAAGTATAAATATAGCCTTATAATCAAACCAACAATGTTTTTTACAATGATTCGATTCATCACTCGAATAAGGCATTCTTCGAGCACTGCGCCTCTATTAGGCGGGCACCTTCTGTGACTTGCGCCAAGTAGTGCTCGGCCGGATACTGGCCCCCCGCCGGATCTTGAGTCGCTATAATATTGGCCTCCATATCCGTCCAATAGGCTTTAACGCGGGCAAGAGCCATATGTGCACCCTCTATGCACGCCGACCTTCTCATGGCGTCGACCCGAGGCACGGCCCCAAGGAACTGCTGCACCAAGCCAAAGTAACTGTCCGGCTTAGGCACTTCTGGCCAAATATGGTCTATTACAGACCGCATTGCAAGACCGGACAGCCTGTGAAGCTCCGCTACAACAGCCATCTTGTCATTTAACGGCAGCGGGCAAGTGGGAGCACTGAATTGCGACCAGAAAAGCTTCTTCACCTCCTTATCACCCTGACCATCGAAGAACTTGGCAGCATCAGGCGTACTCTTCGCCAAATCCGATATCTGGCGTCGCGGACTCCAACGACCATCCAGGGAGCGCATTGATCGAAAAACTTCGTCCGCAGCAAGTAGGAACCTCCAGCCACGATTTTACCGGCCTGTTGAAGCTCCTCCCGCGCACCCCTGAGCTCAGTCCGTATTTCCTTGGTGGCATTGCGTGCCTTGTCCAGCTTGGCCAGGCTATCCTTATGCTCCTTTTTAAGGAGGTCATACTGGTCAGCGGCATTTTTTAACTCCGTAGCAATTTCGGCCATCTTTTCTTCGCTTCGGCGATGAGCAGCCTGTTCGGCTCTCAATTCCTCGATCGCCTTTAGGGCAGCCGCATTGCTAACCCGAGTTTGTTCCTTGGCTTGGACAAGTTCTGCCCTCACGGTCTCCACGGCAGCAGCACCATCTGCATCCCGAACATCTTACATTAATATCATGTCGCCTCCATATTTTCCTATAGAAAGGAAGGCAGAGCACATACCTTGTGACTTGTCTAGCCGCTCACCAGCGTGATATCGCATCAATCGATCGAATCTGCCTGGTCAGTTCGGAAACTTCCACGGACTGGTCGGCGGCCGGACTCACAGGTACCTGCACATATTTATGGCGCAACCATTGATTTATGATCCCCCGTTTGCCCCCTAGGGCGGGCAACCAGTGTCTCAGGGGCTACTATCTATATGGAGCACACCTAACGCGTGCCTCACAGCCAAAAATAGTGTATTCTTCACTACATACCTCAAAGCCTCTGAGCAGACTTGCAAATGCTTCATTCAAACCGCTTGTAGCGGATGAAATCTTCTAGAGCATTGTGCTCATTAATGAGCGGTGCTCCTCCGAGAGCGCAGCCTGCTCCAGTAGGCCCATCAGTATGTCCGGCCGGACATCGAACTATGCCGGACCCTTCCCATCGCCCCTCGCTGGAGCCAAACGCTCCGAGCTCAGGGCGGCTCACGCATTGGCATCCGGCTTCGGCAGATCCAGACTCCTCCGTGATTTATTACTTCGTGTCGCCCGCCATGAGCCGGAGATGTAGGTGGGGTCTCGCTCTCCATCATCTCCGGAGGAAGGTCCCCCGAAGAAGAAATCTGTCGAGAGGGGCTGCTAGCCGAACTGCGAAAGACGAATCCTGGTTATTGATCTAGGAGGAATGCAGTACCTTCGAATTAAAAATTAAGTTACAGCTCGGTGGAGGGCTGGCCCGTTGTTGGGCACGATGCGGTGAGGGCGCCCGTTGGGGCAGAGCCCCCTGGTGTTATCTTTTTCCCGGGTTTGGGCATCTCCGTCTCCGAGACTTCGGAGGCGGCCCTCTTCTTCCCGCGCGGGGATGAGGACTTAGCCTCCCCTTCCCGATTATCCTCCTTAGGGGAGGTGACGATTCCCCCGGTTCGGTGCGTAGCGTGTGGGGTTCGAATTATTCGTCCTTCCCCTTGTCTTTCCCCGGGGCCATCCTACTGAGTACTCGGTCAAGCATCTTGGCCATGGTGGGGCGGCGAGCCTTCGAAGTGGCGCCGACACCTAATTCTCTCTGCCTTTGCTGAGCCATTCTCGGACGCGATGATTTTCGAATAAACAATCATAACAGATACAAAACACGGTGTCCGGTATCAAGTTTACTTACTTGGGTATCTAGGCGATTGCAGCTTAGGCCCGCATCCTCGATGGTGTCCGGACACTTTACTTTCCATCCGAAGAATAATTTGCACATCTCTTCGAGCTTCAGGCTGAAGAAGTGCTTGACGGTCCACAGACCCTCCAGATTGAACTCCCACATCCGGAGAGGCTGGCGTTGGCATGGAAATATCCGCCGGATCAATATCACTTGCATTATGCTGACAAGATCAATGTCCCTTGCAAGAAGTTCCCGGATGAGATTCTGCATTACTGGTATATCACCAGCGGGTCCCCAATTCCGCCCTACGTCTGTCCAAGACGCCAGCTGTGACGGAGGGCCCGAACGAAACTCGGGGGCAGCCGCCCACTTTGTGCCTCTGGGAGCCGTGACATAGAACCACCTCCGCTGCCATACATTGGATACTTCTGGGAAAGAACCCTCTGGCCACGGGACATCGCCGTTCCTGCTTATTACGGCACCATCGCACTCCACATGTCGCCCCTCGATCATCTTCGGCGTCACATTGAAGGTCTTGAGCCATAAGCCGAAGTGTGGGGGGGGAGAAACGCCTCGCACACAATAATAAACGATGAGATGTGGAGGATAGCGTCAGGAGCCAGATCGTGAAAATCCAACCCATAATAGAAGATGAGCCCCCTCACGAAGGGATCAAGGGTGAAACCCAGACCGCGGAGGAAGTGTGGGACGAAAACAACACACTCATTGGGCTCCGGCATAGGGATGACCTGCCCTGGAGCAGGGAGCCTGTGCCGGATATCTGCGGTCAGGTATCCGACCTCCCTAAGCTTTGCAATGTCCTTCTCTTCAATCGAGGAGGCCACCCACCGCCTTGAGGGTCGATCCGGACATATTGGAGGATTCCGAGGGTGGAGCTTAGGTTTTGGGTGTTAGAATTCGTGGTGCGAGAAGGCGCGATGAAGGTAAAAAAAAAGAGGCGTAGGTCTCGACCCCTTTATAAAGGGTGTGAATATCAAGAGTCCCCGGTGTGACCGTTTGAGGCTTATCTAAAAAACACACGGGTTATACCAACAGCCGTCGTGGGGTCACGCATGCTCATATTAATCGAAAATCTCGTAATAAGGGGAACACGATCTCTGGCTCGACGGGACGAGCCAATAAAACCGCCTCGCAACACGAGTCGTTGTGGGGCGGGAAACGTCGGATCGCGTTGGACCAAGCCCCGATGCAAGGGCATGAAGCGTGAAGATTGCCAGCAAATCAGATCCATACCATACTAAGATCATCTTGCGGATCCGGACACGGTCTCCGTGTTCGATAATTACCTTGGAGTATTCAGAGGAGGAACCCGCCCTGCAATGACGAAGATAATACTGCGCGCCGGACTCGTCGTCATTGAAGGCTGGTTCAGGGGCTACTGAGGGAGTCCTAGATAAGGGGGTATCCAGACAGCCGGACTGTGTACAACGTCCGGACTATTGAAGCGTGAAGATACAAGACTCAAGACTCCGGCCCGTGTCCGGATGGGACTTTCCTTGGCGTGGAAGGCAAGCTTGGCGATCCGGATATTATATTTCCTTCCTTGTAACCGACTCCATCTAAACCCTAGCCCTCTCCGGTGTCTATATAAACCGGAGATGTTGGTCCTTAGAAGGCCGATCACAATTACATTCATACCATTATAGGCTAGCTCTTAGGGTTTAGCCTCTACGATCCCGTGGTAGATCTACTCTTGTACTACCCATATCATCAATATTAATCAAGCAGGAAGTAGGGTTTTACCTCCATCCAGAGGGCCCGAACCTGGGTAAACCCCTGTGTCCCTTACTTCTTGTTACCATCAGCCTTGACGCACAGATCGGGACCCCCTACCCGAGATCCGCCGGTTTTGACACCGACAATAGGAGTTGTGAAATTATCCCTAAGCAATTGACTATGTTACTAGATCGATATCAAGTTTTATGTGGGAGAGGCCACTGCTAGCATGTCATCCCTGACTTTGAATTCTATGCACTTATGATTGGAACTATTAGCAAGCATTCGCAACTACTAACGTTCATTAAGGTAAAACCCAACCATAGGATTAAGATATATTGGTCCCCCTTCAATTCCGTATGCATCAATTTCTATGCTAGGTTGAAGCTTCTGTCACTCTTGCCCTCCAATACATAGTCCTATCAACATAAAACTAACCCTGTGCTGTGATCCACGTGCGCGCTCATATGATGGACACCAAAGGACAATAACATAACCACAAGCAAATTAAACCAATCATAGCAATTCACCAATTACCGATAGGACAACAAAAATCTACTCAGACATCATAGGATGGTAACACATCATTGGATAATAATATGAAGCATAAAGCACCATGTTCAAGTAGAGTGGACCACTGTAGATAGACGGGGTAAGGTGATGAAGATGTTGGTGAAGATGACGGCGGTGTTGGTGAAGATTGCGGTGACAATGATGGCCCCGGTGGCGTTCCGGCGCCACCGGTAGCGAGGGGGAGACAGCCCCCCTCCTTCTCCTTCTTCCTTGGCCTTCTCCCTAGGTGGGAGAAGGGTTCTCCCTGTGGTCCTTGGTCTCCATGGTGTGGGAGGGGCGAGAGCCCCTCCGAGATTGGATCTGTCTCTCTGTCTTTCTCTCTTTCTGCCTTCCAGATTCTGGCCTTTCACCGTTTCTTGTATTCCCGGAGATCCGTAACTCCGATTGGGCTGAATTTTGGACACGATCTCTACCCGGATATTTGCTTTCTTGCGGCGATGGAAGGGCACCAACCGCCTTATGGGGTGGCCACGAGGGCCCAGGGCGTGCGACCGACTGGGTGCGCCCTGCCTCGCGGGCCCCCTCTGCATCGCTCTCGTTGATTCTTCTTCCCAAAATTCATAAATATTCCAAAAAAATCTCCGTCAGTTTTTATCCGGTTTGGACTCCGTTTGATATGGATTTTCTATGAAACAAAAAAACATGCAACAAACAGGAACTGGCACTGGGCACTGGATCAATATGTTAGTCCCAAAAATAGCATAAAAAGTTGCCAAAAGTATATGAAAGTTGTAGAATATTGGCATGGAACAATAAAAAATTATTGATACGACGGAGACGTATCAGTGACATGAAGGAAATATGCCCTAGAGGCAATAATAAAGTTATTATTTATTTCCTTATATCATGATAAATGTTTATTATTCATGCTCGAATTGTATTAACCGGAAACATAATACATGTGTGAATATATAGACAAACAGTATGTCACTAGTATGCCTCTACTTGACTAGCTTGTTAATCAAAGATGGTTATGTTTCCTAACCATGAACAAGGAGTTGTTATTTGATTAACAAGGTCACATCATTAGTTGAATGATCTGATTGACATGACCCATTCCGTTAGCTTAACACTTGATCGCTTAGTATGTTAATGCTTTCTTCATGACCCATACATGTTCCTATAACTATGAGATTATGCAACTCCGCTTACGGAGGAACACTTTGGTACTACCAAACGCCACAACGAATCGGGTGATTATAAAGGAGTACTACAGGTGTCTTCAAAGGTACTTGTTGGGTTGGCGATTTCGAGATTAGGTTTTGTAACTCCGATTGTCGGAGAGGTATCTCTAGGCCTTCTCGGTAATACACATCACCTAAGCCTTGCAAGCATTACAACTAATGAGTTAGTTGTGAGATGATGTATTACGGAACGAGTAAAGAGACTTACGGTAACGAGATTGAACTAGGTATTGATACCGACGATCGAATCTCGGGTAAGTAACATACCGATGACAAAGGAACAACGATGTCGTTATGCGGTTTGACCGATAAAGATCTTCGTAGAATATGTAGGAACCAATATGGGCATCCAGGTTCCGCTATTGGTTATTGACCGAGAATGGTTCTAGGTCATGTCTACATAGTTCTCGAACCCGTAGGGTCCGCACGCTTAACGCTTCGATGACAGCTCATTATGAGTTTATAAGTATTGATGCACCAAGGTTGTTCGAGTCCCGGATGTGATCACGGACATGACGAGGAGTCTCAAATGGTCGAGACATAAAGATTGATATATTGGAAGCCTATGTTTGACTTCGGAAGGGTTCCGAGTGAAAACAGGAAGTTACCGAACACCGGGTTACTGGAACCCCGGGGGTATATGGGCCTTCATGGGCCACAAGGAGAAGAGGAAGGGCCGGCCAGGTGGCTGCGCCCCCCTCCCCTCTAGTCCGAATAGGACAAGGAGAGGGGGCGCCTTCCCTCTTCCCTCCCCAATCCTACTCCAACTAGGACAGGGGGAGTCCTACTCCCGGGAGTAGGACTCCTCAGCGCGCCTCCCAAGGCTGGCCGCACCCCTTGGCTCCTTTATATATGAGGCAGGGGCACCCCATGACACACAAGTTGATCTACGGATCTTTCCTTAGCCGTGCGCGGTGCCCCTTCCACCATATTCCACTTCGGTCATATCGTCATGAGCTTAGGCGAAGCCCTGCGCCGGAGAAGTCATATCGTCGCGGAGCTTAGGCGAAGCCCTGCGTCGGTGGAGCATCAACATCGTCACCACGCCGTCGTGCTGACGGAACTCATCCCCGACACTTTGCTGGATCGGAGTCCGGGGATCGTCATCGAGCTGAACGTGTGCGTAACTCGGAGGTGCCGTGACGCTCGGTGCTTGGATCGGTCGGATCGTGAAGACGTACGACTACATCAACCGCGTTGTTATAACGCTTCCGCTTTCGGTCTACGAGGGTACGTGGACGGACACTCTCCCCTCTCGTTGCTATGCCATCACCATGGTCTTGCGTGATCGTAGGAAAATTTTGAAATTACTACGCTCCCCAACAGGGCATCCGAGCCTGGTTTTATGCGTTGATGTCATATGCACGAGTAGAACACAAGTGAGTTGTGGGCGATACAAGTCATACTACCTACCAGCATGTCATACTTTGGTTCAGCGGTATTGTGAGATGAAGCGCCCGGACCGACATTAAGCGTGACGCTTACGCGAGACTGGTTTCACCGCCCGAGCACTCGTTGCTTAAAGGTGACCGGCGGTGTCTGCCTCTCTCACTTTAGTTGAACTGAGTGTGGCTCGCCCGGTCCTTGAGAAGGTTAAACGGAGTCTATTTGACGAAGTATCGCTGTGGTTTTGATGCGTAGGTAAGAACGGTTCTTGCTCAGCCCGTAGCAGCCACGTAAAACTTGCAACAACAAAGTAGAGGACGCCTAACTTGTTTTTGCAGGGCATGTTGTGATGTGATATGGTCAAGACGTGATGCTATATTGTATGAGATGATCATGTTTTGTAACCGAAGTTATCGGCAATGGCAGGAGCCATATGGTTGTCGCTTATTGTATGAAATGCAACGCCATGTAATTGCTTTACTTTATCACTAAGCAGTAGCGATAGTCGAGAAGCAATAGTTGGCGAGACGACAACGATGCTACGATGGAGATCAAGGTGTCGCTACGGTGACGATGGTGATCATGACGGTGCTTGGCGATGGAGATCACAAGCACAAGATGATGATGACCATATCATATCACTTATATTGATTGCATGTGATGTTTATCCTTTATGCATCTTATCTTGCTTTGTTTGACGGTAGCATTATAAGATGATCTCTCACCAAAATTATCAAGAAGTGTTCTCCCGAGTATGCACCGCTGCGAAAGTTCTTCGTCTTTGAGACACCACGTGATGATCGGGTGTGATAGGCTCTACGCTCAAATACAACGGTGCAAAACAGTTGCGCACGCGAATACTCAGGTTAAACTTGACAAGCCTAGCATATAACAGATATGGCCTCGAACACGGAGACCGAAGGTCGAGCGTGAATCATATAGTAGATATGATCAACATAGTGATGTTCACCATTGAAACTACTCCATCTCACGTGATGATCGGACATGGTTTAGTTGATTTGGATCACGTAATCACTTAGATGACTAGAGAGATGTCTGTCTAAGTGGGAGGTTTTAATATGATTAATTAAACTTAAATTTATCATGAACTTAGTACCGATAGTATTTTGCTTGTCTATGTTTATCGTAGATAGATGGCTCGTCTTGTTGTTCCGTTGAATTTTAATGCGTTCCTTGAGAAAGCAAAGTTGAAAGATGATGGTAGCAATTACACGGCTGGGTCCGAATTTGAGGATTATCCTCATTGCTGCACGAAAAATTACGCCCCGGAAGCACCGCTGGGTGACAGCTGCTGCTGAGATCTTGAGCGAAGTTGTGAACGTCTGGCAAAGCAAAGTCGATGACTACTCAATAGTTCAATGTGCCATGCTTTACGGCTTAGAACCGGTCTTCAACGACGTTTTGAACGTCATGGAGCATATGAGATGTTCCAGAGTTGAAGTTAATATTTCAAGCAAATGCCCGGATTGAGAGATATGAAGTCTCCAATAAGTTCTATAGCTGCAAGATGGAGGAGAATAGTTACGTCAAGGAGCACATACTCAAAATGTCCGGGTATAACAATCACTTAATTCAGCTGGGAGTTAATCTTCCGGATGATAGTGTCATTGATGAATTCTCCAATCACGCCACCAAGCTACAAGAGCTTCGTGATGAACTATAATATGCAAGGGATGACTAAGACAATTCTGAGCTCTTCGCAATGCTAAAAGCAGCGGAGGTAGAAATCAAGAAAGAGCATCAAGTGTTGATGGTCAACAAGACCACTAGTTTCAAGAAAAGGGCAAAGGGAAGAAGAAGGAAACTTCAAAAGAACAGCAAGCAAGTTGCTCAGGAGAAGAAACCCAAGTCTGGACCTAAGCCTGAAATCGAGTGTTTTTACCGCAAGCAACCGACACCGAAGCGGAACTGCCCCAAGTATTTGGCGGATAAGAAGGATGGCAAGGTGATCAAAGGTATATGTGATATACATGTTATTGATGTGTACCTTACTAATACTCGCAGAGTACCGGTATTTGATACTGGTTACTGCTAATATTTGCAACTCAAAGCAGGAACTACGGATTGCGAAGATTGGCTAAGGACGAGGTGACGATGCGCGTTGAAATGGTTCCAAAGTCGATGTGATCGCGGTCGGCACGCTACCTCTACATCTACCTTCGGATTAGTTTTAGACCTAAATAATTGTTATTTGGTGCCGCGTTGAGCATGAACATTATATCTGGATCTTGTTTAATGCGAGACGGTTATTCATTTAAATCAGAGAATAATGGTTGTTCTATTTATATGAGTAATATCTTTTATGGTCATGCACCCTTGAAGAATGGTCTATTCTTGTTGAATCTCGACGAGTGATACACATATTCATAATGTTGAAGCCAAAAGATGCAGAGTTGATAATGATAGTGCAACTTATTTGTGGCATTGCCGCTTAGGTCATATCGGTGTAAACGCATGAAGAAACTCCATACCGATGGGCTTCGAATCACTTGATTATGAATCACTTGGTACTTGCGAACCGTGTCTCATGGGCAAGATGACCAAAACGCCGTTCTCGGAACTATGGAGCGAGCAACTGATTTGTTGGAAATCATACATACCGATGTTTGTGGTCCAATGAATGTTGAGGCACGCCAAGGTATCGTTATTTTCTCACCTTCACAGATGATTTGAGCAGATATGGGTATATCTACTTAATGAAACACAAATCTGAAACATTTGAAAAGTTCAAAGAATTTCAGAGTGAAGTGGAAAATCATCGTAACAAGAAAATAAAGTTTCTACGATCTGATCGTGGAGGAGAATATTTGAGTTACGAGTTTGGTTTACATTTGAAACAATGTGGAATAGTTTAGCAACTCACGCCACCCGAACACCACGAGAAATGGTGTGTCCGAACGTCGAATCGTACTTTACTAGATATGGTGCGATCTATGATGTCTATTTCCGATTTACCGCTATCATTTTGGGGTTATGCTTTAGAGACGGCCGCATTCACGTTGAATAGGACACCGTCAAAATCCGCTGAGACGACGCCTTATGAACTGTGGTTTGGCAAGAAACCAAAGTTGTCGTTTCTTAAAGTTTGGGGCTGCGATGCTTATGTAAAGAAACTTCAACCAGATAAGCTCGAACCCAAATCGGAAAAATGTGTCTTCATAGGATACCCAAAGGAGATGTTGGGTACACCTTCTATCACAGATCTGAAGGCAAGATTTTCGTTGCTAAATTCGGATCCTTTCTAGAGAAGGAGTTTCTCTCGAAAGAAGTGAGTGGGAGGAAAGTAGAACTTGATGAGATAATCAGATTGCTCCCTTATTGGAAAGTAGTTCATCACAAGAAATGGTTCTGTGACAACTACACCAATTAGTGAGGAAACTAATGATGATGATCATAAAGCTTCGATCAAGTTACTATTGAACCTCGAGGTCAACCAGAGTAAAATACGCACTGAGTGGTACGGTAATCCTATTCGGAAGTCATGTTACTTGACCATGGCGAACCTACAAACTATGAAGAAGCGATGGTGAGCCCAGATTCGCAAAATGGCTGGAAGCCATGAAATCTGAGATGGGATCCATGTATGAGAACAAAGTATGGACTTGGTTGACTTGTCCGATGATCGGCAAGCCATTGAAAATAAATGGATCTTTAAGAAGAAGACCGACGCCGATGGTAATATAACTGTCTACAAAGCTCGACTTGTTGCGAAAGGTTTTCGACAAGTTCAAGGGGTTGACTACGATGAGACTTTCTCACCCGTAGCGATGCTTAAGTCTGTCCGAATCATGTTAGCAATTGCCGCATTTTATGATTATGAAATTTGGCAAATGGATGTAAAACTGCATTCTTGAATGGATTTCTAGAAGAAGAGTTGTATATGATGCAACCAGAAGGTTTTGTCGATCCAAAGGGTACTAACAAAGTGTGCAAGCTCCAACGATCAATTTATGGCCTGTGCAAGCCTCTCGGAGTTGGAATAAGCGCTTTGATAGTGTGATCAAAGCATATGGGTTTATATGCACTTTTGGAGAAGCCTCAGATTTACAAGAAAGTGAGTGGGAGCTCAGAGCATTTCTAATATTATATGTGGACGACATATTATTAATTGGAAATGATATAGAATTTCTGGATAGCATAAAAGGATACTTGAATAAAAGTTTTCAATGAAAGACCTCGGTGAAGCTGCTTACATATTGGGCATCAAGATCTATAGAGATAGATCAAGACGCTTGATTGGACTTTCACAAAGCACATACCTTGATAAAGTTTTGAAAAGTTCAAAATGGATCGAGCAAAGAAAGGTTTTTACCTGTATTACAAGGTGTAAGATTGAGTCGACTCAATGCCCCACCACAGCAGAAGATAGAGAGAAATGAAAGATGTTCCTATGCTTCAGCCATAGGCTCTATCATGTATGCAATGCTGTGTACCAGACCGACGATGCTTAGCTGTAAGCTTGGCAGAAGGTACCAAAGTAATCCAGAGTGGATCATCGACAGCGGTCAAGAACATCCTGAAATACCGAAAAGGACTAAGGATATGTTTCTCGATATGGAGGTGACAAAGAGCTAGTCGTAAATGGTTACGCCGATGTAAGTTTTGACACCGATCCGGACGATTCTAAATCGCAAACCGGATACGTGTTTTTATTAAACGGTGGAGCTGTCGGTTGGTGCAGCTTCTAAACAAAGCGCCGTGGCGGGATCTACATGTGAAGCGGAGTACATAGCTGCTTCGAAGCAGCAAATGAAGGAGTCTGGATGAAAGAGTTCATTTCCGATCTAGGTGTCATACCTAGTGCATCGGGACCGATGAAGATCTTCTGTGACAATATGGTGCAATTGCCTTGGCAAAGGAATCCATATTTCACAAGAGGACCAAGCATATCAAGAGACGCTCCAATTCCATTCGGGACCAAGTCCAAGTGGGAGACATAGAGATTTGCAAAATACATACGGATCTGAATGTTGCGCACCCGCTGACTAAGCCTCTTCCACGAGCAAAACATGATCAGCACCAAGACTCCATGGGTGTGAGGATCATTACTTTGTAATCTAGATTATTGACTCTAGTGCAAGTGGGAGATCAAGGAAATATGCCCTAGAGGCAATAATAAAGTTATTATTTATTTCCTTATATCATGATAAATGTTTATTATTCATGCTAGAATTGTATTAACCGAAACATAATACATGTGTGAATATATAGACAAACAGATGTCACTAGTATGCCTCTACTTGACTAGCTTGTTAATCAAAGATGGTTATGTTTCCTAACCATGAACAAGGAGTTGTTATTTGATTAACAAGGTCACATCATTAGTTGAATGATCTGATTGACATGACCCATTCCGTTAGCTTAACACTTGATCGTTTAGTATGTTAATGCTTTCTTCATGACCCATACATGTTCCTGTAACTATGAGATTATGCAACTCCTGCCACGGAGGAACACTTTGGGTACTACCAAATGTCACAACGTAACTGGGTGATTATAAAGGAGTACTACAGGTGTCTTCAAAGGTACTTGTTGGGTTGGCGTATTTCGAGATTAGGTTTTGTAACTCCGATCGTCGGAGAGGTATCTCTAGGCCTTCTCGGTAATACACATCACCTAAGCCTTGCAAGCATTACAACTAATGAGTTAGTTGTGAGATGATGTATTACGAACGAGTAAAGAGACTTACCGTAACGAGATTGAACTAGGTATTGATACCGACGATCGAATCTCGGGTAAGTAACATACCGATGACAAAGGGAACAACGATGTCGTTATGCGGTTTGACCGATAAAGATCTTCAGAGAATATGTAGGAACCAATATGGGCATCCAGGTTCCGCTATTGGTTATTGACCGAGAATGGTTCTAGGTCATGTCTACATAGTTCTCGAACCCGTAGGGTCCGCACGCTTAACGCTTCGATGACAGCTTCATTATGAGTTTATAAGTATTGATGCACCAAGGTTGTTCGAGTCCCTGATGTGATCACGGACATGACGAGGAGTCTCAAATGGTCGAGACATAAATATTGATATATTGGAAGCCTATGTTTGACTTCGAAGGGTTCCGAGTGAAAACAGAAGTTACTGAACACCGGGGTTACTGAACCCCGGGGGTATATGGGCCTTCATGGGCCACAAGGAGAAGAGGAAGGGCCGCCAGGTGGGCTGCGCGCCCCTCCCCCTCTAGTCCGAATAGGACAAGGAGAGGGGCGGCGCCTTCCCCTCTTCCCTCCCCCAATCCTACTCCAACTAGGACAGGGGGAGTCCTACTCCTGGGGAGTAGGACTCTCCAGCGCGCCTCCCAAGGCTGGCCGCACCCCCTTGGCTCCTTTATATATGGGGCAGGGGCACCCCATGACACACAAGTTGATCTACGGATCTTTCCTTAGCCGTGTGCGGTGCCCCTTCCACCATATTCCACTTCGTCATATCGTCATGAGCTTAGGCGAAGCCCTGCGCGGAGAAGTCATATCGTCGCGGAGCTTAGGCGAAGCCCTGCGCCGGTGGAGCATCAACATCGCCACCACGCCGTCGTCTTGACGGAACTCATCCCCGACACTTTGCTGGATCGAGTCCGGGATCGCCATCGAGCTGAACGGTGCGTAACTCGGAGGTGCCGTCGCTCGGTGCTTGGATCGGTCGGATCGTGAAGACGTCGACTACATCAACCGCGTTGTTATAACGCTTCGCTTTCGGTCTACGAGGGTACATGGACGGACACTCTCCCCTCTCGTTGCTATGCCATCACCATGGTCTTGCGTGATCGCAGGAAAATTTTTGAAATTACTACGTTCCCCAACATGACATTGGTGTAATCTATGCATAGGGGTTGTTGCATGTTCTTGTCTTTGTTTCTCTGGTAGAAATCTTGGGGCACTCTTTGAAGTTCTTTGTGTTGGATCGAGTATTATGAATATGAATTTGCTTTGGTGTTATTTTAGTACGAACTCTAGGATTGATCGAACGAAAAGAATAGCTTTATGTTATTTTAGTACAAACTCTTGAATAGGTCGAATGGAAAGAATAACTTTGAGGTGGTTTCGTACCCTGCAAACAATTTATTCTTATGTTCTCCGCTAGATAGGAACTTTGGAGTGATTCTTCATCGCACTTTGAGGGATGGTTATATGATCTAATTATATTAGCACTGTTGAGAGATTGCACTAGCGAAAGTACGGACCCTAGGCCTCATTTCCAGGCATTGCAATACATTTTTTTGCCCGTTTACTATTTGCTACCTTACTGTTTTTATTTATTCAGATTACAAAAATACATTTCTACCATCCATATTACACTTTTATCACCGTCTCTTCGCCGAGCTAGTGCACCTATACAATTTGCCATTGTATTGGGTGTGGTGGGGACACAAGAGATTTCTTGTATTTGGTTGCAGGGTCATTTGAGAGAGACCATCTTCATCCTACGCCTCCCATGGATTGATAAACCTTAGGTCATCCACTTGAGGGAAAATTGCTACTATCCTACAAAACTCTATGCTTGGAGTCCCAGAACGTGTCTACAAGAATAAAGTTGCATAGTAGACATCGGCGCTCCGTCCTGAAAGTCCTCTCCTTGTTTCTTTTCAATGTAAAATGGGCTTATATACCAGAAGATGGGCACCGGAGGCTGGCCGGGGGCCCCACGAGCCACCAGGGCGTGCCCTGGTGCCTCGTGGGAACCTAGGTGGCCTCCTCTGGTATTTATTTATACCAATTATTTTTATTTATTCCAAACTAATTCTCCATGAAATTTCAGCTCATTTGAAGATGCACATAATATGTATCTCTGACATGGCTTTTTTAGGTCCAGAATTCAAGCTACCAGTAATCTCCCTTTTCATATAAATCTTGCAAATTAAGAGAGAAAAGGAATTAGAATTGCTCCAAAAAGTATTATATTGATCAAAAACATTATAAATAATAGTAGGAAAACATGATGCAAAATGGACGTATCAACTCCCCTAAGCTTAGACCTCGCTTGCCCTCAAGTGAAAGTCGATATCGATAATCATGACCACATGTTTAGAGAGAGAGAGAGAGGTGTCGATAAAAACAAAATACTGACATAGCAGCATCATTACCAATATCATATATAGCGGTAATATATTATCATAGAATTTCTCATGCACAAGTAACAATTCATCACAACAACGAAGTATAAATCATAAACCTTTTCGAAAACTAACAAACTATGTTCTCAGTCAACAAGGCAATTGCAATTCATCATAATTTCAGGAAGAGTCTCACGTATAAGCTCTTGACTAGCAAGTCCACATACTCAACTATCTTTTACTCTTCTATGATTGCTGACACTCAAGACATATATATGGAGCAAAATTTTCAGTCAGACACATAGAAATATAGTGGCTTGTAATTTCGCCTCCCAACGTATTTACCTCGAGGGTAATGTCAACAATAATAACTCATGATCACCCATATCGAACTGGATATGTATGTCTAGATCTTTCCCCACCACATGATGCTTGCAAAAGAGAAAAATAAAAGGAATAGAGGAGAACACTATTGACTCTAGCATGAAAAGGAAAAATACATAAAAGTAAAAGATATGCCCTTCGCAGAGGGAAGCAGAGGTTGTCATGTGCTTTTTATTTTTGGATGTGCAAGCTCTTAATGCAAAAGAACGTCACTTTATATTACCCCTTGTGATAGCAACATTTATTATGCAGTTCGTTGATTTTATTTCTTTACCATCACAAGATCGCACAAAGCTTATTTCCCTTACAATTAAAATCATTCATACCTAGAAGCAATTTTTATTGCTTGATGCACAGATGACAACTTACTTGAAGGATCTTATTCAATCCATAGGTAGATATAGTGGACTCTCATGACATAAACTAGGTTTAAGGGTTTTTGGATGCACAAGTAGTATCTCTACTTGGTGCGGATTTTGGCTAGCAAAGATACTGAGCAAGCACCACATGTTGGAGGATCTATAACAATATGACTTCTATGTGGATATAAGAAAACATAACTCATTACGTTGTCTTCCTTATCCGACATCAACAATTTGGCATAGAGGATTTAATGGGGGCTCACAATCATAAAAGGTGTCCAAGATAGTATATTTATATGTGAATCTTCTCTCCCCTTATTAATCTGTCATGAATTGCATCATTGACCAATGCTATGTTTTTTAATTTCCAATGAATTTTACCACTTACACTTCTCTTTATGTGATGTCATTACTTTCCATGAAATTAGCATATGATCTTTTCCATTATTTTCATTGCTAAGATTGAAACATAAAAGTAAATAAGTAAAACTCAAACTACTCTTTATTATATAACTCTCAACTCCATTACATAGATAGATGGATCATGAAACTAGCACTCGAAAATAGATCATACAAAACTTTTATTCAATTAATTCAAGAAATAGCTAAGCATCGAACTAATTTAGGTAAAGACAATAAAAGTGATGGTGATACGATACCGGGGCACCTCCCCCAAGCTTGGCACAAGCCAAGGGGAGTGCCCATACCCATGTATTCAAGTTTCTTTCTTCGGTGATGATGTTGGTGATGAAGTAGTGGGCTTGTCCTCTCGCTTCCATGTCATAGGTTCCCCATCATGAAAGGACAAACTAGTCTCCGGAGTCCTAAAACTTGCAGCCAAAGTCATAGCTTTAAATCTTTCCTCATACTCAAATTTTTGATTCTGGAGATCATAGATTTGGCCCTGGAGATAGTCGATTAGATCATTGAGCTTGAAGATGATACCCCCATTGACTTGCCATCCACCTTTTGCTCACAGGTGAATTACGTGATCATGGAGTGGTTGGCGTTGAGTCAATGTTCCAGAGGGGGCCACTTGCCATCCACAAGGGTGGGGGGGGGGGCGCCCTACCCCCCTAGGTGCACCGTCCGGTCTTATGGGCCCGCTGGCAGGCCCCTGACGCCCATCTTCTACTATATGGTGTGTTTTGACCTGAAAAAAAATTAGAAGGAAGCTTTCGGGATGAAGCGCCGCCGTCTCAAGGCGGAACCTGGGCCGAACCAATCTAGGGCTCTGGCGGAGCTGTTCTGCCAGGGAAACTTCCCTTTGGGAGGGGGAAGTCGAAGCCATCGTCATCACCAATGATCCTCTCATCGAGAGGGGGTCAATCTCCATCAACATCTTCACCAGCACCATCTCCTCTCAAACCCTAGTCCATCTCTTGTATCCGATCTTTGTCTCAAAACCTCAGATTGGTACCTGTGGGTTGTTAGTAGTGTTGATTACTCCTTGTAGTTGATGCTAGTTAGTTTATTCGGTGGAAGATCAGATGTTCAGATCCTTAGTGATAATTAATACTCCTCTGATTATGACCATGAATTTGCTTTGTGACTAGTTACGTTTGTCGGATTTCGGGTTCCGGCAGACTCTTAAGGTTTGAACACTGGTGTGACGCCCCCGATTCAATCGTACACTAATCATACACGCAAACGTGTACGATCAAGATCAGGGACTCACGGGAAGATATCACAACACAACTCTAAAAATAAAATAAGTCATACAAGCATCATAATACAAGCCAGGGGCCTCGAGGGCTCGAATACAAGTGCTCGATCATAGACGAAGTCAGCGGAAGCAACAATATCTGAGTACGTATATAAGTTAAACAAGATGCCATAAGATGGCTAGCACAAACCGGGATACAGATCGAAGAGGCGATGCCTCCCCGCCGGATCCTCCTAAACTACTCCTCGTCGTCGCCGCCGGGCTGCACGTAGTAGTAGGCGCCCAGTGTAGTAGTCGCCATCGACGGTGGCGCCTAGCTCCTGGCTCCATCGTCTGTTGCAGCAATCGAGTAGAGATAGGGGAAAAGGGGAAACAATGCAACCGTGAGTACTCATCCAAAGTACTGCAAGCAAGGATCTATACTACATATGCATGGATATATGTGTAAAGGGCCACATCGGTGGACCGAATCTAGTAATGCCGTAATAAGAGGGGATAGCTAGTCTTATCAAGACTACGCTCGGTCACCTTCGCCTTGCAACAGTAGAAGAGGGTAGGTTGAAGTCCTCCAAGTAACATCACATAGCAATAATCTTACCCGCGATCCTCCTCGTATCCCCGAGAGAGCGACCACCGGTTGTATCCGCACTTGGAAGGGTGTGTTTTATTAAGAATCCGGTTCTAGTTGTCATAAGGTCAAGGTACAACCCAAGTCGTCCTGTTATCAAGATCACGGCTATTCAATAGATTAACTTCACTGCAGGGTGCACCACATAACCCAACACGCTTGATCCCATTTGGCCGGACACACTTTCTGGGTCATGCCCGCCGCTGAAGATCAACACGCCGCAGCCCCACCTAGGCACAACAGAGGCCAAAGACGCCGGTCTAAACCTAATCGCACAGGGTTTGGGCCCATCGCCCATAGCACACCTGACGCTATGCGACGCGTCGAAAGCGAAACTAGCCCCTTAATACAAGAGCAGGCTTACGCCCAATCCGGTAGCGCCACTCGGCCGGCCAAGGCGTCACGAAGTGCTTCGGTGATACCACGACGCCGAAAGTGCCCATATCTTTCCCACTTAGTTGGTTAGTGCGATAGGCTCGTAGCCAACTCAGATCAAATACCAAGATCTCATTAAGCAGTTAAGTATCCGCGAACGCCCGAATAGGGCCAGGCCCACCTCTCTCCTAGGCGGTCTCAACCTGCCCTGCCGCCTCCGCCACAAAGATCCACTCGGGGTGCTCCACCAAATTAACCCGACTTTAGTCTCCACATGTATCATGTATAAGTATATAGATATACCCGTGATCACCTCCCGAGTGATCACGGCCCGATAGTATAGCACAGCAGACGGACAAGAATGTAGGGCCACAGATGGAAATACTAGCATCCTATACTAAGCATGTAGGATTGCGTAAAGGTAACAACAAGAGTAGCAAGGACAAGCTATGCATCGATAGGTATAACGGAAAGCAAGAATATGCTACACTACTCTAACGCAAGTAGTATAGAGTAGAATAGGCGATATCTCGTGATCAAGGGGGGCTTGCCGGTTGCTCGCAAGAGAGAGGGTCACAACTCCGTAGTCGAATCAAGCAAAGCAGCAGTCGGTCTCGTAGTCTACCGGAGAAGAGAGGGGAAGAAACAATAAATATAATGCAAACATAAGCATGACGGTGCATGACAAGAAAATGCGCAGGTTAGGTGTGCCCTAACGCTGTAGGAGGTGATACCGACGAAGGGGAAAACATCCGGAAAGTATTCCCTGTTTCGCGTTTCGGGAAGAGGAGCCGAGGGGAAAGTTGCGAGTTCGATAGGTTAGGGGGTGTGGCGGACGAACGGGCTGCGATCCGAATCGCCTCGCTGTTTCGAGCAACTTTCATGTTGAAAATATTTTAACCGAGTTACGGATTAAAAGATATGATTTTCTAAAGATTTTGTTAATTTCGAATTTAATTAATTATTTAAATCCAACATTATCCGTAATAGTAAATGATGACGCCAAGATGACATCGAGTGATGTCGCAGTCAACGCTGCCATTGACCGGTCAACTCGGACGTGTGGGTCCAGTGGGACCCACACCTCGTCATTCTCTCTGCTTAGGTTAATTACAGATTAGTTAATTTAATTACTATTTAATTAACCTAACTAGTTAATTAAATTAATTAAACTGATTAATTAACTTAATTAATTCATTAGATAATTAATTAATTAATAATTAATTTTATTAATTCATTTTATTTTTATTTATTAATTTATTTTTATTCTCTTTTTTTAATAAAACGTTATGGGGGGCCTCGTGGTCGCGGGCCCATGAGGGCTTAGCGGGCGCCGCGAGCAACGGGCGAGGCGCCTGAACGGGCGTGAGCCCGAGGGCTGGCGCTGCTGGGCACGCCAGGCGTCGAGCTGGGGAGGCGGGCTCCCGTGAGTGGAGGAGCGGACGCGCTGGTCCGTGGAGGTGCAAGAGCCGGTCGGGATCGAGGCACGCGCGCGCCTGTAGGGCGGCCGAGGACGCGCGAGGGCGCCGCGAGGGGTTCGTGGCGAGCGCCGGCTGCCGTGGGCCGCGGGCGACGGGGAAGAGGCTCTGCCGTGGCTATGGCCAGCCAGCGCGAGGAGGGGCACGCGGCGCCGCCGTGGAACGAGGCCGCAATGGCGACGCCGACGATGGGCGGGGGCGGGCACGGCCGCCCGGGAGGGACCGCGACGACGTGGACGGAGCGCGGGCGGTGATGTCCATCCAGAGGAGGCGCGACGAAGGGGGAGGCCATGAAGGGCACGGCCTCGGGCGCGCAGACAGGGAAGAGGGAGAGGAGGAGGACGCCATAGCGGGCCGAGGGCACGGGCAATGGATGTGACGGCGGTCGGGAGGTCCGACGAGGAAGGGGTCGAGGTGGCGGCAGTCCGGCGACGTGCGGCGGTGGAGTCGGGGCGGATCCCCTCGATCCAGATCGAGAGGAGGCAGAGGGGACGGAGGAGCACGGCGTCGGGGCGGGCATCGCGCGAGGGAGAGGAGGGGTGCGGAGGAGTCCGGGAGGGCGGCGCCGGGCGCCGGCCGGTGGCGGCAACGCTGTCGGTGAAAAAGGGGGGGGGTCGGGCCTCTGCCCGAGCCGACGGGAGGGAGAGGCGTTCGGGAGGAGCGAGTGGGGCGAGTGGGTGGCGGCTAGGCTGACCCGGGAGGGGGGGTTATGCCGGCGGGTGGGCCAGCCGGGCTGGGGGATCTGCCGCCAACTGGGCCAAGGGCGTGGGAGGGGGTTCTCTTTTTGTTTTGTTAGTTTCTTTCTTTTATTTATTTTCCTTTTTTCTTTATTTTCTTTTATGTTTTCTTTTAGTTTCCATTTATTTTTGTTTTAGTAAAATACTATAATGGCGCCTAATTTGTCATTAACAAATATGCCATCGCCACATTAGCTTGCTACCCACGCTAAATTAGTTTCGTAATTAATTCATATCTAAAAGTATATAAATAATAGTTTTCACTACTATTTCAATTATCTTATAGTATTTAAATATCTTATAAAGGTATGGTTTCTCCATCATAATTACCTATGTAATATTTGGTTCACCCCGAACATTTTAGTTTTAAGATTTGAAAACTTTTATTGTTTGCTTAATTTTTAAAGTTTGAACTAGGTTTCGAACTGGCGCGAGTTTATAAACAGTAATCCGAGGTGACGTGGCATCATTAGCGGAGGTTCACTGTAGCTTAACTATCCGGGCGTCACAAATGGGGTGCGCGCGGAGATCTTTACCCTACTAGTTCATGCGTGCAAGGATTGCGAGGGATCTAAACTACCAACAATGAGCAACACAAGAGACGCAAGGTTTATACTAGTTCGGGCCACCATTGTGGTGTAATACCCTACTCTAGTTTGTGGTGTGGTGGATTGCCTCAGGGGCTGATGAAGGACAATACAAAGGAAGAACAGCCTCGCGAGGGGCTGTTCTTGAGCTGGTGCGATGAACTGCTTGGGCGAGTCCAGTCGCTTCTCTCTCTCTCTCTCTCTCTCTCTCTCTCTCTCTCTCTCTCTCTCTCTCTCTCTCTCGGGGTTTCGACTTGTCTCCCGTCCGTCCCCTCTCTTTGTGGTGGCTATTCCTATTTATAGAGGGAGGCCCTGGGCCTGTTCCCAAATAATGAGCGGGAAGGGCGCCAACAGTTGGCCATTTTGAAGGGGAACATCTAGTACACTTATCCCGACTAAAGTTGGTCTTCGCTGCCAAAGGCTCATGGTGACGCCTGCCTGGGCTCCACGATGACCTCTATCCCGCCGCTCGCTGGTCTTGGTCTTGTTGCACCAAGCGGTAACCTTTTCCCGATGCCTTGGCAGTGCTTGCCTCCTTTGCACCAAAGGGGAAATGAGGACACTGCGCTGGCTGGCGCCTCGCCTCGCCTTGATCGTCATGGCTTATGCGCCACAGGCACCTCGCGAGGTACCCTGCCTTGATCTCTCCCTCCTCGCGAGCCCGCCTGACGAGGCTGCTCCTGAGGAAGGTTCCTGTCGTCCACCCCGCGAGGCTTGGCCCATCACGAGGGTCTTGAGCTTGAGCTGATGAAGCTGGGTCCTGCTGGGCCACCACTTGAGCCATGCCACAGTGCAGCAGCAAGTCTGGGGACCCCTGCCCTGAACGCCGACAAGAGCCCCCGGGCCCAAGGCACACCCGACTTGGCTTAGCAGAGAAGCGAAGGCAAGCAAGCGCCATGGTCCCAACAGCCTACGGCCTTGGGCGCCGCATGGCGATTGATTGGTCGTGGACGTCTCCACTTCCCCACGATGCCTCATTACGCCCGCTAAGCGGACCCGGGTTGCACACAGCCATTCCCTTTCACCATCCGCGACTCCGGTCCTTCCTTCTTCCTCCGACTCCAACTTCCGCCTCAATCCAACTCGACTCTCACCCTTCTTGTCGCCATGGCGCCAACGACGGCGAAAAGGGAAGAAGCCCGCTCGTCGTCCGCCATTCCGGGCGGTGGCTCCCGCCGTCGGCCGATCTATCATACTCAACCCCGAGGCCTTGGGTAAGGTTCGCTCTGCTTTTGCCACCATCTTCAATGAGTACGGCAGACCCACGGCATGGCTCAGGCCCCACGCCCCCACGGACAGGATTGCCACGGAGGTCCGGTTCTTCACCGATGCCCCGAGGGCGGTCTGTTCCCCTTTTCCGCTTTCTTCAATGCGGTGCTCTCCCACTATCGATCCACATGATGCATCTCGGCCCGAGTCCATTACCCTCCCGCTGTCTTTGCCTTTGTTTGTGAGGCAATGGTGGGCATCCTCCTTCCGTTGCTCTTCTCGCCACTTCTTCTCCTTGCTGAAAGTGACCCTACCCAATGCTCGGGTGTGTGAGCTTCCTTGCGGTGCCCGAGACGGCTGCTTGTGGATTGATTTCGACTCTCCCCGAGGCCAAGTTCGAGAGCAGTGGTTGTATGTGGATGTTGGGGCGTTCAGCCCCCTGCTCTTGCATCCTACCTCGCCTGCTGTTCCCAACTCAGGCTGGGGTCACGAGACGCTCGCAGACATCCGGCTTGCATTTGTCTGGCGCCGCTTCGAGAGCTTGAGGGCACTCAACATGACGGCGCCCAAGGTGGTGAAGGAGTTCCTCCAATGTCGCATTGCACCTCTCCAGCGCCACTCTCACCGGATGCGGGACTTTGCGGGGCACAAAGACCGCATGCGGCTTCAGGAGGAGGACCTGGCGCCTTAGGTGCTGAAGACGGTGCTCAGGGTATTGGTTGGCGATTCTTCCCCGGGCGGCCTTCAACGTGATGGCGCCCTCTTGTATCTCTGTTCGAGCAGGGCCGATTTCATGAAGCAGATGCCCAGCTTTGACGAGTGGGGGCTGCGCCCGGTTGGCCTCAGGGGGCCTCGCGAGAATCCAGTTGCCATGGCAGCTCTTGCAGTTGGCCAACGTGGCTCTGTCTCAGGTGATGAAGCAGGGAGACAAGAACCATCGGGAGTTGAAGGAGATGATGTTGATGTGGTGACGCCGCGCGGAGCCCCGAGGGTGGCATCTCCTGCAGCTCGTTCCGGAATGGTGACAGGCGAGGGGTTGTGGCCTTCGGCTCCAGAGGCTGGGGCTCCCGAGGTCCCGGTCGTTCCGCATGAGGCGGCACCTGGGGGCGTCCCCCAGGCTGGTCCTGCTGGCGCTGATCATCTTGCCGCCTCCTCCATGCCACTGACTGACCCTGCGCTGAGCGCTTAGGCCGGTTTCGCGTAGACTTCGTGGCCCTCCGCAAGAGGAAGGAGGCCCTGGGCGGTGACGACCGCCCTTGCCGCTTGCTGAAGTGTAGGAAATACTTCGCCACGCATTTAGTAAGTCTTCTTCTCTGCTTGCTCCGCTTCTTGGTTCTTGCAATGATCAGAACCCTTCAGGTTGCTCTCGCCGAATCATGGAGACGGCCTAGGAACCATCTCCCCAGGCTTCACCCTTGTTGCCGGTCCTTGGTGCATCGGGCTCATGCAACGCCCTCACCGCTCAGCCGGTCGGGGAGGTGATCCGATTGGCTGAGTGTCCCGAGCCTGTACGCCCTCTATCTTACCTTCACGAGTTCCTCCGGGGCACAGCCAGCTTGCCCCGTGCTCCTTCCTTGATCGTGGATGGCGATTGGTTGAGGTCAATCTTGAGCTCTTCTCCTGGCGAGGCCCGTCCAGCGATTGTTGGGGCGCCAGCCCCTTGCCCTGCAGGAGGAGGCGCGCCGTCTCTGAGCCCTCCGCATTCTCCAGCAGCAGAGGGTGACGAGGGAGACGTGCTCAGGCATGCTCGGGAACGTCGTGTCCTTCGTCAAGAGCTTCTCCAAGGGGCGACGGCCGCGGTGAACCGGCTTGGGGCGGAGCTCGTCGGCGAAGATTCGCTTCTTGAGGCAGAAGGTTTGTGCCTTGCCGAGGAGAGGCGCAAACTGAAGGTGGTCGTGGCCCTCACGCGTCATCAGCATGACCTTGACAACACGAAGGCTGAGGCGTCGCTGTCGGCCTCGCGAGAGGCTTGCTCCCGAGCCGTCGAGGAGGCCCTGGAGGCAGATCGGCGGCGCAGGGACACAAAGGAGCATGCGTGGGAGCTCCAAGCCAGGAGCAACTCTCTGCAGGAGCAGGTGGAATTGCGCCAGGCTGCTCTTGTGTCGTTGAAGGGGGCTTCTGTCGACCAGGAGGAGCTCCAGAAGCGCGAGGAAGCGCTGTTGCTGGAGGCCGCCGATCGCAACCTCGACCTTGAGCGGTTGGAGACGAGGGAGCGCCTGGTGGCTCGGGCGGAGGATGACGTCGCCGCGCGCGAAGCCCGAGCCCAAGAAGAGGTCGATCGCCGTGTAGCGGAAGCTCGCTCAGGCCTCGAGCGCCAGTATGAGCTTAAGTTGGAGTTGGTCAAGGCCGAAGCTGAGGGCAGGACCGCAGTCCTCAAGGCCAAGCTAGATGAAGTGATGCAGGGTGCGGACGCCTCCGCAGCCGCCCTTCGTGCAGCGCAGGAGGAGATGACCTCCTCCCGCATCGAACTACTTCTTCTCCGGCAGAGGGTTGATGACGCCGAGGCCATTGCACGGCAGAACGAGGACGAGATCCGCCGAAGGCGGCTTCTGGAGCACGAGCACGCCCCCATGCTCCGAACGCTGAGGGAACGGGAAAACATGGCCCTTGGCAACATCTGCGAGGCCGCTGCTGAGGAGCCGCACGAGACCAACTACGCTGGCAACCTCCAGTATTTTGCTGATGTGGTCACTCTCCTGGAGAACCGCGGCGAGAGGTCTCACTGGCTCGTTGAGGAGAGGAGCAGAGCCTTGCTTGGGCGCGCTTTTTCCCATGTCTTCGCCATATCGTGGGACAGGATCCGCGATTCGACTTCGATGCCGCTTATCGGCCGGTGCCCATAGCCATCCGGGCGACTGGCGAATGGGTGGATGGCCACGGGACGACCTTGTCGGGGCCTTCACCTCGATGACGACAAAGATGATCGTGGCCGCCGATGAAGGCGGCGTGGTGGACGGTCCCGGCGCCAAGGGAGGTGCCGGTGATGGCGACGATAAATGGCGACGCCAGCCGACGCCCGGAGATGACCTGTATATGCAGCAGTTTACATGTCCGACTGATTGTTTGTCACCGTTGTTTACCCGGTACATAAGAAGTTCAAGCTTGGCCCTAAAGACTGTGAGAGCATTTTGGGAGGGGAAGCCCCTCATGTAAGGATTTGTGATAGATGCATTTGTAACCTTAACGCTGCGTGTGAGCTTAACGGCCAGCCCGGTGGCGGGTTGGCTGGCTCATTTACCTTTTGGCCCTGGTGAGCCCCGAGCGGGGCTGCGGAGGCCATAGCGCCATGAGTGTCTTCTGGGCGGACCCATTGATCCTGCGATAAGAACCTCCGGAGAGGGAGTGGCGACAGCCGTCCGAGCTGTGGACGCGGCTAGCCCGGCCCGGCTCGCGAGGGGCTCGCGAGGGGGGGGGGGGGCAGCTGGTGCTAGCTTTGGATGCAAAGCCGAAACCAGAACATGAGAGATTGCTTGAATGAGACTAAACACCCCTTCCCCAAACGCACGCAAGGCTCGAATTCAAATCCAACTTAAATTCAAATCGAAGAAACTCGTCAACAAAGGAAGAGGCAAAAAAGCAAAAGGCCGCGTCGGACACCTAGTCTAGTCTTCGACGTCTTCTCACCAGTGCGGAGCTAAATGCTGCCACTGGGCGTGGGAGGGAGCCCCAGGGCCTGAGGACGGCGCTCCTGAGACTACGGGGCGTGTACAGCCCCACTCATTATTACGTGAGAGTGTCATGGGGCGACGAGCTTCACAGGCACTGGGCCTTCTTCACAGGTACCGGCCTTGCTTCATACCGCCAGACGAGGGCCCCGCCTTGCACCACACTCTACCACCACTGACAGCGGCCGAAGACCAAGGACGACACCAATGGGGTAGAGCGGTCGCCAGCGGTTCCCTGGACGACCACGGGACCTCTGCCGGGGGCAAGCCCTGAGGCACCTCCCCGGCAGAGGGCCTACCCCCTGAGAACATCTTGTGCCGAGCGCCGCGGGGACGAACCGAGATCTCGACCCTTTCCTGCAGCCCCCGATGCCCTCCTCCTGAGGGGTAAGAGGCTGCAGAGTTGGGGCAGCCGCCTATTGCAGCGACCTATTCCTCCTGTGGCACATGGTTAGCATAAGCTTGCTCCTGAGGAATTAACGGTACCAGATAGTTGGTGCCACCGACGCGGTTGTCGAGGCCCTCTTGGGGTTCCCGAAGAGCTCGCTATGGTGTCTCCTCCCCAGCTTGGCCCAAGGAACGAGCCATGGTCTTCTTCCCGTGCGCACTCTTGATCCATCATCCGGGGCACATAAGCTTCTGGGGACGCCGCCCCGTAGGCTTTGCTGTAGTGCCCACATGCCACGCAGTCCGGCCCGGAGCGTCGTCTTGAGAGTGGTGGCGCGGTGGTCCGCCGAGGCCAAAGGTCATGGTGTGCGCTCCTTTGCTGGCCGGAGATGGTGTCTGCGCGCCTTGCCGCCTGGTGTTGCTGGCCAGGTTGGCGTCGAGTAGGCCCTGGAGCCCGCTTGAGGTTGCATGGGCGCGCATGGGGCCGCCATACGGTGCGCTCTGGGCCAGAGGTGGTAGCCTGACGCAGAAAGGAGGTGCTCCCGAGGCGGCAGCGTCCAGGAGCTCGGCCACCCGCTCCAACAACACGTCGCGGCCGCCCTCTAGAAGCCGGCACCGTAGCAGTTCTCGGGCCACCATGAGCACGACCCTGGAGTTCGCCTGCTCCCGTCGGGCGTGCGGTGCCGTGGCCGCGGCGTGGCTTGAGGCTCTGGACGCTGACCGTACCTGCCGCGGCGTGAGGGCAGGCGGCGCGTCGCCGCCCGCCGCCTCGCGCAGCGCTTTGCGGAGCGCGGGCTGCCCGAGGTGCAAGGTTGAGGTCGCCCTGGGCTGGCGGCACGGCGTGGGCGGGCCACGCCGCCCAGCGATCGGTGTTGGCTGCCCGGTCGTTTGACATGGAACAATGAGGCAACGAAACGCGAGGCGGCGGGGGAAGGATTCTGGCGCACCCCTACCTGGCGCGCCAAATGTCGGATTTCGGCTTCCGGCAGACCCTTGAGGTTCGATCACTTGGGTGCACGCGGAGATCTTTCCCCTACTAGTTCATGCGTGCAAGGATTGCGAGGGATCTAAACTACCAACGATGAGCAACACAAGAGACGCAAGGTTTATACTAGTTCGGGCCACCGTTGTGGTGTAATACCCTACTCTAGTTTGTGGTGTGGTGGATTGCCTCAGGGGCTGATGAAGGACAATACAAAGGAAGAACAGCCTCGCGAGGGGCTGTTCTTGAGCTGGTGGGATGAACTGCTTGGGCGAGTCCAGTCGCTTCTCTCTCTCTCTAGGGGGTTCGACTTGTCTCCTGTCCGTCCCCTCTCTTTGTGGTGGCTAGTCCTATTTATAGAGGGAGGCCCTGGGCCTCTTCCCAAATAATGAGCGGGAAGGGCGCCAACAGTTGGCCATTTTGAAGGGGAACATCTAGTACACTTATCCTGACTAAAGTTGGTCTTCGGCTGCCAAAGGCTCTGACGGTGACGCCGTCCTGGGCTCCACGATGACCTCCATCCTACCGTTCTGCTGGTCTTGGTCTTGTTGCACCAAAGCGGTAACCTTTGCCTGATGCCTTGGCCTGTGCTTGCCTCCTTTGCACCAAAGGGGAAATGAGGACACTGCGCGGGCTGGCGCCCGCCTGGCCTTGATCGTCATGGCTTGCGTCACAGGGCACCCTCGCGAGGTACCCTGCCTTGATCTCTCTGCCTCCTCGCGAGCCTGCCTGACGAGGCTGCTCCTCAGGAAGGTTCCTGTCGTCCACCCCGCGAGGCTTGGCCCCTCGCGAGGGTCTTGAGCTTGAGCTGATGAAGCTGGGTCGTGCTGGGCCCCCACTTGAGCCACGCCACAGGCCACAGGCAGGCAAGTCTGGGGACCCCCTTTCCCAGAACGCCGACAACGTTTGTTCCTGAGGACATGTGAGAAGTCTTGTTATAAGTAATCATGTGAATTTGGTATTCGTTCGATATTTTGATGAGATGTGTGTTGTCTTTCCTCTAGTGGTGTTATGTGAATGTCACCTAGATGACACTTCACCATGATTTGGGCCTAGGGGAAGGCATTGGGAAGTAATAAGTAGATGATGGGTTGCTAGAGTGATAGAGCTTAAACCCTAGCTTATGCGTTGCTTCGTAAGGGGCTGATTTGGATCCACATGTTTCATGTTATGGTTAGCTTTATCTTAATTCTTCTTTCGTAGTTGCGGATGCTTGTGAGAGGGGTTAATCATAAGTGGGAGGATTGTCCAAGGAAGGGCAGCACCCAAGCACCGGTCCACCCACATATCAAATTATCAAAGTAACAAACGCAAATCATATGAGCATGATGAAAACTAACTTGACAACAATTCCCATGTGTCCTCGGGAGTGCTTTGCTTTTTATAAGAGTTTGTTCAGGCTTGTCCTTTGCAACAAAAAGGATTGGACCACCTTTTTGCACCTTGTTTACTTTTGTTACTTGTTACCCGTTGTGAATTATCTTATCACACAACTATCTGTTATCGATAATTTCAATGCTTGCAGAGAATACCTTGCTGAAACCGCTTGTCATTTCCTTCCGGTCCTTGTTGGGTTCGACACTCTTACTTATCGAAAGGACTACGATAGATACCCTATACTTGTGGGTCATCATTCAACACCTCCGGTAGGTAGGGGTTGATGACCTTCTTATAGAACTTGTCTTTGGAGGAGCTTGGTGAAGCCATGGCAATCTAGGTCTGTCAAAAAAATAGCACGAAATAAGAACAGAGTATATTTCTGTGATACGGTGGTCAAAACTTCCGGGAGTATATATAAAGGATTTTTACCTTGCAAAACAAGTATTCCAAAAGAAAACAGAGTCGGAAAGGCTCACAAGGGGCCCATGAGGCACCAGGGCGCGCCCAGGGTGGTGGGTGCGCCCTTTTGCCTCATGGGTCCCATCGGGTATTTCTTATTTTGGTATTTTTAACTGACAAAAATTATTTTATGGAATTTTGGGAGTCGGTTTGCTTACCGTATCACATACCTATTCCTTTTCAGGGTTCTGCATGGTCTCTCTTATGTGTTCCTCCGTTGTCAGAGTTTGAATAATGTTAGTTTCAACATCAATAGGTGCACCTGAGATATAATGCTTAATTCCTTGTCCATTGACCACCCTGGGTTAGTGCCTTTGGAATTATTGATTTTGGCAGCTCCAGAACGATAAACTTCTTTGATGATATAAGCGATCCTTCCCATTTGGAGAGTAGTTTTCCTGCAAAGAATCTAAAACGAGAGTTGTACAATAGAACATATTCACCCACTTTGAATTCGCAATTTTTGGTTCTTTTATCATGCCATCTTTTAATTTTTTCTTTAAAAAATTTGGCATTTTCATATGCTTGGGTTCTCCACTCATACAACAAATTAACATCAAATAACCTATTTTCACCAGCAAGTCTGAAATCATAATTTAGTTCTTTAATTGCCCAATATGCTTTATGTTCTAGCTCAAGAGGTAAATGACATGCCTTTCCGTAAACCATTTTATAAGGGGACATACCGATAGGATTCTTATAAGCGGTTCTATAAGCCCATAATGCATCATCAAGTTTGTTAGACCAGTTTTTTCCAAATCTATTGACGGTCTTTTGCAAAATTAACTTTATTTCTCTACTGCTCAATTCAACTTGGCCACTAGTTTGAGGTTGATAGGGAGATGCAATTATATGGTTAACAACATATTTAGCAAGAAGTTTACGGAAAGCACTGTGAATAAAATGTGAACCACCATGAGTCTTTAAATATCTAGGGACCCCCAAACTCGGTGAGATCAAGATTCATATGGTAGGAATGGAATATCTTGGCCTCAACACATGAGTAGGTGGTTCCTTCTCAGAAACAGCAAGTTGGAAGTGTAGGTACGTTCTGATGGCTCTCTCCATGAATGAAGAGGAGGTGGAGGGGTATATATAGCCTCCACACAAAATATAACCATTGCACACAACTTGCCAAACTCGGTGGGATCGAATTGATAAACTTGGTCGGACCGATTCAGCAAATCTAGTGACCGTTAGGTTTTTCGGTGGGACCGACATGCAACTCGGTAGGACCGATGTGGTTAGGGTTATGGCATAACGTAATCTCGGTGAGACGGATTACACACTCGGTGAGACCGATTTTGGTAATAAGCTAACCAGAGAGTTGGTCAGGTAAACTCGGTGGGACCGATTCACTCATTTCGGTGAGACCGAAATGTTACGAAAAGGAAAGAGGAGTTTACATTGCAATATCGGTGGGACCAATCGCTCATCTCGGTGGTACCGAAACGTTACGAAGGGAAACAGAGAGATTACAATCCCATCTCGGTGAGACCGAGATCCCTATCGGTGAGACCGATTTGCCTAGGGTTTGTGGCGTTGGCTATGACATCCTAACTCGGTGGCGCCTGGTAGAAAGAATCGGTAGGGCCGAGTTTGACTTTTGGTTTAGGTCATATATGGATATGAGAAAGTAGTTGAGGGTTTTGGAGCATATCACTAAGCAATCGAGAGCAAGAAACTCATTAAGCAACACCTCATCCCTCCTTGATAGTATTGGCTTTTCCTATAGACTCAATGTGATCTTGGATCACTAAAATATAAAATGTAGAGTCTTGAGCTTTTGAGCTTAAGCCAATCCTTTTATCCTTAGAATTTTGAGGGATCCACTTTTCTCATCCATGCCATGCCATCCATTAAGCTTTTCCTGAAATATTCATCTTGGAATGATGTTAGCTCAATGAGCTATATGTTGTTAGGAATTACCAAAACCACCTAGGGATAGTTTCACTTTCAATCTCCCCCTTTTTGGTAATTGATGACAACATATAGATCAAAGCTTAGACAAATGATAATAAGAGTGAAAAACATTGTTGCTTTGAGAAGTATGTGATAAGCAAGAGCTCCCCCTAAATTTGTGCATAGTTTAAGATTTTCTTTGGACTGCAAATGCACAAGGAGTTAGGCTCATGGGTAACTCTTCCATGTCACATACATCTTGATGGAGCGCTCGAAATGATAATGATTGAATACATGCACTCATCACCAAGCAAAGTGAATGATCATATAGAGATAAAAAAGGATAATGTCATCCAACAAGCATAAATGTAGCATATGATCAAACACATGATCATCCAAGTATCACACAGACATAATGTATCTCAAACAAGCAAATAAAGTTCAACCACCAAAGCAAGAGAGAACAAGAAGCAACACTCTCTCTCGAAGCCTATGATCTATACATTTTTCTCCCCCTTTGGCAACAAGTTACCAAAAAGTTCATAGAAAATGCATAGTACTAAATCGACTCTCAGGCTTGATCTTCAGGTGGTGGTGTAGACAGAACGCCAAGGACGAAAGCATCAGTTGATGTAGATGGAGCTGGTGGAGTAGGTGCTGGAGCTGGTGGCACTGAAGCTGTAGCTGGTGCAGATGAAGTGGCTCTGGTGTCTGTCACTGGCACTGCAGCTGTTCTCTGAGCTCTAGGCACTCTGGCAAATGCATCTGTGGTTGTCTTGCCCTTCCTCTCCTACATATCATCCTGAAGCTGCTCAACAACAGACTGGATCTCAGTTACCTTCACATCCAAGTCATAGAACTTCTGCTCCATGATCATCTCCAGGCTCTCCTGGTTTCGAGTCAAGGTGGCCAGCCCCTTCTCAATCCTCAGAGTGGATGCGATCAAGTAGCCAAGTTGATCATGTTTGCTCTTCAAAAAGTACTGAGATGCCTCTTCCATTGTTGGCATCTTGGCAGCCTTCTTAGTCCTTGCCTTCTCCTTCTTAGCTTGTGCTTGCACGGAAGATGGTTCATCTTCATCCATAACCACTTGTTTGTCCTCAAAGTCTGGATAGATAGGCATATGCTCCTTATCCAACAGGTATGTGCATGTGCCCATCTTGGTGTTAGCTCCTGGATCTGTGGGGCATATCCACAACTTCTTTTCTAGTCAGCAGCTGTCCTCTTGATAGTCTCAACTATAAGACTCATGACCTTGAACTTCTGTGGCACATCAAATATGTGTAGCAAGTTTATTGCATGGCCTCTGATCATGTTGTGATCACCTGACTTGGGCAATAGAGTATGCCTGAGGATACAGTTGATGGTTGGCAGTCCTGACAGAAGATAATGTACATATCCAAACTTATGTGATTCTATTGCAGCATCTGGGATCTCCTTGTACATATGTGCCATAGAGTTGTGATCCATCTTCTTCTTGGCATAGACATCCAAGTCATCCTCTTCCTCCTTAGGTGCATTGATCATATTTTCCCATTCTTCAATAGATGATTGGTACCTTGTACCTTCAGACATCCATACTATCCTGCCATCTGGATAGAAGTGTGATGTGGAGTAGAATTGCATTATGAGCTCCTCATTCCACTTTGTGAGCTTCTGCCCAACAAAGTCTGCAACTCCACAAGCGCTGAAACTGTCATACACACCAGGATAGTGTTCCTCATTCTCCTTCATGTAGGTCCAGTCGACCCACCTCATGTCACACACTATAGGCTTCTTGTCAAGCAAAATTGTCTCACAGAAGTCCTGCTGTTCCTTGGTATGGAACCTGTAATCAACATCAGTTCTTCTTCTGGTGGCATATGGATCTGACTCTCTCCATAGCCTCAATCCTAAGTCTCTCCTGATCTTCATGTTCTCAGCTACAGGATGAGCATCATTATGATCTGGAATTTTTGGCTTCAACTTTCTCAAAATATGTGTCTCATCATCTTCTTCCTCAGCAACAATTTCAGGCATTGGAGCCTTGTTCTTCTCAGCAGCTGGAATGTTCCTAGTACTCCTCTTTGGTGCAATCTTGGGCTTGGAGGCAGCTTTGGGTGCTTCTTTGAGCTTTGATGTTGCAGCCCCTGACCTAATAGCATCACCCATAAGCTTCTAAGCCTTGGGTGCTGGTGCAGCAACCTCTTCTTCTTCCTCCTCTTCCATCATGGAAGGCTTTCCAATAACTCTGGCCATGGTCTTCTTGACCCTTTCTTTCCTGTTCTTCCCTTCTGCAGCAGTCTCTTTGGGTTCAGATTCCAAAGATGCTTGAGTGGAGGCTGTGGCTTTAGACATGGGTTGTCTTCCTGCTGGCCTTTTGGTCTTCATACCTGGCTTAGTTGCTGCAGCTGAGCTATATTCTTTCTTGAGCACCTTTTTCTTGGAAATGGCCTCATCCTCAACAGCCACATAGTCTTCATCCTCAGATTCTGAGGTTTTTTTTCGCCCCGTGGCAGCTTTGGGCAAGTTGCTTGAGTGCTCCTGCTACCCTCATCGAGAGGTGCTAGAGGGACTAGTGCCCTCACTCATTTGAATCTGCTCCTCGACTTGTTCTGGCTGTCACTCTGATCAGACATATTGCAAACACTGACTGCAGACCCTGTGAATAGATATAGATGAGATAGAGTGGATGAGCATCACAAAATACGAGGTTTTTGCAAAGAGTGAGTCAAAACTTAGTTTTAGTTTTCCACGTAAGCATTTCGATCAACCGATTTGCAAACTCGGTGATATCGAAGCAGCTTTTGAACCTAAACTAGTGAACTTCGGTCGATCCGAGTCACAGTTCATGGCACCGAGAGTGCTAGGGTTTCACAAAGTCCTGAATTCGGTCACACCGATTTGCAATTCTCGGTCAGACCAAGAATCACTTGTGCAATGGCTTTAGCCGAATCGGTGGAACCGAGTTCTGCAACTCGGTGGGTCCGAGATGGTTTTGGCGGAAACCTAACCCTAAATTTTCAATTCACTTCTAAATTATGGATTGTTTTGACTGGATAGAATAGTTTCAATCGTGGCAAGAATCATGATGAACACAATGTGCTAGGAATCGGACGGGGATAGCACTATGATCGAGTTCATACCCTAGCTTGGCGATGAACTCGCTACGGCGGCAACGGCAGAGATGAAATCCGTTGACGGCGGCGGAGACCAGCGACACGAGGCGGTGGCGGCATTAAGTCGATGATCCGAGAGACCTAGAAAGCAGAAGCGAGCTATCTTGGCGCGAAGAGGTTTGGAAAAAGTTTTCCAAATTTTACCCGTGAATATATAGCCCGACACTATCGGTGTGACCGAGTGGAACAACTTCGGTGGCACCGAGATGCATAACTGTTGATGATTACAGCAACTCGGTGTGACCGAAAGTTCAAATCGGTTGCACCGAGATTGAAAACCTAGATCGAATTAGTGATCTCAGATGACCGAAATGGAGGAATCGCTCAGACCGAAAAGCACAAAGAAGTTTTGGAAGTTTAAGTCTATGACGAATCGGGACTCAAGTGCTCCTCACACAGTGGTTCGAATCGACTTGATCAAATTTTGTGATGTAGCATGAATAGAGTTTGAGACGAGAAAAGCAAAGATAGCTAGTGAAGGTTCTTAGGCATTCTTGTCCATCCACTTGGCAAAAGAAAAAGAAACCAATCAATCAAACAACAAGTGGATGTCCTCGAATGAGTAAAATATGCAACCAACATGATCACACAATAAAATAGCAAATGAAATATGTGGCAAAGCATGCACAACAATTCTAGCATCTATCAAGCAATTGGCGATGACTAGGTCATCTATATATGAGTATATTGACTTAGGAGTTAAATGAGAACATTTGATCATAGGTCATACTCATCGTTTAAGCTCAAGTGGGGTTACCACTTTTACATAATGCATTGATGTGTTCACACCATTAGAGTTGCTTTGACTCAATTCTTAGAGTTAAGCTCCCCCTAGATGTGAGATCCCACATAGAGGGATGAACTAACCTTGGGTTTTGTCGATGATGACTTCATGTAGGTGTTGAAGATGTGGATGCTCAATGTTGATTAAGATCATTTGGAGCAATCCTTTGGAGTGAGTTGCACTTTCAATACCTACACGGGTTAGTCCCACAAGGAACAAACAAGGATATCCATAGACATAGAGTGATGCACACACAATATGATGTCTATGAAAGCATTAGATTATATTGTCCCTTGTCTTACCAAGAAGAGGGTTTGTGACTCCTTGAACTAGTGCAAGATTTGGAAGTTGATTGCACTTGTTGTTGCCAAAATGATAAGAGTGAAATATGTTGGCGGAGTCACCCTCAAGAACTCTCTAGTTCTTCTTCTCCGGGATCCACATCATCTTGATGGGAGTCCTTGGAGTTGTAGTCGTACTTGATGAAGTAGAACTTGTCGTAGTCTTGGGAACCAACTTGACCAAGGCCTTAGGAGCTTCTTCAAATGCATCAATCTCCTCTTGAAGCTTGTCCTTGCCTTTTTGCTTGTGGTCTTGTGGTGGAAGATCATCTTGAGCTTGTGCCCCCTTGAAGGAACTAGGATTATACTTCTCTTGTTGAGGAACAAACTTCGTCTTGGGATATTGATCTTCTTCCCACTCAACTCCATTGGCATTGAACTTTCGTTCAAAACCAACACCTTGGTTCTTCCGTGTCTTCCTTGCTTATGCATAATTTCTCAAATTGCTTACTCCCGTCAAGGCTCTTGTAAACACCTTTCTCTATAATTCCCTTCAATTAGCTATTTTCTTGCTCAAGTGTAACTTGGCTAAGAGAATCATTAGCGGAATCAAGAGAACTACTAGAAGCAACAACATTTGATTTAGCATGATTATTGTTACTACTAGAGGAAGAATCCTTCTTGTTTTTGTTAATGGACTTGACTTGAGGCATGTAAGTAGATAAGAGTAAACGCTTGGCAATGTAAGAAGAACTTTTCTTACGAAGATCATCATTGATTGCCTTTAAGAACTCATGCTCTTGCTCAAGATTGAGATTTTCAAAGCGTAACTTCTCATGAGTCCTTAAAAGTTCTCGATGATCTTCTAAGATAGTTTCATGAGCTAACTTAAGAGTGTTTAATTCTTTAGTTAGAATCTCAATCTTCTCCCTATCATTGTCATTCGTTTTATCTTGATTAGCATGACTAATTGACGTTTCATCATAGTATTCATCACTAGAGTTGTCAACAAGTAAATCATCATCACCTAGCAAGTCATCTTCATCACTATTGAAATCAACATACTCGGGGTGTGTTACCTTTGGGCCTTTAGCCATGAAGCATCTTCCAATTCCTTCATTAGGTGAATCAAATATGTCATAGGAGTTGGTTGACACAAGTGCTAGACCAGCAACACCTTCATCTTGAGTATAATCAGAGTCAGAGTGATAGCTTCTCTCGGAGTGATTGTCGGAGTTGAAGCCGGACACCCATTCACCAACATGAGCTTGATGTCTTCGTTTTGTGTAGCTCCTTGATGACTTGTCCCTCCTTTCCGAATCCTTGCTTCTCCAGGATGTTCTTCGTTCATAACGTTCATCTCTACTCCTCCTCTCTCTTGGTGGTGATTCCTCTCTTCTACTTCTCCTCTTGGGTGATTCTTCTCTTCTTTTGTAGGGTGCTGTACACTCATTAGAATAGTGTCCGGGTCTCCCACAATTGTAGCAATTTTGCTCTCGACTAGAAGATCTTTTGTCATTGTAGGACCTTGACTTGGAGCTTCTCTCTTTGCTTCTATTCTTGTAGAACTTGTTGAAGTTCTTCACCATTAAGCTCAATTCTTCATTGAAGGTTTGTTTCTCACTTGATGATGTGGGGGCTTCACATGAGGCTTTGTAAGCACCACTTGACTTGTTGTGAAGTTCCTCCTTATCCTTGAGTGACATCTCATGAGCAACAATTCTTCCAATGACTTCTGTTGGCTTGAGATCTTTGTAATTGGGCATCATTTGGATCAAGATGCACACGGTATCATATTTTCTGTCCAAAGCTCTTAAGATCTTCTTGATGATGAATTTGTCAGTCATCTCTTCACTTCCTAAGCCCGCAATCTCATTTGTGATAAGAGCAAGCCTAGAGTACATTTCAGCGACACCTTCACCATCCCTCATTTTGAACTTGTCAAGTTGACTTTGGAGCACATCCAACTTGGATTCCTTGACGGAGTCGGTACCTTCATGCATATCGATCAAAGTATCCCAAATTTCCTTTGCATTCTCAAGACGGCTGATTTTGTTGAATTCTTCGAGGCCCAATCCGTTGAAGAGGATATCACAAGCTTGAGCGTTGTATTGCAGCATCTTCAACTCTTCCGCACTAGGTTCACAGTTCGGTTCTCTCCCATCAAAGAATTCACCTTGCAAGCCAATACACAAAATAGCCCAAACGGCGGGGTTATGTCCAAGAATATGCATTTTCATCTGATGCTTCCAACTAGCAAAATTAGTACCATCAAAGTAAGGACCTCTACGGTGATAATTTCCCTCGCTAGACGCCATACTCTCCTAGGTTGTGAAACTAAGGCTATGAGCACCAAAAGCTATGGAAATCAAAGCAAATGGAGACCAAATGTCACATCCCTAGTTCTGGTATGACCTAGACCAGCTAGTCATTTGTGCATCATGTTTAATTTCCATTTAAATTTGAATTGGGGATTTGTGAAACCCTCAGAATCAAGGGTCCAAGAAAATGTTCATGCTGCTCTCTGAAAATATTGGGCAGAGATAAATAAACCAAACCAATATATGCAGGAGCTCATAAGTATTTATTTTGGGCATTTGGAATTAATGCATAATTATTTGCTTTGAATATATATTGTTATATATATATATATATATATATATATATATATATATATATATATATAAATATTGTCCAAAAATTATGCTGGTTGATGGGGAGCTCGAATAATACCACTAGCCCCTACAAAATTGGCATAAGTTAGTAAAATGGTTTAGTATTTTTATTAAACCAAACAAATGTCGAAAAATAGAAAATGTAAAAGGAACTTACCGGGCCACTTACATGCAGCAGGGCACTGTGCAGCCCAATGCCCAACGGGCTGGCCCACCGACTAGCAGTGCAGTCCGTCCCTTCCTCGCGCCAGAGGATGGGGGCACGCCTGCGGCGCGTCTTGACCAGCGGCGCCACGCCACCTGCCCGCTGGCCTCTCCCTTGACGCCTGGCCATCCCGAACGTCGCCACGCGCAGCCCGGACCTCTCTCACTCTCTCTCGCTCTCCCTCCTCCCCTAGACCTCTCCATCTCCCCGCGCCCGAAGCGCTGCCGCCGCCGCAGCTCACCGCCGACGCACTCCCCGCCGTCCCCTCGCCCCTTCGACGTGCCCACGAGCTCCGTGCCACCTTCCTCGTCCTCTCCGCCAAGACGTGCCTCGCCGGACGCCCCGTGGAGCCATCGCGGTCGCCTTCTTCACCTCCGGCCGCCGTGGATCTCCGTCGACGCTCGCCGCCATCAGCGCGTCCCCGAGCCCGCTGAGTTGCTCTTCCGATCCTCTGTGAGCCCCGCGTCGGTTCCCCCTTCTCCCCTGTCTCCCCGTGCGCCGTAGCCACGCACCCACTCAAGCCGAACTCCAGCCGCCGCCGCGAGCTTCGCTCCGGCGAGCTCCGGCCTCCCCAGCTCCTCCCACCTACCCCACTAGATGCGGGAGAGCACGGCTCGCCCGTGCTCCCAAAGCCGCCTCGTGGCCTGAATCACGGACGCCGCCAAGGCCCGTGAGGTCGCCGCCGACGACCCTAGCCGGCTCGACATGCGGGCTCGACAGCCGTGTGATTAGCTTAAGGCTAATCACCATTTTGCTAACCACCCCTGACACTGATAGTGGGCCCGACGCCCTCTAATCCTAATTAGACCAAATAAACCCCCCTGTTGACTAACTGATACACTGACGTGTGGCCCCCACACGTCAGATTTGACCTGGTCAGCGCCGTTGACTTGCTGACACAATGCCGACGCGGCTATTCATTTTCTAGAATTATTTCTAAACAGGAAATTCCAGAAAATGTTCAAAACTTCAAAATTTCATATAGATTCAACCGTAGCTCAGATTGAAATAATTTATATATGAAAAATTATCATAAAAATGCAATCTATCCATCAGTACCAGTTTCATGCATGAAAAACCATGTTATACCTGCTGTATAAGTGAAACACTAAAATGACTTATATAAAGAGCTTATTTTGGAGATGCATTTGAATCTTTGGTTCAAATGGACTTCATGCAAATGAATGCTAGTTGCATTAGCTCAAATAACATCACATCTTCATGCCATCTTCATGCATCATATTGTTGCATATGATTGTGTATTGATTGCGGCACTGCTCCTTCTCGATAGGTCCTGCCCGGAGACGCGTTCAGAGTACCACCGGAGGAGCAAAGGCCTCCTTGTTGATTTACCGGGCAAGCAAACCCCCTTGTTCATTCCGATACAATCCTACTCTCTCGCTCCTGCTCTCAGTTATTGCATTAGGACAACAATGATTCATCTGCTACTTTGTGCTGCGGTAGTTGAACCCATTCCTCCGCATGACCTTTCATTGCCACAAGAATAGTTGAAACCCACTAGCATGTGTAGGAGTTGATTGAGCCATGTTGTGTTCCTACCATGCTATGCCTGCTATTGCTTAGAGTTGTGTCAGGTCTGATTCATTGGGAATGAATCGGAGTGTTATGATATGTTCTGATGCTGAGAGTGAAGTGTGTGAACACGATTTGGTAAAGGTAGCGGCGAGAGGCCATGTAGGAGTACATGGTGGGTTGTCTCACTGGAACCATCCTTAAGCACTGAGTTCTATGTATGTCGTCCAATGACTCGACACTACCACACATTGGGCTCCGGCGCCCAAGCTCTCTCGACTTATTAACCAACTTGATCTCTGTCCCAGAGTCGCAACTAGTTTCGTGTTTGTAGGTAGTGCTATTTTTCATCGAGTGGCACCCGCAGGTGGGCTTGGGACAGACTAGGCACAGTGTGGCACGGTGTACCAAGTGGCACCCGGATGGTGGGCTTGGGAACCCTGCTCACATCGTTTGGGGCCGTGAGCGACACCCGCCGGATCTCCTTGCGGATGGAACCCTAATAGGCGATAAACCTGACTAGAGTCTTGTGTGGTTAGTCGGTCGTGGCCGACACCCTCGCCAAGCTTCCGCTTGAAGGTTGCCGAGATACATGACGGTATATGGCGGTAAGTGGCGAGCGTGTGTGAAGAAGTACACCCTGCAGGTTATCATGATCTATTCAATAGCCGTGTCCCGGTTATGGACTTCTTGGATGCTTACGTGGTACATAGACAACTTGAAGTGGATACTCTAAAATGCTCAAGACAAGTGTGAGTGCTATGGATGGCCTTCTCGTATGGAGACGGGATGAATCCATAGTAGTGTATTGTGTGGTGACTAGTGGACTCGTGCAGCGCCATATCACCTCAAAGAAGTTCTCGTAGTCGAGAACAGGATAGCCACGAGTCAAAGCTGGCTTGTCGCAACTAAACCCCACATTACCCTCTTGATACAAATGCATGTATAATAGGAACTAATGTAAGTATTGCTGAGTACCTTTGTACTCACGTTGTTTTATTTATGTTTTTGCAATGAGATTTCGGTCTTACTAGTAGTTCCGCTTGACTTCGACGAGTAGCTTGTTACCTCAGCTACGATCTTGTACCCTTGGGAGGGTCTTGTAGATAGTCATGCTTCTCAGCCTTTTCTTTTGTAGTTGTCTGTACTCAGACATGTAATGCTTCCGCTTGTTGCTTGTATGCTCTGAATGATGGGTCATGTGACCCCTGTTTGTATTAAATCCTATGTGGATCTTCTGAGCCTTTACCTATATGATTTTGCGTTATGTTGTGATGCGATGTTGTACAACACATACTTGCATGTTATGCGTACGTGTAACTTGTATTGCTATGTGTGGGATCTGACAACCTAGTTGTTTATCCTTGGTAGCCTCTCTTATGGGGAAATGTAGTCTAGTGCTTCCACTAAGCCATGGTAGTCTGCTACAGCCCGGTTCACCGGAGTCCTGCTAGCCCAGCTCTACCGCTCCTAACACTTGATCGGCGGCATGTGATTCACTTCGTTCGTGTTCATCCCTTCGGGAAATGTCACGCGGTGACATCCGAGTCCTGCCTAGCCTGCTACATCCCGGTTACCGGAGTCCTGTTAGCCCAAAGGCTACAGCCCGGATTCATGACGCTGCGACCGACATGCTCAATGTTGATTCATGTATGCCTGTCCCCATAAGTTAGTGCCACTTTGGGTTCACGACTAGTCATGTCGGCCCGGTTCTCTCATCATATGGATGCTAGCGACACTATCATATACGTGAGCCAAAAGGCGTAAACGGTCCCGGCCATGGTAAGGCGACACCTGGGAATACCGTGCGTGAGGCCGCAAAGTGATATGAGGTGTTACATGCTAGATCGGTGTGACTTAGAATCGGGTCCCGACAGCTTTGGTATCGAGCCTGACTGCTCAGAGGATTTCCAAGCCAACCTGGTCGAAGTTGAGTCTAGAAATGCTTTAGTTATGTAGGGGAATTGATTGTGGAAGGGAACGTAAGGCTCTTTTACTCCTTATATCTCATGCCCTTCTGATCTGAGTCGTCCTATCTTTCCTACGGGGTTAAGGAACTAGGCTTTCTCTTCTGTCTATCAGGATCACGTGTTACTACTCCATAGTCTCTTAGGATTGGTTGATCAGAGTCATATCCCAGTTCGAGTACCTCCGGTGTAGCCTGTTTAGTAATATCTCAGAACCTTTGAGTGGTGATGTTGAGTTTGGTGCTACCCCGTCTTTTGCAGAATGTCTCATTCTGAGCATTTTACTGCCGTTATGCTGCCGGAATTGCCCCAGGAGTTCGAGAGTTACTAATTTCTTGTCCTACATTTTACAGTCTGTAGTTGATGTTGATTCCGTCCTTGGTTTCGCTTCTCAGGATGTCATCAGTTAAGCGAAGTTCTGTTGCTCGTAGCCAGAACCACGGAGTTGGTAGGGATGAGGATCCTCCTGACCAGCCTTCATTGGCAGAGTTTATGTTAGAGATGGAGAGGAACAAGCGTGAGTCTAACCGCTTGTTAGCACGTATCGAGGAGAACACCGCACATCAGTTCAAAGGGTCTGCAACCATTCATGACTTCATTCGCTTGCACCCACCTACCTTTCATCATTCCATTGAGCCACTCGATGCAGATGACTGGCTCCGTAGTATCACAATCAAGCTCCGTTCTGCGAACGTAGCTGAAAGTGACAAGGTCACCTATGCTGCATACCACCTGGAAGGTCCTGCTAGTCTCTGGTGGCAGAACTATGAGGCTATGCTTCCAGCTGGCCAGATTCCTACCTGGAGAGATTTCACTGAGGCTTTTCGCGAGCATCACATTCCTGAAGCCCTCATCGATCGCAAGAGAGAAGAGTTCTGTAGTTTCATCCAGGGTAAGATGGATGTTGATGCTTACAACAGAGAGTTTGAGAACCTTGCCCGCTATGCTACAGAAGAAGTGTCCACGGACGCCAAGAAGCAGGCTAGGTTCCGGAAGGGTCGCAACCCCAAGTTGCGTCGTGATCTCCACCTACATCATTGTGATACATTCCAGGCTCTTGTGAACAAGGCCATTAATGCAGAGACAGCTCAACTCACTTACGAGGAGTCTCGTAAGCACAACCGTGATTTGGTTTCTTCCTCCGGTTCTAGTTCGCAGAAGCGCCGGATTTGGATTCCGAACTCCGCTCTTCCACCCGGTTATACACCGAGGCCATCTTGTGTGGCGCCTCACCCAGTTCAGCAGAATGCTCCACCCAGGCCTATTGGTAGACCGCTTGTCAGTGCGGGTCCACGTCCAACCTCAGGGACTTGCTTCACATGCGGGAAGCCAGGACACTATGCATGTGACTGCTCTCAAGCCAGTTATGCTCCACCCCAGCCCGAGGAGTCTGTTGGCCGTGGTAAGCCAACACGCAAGATGATCAGTGTCAAGTCACCTCCCACTGAACGTGGACGTGTGCATCACGTCTCAGCTAAAGACGCTCATGATGATCCGGATGTCGTTCTTGGTACACTCCTTGTCAACTGCCATCCAAAGATCGGGTTTTGTTCGACATCGAGCATCTCATTCCTTCATTTCTGAAAGCTATGCTAACTTGCACAACATATCATTTTGTGATATTCCCTCTCCACTAGTCATTCAAACCCCTGGATCCAAATGGCAAACTTCTAGTGTAAGCCATGGTAATGAAATCCTTGTTGACAGACTTGTATTCCTTGCCTCACTTGTAGCCCTCAAGTCTACAGATATTATCATCTTGGGTATGAACTGGATGAAAGCACATTATGCCAAGATTGATTGTTATACCAGGTCCGTTCAGCTTACACACCCATCTGGCAAGATAGTCACTGTCTCCACTAGAGTTTCAACGCGTCAGCTCTATTCTCTTAATGCCAGCCCTCTTCCAGACCTTGAAGATATCCCGTAGTCCGTGACTTTCCGGATGTCTTTCAGAGGAACTGCCAGTGTTCCACCCGACGAGATGTAGAGTTCGTCATAGATCTTATCCGTGAACCGCCCAATCTCTAGGAGACCTTACAAGATGGCACCCTTAGAACTAGCCGAGCTTAAGAAACAACTTGATGAGTCCTTGCAAAAGGGTTTCATCCATCCTAGTTCTTCTCCTTGGGCTTGCCCCGTCCTCTTCGTCTAGAAGAAGGATGGTACGGACCGGATGGTTGTAGATTATCGTCCCGTTAACTTGGTCACGATAAAGAACAAGTATCCACTCCCCAGGATCAACGACCTGTATGATCAGCTCGCTGGATCCTCAGCCTTTTCCAAGATGGATTTGAGGTTAGGCTACCACCAAATCAAGATCCGAAACGGGGACATCCCCAAGACAGCCTTTGTCACTCGTTATGGCCAGTACGAGTACACTGTCATGTCCTTTGGTCTAACCAATGCTCCAGCTACTTTCTCCCGCTTGATGAACTCGATCTTCATGGAGTACTTAGATAAGTTCGTCGTGGTTTACCTCGATGATATTCTTATTTACTCGAAGAACAAGGAAGAGCATGCCGAACATCTTAGACTTGTGCTAGAAAAACTCAGAAAGCACCGCCTTTATGCCAAGTTCTCCAAGTGTGAATTTTGGTTGCCGGTGACCTACCTAGGCCACGTAATCTCCGGTAAGGGCATTGCTGTCAATCCCTAGAGAGTTCAGGCCGCTCTTGATTGGACTCCACCTGAACCGCTAAACAAGTTAGGAGTTTCCTTGGTCTAGCCAGCTATTGTCGCCGCTTTGTTGAAAACTTCTCCAAAGTAGCCAAACCCTCACGGAACTTCTCAAGAAAGATAAAAGTTTGAGTGGTCCCCACAAAGGTGAGTACAGTTTTCGGAACTAAAAGACACCGACTTCGCCCATACTTGTGCCACCGGATTTCAAGAAAGACTTTGTTATCTCTCGCGACGCCTCACGACAGGGACTAGGTTGCATTCTTATGCAGGATCGTCATGTGATTGCCTATGCATCTCGACAATTGCATCCACATGAGTAGAATTATCCTACACATGATCTAGAGCTTGCAGCCGTAGTCTATGCACTCAAGACCTGGCGACACTACCTTCTTGGTAAACGTTGCGAGATCTACACCGATCACCAGAGTCTAAAGTATATCTTCACCCAACCAGATTTGAATCTTAGGCAAAGACGTTGGTTGGAGTTGATCTCAGATTATGATGTAGGGATTACCTACACCCCAGGCAATGCTAATGTCATGGCTGATGCGCTTAAGTCAGAATCCTATTGCAACAATCTCATGTTGCAGCAGGTCAACCACTTCTCCATGAGGAATTCGTAAGCTTAACCTTCACATTGCTCCTCACGGATTCCTTTCTACCTTGGTGGCGAAACCTACTATTGTGGATCGATCATAGAAGTCTGTATATGATACGGGAATCTCCCGAATTAAGAAAAATATCTCCAAGGGAGTAGCTGGTTGTTTCTCTATGGATGAACGAGGTGTTGTTTACTTTGGGAACCGCTTGGTGGTTCCCAAGAGTCAGCAGATGCAGCAACTGATTCTTAAGGAGGCGCATGAATCCCCTCTCACAATTCATCCCGGTAGTACTAAGATGTATCAGACCTCGCCGAGGTTCCGTGGACTAGGATGAAGAGAGAAATCGCTTAGTTTATTGCTAATCTGCGACGCTTGTCATCGCTTAAGGCAGAGCACCAAAGGCCTGGCTGCACCCTTCAGCCTTTAGCTATTCTCGAGTGGAAATGGGATAAAGTTGGTATGGATTTCATCACCGCTTTCCCAGACCAAGAAAGGGAATAACGCTATCTTCGTAGTCGCTTGATCGCCTTTCCAAAGTGGCTCACTTCCTTCCCTGCTCGAGAGAGTATCACCGCTAGTCAGCTCGCTGACTTATATATTTCTAATAGTGTCACTTCATGGTGTTCCACTAGAGATCAATTCAGACCGTGGCAGTCTTTTCACTTCTCATTTCGGGAGAGTTTCCAAACTGCCATGGGGACCCATCTTTCCTTCATGACCGCTTCCACCCTCACCGAGTGGTCGTGGAAAGGGTCAACCAAATTCTCAAGACATGCTTAGAGCTTATGTTATCTCATTCGGTATGGATTGGGAGAAATGTCTTCCTTTCGCCGAGTTTGCTTATAACAATAGCTATCAATCCAGTCTCAAGAAAGCTCCTTTTGAGATTCTCTATGGACGAAGATGTCGAACACCCTTGAACTGGTCAGAAACCAGTGAAAGACAATTCTTTGGACCGACATGATCCAGAGGCGTAAGAGCAAGTTCGCATCATTCGTGAGAATTTGAAAACAGCCCAATCTCGCTAAAATAGCCAAGATGACCGTCCATAAGGAAGTGGCTTATGAAGTTGGCGACAAGGCTTACCTTCGGGTTACTCCTCTAAAGGGTACCCATGTTTCGGTATCAAGGGCAAGTTGGCTCCTCGTTACATTGGTCCTTTTCGCATTCTCGCAAAACGAGGAGAGGTTGCCTACCAATTGGAACTACCCCCACATCTTTCCAGAGTGCATGATGTCTTCCACGTCTCTCAACTCAGGCGTTGCTTCTCGGATCCTATCCGCGGAGTGGACCACAAAACGCTTGATCTCCAAGATAACCTCACATACCGAGAGTACCCGGTTCGCATTCTTGATCAAGCAGAGCATGTTACTTGACGTCAGAACATCAAGTTTCTCAAGGTTCAGTGGTCTCATCATTCCGAGAGAGAAGCTACTTGGGAGCGAGAAGATCGTCTTCGACTGGAGTACCCCGCTTTCTTTCCGTCGACCCCTGAAACTCGGGACGAGATTCTTTCAAGTGGTGGTGAGTTGTCACATCCCTAGTTCTGGTATGACCTAGACCAGCTAGTCATTTGTGCATCATGTTTAATTTCCATTTCAATTTTGAATTGGGGATTTGTGAAACCCTCAGAATCATTTCTGGAAATGACCTACATAAAAATTGCTCCAAAAGGTTCCAAGAAAATGTTCATGCTTCTCTCTAAAAATATTGGGCAGAGATAAATAAATCAAACCAATATATGCAGGAGCTCATAAGTATTTATTTTGGGCATTTGGAATTAATGCATAATTATTTGCTTTGGATATATATTGTTATATATATAATATTGTCCAAAAATTATGCTGGTTGATGGGGAGCTCTGGAATAATACGACTAGCCCCTACAAAAATTGGCATAAGTTAGTAAAATGGTTTAGTATTTTTATTAAACCAAACAAATGTCAGAAAAATAGAAAACAGAAAAGGAACTTACCTGGCCACTTACTGCAGCAGCCGGGCACTGCAGGCAGCCGGCACCTGCAGCCCAATGCCCAACGGTTGGCTCACCCGACCGGCAAGGCAGTCGTCCCCTTCTCAAGCGCCAGAGGATAGGGGCACGCGCCGCGCCAAGCGTGGCCACGCTGGGCCCAGCCACGCCACCTGCCTTCTGGCCTCTCCTCGACGCTCGCCATCCTTAACTCGCCACGCGCAGCCCGGACCTCTCTCTCTCTCTCGCTCTCCCTCCTCCCTAGATCTCTCCTCTCCCAGCTTCCCGCACACCGCCGCCGCAGCTCACCGCCGACGCGCTCCCGCCGTCCCCTCGCCCCTCCGACGTGCCCACGAAGCCAGGCCACCTTCCTCGCCCTCTCCGCTGCCGCAGTTTCGCGGACGCCCGTGGAGCCATCGTCGCCGCTTTCTTCACCTCCACCCGCCGTGGATCTCCATCGACGCTTCAGCCTGCCGTCGCCGCGCCCCGAGCCCGCTGAGCTGCTCTTCCGGTCCTCTCAGGAGCCCGTGTCGGTTCCCCTTCTCCTCGTCTCCCGTGCGCCAGAAGCGCACCCTCTCAAGCCGAACTCCGCCGCGCCGCCCATGAAGCCAGCCCGCGCGAAGCTCCGCCTCCCTAGCTCCTCCCACCTACCCCACTAGATGCGAGAGAGCACGAGCTACGCCCCGGTGCTCCCAGCCGCCCCCGTGGCCTGAATCGCGGACACCGCCGCGTCCAGAGGTCGCCGCCGACGGCCCTAGCCGGCCTGACATGCGGGCCCGACCAGCCAGGTGATTAGCTTAAGGCTAATCACCATTTTGCTAACCACCCCTGACACTAACAGTGGGCCCGGCGCCCTCTAATCCTAATTAGACCAAATAAACCCCCCTGTTAACTAACTAAGACACTGACGTGTGGCCCCCACACGTCAGATTTGACCTAGTCAGCGCCGTTGACTTGCTGACGCAACTATTCATTTTCTGGAATTATTTCTAAACAGGAAATTCCAGAAAATGTTCAAAACTTCAAAAATTCATATAAATTCAACCGTAGCTCAGATTCAAATAATTTATATATGAAAAAATATCAGAAAAATGCAATCTATCCATCTGTACCAGTTTCATGCATGAAAAGCCAAGTTATACCTGCTGTATAAGTGAAACACTGAAATGGCTTATATAAAGAGCTTATTTTGGAGATGCATTTGAATCTTTGGTTCAAATGGACTTCATGCAAATGAATGCTAGTTGCATTAGCTCAAATAACATCACATCTTCATGCCATCTTAATGCATCATATTGTTGCATATGATTGTGTATTGATTGCGGCACTGCTCCTTCTCGATAGGTCCCGCCCGAGACGCTCCAGAGTACTGCCGAGGAGCAAAGGCTCCTTGTTGATTTACCGGGCAAGCAAACCCCTTTTTCATTCCGATACAATCCTACTCTCTCGCTCCTGCTCACGCTTATTGCATTAGGACAACAACGATTCATCTGCTACTTTATGTCATGCGGTAGTTGAACCCATTCCTCTGCGCATGACCACATTGCCACAATAAATAGTTGAAACCCACTAGCATGTGTAGGAGTTGATTGAGCCATGTTGTGTTCCTACCATGCTATGCCTGCTATTGCTTAGAGTTGTGTCGTATGATTCATTGGGAATGAATCGGAGTGTTACGATATGTTCGATGTTTGAGAGTGAAGTGTGTGAACACGATTTGGTAAAGGTAGCGGTGAGAGGCCATGTAGGAGTACATGGTGGGTTGTCTCACCGGAACCGCCCTAAGCATGAAGTTCTATGTATGTCGTCCAATGACTCGATACTACCACACATTGGGCTCCGGCGCCCAAGCTCTCTTGACTTATTAACCAACTTGATCTTTGTCCAGAGTCGCAACTAGTTTCGTGTTTGTAGGTAGTGCTATTTTTCATCGAGTGGCACCCGCAGGTGGGCTTGGGACAGACTAGGCACAGTGGCACGGTGTACCAAGTGGCACCCGGATGGTGGGCTTGGGAACCCTGCTCACATCGTTTGGGGCCGGAGCGACACCCGGCCGGATCTCCTTGCGGATGGAACCCGATTAGGCGATAAACCTGGACTAGAGTCTTGTGTGGTTAGTCGTCGTGGCCGACACCCTCGCCAAAGCTTCCGCTTGAAGGTTGCCGAGATACATGACGGTATATGGCGGTAAGTGGCGAGAGCGTGTGTGAAGAAGTACACCCCTGCAGGGTTATCATGATCTATTCGAATAGCCGTGTCCTCGGTTATGGACTTCTTGGATGCTTACGTGGTACATAGACAACTTGAAGTGGATACTCTAAAATGCTCAAGACAAGTGTGAGTACTATGGATGGCCTTCTCGTATGGAGACGGGGATGAATACATAGTAGTGTATTGTGTGGTGACTAGTGGACTCGTGTGCGCCATATCACCTCAAAGAAGTTCTCGTAGTCGTAGAACAGGATAGCCACAGAGTCAAAGCTGGCTTGCTGCAACTAAACCCCACATTACCCTCTTGATACAAATGCATGTATAATAGGAACTGATGTAAGTCTTGCTGAGTACCTTTGTACTCACGTTGCTTTATTTATGTTTTTGCAGCGGAGATTTCGGTCTTACTAGTAGTTCCGCTTGGACTTCGACGAGTAGCTTGTTACCTCAGCTACGATCTTGTACCCTTGGGTGGGTCTTGTAGATAGTCAGGCTTCTCAGCCTTTTTCTTTTGTAGTTATCTGTACTCAGACATGTAATGCTTCCGCTTGTTGCTTGTATGCTCTGAATGATGGTTCATGTGACCCCTGTTTGTATTAAATGCTATGTGGCTCTTCTGAGCCTTTACCTTTATGAGTTTGCGTTATGTTGTGATGCCATGTTGTACAGCACATTCTTGCATGTTATGCGTACGTGTAACTTGTATTGCTATGTGGGATCCGACAACCTAGTTGTTTATCCTTGGTAGCCTCTCTTATGGGGAAATGTAGTCTAGTGCTTCCATCGAGCCATGGTAGTCTGCTACAGCCCGGTTCACCGAGTCTTGCTAGCCCGGCAAGACTATGCTCCGAACACTTGATCGGCCGGCATGTGATTCACTTCTCCTCGTATCTCGTCCCTTCGGGAAATGTCACGCGGTGACATCCGAGTCTGCCTAGCCTGCTACAGCCCGGTTACCGGAGTCCTGTTAGCCCAAAGGTTATAGCCCGGATTCGCACGCTGGCGACCGACATGCTCGATGTTGATTCATGTATGCCTGTCCCCATAAGTTAGTGCCACTTTGGGTTCACGACTAGTCATGTCGGCCCGGTTCTCATCATATGGATGCTAGCGACACTATCATATACGTGAGCCAAAAGGCATAAACGGTCCCGGGCCATGGTAAGGCGACACCCGTGGGAATACCGTGCGTGAGGCCGCAAAGTGATATGAGGTGTTACAGGCTAGATCGGTGTGACTTAGAATCGGGGTCCCGACACCAAAGCTCTGATACCACTTGTAGGATCGAAAGTATGTCTAGAGGGGGGGGGGTGATTAGACTACTTGACCAAATAAAAACTTATCCTTTTCCCAATTTTATTCTTTGGCAGATTTTAGCTATCTTAGCACAAGTCAAGCAATCTTAACACAATTCAAGCAAGCATGCAAAGAGTATATGAGCAGCGGAAAGTAAAGCATGCAACTTTCAAGAAATGTAAAGGGAAGGGTTTGGAGAATTCAAATGCAATTGGAGACACAGATGTTTTTGTCGTGGTTTCGATAGGTGGTGCTATCGTACATCCACGTTGATGGAGACTTCAACACACAAAGGGTAACAGTTGCGCGAGTCCACGGAGGGCTCCACCCACGAAGGGTCCATGAAGAAGCAACCTTGTCTATCCCACCATGGTCGTCGCCCACGAAGGACTTGCCTCACTAGCGGTAGATCTTCACGAAGTAGGCGATCTCCTTGCCCTTACAAACTCCTTGGTTCAACTCCACAATCTTGTCGGAGGCTCCCAAGTGACACCTAGCCAATCTAGGAGACACCACACTCCAAGAAGTAACAAATGGTGTGTTGATGATGAACTCCTTGCTCTTGTGCTTCAAATGATAGTCTCCCCAACACTCAACTCTCTCACGGGATTTGGATTTGGTGGAAAGAAGATTTGAGTGGAAAGCAACTTGGGGAAGGCTAGAGATCAAGATTCATATGGTAGGAATGGAATATCTTGGCCTCAACACATGAGTAGGTGGTTCCTTCTCGAAACAGACAAGTTGGAAGTGTAGGTTCGATTCGATGGCTCTCTCCACGAATGAAGAGGAGGTGGAGGGGTATATAGCCTCCACACAAAATCTAACCGTTACACACAACTTGCCAAACTCGGTGGGACTGAATTGATAAACTCGGTCGGACCGACTCAGCAAATCTAGTGACCGTTAGGTTTTTCGGTGGGACTGACATGCAACTCGGTTGTACCGATGTGGTTAGGGTTAGGGCATAACGTGATCTCGGTGAGACCGATTACACAAAATCGGTGAGACCGATTTTGGTAATAAGCTAGCCAGAGAGTTGGTCAGGTAAACTCGGTGGGACCGGTTCGCTCATTTCGGTGAGACCGAAATGTTACGAAAAGGAAACAGGGAGTTTACATTGCAATCTCGGTGGTACCAAAACGTTATGAAGGGGAACAGAGAGATTACAATCCCATCTCGGTGAAACCGAGATCCCTATCGGTGAGACCGGTTTTCCTAGGGTTTGTGGCAGTGGCTATGACATCTGAACTCGGTGGCGCCGGGTAGAAAGAATCGGTAGGGCCGAGTTTGACTTTTAGTTTAGGTCATATGTGGATATGAGAAAGTAGTTGAGGGTTTTGGAGCATATCACTAAGCACTGTAGAGCAAGAAACTCATTAAGCAACACCTCATCCCTCCTTGATAGTATTGGCTTTTCCTATAGACTCAATGTGATCTTGGATCACTAAAATATAAAATGTATAGTCTTGAGATTTTTAGCTTGAGCCAATCCTTTTATCCTTAGCATTTTGAGGGATCCACTTTTCTCATCCATGCCATGCCATCCATTGAGCTTTTCCTGAAATATTCATCTTGGAATGATGTTAGCTCAATGAGCTATATATTGTTAGGAATTACCAAAACCACCTAGGGATAGTTGCACTTTCAAAATCCTCGCAAAGGTTTGTTCCATTCCGAGAACTTTTATTTCTGCACAAAAACAACACCATGGTAGTTCTGCTGAAAACAGCGTCAGTCCGGGTTAGTTTCAAATCATGCAAATTAGAGTCCAAAACAAGTGGAATAGCGTTAGCAAAAGTAGATACGTCAGAGACGTATCAACTCCCCCAAGCTTAAACCTTTGCTTGTCCTCAAGCAATCCAGTTGATAAACTGAAAGTGAAAAAGAAAAACTTTTACGAACTCTCTTGCTCTTGTTTGCATAAATAATATTAAACAACACCTAGGTTTTCAGCCAATATTATAACTAACCATGCTGACAATAACTCTTAAAAATTATATTAACTCATATCAATGAAATAATCAGCCAGCGAGCAATAATAAGATATCTCAAACAACAACATGTTTTCAAAACGACCATGATATAATATGACAATAGTGGTATCTTGCTAGCCCTTTCTGAGACCACAAAACATAAATGGAGAGCACCTCCAAAGTTCAAGCAGCGACTAAACATTGTAATTCATGGTAGAAAATATCCAGTCATGATGCACCCAACATTAGCTACACACAATGCATCAGCATGATAGCAGTGCTCTCAGGTTCTGGCGCTTATTTTAGAAGGTGATGACACAACATAAAAGTATATAGATAGTCCCTTCATAGAGGGAAGCAGTGATTTGCAGCGGTGCCAGAGCTCAAGTTTTTAAAACATAGGTAAATGATATTTTGAGAAATGCACCCTTCTTGTTTACTTCGCGACCATCAGTTATCAATATCTTCCATGCTAAAAAAATTAGTGGCGGTTCCCAAGTGATAAAGTAAAGGTTATTACTCTGTGGGAGTTTTTGTTTTATTTTTTGTAAGCTCAATTCTTTTTGCAGTTTGGGACTGGGCATCCCTATTACCGGCCTCTTCTCGTGCGACGGCGAGTGAATAAACACTCAACCTGAGAATAACCCGCTTAGCATGGAAGATACCAACTACCTCCTGTCGTTCTATGAACAATCCAGGCACACGAAAATGATATTTATTTGAAGTTTTTAGAGGTGGCACATGCAAATTTACTTAGAACGGCAAGGTAATACCGCATATACGTAGATATGGTGGACTCATCTGGAATAACTTTGGTTCAAGGTTTTTGATGCACAAGCAGAATTCTCACTTAGTACAGGCGAAGGCTAGCAATTAGGTTGAGAAGCGGCCAGCTAGAGAGCAACAACGGTCATGAACATGCATTATGCATAAGTAACATTGGACACTAGCATGAGTAGGATATCAACACCATGAACATAAATATCATAGAGGCTATGTTGGTTTTGATTCAACTACATGCATGAACATGTGCCAAATCAAGCCACTCGAACATTCAGAGGAGGATACCATATCATCATACTACATCACAATCATTTTAACACAATGTTGACATCCAAGATAAATCATTATCCACTCCTAGCTACTTATGCATGGCATGAGAAACTATTATCTCTAATTGTCATTGGAAACATGTTTAATCATAATGGGCTCAATCATGGATACTAGGTTAAACATATTTACAAAAAATAGAACAAGTCGAGTTCATACCCGTTTCTCTCTGCCACAGCCAGTTCATCAAATATCGTCATTACTGCCTTTCACTTGCACGACCGAATGATATGAAAAAATAATAATAGTGCAAGAGTGCCATGGAGTAAGTTGGAATCTGCAAGCATTTTATTCAACAGGAGAAGACAAGGTAAAATGGACTCTTTGTTAGATTAACAATTATGCCTATGAGAGGCACTCAACATTTTCATCATGGTCTTCTCCTTGGTACGACTCGATAAAAGAAAAGAAATTCAGAGAAACACACTAAAATATTTTTGGATTTTTTGTTTTTTCTTAAGCAAGCAAATAAAAGGGAAAAACAAAACGAGAAAAACTATTTACATGGGAAAGCTCCCAACAAGCAAAAGAAGAACAAGGAAATCTTTTCGGGTTTTCTTTTAAGATATTACAACTAATTACACTATAAAGATAAATCGAAAAGAAACAAGTAACATATTTTTGGATTTTCTCAAAGTTTTTCAAACACACAAGAAGAAAGCAAGAAAATAAATTTAACATGGATAATACAATGAAAAAGTGTGAACACCGACAATTTGAGTGAAATGTGTGAACATGAATGTAATGTCCGTGGGAATACATACTCCCCCAAGCTTAGGCTTTTTGGCCTAACTTGGTAATCAATAGTCAAAGAAACCATGGGGTCCTACGTCGAAATCCTGTGGAGCGGGTGCCTGTGGATCCCACTGCTGAGGCTCCGCCTATGCTGCAGCTAGGTTGTTCCGATAGGCGACGATGTCCGCACACATAATCCTGTATCCGCCCTGGCAATAGGATCAAACAAAGCAGGTGCAGGTAATGGAATAATATCACGAGTTTTCACACTAAAAACCAGGTTATACAGAATAGGGATGTTAGGATAGTCGACAGCAATAAACTGGTGGTATTCCATAGCGGCGCGATCTAGGTGTACCTTGGGCAAAGGATAATCATGCTGCGTATCTGAATGTTATAGCGATTAGCCAAGCGAGTAGCGTAAATACCACCGTGTATTTTGCCCTTGGATTTATTAATGTGGAGGCGACATGCCACAATAGCTCCCAAGCTATAAGTGGTGTCGCCTTGGAGTGCATGTTGTAAAACAGCAAGGTCTGGGGCACTGAGTGCGCCCACCTTCTCTCTAGCAAGCAAGCACTTTGCAATGAATAAAGCAAAATAATGAACGGTAGGAAAATGCAAGCTAGTAGCGGTGACACTTGACACACCTCTCTCATCCCCTACAGACAGAGTGTGATAAAAGCCTTCAAAGTCTGCAGGCCTAGCTCTGCTAAACTCCCATCGGAAGGGATCAAGCATATGTCACAAAATTCAGTAAGCGGTATCTGATGGGGTTCAGCGTATAAGTTAAACCGCACCCCAGGGGGATTATTCCTAGGAATAAAATTAAAACTTTGCAGAAAGGAATTTTTGAGGAGATAATACTATTCACATTCATATGCGATGAAGTCGGTTAGGCCGGCATTAGCAGCATGTTGCGTAAACTCCTGAGGATTCCGGCCCCTTCCATGAATGGGTTATGCGGCCATTCGCATGGCCGTATCTCCGCCATTCTTCGGGTATGGAGATCACTGTCATATGACTCCTCAATAACTCCCTTGGAGTTCTTCTTGGAAGAAAACTTCCTAAAGATACTCATCTTTTTCCTATGAACAAAATTCTGAAATGTTTAGTCCACAAAATTTTTCTCAATAAAAATTCATAAGATTGATAGCAACTACTCATAGCAAAGCATAGAGGCCATAACAAGCATTCAAACTACTTAGAACTCTAAGAATTAAACATGCAAGCTCATCTACAGTAGCACCATGAGTAGCTAAAAATTCAAAATATAAACCACTAAAGCAAAAACTAATTGGACAAACGGATGAGTCACATACCAAGCAATAATCCCCTGAAACAGTTTCGGAAACGGAGCTTCGAGCAAAGAGATCGAAATCCACGGGTTTGAGAGCAAGAACACGAGAGAGAGAGAGAGAGAGAGAGAGAGAGAGAGAGAGAGAGAGAGAGAGAGAGAGAGAGAGAGAGAGAGAGAGAGATCAACAGTGAATTTTCCGGAGGTAGGTGGTGAAGTGGGATGAAGAGACGAGTGAGGGGCCCACATGGGGACCATAACCCACCAGGGCGCGCCTGGGGGTCCTGGTGCGCCCAGGTGGGTTGTGCCCACCTGGTGCACCTCCCTATGATATTAATTGGACAAAAAATTCTTAAATATTCAGAAAAAAATTGTATTAAATTTTCATAGCATTCTGAGAACTTTTATTTTTGGGTCATTTTTTATTGCACGGGAAATTCAGAAAACAGATAAAACATGGCATTTTATTTTATTTAACTAATGAAAACAGAGAAAAAAAGGTAGGGACAGAAGTTAGTGCTCACTAAATTAATCAACTTCATACCTCTAAAAAATGATCCATTAATTAGGTTGATCAAGTCTTATTAACAACCACTTCCGATTAGCATGAAACCGAAGAACTTTCGTAAATCACTAAGTTACCTCAACGGGGATATGAATGTCCCCAACAATAAGCATTTCATATTTCTTTTTGACAGTAGGTAGAGGTAGTTGAAAACTTCTAATAGTGATTGTCGGAGATTTTTCAATAACATTAATACCATTCACTTGGAATTGTTTCTTCGGAAAGTGCACTGTATGCTCATTACCATTGATATGGAAGGTGACCTTGCTTTTATTGCAATAAAAAACAGCCCCTGCAGTATTCAAGAAGGGTCTACCAAGGATAATCGACATGTTGTCGTCCTCGGGCATCTCAAGTATAACAAAGTCAGTCAAAATAGTAACGTTAGCAACAACAGTGAGCACATCACTACAAAAAAAGACACATGCGTGACATTTCGGGGCGAACAATTTTTTTCCTGTCATACTCATGACAGTTCTATGACAATAATTCACTACTAGGGAAAACCCTATACACAGAATCTTACCAGCAGCGCGCTTTAAAATAAGGCGTTGCTGCTACGTAGCAGTAGCGCGCGCAAACAAAACTCGTTGCTGAAATAAATATAGCAGTAGCGCACCCGCTCAAACACGCGCTACTGCTATAATTCCCACGACGCCGCCGCGAGGCTAGTTCTAGCAGCAACGTGTTATCACGAGGAGCGCTACTGCTAGGGAAGCTAGCAGAAGCGCGTTTCACCAATAAGCGCTACTGCTAGGTTTACTACAAAAATTTAGTCCCACCTCGCTCCGTGAAGAGAGTTTCTACCACCTTAAATATGTTACTTCTCAAACTTTGACAAGCACTCGATCTTCATTGAACTCTATGTGTAGAATTTGTGGCCGCAATAAGAGTCTTCACCGGTTCCTAAACCGGTGAAGACTCATATTGACAAATCAGATTGTACACAAAAAGATCGTTGATGATCATGTATTTTTGATGTCTATTTTTACATGCTGACACATAGAAGTAGCACGTTCTTTCGGAAAGGCGCTACTGCTAGGTAGTTTAGCAGTAGCGCCTTTCTCTATAGCGCGCTACTGCTAAGACATTCCATCTCCCACCCCACCCCCCCCCCTATCCGATCCACTCACACTCACACACTCTGGATCTCGAGCCGGTCCTCCCCCATCGCCCCTATGCGCCGCCGTCACCTCCTCCTCCTCGCTGGACTAGGTACCAGCCTCCTTCTCCGTCCTCCCTCCACTCGCCGCTGGCCGGACCCTCCTCGCTCCGCCTTCCTCCTCCGTCCTCCCTCCACTCGCCGCCGGCCGGCCCCTACTCGCTCCGCCTTCATCCTCCGTCCTCCCTCCACTCGCCGCCAGCCGGCCCCTCCTCGCTCCGCCTTCCTGCTTCCTGCTACATTTTGATTTAGTAGGCTAGTTCATATGCAACATTTTGATTTAGTTGATATGATTTAGTTAATTTAGTAGGCTAGTTGATTTAGTTGATTTAGAACATTTTGATGTAGTTGATTCAGTAGGCTAGTTGATTTAGTAGGCTAGTTGATTTAGTATGCACCATTTTATTGTTATTTTTTCTATACATGGATAGGTAGATGCTTTTGTTTCTTTGTAATAAGTTATTTTTTGGCAAAATGTAGGTGCCAATTTAGTTAAATTTGCCACTTGTTTTTTTAATCAATTATCTTAGGCAATAGGGGGCCAAATTAGATGAAATGTCTTGGTAGGCGGTACCCTGATTTGGTAGATATTTTTGAAAAGTTTTTTCGGCAATAGGTGCCACCGAAATGCTTTGGTAGGTGGTACCTTGTCATCTATTATGTTACTAGATCTTAGGATTATCATTGTCCATCAAATTGCTTCTCGCAGAAAAACCAGAAATATCACATGCTACTGTTTTTCTTTCCTGTGAAGTGGATCGTTAATCCTTTGCTCATATTGCTTTAGGAAAATGGCGCCACCACCACCACCACCACTATGTCGACTGTGCAAGTAAAAGGTGCGCCAGCAGCCTTGCAACTGGCAAGCTGTTCGGCATCTACTTCCAGCCGAGTCTTCGTCGTGCGGAGGTAATAAATTAGATGAAATGTAACAACTATTTTATTTTTAGTGTTGGCGTTACTGCATTGTGTCAGTTTTTTACACAGATCGTCACATGCAATGTGTGGTTGAAATTCAACAAGGTGACAGGAGACATTGTGACATTTGAGGCTCCTGGGGGCCGTACACTATGGAGGTAGAGAAAGGACGCAATATTTCGCAGATTGGAGGAGATGGGTGGGCCCGTTTCCTCGCCCGCATGCGTCTTACTGGTGATGAGTTGATCAGCTTCTCCTTCAGAGCAGAAAGACCCAAGCTGGCTGTCATTTATCTCAACCTGGTGGAAGATGATGAAGATGACGAAGATGATGAAGATAACGAAGATGATGAAGATGGCGAAGATGATGAAGATAATGAGGACCCACTCGATGAAGATGATGAGAACCCACTTCATGAAGCCATCGTAGCTCAAAGAATGAGTCTGAGCGAGGAGGAGGTGTGCAACCTATGGGACATAATTCCGCCACGTGATGACTTTGTCGGGGTGCCATTCGTGACCCGCCTGACAAGTACCATGGTTGATCGGCATGCAATGGTATCTTATACTGACTGTAGTAATTTGATGATATATATATGCTTTATTGTTATACTTAAAAATGCAAATTATCCGATGATATGCTTTGTGGAATCTAGTCGATGATATGCTTTAGTGTAGAGTCTGATCACATGCTTATTAGTAGAATTCATGATTAATTAGTACAAATGAATAGTACTATGTCTTTTGATAGTGTAGAAATCTAGACTTAATAGAAATATATTTGCAAGAGTATGTGCGAGGCTATTTATTAATTGATATGTTTTTCTTATTCAGAAATTGCCAAAGAACCTATCTGTGAGTTGTGGTATCGAGCCTGATGAAGAAGGCTCACCTGGACTCACGCCTTACCGCAAGGGGCTCCGCCACCACCTGTACTTACCTCATGGACACGCATTTGGTCGCACACACTTAAACTCGGTTGGGTGGAAGAGATTCCTCGTTGGCAAGAATCTTCGTGTTGGACAGGCCATCCTAATTACTATCAGGAACACCCACCGCCCAGGCTTGAGGATGATGATCGTCGTCGATATCATCTAGAACTACATATGTGTGTGTGGCTATATCATCTAGAACTACATATGATGACTGTCGTCGATATCATGTAGAACTACATATGATGATCGTCATCGATATCATCTAGAACTACATATGATGACCGTCGTCGATATCACCTAGTACTGCTTGAGGATGCACGTTCAGTATATATGAAATTGTTATCTAGTACTAAAACCACGACGAGTAATTTGGAACCGAGGGAATACTACCTAGTACCTATAATGCTTTATGAAATTGATATCTAGTACTACCTAGTATCTGGAAATTGCAGTTTATTGAATCTGAAACGGGGTGGAAATGATGAAAGATATAGCAGTAGCGCGGGGCTAGGAAATCGCTACAGCTAACTAATAGTAGCGCGTTCCAAAAAAGCGTTGCTGATATAGTCAATAGTAGTAGCACGGGTATAGACCGCGCTACTACTAACAGTTAGCTGTAGCACCTTATTGGTAGCGCAGCTGCCCGCGCTGCTGATAGCGTCAAAACCCGCGCTACTACTAGGGTTTTCCCTAGTAGTGATTGTGACAAAACTTGGTATCATCATAGATGCGGTGGGGTCCTACTTCTATGACAAAAAATCATGACAGAAAATGGGCTTTTCGTCCTGGGCGGGCCGGAGACGCAGCTGCAAGACATTCTTTCGGCCGTCCATGACGGAAAAAACCGTGGTAGAAGCGAGGGCGAGGAAAATATCGGGGAGTTCCCGGTTACGGTTGCTGGTCGGGGGCCGAGCGATGCGCGTTTCTCTCGTACGTACATGCGTGTGGGTGAGGCGTTGCGCTCTAACTGAACCCGACCGAGGCGTTGGGCTCTAACTGAACCCGAGCGATTGCACTGCAGGCTACGCATTACTGAACCCGAACGTTCGATCGATCCCTTGCTGTTAATTGAACCCGAGTGATTCCTTCGCTACTGCTGCTAACTGAAGCCGATCGAACACTGCTGCTTCCTTCCCTTGATGAACAGTGAGCGTTGTTGAGGGGGTTTGGATGAATACTTCCCGGTGGGGGTTCGATGAACAGGACCCCGTGGTAGCAGAGGCCGTTGCCGCTGGATGAACAGTACCCTGATCGATCGAGCTGGCGGATGAACAGGGCCATATGGAGGGCTGGATGAACAGGACCCCGTGGAGGGCTGGTTGAACAGTAGCTGGTGGAGGGTTGGTTGAACAGTAGCCGGTGGAGGGCTGGATGAACAATAGCCCGTGGAGGGGTGGTTGAACAGGACCCCATGGAGAGGGTTGGTTGAATAGTAGCCGATGGAGGCTGGATGAACAGGAGCCCATGGATGAACATTCGCAGGTGGAGGCTGGAGGAGGTCGACGATGGATGAACAGTAGCCCGTGGAGGCAGTCGAAGGTGGAGATGAACAGTATCCCATGGAGTCCCGTTTTGCGGTATGCCACACCCCTCCCGATGAACAGGAGCCCCGTTTCAACTGTAGCACTCCAATACAAGTCTGTTTCCTCCGTTTTGTGGTACGCCACACCCTTCCCGATCAACAGGACCCCGTTTCCACCATAGGAGGCCCGTTTCCTCCGTTTTGCGGTATGCCAGACCCCTCTTAATGAACAGGATCCCGTTTCCACCGTGGCCGGTGATAATCCCCAAGTGCAGGGAATCATCGTAGCAATTCCCAAAGGTGGAAGTGATAAGTATGGAGTGTCGAACCCATAAGGAGCTAAAGGTAAGATCAATATTCTTTGAAGTCCTATCTGCCACTGATACGACTCTACGTACACCGAACATTTGCTTCCAACTAGAAACGAGAAATAAAACTACATTGTGGGTATGAAGAGGATAACTTTGCATGATATCGGAGAGATAAAACATAAAAGCAGGTGTTGTTATCATAAAGTTAGAATATATTACTAAATATTATAAATAGCGAGTGTGGAATAATGATGGATTGGTGTGCGGAATTATCCTAGACAATTGTTAACAAGACCGGTAGTCGTCATTGCAATTTCATATGAGGGAGAGGCATAAGCTAACATACTTTCTCTTATGATTGGAACTCTAGCAAGCATCCGCAACTACTAAAGATCATTAAGGTAAACCCAACCATAGCATTAAAGCATCAAGTCCCCTTTATCACATATGCCAGAACCCCCTTACTCGGTTTATGCTTCTGTCACTCAAGCAACCCACTATAAGCGAATCATGAAAGTATTGCAACAACCTACGGCGGGAATCCCTCACGCTTGCGCGACACGGAGGGCACAATAGGACAGCACCAAAATAAAACATACAACTCGTACCAATCTAGATCATCAATCAACCCAAAGACAAAGGATATCTACTCATAACATCATAGGATGGCAACACATCATTGGATAATAATATGTGGCATAAAGCACCATGTTCAAGTAGGGATTACAGCGGGGTGCGGGAGAATGGACCGCGTAAAATAGATGATGATGGTGATGTTGATGAAGACGATCACCGCAGTGATGATTCCCCTCCGGATGGCACTCCGGCGCCACCGGGAGAGAGGAGGAGAGGTTCTCCCCCTTGTACTTCCTCCTCCATGGCATCCCCCTAGATGGGGAGAGGTTCTCTCTCTGGTCATTGGCCTTCATGGTGATGATGGCCCCTTCGGGATCGTCCTCCATGGCCTCCGGTGATGATGACCCTCTCCGGCAGGGTGCCAGAGAGGGCCTAGATTGATTTCTCGTGGCTATGGAGGCTTGCGGCGGCGGAACTTCCGATCTAGGTTATTTTCTGGAGGTTTCTGTATTTATAGGAATTTTTCGCATAGGTCTCACGTCAGGGGGGTCTCCGAGTCATCCACGAGATAGGGGCCCATGCCCAGGGGGGTGGGCGCGCCCCCCACCCTCGTGGACAGCCCGGGACTCTTCTGTCCCAACTCTTTTACTCCGGGGGCTTCTTTTGGTCCATAAAAAATCATCAAAAATTGGCACGTCAATTGGACTCCGTTTGGTATTCCTTTTCTGCGATACTCAAAAACAAGGAAAAACAGAAACTGGCACTGGGCTCTAGGTTAATAGGATAGTCCCAAAAATCATATAAAATATCATATAAATGCATATAAAACATCTAAGATAGATAATATAATTGCATGAATACTTCATAAATTATAGATACGTTGGAGACGTATCAGCATCCCCAAGCTTAATTCCTGCTCGTCCTCGAGTTGGTAAATGATAAAAGAGATAATTTATGAAGTGTGAATGCTAGCAGGTGCACAAGTTTGATCAATGATAATTTCAATCACCTTTTCTAGCATCATTGTATGTCATAACAATAGCTCATCTCATAAAACTTTTCATGATCAAGTAACAAGCTATTCACATGTTAAAGTATAGATCATAAACTTTCTTGAAAACTAACAAACAATGCTCTTAGTCATCAAACAATTGCAATTTATCTTATTTTTAGGAAGGGTCTATGTAAGAGATTTGATTCAGCAAACTCCACATACTCAACTATCATTTAATGTTTCACAATTTCTAACACTCATGTGATATTTATGGGTTCAAAGTTTTAATCGTATTACGAGAAAGATAGGGCTTATAGTTTCGCCTCCCAACCTTTTACCTCAAGGGTAATGTCAACAATAATAATTTATGAAAACTTATATCCAAGTGGATATATATATATATATATATATATATATATATATATATATATATATATATATATATATATATATATATATATATATATATATATATATATATATCCTGATCGCACCAACACAAAGCGCAGTCCAAATGAAAAAGTGTAAAAAGGAAAGGTGATGATCACCATGACTCTTGTATAAGGGTAGAAGATAAAAGTTAGGCCCTTCGCAGAGGGAAGCAGAGGTTGTCATGCACTTTTATGGTTGGACGCACAAAATCTTAATGCAAAAGAACGTCACTTTATATTGCCGCTTGTGATAAAGACCTTTATTATGCAGTCCATCGCTTTTACTTCTTCCCTATCACAAGTTCGTATAAAGCTTATTTTCTTCGCACTAATAGATCATACATATTTAAAGGGCAATTTTTATTGCATGCACCGATGACAACTTACTTGAAGGATCTTACTCAATCGATAGGTAGGTATGGTGGACTCTCATGGCAAAACTGGTTTAAGGGATGTTTGGAAGCACAAGTAGTATTTCTACTTGGTGCAAATAATTTGGCTAGCATGAGAGGGAAAGGCAAGCCCAACATGTTGGATTATCCAAGACAATATAATGTTTCGGATATAGGAAAACATAACCCATTAAGTTGTCTTCCTTGTCGAACATCAACCTTTTAGCATGTCATATTTTAAATGAGTGCTCACAATTACAAAAGATGTCCAAGATAGTATATTTATATGTGAAATCTCTCTTCCTTCAATATTCTTTCATGAATTGTTCAAGTGACCAATTCTGCGTTTGCCAACTTTCAATAAGTTTACTACCTATAATTATTCTGTGTGAAGTCATTACTCCCCATGGTATAAGCATATGAAACATATATAAATTGAAATTTATGTTATTCAATTCATTCAACCATTTACTCATAGGATATATGTGAAGCACGTCAGTAAATTTCAAACTACTCCAAAAAGATATAAGTGAAGAACACTGAGTAGTCAAATAATTAACTAGCCATGGGAGGATTCTTTTTCATTCAATATTTCAGATCCAATGATTTCATTCCAACAGCAAGTAAAATTGAAAATACGCTCCAAGCAAAACACATATCATGTGACGAATAAAAATATAGCTCCGAGTAAGGTATACCGATAGTTTTGAAGACGAAAGAGGGGATGCCTTCCGGGGCATCCCCAAGCTTAGGCGCTTGAGTCTTCCTTGAATATTACCTTGGGGTGACTTGGGCATCCCCAAGATTAGGGTCTTTCCACTCCTGATTCTCCTCATATCGTTATCTCACTCAAAGCTTGAAAACTTCAATCACACAAAACTTAACGGAACTTCGTGAGATAGGTTAGTATGATAAAGAGTAAACCATTCACTTTGGTACTATCAAAGACAAGGTTCATAATTGTTCTCACACAATGCCTACTGTACCAAACCATTTCTACAATTTATATTGAGAAATATAAGCCATAGAAACTAGAAAACAAGCAAACTATGCAATGAAAACAGAATCTTTCAGAAACAGAACAGTCTGTAATGATCTGAACAGCAACCATACTTATGCTACTCCAAAAATTATGAGGTAAATTGGTGGACGTGAGGAATTTGTCTATTAATCTTCTGCAAAAAGAATCAACTCAAAAGTACTCTTCTATAAAAAATGGTAGCTAATCCCGTGAGTGCAAAGTTTCTGTTTTTTACAGCAAGATCATATTAACTCTCACCCAAGTCTTCCCAAAGGTCTTACTTGGCACTTTATTGAAACAAAAAGCTATAAAACATGATTACTACAGTAGCTTAATCATGTAAACACACAAAAACAGTAATGGTAAATATTGGGTTGTCTCCCAACAAGCGCTTTTCTTTAATTCCTTTTAGCTAGGCATGATGATTTCAATGATCCTCACATAAAAGAAAAGAATTGAAACATAAAGAGAGCATCATGAAGAATATGACTAGAACATTTGAATCTAGCCCACTTCCTATGCCTACGGATTTTGTGAACACATAATTTATAGGAACAAGAATCAACTAGCATAGGAAGGCAAAACGAGTATAACTTCAAAACTTTAAGCACATAGAGAGGAAACTTGATATTATTACAACTCCTACAAGCATGTATTCCTCCCTCATAATAATTTTCAGTAGCATAATGAATAAGTTCAACAATATAACCATCACATAAAGCATTCTTTTCATGATCTACAAGCATAGAAATTTTACTTCTCTCCACATGTAACGCCCGGATGGTTTTGCAACAGTAAACCCCCCCGGTTCTGTTATTTAACTAATCGTGGTTTCGCTTTCAAAAAAAAAATCTGGGAGGGGATAAACCCCACCGCCCAGCCAGCCGGCCCCTCCCCTCCCCTGCCCCCTCGCTAATCGGGCCAACGGCCTGAGGCCAGCCCCACTGGCCACCAGGCTGCCCAGCCGGCCACCCCCTCTCCCTTTCCCACCCCGAGGGGAACCCTAGACCCCCACTCGCTCCCACTCCCTCCCCACGTCGCCCCACTCCCCTCGTCCCGACCCGATCTAGATCGGGTCCGGGCCACCGACCGCCTCCCGTGCCGGGCCCCCTCGCCGCTGTTCCCCCCGCCCCTGCCGCCACGGTCCTCCCTCCTCCTCCACGCCGGGGACTCCTCCTCCTCCCCTCACCCCACCGAGCCAGCCGGCGACCGCGATCATGTCCGGCTCGGCTCGGCGCCGACGCCTGACTCGCTGGACTCTCTCCGCTCCGCTGCCTGCTCCCCGTCGCCGCTCGCTCCCCGACGCCCACCTCGACCTACACCACGACGCGCCCGAGACCCTGCACCCCCGTGAGCCTCGACCTCTTCCTCCCTTCCCTCATCGCCCGTCGTGCCCGACCACCCTGCCGAGCTCCCGTCGCCCGCTCGCCCACGCCCCCTGCGTTTCCCCTCGCCCAGCGCCTCACACGTCTGGTGGCCGCGCCCCAAGCGCCACCGTGCGCCCCGACTCCCCTTCCTTTTCCCCTCGTCGACGCTCGCCGCCGTCGACCGCCTCCCAGCCCCAAGGCCCCTCCTGCTCGGCGCCCGCCTCGCCCGCATGCATCAACTCCCGATCCCCCTTCGCCCGAGCCTCAAGAACTGCCTTCCGTCGCCCCCCCTCACCGGCTGCTGCCACCTGCTGTATGCGCTGCCAGGCCACTTGGCCGCCTGCAGCGCTGGTCCGCCTCGGTGGTCGCCGCCTCGACCGGGCCGGTCGTGTTCTGAATCGAGCGGCACCGCCCCCTCCTCAAGGCGCCACGCCTTGCTTATGCCACGTGTCACGATTAGGGGCCCCACCCCAAAACATTAAAAGAATGTTTTAATTAATCAAACGAAAATGAATTAAAATGAATTAAACTAATTAACTAAATAACTAATTAATTAATTAATTGAATAATTAATTAATCTAATTAATTCTGGATTAGTTAAACCTAATCATTAGCTAATTAATTGGGTAATTAATTAAACTAATTAATCTGGATTAATTATTACTAATCATTAGTTAACTTAATTAACTAAGATTAATTAACCCTTATTAGGTTAATTAGGCTTAGTGAATGACATGTGGGACTCCACTGGCAGGGTTGACTTAGTCAACCTCGTTGGTCGATGACGCCAAGATGACCTCATGTCGATGTCATAAATGCTTTTCAAATTAATTAATTAATTAATTAAAATTCCAGAAATTAATAAAACCTTTTATAATTATAACTTTTAACCGTGAGTCTTGATTAAAATATTTTCAACATGAAAGTTGCTCGAACGATTTAGACGATTCCGGATACGCAATCCGCTCGTCCCACCGCACGCCTCTAACCTATCGAACCTGCAAACTTTCTCCTCCGGTTCATCCAGATGATGACGTCCGAACCGGATAACTTCCTGATGCTTCCCCTAAACCAAGACCCTTCTTACCACGTTAGGGCACGCCTAGCTTCGCTTCTTGGCATGTCATGCATCGCTTTGCATCCGTTATCGTGTATTCATTGTTTCTTCCCCTCTTCTCTTCGGTAGACTACGAGACCGACGCAAGCGGTGGCCGCCTCGACTACAAAGGTCGACGATCCTCTCTCTTGCCGAGCAACCAGCAAGCCCCCTTTTGATCATCCCGATATCGCCCATTCCATTCTCTTATTGCTTGCACTAGATTTTTGCTACTGTTATTGTTGCTCCTATTCTCATTGTATAGCCTGCTTATTGTAACCTGCTTTGTTACCTACCGCTTATCCTAAACTGCTTAGTATAGGTTGGTTAGAGACCCATCGCTGACCCCACCTTGTCCTTGTTGCCCTCGCTTCATCATTGAAGACCCGATCAACGGGATCGAGACCAGCCCCGACACCGCACATCACTTCCCCTTAGTTGCTCGACACTACTAGGTTACTATCGAGTACCGAGGGTGAAACCTCTGCAAAGACTTATGATATTAACCTCAGAGTATAGTTATCCGGTTGTGGTCATCGAGGGTGATTTCCTCTTTAACCACTTCCGATACGACTGTCGTGCAACCCTCAAGTGTGGACCTCGAGGGTGAATCCTCTTATGTTCACCTTGATGACTACATTGAGTGGAATACACGGGGTGATTCCTCGTGTTTTCCCTTGATGTTTGGACTCACGGTTACTTGACTTTTACCATCACATTTGGAAAGACGGGTCGACCACGAGGGGTACCTGCTGCTTAATTGCGAGTGATGTGGAGACGGGTTGACCTGGAGGGTGCCCGCGAGATAATTACGAGGCGTGGCGGGCATTCCTAGCCCTTGCCGCAAGTCCTCGAGACGGGCAACGGGTCACATCTTCGTGAGTCTCGCTTGTTACCGCTGCCCTAATCCACTCACGATTTGGATATTTGATCCGAGGGCCTCGGCCCGATAGCACTAACCATCACGTGGGCTAAGTATGGGCGTTCAGTCAGATACATCAGCCGGCTTATTAGACGTCATTTGAGCGGCGCTACCCGGATTGGGCTGGAACGCTAGGCTAGGTCTGCTTCCCGCCGCCCTCGCAGCGTGAGTTCCCGGGAGATGGCCCATGACCCCGGGGCATAGGTTTAGTCCGCGGCTGGCTCTCTATTAAGCCTAGGTCGGGTTGCGGCGTATTGTTTGACCGAGGCCGGGCATGACCTCGAAAGTGTGTCCGCCGGAGTTAAGCGAAGTGGTGGGTAAGTTGGTGCACCCTGCAGGAAGAAAACATCTATCGATAGCCTGTCCTACGGTAACGGACACTTGGAGTTGTATCCCGATCGATACAACTAGAACTGGTTACTTGAGATGAGACATGGATATGAGCTTTGGATTGAGATGATAATCGGATAGTATGGCTCGGGATTTCTTTCTCGCAGGAGTCGAGAAAGGATCTCTCGCCGAGGTTGATAACACTCATGCTACTTTAAGTTATGTTACTCTACTCCTCTTGTTTGCTGCAAGATGGTGGATTCCTAAGATGCTAGTCTTCGCTAGGACTAGGCCTTCTCTCTATTCTCGGCATTTCTGCAGTTCAGTCCATCGATATGGCCTTTACACATATATCCATGCATATGTAGTGTAGTTCCTTGCTTAAGTACTTTGGATGAGTACTCACGGTTGCCTTGTTCCCCTTTTTCCCTATCTCTACTCGATTGCTGCTATCGACGATGGAGCCCAGGATCCAGACGCCACCGACTCGGCATTTACTACTACTCCGGAGGCGCCTACTACTACGTGCAGCCCACGACGACGCACCAGAGTGACCTAGGAGGATCCTGCAGAGGCCTGTCCTCTTCGATCTGTATCCCAGCTTGTGCTAGCCATCTTATGGCACCTTGTTTAACTTATGTCCGAACTCAGATATTGTTGCTTCCACGACTCGCCTATGATCGAGCACTTGTATTCGAGCCCTCGAGGCCCCGGCTTGTATTATGATGCTTGTATGACTTATTTTATTTGTAGAGTTGTGTTGTGATATCTTCCGTGAGTTCTTGATCTTGATCGTATACATTTGCGTGCATGATTAGTGTACGATTGAATCGAGGGCGCCACAAGTTGGTATCGAGCCGATCGCCTGTAGGAATCCCCTTCCACACTCCTTGGCCAAGTCGAGTCTAGACATTGCAAAACTTTTACTAACATGGCTGTGTGTCTTATGGGCACACGTCGCCATCGGGTGGTATTAGGATCTTTTACTCCTCGACCTTTACTCTGGGGCTCTGAACTCTCTTCTACTCGGGTTAAACGATTCTACTAACTATCACTAGGATCCCGTGACCGCATTCACCCTGAAGATGGATATAGCCTTAGTTGTTTTTGGGAATTGTATTTGAACAATTTCCACCCTGTCATTTGACTCCTGTGAAACGTCTTTGTTTTCAGATGGAACCCACGAGGCAGGTCGTGCGCCACACGACGGCCATTGGTGCTCGGGATCACCGCGGTGCTAGCCGAGATGATGACCTATCCGGGTTATCGCTGCACCCCGAGTACACCGCCTATGAGGAGTACCAGACTACAACCAGAGCAAGATGCAGCGCCATCGCCCACCTCTACTCTCGGAGTACGAGTCCACTCATCGTGGCCGCACACCGCACATGGTGTTGGAGTGACCATCGATATGGCAGTCCACGATGCTGCTTATGCCGCACCGACACGCCTTCGTAGAGTATCGAGTTGGACACCTCCCCTTCGTGCACATTGCTATCGCGTCGATGTTGGTGAGGAGGGTTACTACACCGCTGCCTACACCACTCGCCACCAGAGAGCTTTTCCACCATCGTAACTTTGTTCGCATGCCGATGGGCTGGATCGAGCTAACCGAGCTTTTCGCCACGAGTTGTACATCACCCGTCAAGACCTCTACCGTGCTCGACGCTGATGCACCCTTTGTCCGCTCCGGAGAGCTGCGCTGCTCTGCGATCTACCCCGCCAGACCGTGATGCCCTGTGGAGTTGGTTGGCGACGTGGAGGCTACTCTCCGCACTTGGTCCTTTCCCGCCACTCGACGCCGGATTCAGCACCGAGTATCCGCTGCCCTCGTGTCACCGACGTGGAGGACTATCCACCGCCGCGACTACCAGCTTTCAGTTACAGCTACCTCCGCAGCATCGTGGGGACTGATGTAGGCTTGCTTGTTAGCATTTGTTGTATTCGCCATGAGCTCAAGTGTCGCCTATGATGTAGTAGTCTATGTAATCGGACTCTATGTATCGAACTCTATGCATGATTCCTTTTGTAAGATATGCCAACTACTATGTAGTTTCCATAATGCTACTTTCATTATGCGTGTTTCATCATGAATGATTCTTGTCTCTTGCTTATCTTCTCAAATGCTGAACTACCCTCGTTATGTAATAGCAGGATGGTTAGGCCAGCAGGTCGTGGTCGTGGTACCAACCTTCCACCACCGCCGAGTACATGGCTGGTATGATCCAACAGCTCGAGATGAATCGCCAGCCATGGAGAACATGATGGCTCGATTCCTCGCCCCAATATGAACCAAAGACCCAAACGGAACAACTCGCAGAATTCATACGCTGAACCCCAACAGATACCGCAGCTCAACTCAGCCTCGGATGTCGATGATCGCCCGTGACATCACCTATGAGATGGAGTCGCTAATGTACCCCTGCCAGCTATGTCACCTTTGCTTCCTTCTTCCGAAGGGACCCGCAGCTCAATGGTGGGACAGCCACCGTCGTACTCGCCAGCTTGGGACACTCATCCACCGCTGACTTCCAGCTGCCTTCCGCCCGCTTCATTCCTCAAGGGTCATGGACCGGAAGAAGCGTGAGTTCCGCAAGCTCACCCAAGGCAACAAGACTGTTGAAGCCTATCAGCGAGAGTTCTTGGACTTGTCTCGCTATGCTGAAGAGGATATTGCAACTGATGCACGCAGACAAGAGAAGTTCCGTGACGGACTTCAAGCTGACATCAAGTTCGCACTTCTAGTGCACGACTTTGCTGATTTCGCCACCTTGGTGAACAAAGCTATCAATGTCGAAACTGGTCTGCAGGAATACCAGAGCTCTAACAGGCGCAACCGTGACACCGCTCATCTTCGGCCCGCCCTCGCAGTAAGCGCAAGATATGGATTCCCAATAGCATGTACCAGCCCAATGCATCCGCTTCAAGCGTAACTATGCTACACCTCGCCTGCGCCTACAACTAAGCAGCCAAGCTTCCAGCTCCGCCACCCCAAGCTCCTGCTCCCACTCCCAATAATGGCTTATGCTTCAAAGCGGACAGCCAGTGGCACTGCTAGAGAATGCAACCAGAACCGTAATCAGTGGCCCTTCCAAAGAGCTGGCCGTGGTAACAACCGAACCGCAACAACACCGGCAAGTCTTATGGGCAAGCTCAGCCAACCACGTTGAATCGAACGAAGCTCAGACCAGCCTGCTCATCGTGATGGGTACACTCGTAAATTCAGTACTGTGATCTGTTTTATTCGATTCAGAGCATCACATTCATTCATGTCTCAAGATTTTGCATTCATGCATGGCCTTAAAAGCGAAGACATGAATGCTTCACTATTAGTACACACCCCCGCGGGCCAATGTCGGACCTCCATGATTTGCAACGACGTCCCCGTTGAAATCGAAGGATGGAATTCCTTGTCTCTCCTATCGTGCTAAAGTCTTGTAGCATTGACCTCATTTTGGGGATGGATTGGTTGAAAGCGCATACGGCGACAATCGCTTGCCCACTAAGACCGCCCATCTGCTGCACCCTTCGATGAAATCGTAGCTACAATGCTCGTCTGTTCAAAATGCCGAGGCAAGGCTCTATGCATTGAATGCATTGAACGCCGCACCCTCGAGGGAATTGAAAACATTCCTGCTGCTTGCGATTTCCAAGACGCCTTTCCTGAAGAACTTCCAGGATTCCCCGCTAGAGCTGTCGAATTCGCCATCGACTTGAAACCAGTGCACCACTCCTATAGCCAAGCGCCCCTACAAGATGCCGCCGCATGAACTCCTTGAGCTAAAGGAGGAAATCGACAAATCTCTTCAAAGTGGTTTCATCCGCCCAAGTTGCTCTCCTTGGGGAGCACCTTCTCTTTGTCAAGAAGAAGGATGGGACAAACCGATTGGTTCAAGACTACCGTCCTATAAATCAAGCTACCATTCGAATAAGTATCCTCTTCCTCGATCAATGATCTTTATGATCAACTCGGCTGGTTCGCCGGTGTTCTCGAAACTCGACTTGAGGTTGGGTTACCACCAGATCCGTGTTCGTGAGGAGGATATCCCCAAGACCGCATTTGTGACTCGTTATGGTTCATACGAGTACACCGTCATGTCTTCGGCTTAACCAATGCTCCAGCCACCTTCTCTCGCTTTGATGAACTATATATTCATGGATTACCTCGACAAGTTCGTCGTGGTTTATCCGGATGATATCCTGATCTATTCCAAGAATGAAGAAGAACATGCTGAACATCTTCGCCTTGTGCCGGAAAAGCTACGAGAGCATCAACTCTATGCCAAGTTCTCCAAATGTGAATTCGGCTTCCCAAGTAACCTATCTTGGGCATGTCATTTCTAAGGATGGTATTGCCGTCAACCCCGAACGAGTTCAGGCTATTCTCGATTGACTCCTCCAAGAACGTTATAAGTCGAAGTTTTCTCGGTCTCGCCACTATTGCCGCCGATTCGTCGAGAACTTCTCCAAGATTGCCGTGCCTCGACTAATCTATTGCATAAAGGCGTCAAGTTCCAATGGATGATAAGTGTCGAAAGTTTCAGAACTCAAGGACAAGTCGACAACCGCCCCAAAGCTAGCTCCTCCCGATACTAAGAAGGACTTCGTCATTTACTGCGACGCTTCTCGTCAAGGATTAGGCGGTGTCCTAATGCAAGAGCGCAAAGTGGTTGCTTATGCCTCTCGACAGTTGCGCCCTCACGAGGAGAACTACCCAGTTCACGACCTCGAACTTGCTGCTGTCATTCATGCGCTAAAGCATGGCGACATTACCTTCTCGTAATCGCTATGAGATCTACACCGACCACCAAAGTCTGAAGTGTCTGCTTACTCAGCCGCACCTGAACCTCCGCTGCCAGAGATGGATGGAGACTGTTGCAGACTTTGATTTGGGAATCTCCTATACGCCAGGCAAGGCTAATGTGATGGCTGATGCTTTGAGCCGCAAGTCTTATTGCAACCACCTTCAGGTTCACAAAGTTCAGCCCTCACTTGTTGAAGAATTCAGCAGTGAACCTCCATATTGTTCCTCCGTGCACTTCGCTCCTCCTCCGGAGTTCCGCAAGATGAATCTCCGTGTTGTTCCCGTGGATCCCTCTTTACCTGGCTGTTGAACCCGATCTCTTGGGCACCATAAAGACAATGCAGGGATCTGACTCTGAGGTCTACAAGCTTAAACAAGACGTCAGGAAAGGAAATCCCTCATCCTTCACTATTGATGATGATGGCGCCTTGTACTTCAAAGGCCGCCTAGTGGTGCCTTGCAAGAAGGACAACCTGGATATGGCTCAGAAGGTTATGCAAGAAGCCCATGATACGCCTCTATGTATCCACCCTGGCAGTACCAAGATGTATCAAGACATTCGTCAGAGATTCTGGTGGTCTAATATGAAGCAAGACATTGCTCGATATGTTTCTGAATGTGACGTATGCCGTCGTATCAAAGCAGAACATCAAAGGCCTGCTGGAACTCTGCAGCCTATCTCTATTCCCGAATGGAAATGGGACCATGTTGAAATGGACTTCGTCACTGGGTTTCCCAAATCGCAGAAAGGTAATGATGCTATTCTGGTCGTCATTGACCGGCTTTCTAAAGTTGCACATTTTCTGGCGGTCAAGGAAACGATCACTGCTAGCCAGCTTGCAACGCTCTATATGTCCAGAATTGTTTCACTTCACGGTATTCCACTGGTTATCGCTTCGACCGTGGCAGCTTATTCACTTCAAGATTCGGGCAAGTTTTCAAGAAGCTATGGGGACTCATTTATCTTTCAAGATCGCTTTTCATCCGCAGCCTCAAGGGCAAGTTGAACGTGTCAACCAAATTCTCAAGACATGCTTCGAGCTTGTGTCGCCTCATTCGCAAGAAATGGGAGGAATTCTCCCGTATGCTGAGTTCTCTTATAATAATAGCTTTCAAGCTAGTCTCAAGATGGCCCCTTCAAGTGTTATATGGACGAAAGTGCCGAACCCTCTCGAACTGGTCGAAATCGGGAACGCCCACTCTTCGTCCGGATATTATCCAACATGCCAAGAACAAGTCCGCATTATTCGCGAGAATCTCAAGACTGCTCAACAAGGCGTCAAAAGAGTAATTATGACCGCATCACAAAGACATGGTCTATCAACTCGGCGAAAAGGCCTATCTTCGCGTTACACCAATGAAGGGTGCTCACCGCTTGAATCAAGGGCAAGCTAGCTCCTCGCTATATTGGCCCTTTCACTATTCTCGAAAGGCGGGAAAAGTGGCTTATCAACTGGAGCTTCCTTCAACCTTTCTCGTGTTCACGATGTGTTCCACGTGTCCCAACTCCGACGCTGCTTCAAGGACCCAATCCGAGCAAAGGACCATGAAGTGCTCGAATTGCAACAGACCTCTCCTATAAAGAGCATCCGTCCGCATTCTCGACCAAGCTGAACGCCGCACCCGTCAGAAGGCGATCAAGTTCCTCAAGGTCCAGTGGTCGAATCACTCTGAAGACGAAGCCACCTGGGAACGCGAGGATCGTCTACGAAATGAATATCCCGCACTCTTTCCGTCTACCTCCTAAATCTCGGGACGAGATTTCTTGTAGTGGAGGAGATTTGTAACGCCCGGATGGTTTTGCAACAGTAAACCCCCCCGGTTCTGTTATTTAACTAATCGTGGTTTCGCTTCAAAAAAAAAAAAAGGGAGGATAAACCCCACCGCCCAGCCAGCCGCCCCTCCCCACTCCCCTCCCCCCGCTAATCGGGCCAACGGCCCAGAGGCCAGCCCCACTGGGCCACCAGGCCGGCCCAGCCGGGCCACTCCCCCCTCTCCCTTTCCCACCCCGAGGGGAACCCTAGACCCCCACTCGCTCCCACTCCCTCCCCACGTCGCCCCACTCCCCTCGTCCCGACCCGATCTAGATCGGGTCCGGGCGCCACCGACCGCCTCCCCGTGCCGGCGACCTCGCCGCCGCTCCCCCGCCGCCCCGCCGCCACGGTCCTCCCTCCTCCTCCACGCCGGGACTCCTCCTCCCTCCGCGCCCCACCGAGCCCGGCGATCACGATCAAGGTCCGCTCGGCTCGGCCTCTGACGCCCATGGACCTCGCCTGACTCCTCCGCTCCGCTGCCTGCTCCCGTCGCCCGCTGGTCCCCGACGCCCACCTCGACCTACACCACGACGCGCCCGAGACCCTGCACCCCGTGAGCCTCGACCTCTTCCTCCCTTCCTCATCGCGGTCGTGCCCGACCACCCGTGCCGAGCTCCCGTCGCCTCGCTCGCCCACGCCGCCGTGCCTCTCCCCTCGCCCGGCGCCTCACACCACGTCCGGTGGCAGCGCGCGCAAGCTTCCCCACCGTCGCCCCGACTCTTCCTTCCTCTTTCCCCTCTCGGCGACGCTTCGCCAGGCGACCGCCCTGAGCCCAAGGCCCTCCCTCCCCGCTCGGCGCCCTCCTCGCCCGCCTGATCAACCCCCGATCCCCCCTTCGCCCCGAGCCCATAGAACTGCCTTCCGTCGCCCCTCACCGGCGTCGCTGGCCACGCTGGGCGCTGCCCAGCGCCGTGCCACCACTTGCCGCCTCACGCCTGTCCGCCCGGTGGTCGCCGCCTCGACCGGGCCGGGTCGTGTCCGAATCGGGCACCTTCCCCCCTCACAAGCGCCATGCGCCGCTTGCGCCACGTGTCACGATTAGGGGCCCCACCCCAAACATTAAAAGAATGTTTTAATTAATCAGAAACGAAAAATGAATTAAAATGAATTAAACTAATTAACTAAATAACTAATTAATTAATTAATTGAATAATTAATTAATCTAATTAATTTTGGATTAGTTAAACCTAATCATTAGCTAATTAATTGGGTAATTAATTAAACTAATTAATCCTGGATTAATTATTACTAATCATTAGTTAACTTAATTAACTAAGATTAATGACATGTGGGACCCACCTGGCAGGGTTGACTTAGTCAACCCTGTTGGCTGATGACGTCAGCATGACCTCATGCCGATGTCATAAATGCTTTTCAAATTAATTAATTAACTAATTAAAATTCCGAAATTAATAAAACCTTTTATAATTCATAACTTTTAACCGTGAGTCTTGATTAAAATATTTTCAACATGAAAGTTGCTCGTAACGACGAGACGATTCCGGATACGCAATCCGCTCGTCCACCGCACGCCTCTAACCTATCGAACCTGCAAACTTTCTCCTCCGGTTCATCTCAGATGACAGACGTCCGAACCGGATAACTTCCTGATGCTTCCCCTAAACCAAGACCCTTCTTACCACGTTAGGGCACGCCTAGCTTCGCTTCTTGGCATGTCATGCATCGCTTTGCATCTGTTATCGTGTATTCATTGTTTCTTCCCCTCTTCTCTTGGTAGACTACGAGACCGACGCCGCACCGCCGCCTCGACTCGACAAGGTTGACGATCCTCTCTCTTGCCGAGCAACCGTGCAAGCCCCCTTTTGATCATCCCGATATCGCCCATTCCATTCTCTTATTGCTTGCACTAGATTTTTGCTACTGTTATTGTTGCTCCTATTCTGTTGCATAGCCTGTTTATTGTAACCCGCTTTGTTACCTACCGCTTATCCTAAACTTCTTAGTATAGGTTGGTTAGAGACCCATCGCTGACCCCCACCTTGTCCTTGTTGCCCTCGCTTCATCATTGAAGACCCGATCAACGGATCGGAGACCAGCCCCGACACCGCACATCACTTCCCTTAGTTGCTCGACACTACTAGGTTACTATCGAGTACCGAGGGTGAAACCTCTGCAGACTTCCGATATTAACCCCGTAGTATAGTTATCCGGTTGTGGTCATCGAGGGTGATTTCCTCTTTAACCACTTCCGATACGACTGTCGGCAACCCTCAAGTGTGGACCTCGAGGGTGAATCCTCTTATGTTCACCTTGATGACTACATTGAGTGGAATACACGGGGGTGATTCCTCGTGTTTTCCCTTGATGTTTGGACTCACGGTTACTTGGACTTTTACCATCACATTTGGAAAGACGGGTCGACCACGAGGGGTACCCGCTGCTTAATTGCGCAGTGATGTGGAGACGGGTTGACCTGGAGGGTGCCCGCGAGATAATTACGAGGCGTGGCGGGCATTCCTAGCCCTTGCCGCAAGTCCTCGAGACGGGCAACGGGTCACATCTTCGTGAGTCTCGCTTGTTACCGCTGCCCCTAATCCACTACGATTTGGATATTTGATCCGAGGGCCTCGCCCGATAGCACTAACCATCACGTGGGCTAAGTATGGGCGTTCTGCGTCAGATACATCAGCCAAGCTTATTAGACGTCGGCGTCGGAGCGCGCTACGGGATTGGGCTGGAACGCTCGTTAGGCTAGGTCTGCTTCGGCCGCCTCGCAACGCAGGAGTTCCCGGGAGATGGCCCATGACCCCGGGGCATAGGTTTAGTCCGCGTCTTGGCCTCTCTATTAAGCCTAGGTCGGGTTGCGGCGATTGTTTGACCGAGGCGGGCATGACCTCGAAAGTGTGTCCGGCGGAGTTAAGCGGCGTGGTGGGTAAGTTGGTGCACCTCGCAGGAAGAAAACATCTATCGATAGCCTGTCCTCGGTAACGGACACTTGGAGTTGTATCCCGATCGATACAACTAGAACTGGTTACTTGAGATGAGACATGGATATGAGCTTTGGATTGAGATGATAACTGGATAGTATGGCTCGGGATTTCTTTCTCGCAGGAGTCGAGAAAGGATCTCGCCGAGGTTGATAACACTACTGCTACTTTAAGTTATGTTACTCTACTCCTCTTGTTTGCTGCAAGATGGTGGATTCCGGAAGATGCTAGTCTTCGCTAGGACTAGGCCTTCTCTATTCTCGCATTTCTGCAGCTTCAGTCCATCGATATGGCCTTTACATATATCCATGCATATGTAGTGTAGCTCCTTGCTTGCAGTACTTTGGATGAGTACTCACGGTTGCCTTGTTCCCCTTTTCCCCTATCTCTACTCGATTGCTGCTATCGACGATGGAGCCCAGATCCAGACGCCACCGCCACGCACGACTACTACTCCGGAGGCGCCTACTACTACGCAGCAGCCCGGCGACGACCACTGGAGTGACCTAGGAGGATCCCAGTGCAGGAGGCCTGTCCTCTTCGATCAGATCCCAGTTTGTGCTAGCCATCTTATGGCACCTTGTTTAACTTATGTCCTAACTCAGATATTGTTGCTTCCGCTGACTCGTCTATGATCGAGCACTTGTATTCGAGCCCTCGAGGCCCCTGGCTTGTATTATGATGCTTGTATGACTTATTTTATTTGTAGAGTTGTGTTGTGATATCTTCCCGTGAGTTCTTGATCTTGATCGTACACATTTGCGTGCATGATTAGTGTACGATTGAATCGAGGGCGTCACACCACATAAACAAAATTCTTCTCATTCGGAATAGTGGGAGCAAACTCAACAAAATAACTGTCATGTGAGGCATAATCCAATTGGAAATTAAAATCATGATGACAAGTTTCATGGTTAACATTATTATTTATAGCATACATGTTATCATAATAATCATCATGGATAGCAACTTTGTTTTCATAATCAATTGGAACCTCTTCCGAATTAGTGGAAACATTACTAACTAAAGTCGACACTCTTCCAAATCCACTTTAGATGATAGTATTATTCATACTCCAAAAGATATAAGTGAACTTTATGGAGCATTCTACAATTAATATTACTAACCAATATCCAAGCTCAAAATATATAAGTGAAGCACATGAAGCATTCTATAAAACCATACTCAAACAGATTTAAGTGAAGCACAAAGAGCAATTCTATAAGATCATACTTAAAAGATATAAGTGAAACACATGAAGTATTCTATAAATCAATGAAGGGATATCTCATACTAGCATGGTTCTTAAAGGAAAAAATAAAAACACAAAGGACACAAATCATGTGAACAAAACAAAAACCGAGGTATACCGATAATTGTTGAAGAAGAAAGATGGGATGCCAACCGGTGCATCCCCAAGCTTAGATGCTTGAGTATCCTTGGAATATTTACTTGGGGTGCCTTGGGCATCCCCAAGCTTGAACTCTTGCCTCTCTTTATTCTTCTCACATCGGTAACTCCTCGTTCTTCGAACACTTCATCCACAAAAACTTTGTGACATCCGTTAGTATACTAAAGCAAATCACTACCTTTAGGTACCGTTACAAACTCATTCCAATTTCATATTAGCACTTTATATACTGTATTCCAACTTCACCATGGTTCATACCCCCCGATACTACCCATAGATTCATCAAAATAAGTGATCAACACATAGAAAAAAGAATCTGTCAAAAACACGATAGTCTGTAGTAATCTGGAAGTTTAGTAAACTTCTGTAACTCCAAAAATTTCTAAACAAATATGAAAATGTTAAAAAATTGTACAGAAGTAATGTGCAAAATTTTTCCCTCCATGCCCCGCATTCACAGCATTAATTAGCATACGCATGAGCAGCTGCAGCCAGACTCCAGCCAATAAACTGCAGCATGCAAGTGGGCCATTTTGTGCGCGTGGGAGAGAGAAAAGGCAGCCGAAGAGCCCGTCCAATCCATTGCATGCAGCACTCAAACCACCACATCTCTCCTCATGCATGCGCATAACTTCTCCCATTTACTTCTTCATCGGGAACCAATTTTCCTCGACTTCTTAACTACTCCTTGATCTTCATTTGCATCGAAACCACACTGCATTCACATTGTTTAAACCACTTCACATCCTCCAGGAGTAATTCGGAAGCCCCTATAAATAATCATCTTCTTCAGTTAGACTAACCATCTAATCCTAATTCTCCAAACCATAGCCCTCCGGTCCAGCGGTTCCAAATGCCGAAAGAGATCAAGATGCAGGTTTTTAGCGTCCAACATGTCCTCGTCGAAGGCTCGTTGAACATAGTTGCCACAATCACCAACCACCCAAGGGTTGTTCGGAAGTGGATCAACAATGTATGCAACTCCCTCCAAAATGTGGAGATGAATGTCATCGGTCTCGAGCAGAGTACACGGAGCGTGCCACTGGGAAGATCCAACGCACCGCCGTCCTTTAGCTGTGCCTCAAAGATGATGTTTTGGTGTACCAAATAATACACGCGTCCTCCATACCAGGTGAGTGATACGTCTCCAACGTATCTATAATTTTTGATTGATCCATGCTATATTATCTACTGTTTTGTACATTAATGGGCTTTATTATTCACTTTTATATTATTTTTGGGACTAACCTATTAACCGGAGGCCCAGCCCAGAATTGATGTTTTTGCCTATTTCAGAGTTTCGCAAAAAAGGAATATCAAACGGAGTCCAAACGGAATGAAACCTTCGGGAACCCTGATTTTCTCACCGAACATGATCCAGGAGACTTGGACCCTACGTCAAGGAAGCTTAAAGGAGGCCATGAGGTAGGGGCTCGCCCTCCCCGCAGGCGTGCCCTCCACTCTCGTGGGCCCCCTGTAGCTCCACCGACATACTCCTTCCTCCTATATATACCTACGTACCCCCAAACGATCAGATACGGAGCCAAAAACCTAATTCCACCGCCGCAACCTTCTGTACCCACGAGATCCCATCTTGGGGCCTGTTCCGGAGCTCCGCCGGAGGGGTCATCCATCACGGAGGGCTTCTACATCAACACCATAGCCTCTCCGATGAAGTGTGAGTAGTTTACTTCAAACCTTCGGGTCCATAGTTAGTAGCTAGATGGCTTCTTCTCTCTTTTTGGATCTCAATACAATGTTCTCCCCCTCTCTTGTGGAGATCTATTCGATGTAATCTTTTTTTGCGGTGTGTTTGTTGAGACCGATGAATTGTGGGTTTATGATCAAGATTATCTATGAACAATATTTGAATCTTCTCTTATTTCTTTTATGTATGATTGGTTATCTTTGCAAGTCTCTTCGAATTATCAGTTTGGTTTGGCCTACTAGATTGATCTTTCTTGCAATGGGAGAAGTGCTTAGCTTTGGGTTCAATCTTATGTGTCCTTTCCCAAAGGATGAGGGGCAGCAAGGCATGTATTGTATTGTTGCCATCGAGGATAACAAGAATGCGTTTTAGCATATTGCATGAATTTATCCTCTACATCATGTCATCTTGCTTAAGGCGTTACTCTGCTTTTCATGAACTTAATACTCTAGATGCATGCCGGATAGTGGTCGATGAGTGGAGTAATAGTAGTAGATGCAGGCAGAGTCGGTCTACTTGTCTCGGACGTGATGCCTATATACATGATCATACCTAGATACTCTCATAACTATGCTCAATTCATCAATTGCTCAACAAGAATTGCTCACCCACCGTAAAATACTTATGCTCTTGAGAGAAGCCACTAGTGAAATCTATGGCCCCGGGTCTATCTTCATCATATTAATCTTCCAAGACTTAGTTATTTCCTTTGATTTTTACTTTTGCGTTTATTTTACTTTGCATCTTTATCACAAAAATACCAAAAATATTATCTTATCATCTCTATCAGATCTCACTCTCGTAAGTGACCGTGAAGGGATTGACAACCCCTTATCGCGTTGGTTGCGAGGAGTTATTTGCTTTGTGTAGGTACGAGGGACTCGCGCGGAGCCTCCTACTGGATTGATACCTTGTTTCTCAAAAACTGAGGGGAAATACCTACGCTACTGTGCTGCATCACCCTTTCCTCTTCAAGGAAATCCAATGCAGTGCTCAGGAGGTAGCAGAGAAGTTTTCTGGCACCGTTGCCGGGGATTCTACACAAAAGTCAACATACCAAGTACCCACCACAATCCCTTATCTCCCGCATTACATTATTTGCCATTTGCCTCTCGTTTTCCTCTCCCCCACTTCACCCTTGCCGTTTTATTCGCCTTCTCTTTTTCCGTTCGCCTCTTTTTCGCTTGCTTTTTGTTTGCTCGTGTGTTGGATTGCTTTCTTGTCACGATGGCTCGAGATAATACCAAATTATGTGAACTTACCAATACCAACAACAATGATTTCCTTAGCACTCCGATTGCTCCTCTTACCGATACTGAATCTTGTGAAATCAATGCTGCTTTGTTGAATCTTGTCATGAAAGATCAATTCGCCGGCCTTCCTAGTGAAGATGTCGCTACTCATCTAAATAGCTTCGTTGATTTGTGTGATATGCAAAAGAAGAAAGACGTTGATAATGATATTGTTAAGTTGAAGCTATTTCCTTTTTCGCTTAGAGATCATGCTAAAGCTTGGTTTTCGTCTTTGCCTAAAAATAGTATTGATTCTTGGAACAAGTGCAAAGATGCTTTTATCTCTAAGTATCTTCCTCCCACTAAAATCATCTCTCTTAGAAACGATATTATGAACTTTAAGCAACTTGATCATGAACTTGTTGCACAAGCTTGGGAAAGGATGAAATTAATGATACGTAATTTCCCTACTCATGGTTTGAATTTGTGGATGATTATACAAAAAATTTATGCCGGATTGAATTTTGCTTCTAGAAATCTTTTAGATTCGGCCGCGGGAGGCACTTTTATGCAAATCACTTTAGGAGAAGCTACTAAACTCCTAGATAATATTATGGTTAATTATTCTCAATTGCACACTGAAAGATCTACTAATAAAAAAGTGCATGCGATAGAAGAAATTAATGTTTTGAGTGGAAAGATGGATGAACTTATGAAATTATTTGCTACTAAGAGTGTTTCTTCTGATCCTAATGATATGCCTTTATCTACTTTGATTGAGAATAATAATGAATCTATGGATGTGAATTTTGTTGGTAGGAATAATTTTGGTAACAGCGCGTATAGAGGAAACTTTAATCCTATGCCTTATCCTAGTAATTCCTCTAATAATTATGGAAATTCCTACAACAACTCTAATGGAAATTTTAATAAGATGCCCTATGAATTTGAGACTAGTGTTAAAGAGTTTATGAATTCGCAAAAGAATTTCAATGCTTTGCTTGAAGAAAAATTGCTTAAAGTTGATGAATTGGCTAGGAACGTTGATATAATTTCTCTTGATGTTGATTCTTTAAAGCTTAGATCTATTCCTCCCAAGCATGATATCAATGAGTCTCTCAAAGCCATGAGAATTTCCACTGATGAGTGTAAAGAAAGAACCGCTAGAATGCGTGCTAAGAAAGATTGCTTTATTAAAGCGTGTTTCTTCAAATTTCTATGAAAACAAAGATGAAGATCTAAAAGTTATTGATGTGTCCCATATTAAATCTTTATTTTGCAATATGAATCTTGATAATGATGGGACTGAATATGATCCACCTTTACCTAGAAGGCGTTCCAAAAATTCAGAGTTTTTAGATCTTGATGCTAAAATTGATAAAAGTGGGATTGAAGAAATCAAAACCCTAGATGTTGCTAAACCCACTATTTTGGATTTCAAGGAATTTAATTATGAAAGTTGCTCCTTGATTGATTGTATTTGCTTGTTGCAATCCGTGCTAAATTCTCCTCATGCTTATAGCCAAAATAAAGCATTTACTAAACATATCGTTGATGCCTTGATGCAATCTTATGAAGAAAAGCTTGAGTTGGAAGTTTCTATCCCTAGAAAACTTTATGATGAGTGGGAACCAACTATTAAAATTAAGATTAAGGATCATGAGTTTTATGCTTTATGTGATTTGGGTGCTAGTGTCTCCACTATTCCCAAAACCTTGTGTGATTTGCTAGATTTCCGTGATTTTGATGATTGCTCTCTAAACTTGCACCTTGCGGATTCCACCATTAAGAAACCTATGGGAAGAATTAATGATGTTCTTATTGTTGCAAATAGGAACTATGTGCCAGTAGATTTTATCGTTCTTGATATAGATTGCAATCCTTCATGTCCTATTATTCTTGGTAGACCTTTCCTTAGAACGATTGGTGCAATTATTGATATGATGGAAGGGAATATTAGATTCCAATTTCCATTAAATAAAGGCATGGAACACTTTCCTAGTAAGAAAATAAAATTACCATATGAATATATCATGAGAGCCACTTATGGATTGCCTGCCAAAGATGGCAATACCTAGATCTATCCTTGCTTTTATGCCTAGCTAAGGGCGTTAAACGATTGCGCTTGTTGGGAGGCAACCCAATTTTATTTTAGTTTTTTGCTTTTTGCTTCTGTTTAGGAATAAATATTTGTTCTAGCCTCTGGTTTGATGTGTTTTTCTGTTTTAATTAGTATTTGTGCCAAGTTAAACCTATAGGATCTTCTTGGATGATAGTTATTTGATCTTGCAGAAATTTCCAGAAACTTTCTGTTCACGAAAACAATTGTTAAAAATTACCAGAACGTGATAAAATTCTGATTAAAATTTCTGCTGATAAATATAAAAATTGCCTAAGTCTTCCTATTTTGGCTGAATTTTTGGAGTTCCAGAAGTTTGCGTTAGTTACAGATTACTACAGACTGTTCCGTTTTTGACAGATTCTGTTTTTCGTGTGTTGTTTGCTTATTTTGATGAATCTATGGCTAGTAAAATAGTTCATAAACCATAGAGAAGTTGGAATACAGTAGGTTTAACACCAATATAAATAAATAATGAGTTCATTACAGTACCTCGAAGTGGTCTTTTGTTTTTCTTTCGCTAACGGAGCTCACAAGATTTTTGTTGAGTTTTGTGTTGTGAAGTTTTCAATATTTGGGTGAAAGATTTTTGATGGATTATGGAACAAGGAGCGGAAAGATGCTAAGATTGGGGATGCCCATGGCACCCCCAATATAATCTAAGGAAACCAAAAAGCCAAAGCTTGGGGATGCCCCGGAAGGCATCCCCTCTTTCGTCTACTTCCATCAGTAACTTTACTTGGAGCGTCTTGTATGATTTGAGTCTTTGTTTTTTAGTTTACCACAATCATCCTTGCTGTACATACCTTTTGAGAGAGCCATACATGATTTGGAATTTGTTAGAATACTATATGTGCTTCGCTTATATCTTTTGAGTTATATAGTTTTTCTCTAGTGCTTCACTTATATCTTTTAGAGCACGGTGGTGGATTTGTTTTATAGAAACTATTGATCTCTCATGCTTCAATTAGATTATTTTGAGAGTCTTAAATAGCATGGTAATTTTCTTAAAAAATCCTAATATGCTTGGTATTCAAGATTTGTAAAAACTTTCTTATGAGTGTGTTGAATACCATGAGAAGTTTGATGCTTGATAATTATTTTGAGATATGAAGATGGTGATATTAGAGTCATGCTAGTTGTGTAGTTGTGAATTTGAGAAATACTTGTGTTAAAGTTTTTGATTCCTGTAGCATGCACGTATGGTGAACCATTATGTGATGAAGTTGGAGCATGGTTTATTTATTGATTGTCTTCCTTATGAGTGGCGGTCGGGGACGAGCGATGGTCTTTTCCTACCAATATATCCCCCTAGGAGCATGCGCGTAATACTTTGCTTCGATAACTTGTAGATTTTTGCAATAAGTATGTGAGTTCTTTATGACTAATGTTGAGTCCATGGATTATACGCACTTTTCTTCCTTCCACCATTGCTAGCCTCTCTAATACCGCACACTTTTCGCCGGTATCATACACCCACCATATACCTTCCTCAAAACAGCCACCATACCTACCTATCATGGCATTTCCATAGCCATTCCGAGATATATTGCCATGCAACTTTCCACTGTTCCATTTATTATGACACGCTCCATCATTGTCATATTGCTTAGCATGATCATGTAGTTGGCATCGTATTTGTGGCAAAGCCACCATTCATAATTCTTTCATACATGTCACTCTTGATTCATTGCATATCCCGGTACACCACCAGAGCCATTCATATAGAGTCATATTTTGTTCTAAGTATCGAATTGTAATTGTTGAGTTGTAAGAAAATAAAAGTGTGATGATCTTCATTTTTAGAGCAATGTCCCAAGTGAGGAAAAGGATGATGGAGACTATGATTCCCCCACAAGTCGGGATGAGACTCCGGACGAAAAATAAAAAAATAAAAAAAAAGAAAAGAGGCCATAAAAAAAGAGAAAAGAGGCCATAAAAAAAGAGAAAAGGCCCAAATAAAAAAAATGAGAGAAAAAGAGAGAAGGGACAATGTTACTATCCTTTTACCACACTTGTGCTTCAAAGTAGCACCATGATCTTCATGATAGAGAGTCTCTCATTTTGTCACTTTCATATACTAGTGGGAATTTTTCATTATAGAACTTGGCTTGTATATTCCAATGATGGGCTTCCTCAAAATGCCCTCGGTCTTCGTGAGCAAGCGAGTTGGATGCACACCCCCTTAGTTTCTTTCATTGAGCTTTCATATGCTTATAGCTCTAGTGCATCCGTTGCATGGCAATCCCTACTCACTCACATTGATATCTATTGATGGGCATCTCCATAGCCCGTTGATACGCCTAGTTGATGTGAGACTATCTTCTCCCTTTTTGTCTTCTCCACAACCACCATTCTATTCCACATATAGTGCTATATCCATGGCTCGCGCTCATGTATTGCGCGAAGATTGAAAAAGTTTGAAAATGTCAAAAGTATGAAACAATTGCTTGGCGTGTCATCGGGGGTGTGCATGATTTAAATACTTTGTGTGGTGAAGATAGAGCATAGCCAGACTATGATTTTGTAGGGATAAATTTCTTTGGCCATGTTATTTTGAGAAGACATGATTGCTTTGTTAGTATGCTTGAAGTATTATTATTTTTATGTCAGTATTAAACTTTTCTCTTGAATCTTTCGGATCTGAATATTCATACCACAATTAAGAAGAATTACATTGAAATTATGCCAAGTAGCACTCCGCATCAAAAATTATCTTTTTTATCATTTACCTACTCGAGGACGAGCATGAATTAAGCTTGGGGATGCTTGATACGTCTCCAACGTATCTATAATTTTTTATTGCTCCTTGCTATATTATCTACTGTTTTGGACATTAATGGGATTTATTATTCACTTTTATATTATTTTTGGGACTAACCTATTAACTAGAGGCCCAGCCTAGAATTGTTGTTTTTTGCCTATTTCCGAGTTTCGCAAAAAAGGAATATCAAACGGAGTCCAAACGGAATGAAACCTTCGGGAACCCTGATTTTCTCACCGAACATGATCCAGGAGACTTGGACCCTACGTCAAGGAAGCTTCCAGGAGGCCACGAGGTAGGGGGGGCGCGCCCTCCCCTCCCCCCCAGGCGCGCCCTCCACCCTCGTGGGCCCCCTGTTGCTCCACAGACGTACTCCTTCCTCCTATATATACCTACGTACCCCCAAACGATCAGATACAGAGCCAAAAACCTAATTCCACCGCCGCAACCTTCTGTACCCACGAGATCCCATCTTGGGGCCTGTTCCGGAGCTCTGCCGGAAGGGGCATCCATCACGGAGGGCTTCTTCATCAACACCATAGCCTCTCCGATGAAGTGTGAGTAGTTTACTTTAGACCTTCGGGTCCATAGTTAGTAGCTAGATGGCTTATTCACTCTTGTGGAGGTCTATTTGATGTAATCTTCTTTTTGCGGTGTGATTGTTGAGACCGATGAATTGTAGGTTTATGATCAAGATTATCTATGAACAATATTTGAATCTTCTCTTAATTCTTTTATGTATGATTGGTTATCTTTGCATGTCTCTTCAAATTATCAGTTTGGTTTGGCCTACTGGATTGATCTTTCTTGCAATGGGAGAAGTGCTTAGCTTTGGGTTCAATCTTGCTTTTCCTTTCCCAAAGGATGAGGGGCAGCAAGGCACGATTGTATTTTTGCCATCGAGGATAACAAGATGGGGTTTTTATCATATTGCATGAATTTATCCCTCTACATCATGTCATCTTGCTTAAGGCATTACTCTGTTTTCATCAACTTAATATTCTAGATGCATGCTGGATAGCGGTCGATGAGTGGAGTAATAGTAGTAGATGCAGGCAGAGTCGGTCTACTTGTCTCTGACGTGATGCCTATATACATGATCATACCTAGATACTCTCATAACTATGCTCAATTTCACAATTGCTCAACAGAATTCGCTCACCCACCGTAAAATACTTATGCTCTTGAGAGAAGCCACTAGTGAAATCTATGGCCCTCGGGTCTATCTTCATCATATTAATCTTCCAACACTTAGTTATTTCCTTTGCTTTTTTACTTTGCTTTTATTTTACTTTGCATCTTTATCACAAAAATACAAAAAATATTATCTTATCATCTCTATCAGATCTCACTCTCGTAAGTGACCGTGAAGGGATTGAAAACCCCTTATCACGTTGGTTGCGAGGAGTTATTTGCTTTGTGTAGGTACGAGGGAATCGCGCATAGCCTCCTACTGGATTGATACCTTGGTTCTCAAAAACTGAGGGAAATACTTACGCTATTGTGCTTCATCACCCTTTCCTCTTCAAGGAAATCCAACGTAGTACTCAAGAGGTAGCAGTGAGCTTCACGATTTCTTGTCTCGGGAGGACATATACTTCTGTGGGGCAGCCATCACATGGGACAAACAGAAGTTGGAGCCGTACAACCTTGATTTGAAAAGCATCGCTGACGTACAAACCAAAATAAAAATTCATGTAGAATATTGTGATAAACCTATTCGACGTAGCAAATTTTGTGCTCGGAACAAATCTTCAGAAGGGTGACGCGATGCTGGCATTAAGGTCGTCTAGAAGGGAGAATTATCCCTTGACGTACGAGCAGATAAAATATGCTGCCCTCGATGCACGTGTGAGTTTCGAGATAGTTGCAAGGTCCAGAGAGCTTGTCGCGAAGCCGTCTCCCACAGAAAATGAGACCAAGAAGAAGAAGAAGAAGAAGAAGAAGAAGAAGAAGAAGAAGATGCTGCACCAGCAGCAGGGAATTATGGATGGATGAACTATTTCCACTCTTGTAAAACAAAAATATTCCCTCTCTATGTATATTGATATAGATGGACTATTTTGATGGTGTAAATGTCTTTGGAACAAGTAGTAGCGTGGGTCTGCTTGACTATAAGGAACTATTTATACGCCTACCTTTCTCCACTACTCCTTCCAGTGATCGGTATGCAATGCATGTGTCCGTAGACATGACAGCTTGTCCATGGAAGTTCAACTACGGCGACCATCACGTTTCATCCACTGCCACTCGTGAGTCCCATGACGCTGCTCCAACCCACGACACCACATCCCCCGACGTGCGTCTCACCCCTCTCGGCCGCACTGCCCCTCTACCTTTGTGTGCATGACATGTGAGCCAACTGAAATGCGGCGAGCATCAAGTTTCTACCACAGCCACACACGATTCCCACGATGCCGCTCGAACCCATGACACCACACGTCCCCCGACCTACGGCTCACCCCTCTCGGCCCCACTGCCCCTCTTCCTTCGAGAGCATTACATGTGGACCATCCACCTATTGGGTCCACATGTTTTTGATTCAAAGGCAGGTGTCGTAAGGCGCTGAAGCTCAAACCCGAGGGCCCCGAGAGGTAAATGTAACTCCTGCGCTAGGCCTTGTGGTGCTACCGCTGCACGAACTCGTGGCAAACTCGAGATTTGTTTCTTTACTATACATGCACGCAATGATTTAATGGACACTGTAATCTCAACATGTGATGGGGAGCTCTAAATTTGAATTTGAAACTTATAAAACGAAAAAATTCAAAACAAATAAATTGGGAGAGAGGGAGTATACCGTTGGATGTGTCCCATACGAAACAATTCCCCTGGTTTGTCACCGTGAAGATGCGGTTAGAAAGGAGCACAACGTCTTCCTACTCGAACGGCAACAAATCGGCCGCAGACAGCATGGTCCAACTTTGACCACCATGTGCAAGTTTCGTGCTATCTTCTTGAATCTCACCATGGTTCCATCGTACCAATTCAGGCGGTGGCCCGTTGCATGGCTGATCCCAATGTTGGACAAAGGTTCTACGGGAACGGTGTCACCATTGTAAATGTTGTGCAAATTGATGTTGGTACCCTCCCGTACATATGCAAGCCAATCTCCACTCGCACCAAGCCTAACCTGTGAAACAGTGGGCAGGGGGAGAATTAGGAAATGGACATGGAAGTAGTCTTTAGAATGCATTTACTACGTGATCAAACTCATCTTACCTGCTCATCGGACAAAATCCGAGTGCCCCTCAACGTCGGCATCTCAAGGGGTGTCAACTTGCAACTATGGCCACGCCGCGCTGGAGAGACCCCCTTGGAAACATCCTCGTGCGTTGCACAAAACATCAAGATGCATTTGTATGAGTAGTTTATCTTGTGAGAGAAAAGGATGAGCGAGGGAAGGCCTTATTTGCAAATGTGGAGAGGGGTGTAGGTTTCTTTTTGCAAAATTTCCACAGTTTTCTTCCTATCCATCATATATAAATCGGACGGCCTATAAAAATCAGAGTTGGTGATGATGGTGTGCCTGCCATCCTGCAATATGGGCCGTCCGATCTATATCTAACCGATAGGAAGGAAACTATGACAATTTACACGCACTCCTCTCCACATTTGCAGATAAGGACTTCCTTCGTTCATCCTTTTCTCCCACAAGATCTTGGTGTTCCATGCAACGCACGGGCATATTTCTAGTATAAGAGGGGTGTGGGTATTTTTTTTGCAAAATTGCCATAGTTTCCTTCATATCCGTCGGATATAAATCGGATGGCCTATACTGCAGGATGGCAGGCACACCATCATCAACAACTCTGTTTTCTTATAAGAATAAGAGTAGAGTAGAGATAGAAACTACTATTACCAATGTGCTGGCCCGTGCGTTGCAATGGATCCAAAGTAGTAGAATAATACTTGTTCACGGGCTTGAAATATAAACACTCTAGTTTTGATATACATATATCAGTAAAAGTAAATCATGCTTCACTCAAAATATATTCCTCGGGCTGTTTTGATGGTTTGAAGATAACAGGTTTTAAAAAATTTGGAGCTATTTTTTAACATTTTGTAGCGTGGCACGGCATCCGGTGCACCTAATCGTCTGAAAAGAAAACTGAAGTTTGGGTCGGTGGCACACCCTGCGGCAAGATGCCCGTGTGGCCTTCTTCCATAACTAGCAAGATGCCCGTGCATTGCAGGGAACATCAAGATGCAATTTTTTTACAAAACACCTGTTGTGATTGACCCTTGCAGGAGTAATCCCATGTGTAAAAACTAATGATATCTCGAGAATTTTTTCAGAAAAATGGTATTTTTGGAAAAAGTTTTCTCTACTACTGCTCCTTGCACTGAGCGGTATGCAATGCATGTGTCAGCAGACATGACAGCTTGTCCATGGAAGTTGAACCACGGCGACCATCACGTTTCTTGTTTCTACCACTACCACACCCACATGCGATTCCCACGACACCGCTCCAACCCACGGCATGACGTCCCCCGACGTGCGCCTCATCCCTCTCGGCCCCACCGCTCCTCTGCCTTTGTGTGCATGATATGCGGGCCAGCTAAACTGCGGCGACCATCAACTTTCTACCACAACCACACCCGATTGGACGCGGTTTGCCTGCTCCGATCCGTACTCCCGCACCATTGAATTTTCATCCAGCGGCTATGACACATTTCGTCCCGCAATCGATCCTCAGCTGGAGTACTTCTGTACTACAGGTAGTACCCGCCGGTGTGGCCATCTACGCCTCGTAACGCCTCGACGCCCAGCTGTGGCACCCTCGCCACGGCCACGCCACCACCGGCCGGTTCATCTCGAACGAGTGAGTCGCAAACCACGCCATCACCATGAGAATGACATGTGGGCCAGTCGCATTTAAGGTCCGCATGTCATTGACTCATAGGCTGGTGCACTAAGCTACTGAAGCTCGGTCCCATGGGCCCCGAGAGGGAAATGTGCCCGTGCGTTGCGACGGATAGGAAGGCCTTGTGGTGCTCCCGCAGTACGAGCTCGTGCCGAACCCGGATGAGATTTAGTAACCAATTAGTAAGCTAAACGTGCTTTGCATGCATGAGATTTGGTAACCAAATCTCTTTCTCTCTCTCTCTCTCTCTCTCTCTCTCTCTCTATATATATATATATATATATATATATATATATATATATATATATATATATATATTGTAACATCCCAAAATTCTAAATTTTGGAATGTTATAAACATATAGATAGTTTTGATTGATTGCTTGATTGATTGACTGAAATTGAGTGAAATTCGAAACTTTTTGAAGGTTAAATGAGAGGGAATTAAAGGACTTTCCCAAACTTTCAATTTGCTTTTATGATCTCCGGGAATTCAAATTCTTTTCATCACAAAACCCTGGAGAGAAGATGACATGACTTCTTCCATTTATTTAAATGACAAGGGGTGTTGAAAATATTTGAATTTCATTTGGAAAATATTTTCCAATTCTGAAACTTTATGCAACTCAACGATTTTCACGAGCGAAGATAAAATGACTTCTTCAAAACATATGAAATATGAGTTGGGAGTTTCAAAGAATTAAATTCAAAGTTCTTTTGAATTTAATTTGAATTTGGAGTTATTTGAGTTTTATTCAAATTATTTTCTCCAAAAATAAAATATATGGAAAATAAGGTAACATGATTCCCTACATCGTAAAATTGGAGAGAAATTAATTTGAAGTCATTATCGTATTTTTAAAATGATTTTCATTGGATTTTATTAGGGCAGAAGCACTCTTTGCTTTATTTAAATTTGTGTGAATTTTATTTAATGCTATAATAATGTCCATGTTGTAGAAAATCTTTTTCTGCAAATTTTGGTATATTATATGCCTATATAAAAGTTTTAGTCATTTTGTTTTTTTATTTTAATTCTCTGAAAATTTTGTTAAAAAAAATAAAAATAAAAAAATAAAATCCGCAGCGCCTTGGACCAAAGGCCCAAGCCGCCACTTGCCACTGGCCGGCCAAGGCCAAGGCCATCACGCGCGCCGCACCAAGGGAGCCAGGGAGCCGCTCCTTTTCCTTTTCCTAATACTAGTTGGACTCTTTTCCTACTTCCGTTTATTCCGTATCTGTTTCTAGATCTTTTCCTCTTGTTTCCTAATCCTAGTCTATTTCTTGTCCCCTACCCCAAGCAAAACCCTCCCTCCCCAATATAAATACCCAAGCACCCCCTCTAACACATCAAATTAACACCTCTCCTCACCTCTCCTCTCCTCTCCACCAGCAGCCGCCTCCCGCCCCACCCGCCGCCCTCACCGCCGCCACCACCAACGCCGCCGCCGAGCCCTCGCCTCTTGAGGTACTAGCCTCACACACACCTTTTCCTTGCCGTTCGATTTCCGTTCGGATTTTTCTAGATCGGTTTTTCGTTTCGTTTTCTTTCCAAACCCTAGATCGGTTTTCTTCACCAGTTAGTCCCTGATTTTCAAACGGCTATAACTTTTTACTCGTTAGTCCAAATCCAACGAAACCAACACCCACTTCTTCGTTACGATCCCCTCTATCCAGTAATCCAACTCAAACATCTTTTTGAAAGTTTAAAATTTGAATTAGATCAGATTTGAATTTGAACTTCGTTTGATCATAACTTGAGTTTTGTAACTCCGATTTAATTGAATCTTTTTGCAAATCGAAGCTCTTGACCTAAACTTTCGGATAAGGCCAAATTCACATAATTTTGGTACTGTTAGAAATTGTTTTATGTTGCAAGAGTTATTTGCTTGGTTTTGATGTTTTCCAAATTGTTTTCTTCGATCTGTCCGATCTTTTGAGTGATTGCTTATGTGTGGTTACTATTGATTGCTTACGATAGATTGACCGGAGTGTGACGAGTAGAACTATCAAGAGTTTTGAGTGCTAATCATCTTCATCAACATTGCAGGCAAGTAACACTTTGATCATACCTTTCTCATACCCAGTTTTTATGCATTAGATCAATCCTCAAACACTTGCATGATTAGGATCTAATTAAATTGTGGGATGGGAAGTAGATTGAGGTAGTACCTATTACCTGTTTTACTTATGAAACCTTTGGGAGTTACTTCTACGCTTGCTTATTATGCCATGCTATGCTCAGAGACGTGATTGGGTTTGAGTGAATATCCATGACAGATGTGAGATTGATAATTAATGGTTTATCTAAGGTGGCAACTTAAACACACATCTGGTGGATTGAGGCACCTGGTTACTCCAGACTTGCCTGCCTAGGCACTGGGTTTCGTGACTTGCCTCAGATTTCTTCTGACCGCCACCCAGTGCTCAAAGGGATCAGGAGATTATTCATACTAGTAACTTACGTGTGCAGCCACAAGCCATTATGGGCTCGCATAGTTGACTAAGTCGCATGCGAACTCTTATAGTGGTGGACTAGCAGATGTAGGGGATGTAGGTGTACCGTCCACCCATCGTAAGGTGCTAGCGCTTCGAAAGACTATGTCTCGGTCATCCGCTCTCAAACACCATGTAGTGCGAGAAACCAAACGGAGGCGATCGGGTCTTGTGGGGAAAAGTGCGCAAACCTCTGCAGAGTGTACAAACTAATCATGATTAGCCGTGTCCCGGTTATGGACATCTTGAGTATCTAGTTCTTGGATTATCCTGTTGATCTCATCACGTTACTTAATATAATTTGTTTGGGTTTTAATGAGTACTTTTAATTGGGATTGAGGATGCTGTCAACCATTCTCAATGTTCAACAACCACCATGATAGTTAAATAAATTTATTCCTTTGCAGAGGGAAAATTGGCTTTATGCAAAATCAGAACCATAGAGCTTTGCACCAGCCATATATGCATGTAGTATAGGCTTATTCTTTCATTACTCTCTATGTGTTACATTGCCAAGATATTCCATGTGCTGACCCGTTTTGGCTGCAACTTTTCATGTTGCGGACTTTTCAGACGACGAGTAAGTGATACGTTAGGGTTACGATTTCCTATACTCAACTTTGCCGTTGGTGTTGATGGGAATCCACAACCTTGTTGCTTCCGCTATATTCTGGATTAAGGTAATAGTATTTACGCTACTTTATACATGTGATTTACCTCTGTTATAAATCCTTCGAGTACTGTGTGTGCCAGCATACCGATCCAGGGATGACACGAAAGCACAGAGACTTGATCCATTCGGGTCGGGTCGCTACAAGATGGTATCACAGCACATGTTGACTGTAGGACGTGACCCTAAAAACTGGCAAGCCCATAGGAAAGATTTTTCTCTACAACTTCCTTTTCAAAAGATCTTTTACCTCTCTTCTCTTCTGAGCTTATTCAAATATTCCCTTTTAGTGAGACCATACCCCTTTTTCCCTTTTGACCACTCGAAGATTCGACTGATGAGACCACTCCAAGAAGTATAAGATATGGGACAACTAAGACCATTTGAAATGAAGAGGATTCTACCGTGTAAATGGAAATTACAACTGTTGAAGACTCCGAAGACTAGGAAAATTTTGAAGGCTCTGAAGAATTCCCAGATCTTATGACCTAGGAAGGTTACGCTTATGGAATTTGACGGACCATGGAAGTTATCAATACCCGAGATCAAGGTGTATTGGAGTAAGACCGGAACATGGAGCATTAGAACTAAAAAATTTTGTCAGGAAAGCCCTAAGGCAGGAGATGTCAACTATGGAATGATAGCTCATGGAAATGACAAGAGCAGAAACACGCTAACCATAGTGTTATTGCCCGCCTATGCTATTGTCACCGTGCGGAGTTAAGTATGCAGATACATGGAAGGATGGATGGTAGAAGGCTGATGGAGCATCTGTCAGCAAAAGTTGCAGTTTTAAACCTTAGATGGCGTATCGCCAGGATCTGGAGTATTACATTAAGGAGTTTAGGGTGGACATGCAAGAAGCAATATTTTGGCAAGAAGGCAATTGGTGAAGAACTCAGGAACCGAAAGCTGAAAGTAGACAAGCTGAGGAGCAAAACCTTGAGACATCGAAGATTTGTCAGGAACTGAAGCACAGTAGGATCATCGTTCATATCAAGGTTGATGAAACCAGAAGTTCGAAATGCAACTCCGGAAATATTAAAGGACGTCGCGAGAGACTTCGCGTCAACAGAGATGATCTGGCAAAAGAACTTGAGCAGGACAAGCATGATCAGAAGAAGCCATCAGAGACATGAACAAGACTTGAAGAGTTTGGTGACGTTGAAGATTTATTGACCTTTAGAAGACCCAACCCTGTTATATACCTACGTTAGATGCATAATTGTGAGCTGTCATTTGTTTGATGTTTTTTCGACAGCCAAAATAAAATCTGTCTTTTCAAAAACCATTGTTTGTATTGCGTGCATCCCTCTCTATCTCTCTTATCCCACCCCAACACCCATGGACCCAATAGAGGACGAATGGAGATGAGCTTGTATTTTCTGGACCGATGAGTCAATTGAAGACGGACCGATGGATTCAAAACATGGAGGATCACATGGAGAATAACCCTATACCCAGAAAGGATATGGCCCAGCATGCTCTTCAATGCTTTGAAAGAGGTGCCGCTACTTGGTGGTGGATGTGCCAAACCATCAATGGATGGCAAGGAGTAACCACTTGGAAGGAATTTAAGTTGACTTTGCCAAAGTCTCGGGTTGTGTCCCAGAAATTGGAGCCTTATGAAAATATTATGAAGAAACCTTGTGCATGCAAGCTCTGTGGAGAAATAGGACACACCCATAACGAACACAAGGATGAATGCCCAAATTGTGAAGGAAGTCATCCAGCTGAAGAATGCCCAACTAGGCAGATCACTTGTTTCTTGTGTGAAGGCACTACCCACTACCCTGCTCAGTGTCACATTTACACTATGGTACAGAGAACCATCCAGCAGAAGAAAGAAGAAATGAAAGGAGCCCTCATGGAGATGTTAGAAGAACCTGTGATGAAGGAAGAGGTGGAGGACACACCCAAAGAAGAACCAATTAAAGCCCGCACAAAGTCATGCTATTCATGCGGAGAAGAAGGACACATCTCCCAAGATTGTCTGAATGGAGATCTAGTAGAATTCCCGATAGAGAAAGTAGAGTATGACCCACAGGAAATAGAAGCCCTGATTGGAACGGAAAAGTCCAGGAAGAGGAATAGATTGGATTCCAGGAAGGACCTGAGTCATGTCACCTGTTACAAATGCAAGGAGTCAGGGCACTACATCAACACTTGCCCAAAATGGAAGCCGAGGACCCAAGGAGGCTATGTGATCATGAGGAAACCTCGAAACCTGTCAGAAGTAATATGTTTCCGTTGTAATATAGTAGGGCACTTTGCCAGAGATTGTCCGAAGGAGAAGGAGACTGGTGATATATAGTTGAATTTGTAACAGAATAAATAAAGTAGTAGAAGTGAGAGCTTTTTCTTTTATATTGAGGTGTTAAGTTGAGACATGTAATGGAAAAGCGAGATGATTGTAATAATTTAGAATCAATAAAGTTAGCAGTGTTGGTACTGCTTTGGATTTTATGAGTTGCCCTATGAGGAAAGATGTTGACCAATTTCCAGGATATGAGAAATATGGTCTATGGAATATTGGAACATTTTAAGGGTGGTAGTACCCTGTAAGAACCGTTGACCCTTGGAAAAGATAAGGATACCCACTGAATGGATTTCAGACAAAATGAATATGAGATTTGTCTCGATATGTTTAATACCCCAAGAAAGTGTGGGATGACGTTGGATACCATCAGTTGTTTGGACAAATGTGATCAAGGATTTGGAAGAGAATGTTAAGTTGATTCGAGATAGACTGAAGGTAGCTCAGTCGAGGCAGAATAGTTATGCATACTAAAAAACGCAAGGAGGTAGTCTATGAAATTGGAGACAGAGCATATCTTTGTGTGCCACCTCTGCGAAGAGTTAAACGATTTGGAGTTAAGGGAAAGTTAGCCCCGAGATTTGTAGGACCATACCGACTGTTGGGACGTATGGGAGAATTGGCTAACAAGTTGAAGTCACCCGAAGGACTGTCAGGAGTTCATGATGTGTTTCACGTTTCCCAGTTGAAGAAGTGCCATGCAGAGATGACCAATATTCCCTTGTAAGGACGCTTGACCCTGGAAAGGATAATGATGTTCCACGAAGTGGAGTATGGACTTCGAAAGTACAAGTTTTTATCTCGGTATGTGGGATATCCCACGAGGATGAAGAGATGAATTACTACTGGATATAAAGGAGGTATGATGTTGGAACTATGGATCAATGGAAATTCCATGATGAGTCTGAGTAATTATGTCCTAGTTTGGTGCCAATAGAAGGACGGAAGACAGTACAATTGGATGGATTTAAGTATGCCAGGAAGTTGGATGTTGGGATAATGATCAGTTGCCTAGATGATGTGTTCAAGGATTTTAAGTGATGAGATGGGCCATAACCCACAGGCCCCATGACTTGCCAAGAAACAAGCACATTCTTGCTGAAGGAAAAACCCTGGAAGAAGTTACGATTTTATTAACCGACGAATTCTATAGGAGTTTACGCAAAACCTGAGAGTTGTTAAGGAACGATAGATGTTTGTTTGGCCTGCAGAATCAATGGATTTTCCGAACTTGGTTCGTCGACAAGAGAAATTCTGCAATGCTTGTGAGGATGACCGAGTGTTAGAATGCGAGATTCGCTAAACCATGTACAAGGTAATGATTTAAAAGGGATGGATTGATCACCATACCGACTTACTCTTATTATTCGCTTTGCTATATGGGATGGTAAATCTGAGTGACTTACCTATAGCAGAGAGACGATTTATATTAAACCTTGTTTAAACCTTAGAATGGTATAGGTATTTCTTTTCCCTTGTACAAGGCAGTTGTTGCCAACCGAGGAAATACGGTGAGGTTCAACCCAGACCCGTTTTCTGCAGGAGAAACCATAAATTGTTGACCACCATGAGATATCAATAGTTGTTTAGAATTGGCGCCAGACCCGTCAGCTAAGAGGACCCAGTCTCGGAATAACCTTACCAAGAGTAAAGGACAAAAGAATTGATGGAAAGGTTATGCCACTACCGGAAGAGCCCAGAGAAGGAATTATCCTTAATATCTGAGAAGACCGACACTGTCAACAATGGATGGAGTATATGAGTTTTGATGGAACCTTAACAATGCTTCTAAGGGTGGTAGCACCCGAGACCCCGGAGACGATCGATGGATTTTTGAGAAGACCCCCAAACCCTAACCTATTTCTTGCTAACCTCTCTGAATCTCGAGGACGAGATTCATTTTAAGGGTGGTAGTTTGTAACATCCCAAAATTCTAAATTTTGGAATGTTATAAACATATAGATAGTTTTGATTGATTGCTTGATTGATTAACTGAAATTGAGTGAAATTGAAACTTTTGAAGGTTAAATGAGAGGAATTAAAGGACTTTCCCAAACTTTCATTTTGCTTTTATGATCTCCGAATTCAAATTCTTTTCATCACAAAACCTCGGAGAGAAGATGACATGACTTCTTCCATTTATTTAAATGACAAGGGTGTTGAAAATATTTGAATTTCATTTGGAAAATATTTCCAATTCTGAAACTTTATGCAACTCAATGATTTTCACGAGCGAAGATAAAATGACTTCTTCAAAACATATGAAATATGAGTTGGGAGTTTCAAAGAATTAAATTCAAAGTTATTTTGAATTTATTTTCAATTTGGAGTTATTTGAGTTTTATTCAAATTATTTTTCTCAAAAATAAAATATATGGAAAATAGGGTAACATGATTCCCTACATCAGAAAATTGGAGAGAAATTAATTTGAAGTCATTATCGTATTTTTAAAATGATTTTCATTGGATTTTATTAGGCAGAAGCACTCTTTGCTTTATTTAAATTTGTGTGAATTTTATTTAATGCTATAATAATGTCCATGTTGTAGAAAATCTTTTTCTGCAAATTTTGGTATATTATATGCCTATATAAAAGTTTTAGTCATTTTGTTTTTTTTAGTTTAGTTCTCTGAAAATTTTGTTAAAAAAATTAAAAATAAAAAAATAAAATCCGCAGCGCCTTGGACCAAAGGCCCAAGCCGCCACTTGCCACCGGCGGCCAAGGCCAAGGCCATCACGCCACACCACACCAAGGGAGCCAGGAGCCGCCCTTTCCTTTTCCTAATACTAGTAGGACTCTTTTCCTACTTCCGCTTATTCCAGATCTGCTTTCTAGATCTTTTCCTCTTATTTCCTAATCCTAGTATATTTCTTGTCCCCTACCCCAAGCAAAACCCTCCCTCCCCAATATAAATACCCAAGCACCCCCCTCTAACACATCAAATCAACACCTCTCCTCACCTCTCCTCTCCTCTCCATGCAGCAGCCACCGCCCGCCCTTCACCTGCCACCGCCACCCTCACCACCGCCGCCACCATAACGCCATTGAGCCTCGCCTCTTGAGGTACTAGCCCACAAGGCCACCTTTTCCTTGTTGTTCCGATTTCCGTTCCGGATTTTTCTAGATCGGTTTTTCGTTTCGTTTTCTTTCCAAACCCTAGATCGGTTTTCTTCACCAGTTAGTCCCTGATTTTCAAACGGCTGTAACTTTTTACTCGTTAGTCCAAATCCAACGAAACCAACACCCACTTCTTCGTTACGGTCCCCTCTATCCAGTAATCCAACTCAAACATGTTTTTGAAAGATTAAAATTTGAATTAGATCAGATTTGAATTTGAACTTCGTTTGATCATAACTTGAGTTTCAGAATCTCGATTTAATTGAATCTTTTTGCAAATCAAGCTCTTGACCTAAACTTTCGGATAAGGCCAAATTCACATAATTTTGGTACTGTTAGAAATTGTTTTATGTTGCAAGAGTTATTTGCTTGGTTTTGATGTTTTCCAAATTGTTTTCTTCGATCTGTCCGATCTTTTGAGTGATTGCTTATGTGTGGTTACTATTGATTGCTTACGATAGATTGACCGGAGTGTGACGAGTAGAACTATCAAGAGTTTTGAGTGCGAATCATCTTCATCAACATTGCAGGCAAGTAACACTTTGATCATACCCTTCTCATACCCAGTTTTTATGCATTAGATCAATCCTCAAACACTTGCATGATTAGGATCTAATTAAATTATGGGATGGGAAGTAGATTGAGGTAGTACCTATTACCTGTTTTACTTATGAAACCTTTGGGAGTTACTTCTACGTTTGCTTATTATGCCATGCTATGCTCGTAGACGTGGATTGGGTTTGAGTGAATATCCATGACAGATGTGAGATTGATAATTAATGGTTTATCTAAGGTGGCAACTTAAACACACATCTGGTGGATTGAGGCACCGGTTACTCGAGACTTGCCTGTCTAGGCACCGGGTTTCAGGACTTGCCTGTATTTCTTGGACCACCACCTGTGCTCAAAGGGATCATAAGATTATTCATACTAGTAACTTACGTGTGCAGCCACAAGCCATTATGGGCTCGCATAGTTGACTAAGTCGTGCGAACTCTTATAGTGGTGGACTAGCAGATGTAGGGGATGTAGGTGTACCGTCCACCCATCTTAAGGTGCTAGCGCTTCGAAAGACTATGTCTCGGTCATCCGCTCTCAAACACCATGTAGTGCGAGAAACCAAACGGAGGCGATCGGGTCTTGTGGGGAAAAGTGCGCAAACCTCTGCAGAGTGTACAAACTAATCATGATTAGCCGTGTCCCCGGTTATGGACATCTTGAGTATCTAGTTCTTGGATTATCCTGTTGATCTTATCACGTTACTTAATATAATTTGTTTGGGTTTTAATGAGTACTTTTAATTGGGATTGAGGATGCTGTCAACCATTCTCAATGTTCAACAACCACCATGATAGTTAAATAAATTTATTCCTTTGCAGTAGGGAAAAATTGGCTTCATGCAAAACTGTAACCGTAGAGCTTTCCACCAGCCATATATGCATGTAGTATAGGCTTATTCTTTCATTACTCTCTATGTGTTACATTGCCAAGATATTCCATGTGTGACCCGTTTCGGCTGCAACTTTTCATGTTGCGACTTTTTCAATGACGAGTAAGTGATACGTTAGGGTTACGATTTCCTATACTCAACTTTGCCGTTGGTGTTGATGGGAATCCACAACCTTGTTGCTTCCGCTATATTCTGGATTGAGGTAATAGTATTTACGCTACTTTATACATGTGATTTACCTCTGTTATAAATCCTTCGAGTACTGTGTGTGCCAGCATACCGATCCAGGGATGACACGAAAGCACGAGACTTGATCCATTCGGTCGGGTCGCTACAAGATGGTATCGAGCACATGTTGACCGAGGACGTGACCCTAAAACTGGCAAGCCCATAGGAAAGATTTTTCTCTACAACTTCCTTTTCAAAAGATCTTTTACCTCTCTTCTCTTCTGAGCTTATTCAAATATTCCCTTTTAGTGAGACCATACCCCTTTTTCCCTTTTGACCACTCGAAGATTCGACTGATGAGACCACTCCAAGAAGTATAAGATATCGGACAACTAAGACCATTTGAAATGAAGAGGATTCTACCGTGTAAATGGAAATTACAACTGTTGAAGACTCCGAAGACTAGGAAAATTTTGAAGGCTCTGAAGAATTCCCAGATCTTATGACCTAGGAAGGTTACGCTTATGGAATTTGACGGACCATGGAAGTTATCAATACCCGAGATCAAGGTGTATTGGAGTAAGACCGGAACATGGAGCATTAGAACTCAATTTTTTTTCCAGGAAAGCCCTAAGGCAGGAGTTGTCAACTATGGAATGATAGCTCATGGAAATGACAAGAGCAGAAACACGCTAACCATGGTGTTATTGCCCGCCTATGCTATTGTCACCGTGCGGAGTTAAGTATGCAGATACATGGAAGGATGGATGGTAGAAGGCTGATGGAGCATCTGTCAGCAAAAGTTGCAGTTTTAAACCTTAGATGGCGTATCGCCAGGATCTGGAGTATTACATCAAGGAGTTTAGGGTGGACCTGCAAGAAGCAATATTTTGACAAGAAGGCAATTGGTGAAGAACTCAGGAACCGAAAGCTGAAAGTAGACAAGCTGAGGAGCAAAACCTTGAGACATCGAAGATTTGTCAGGAACTGAAGCACAGTAGGATCATCGTTCATATCAAGGTTGATGAAACCAGAAGTTCGAAATGCAACTCCGGAAATATTAAAGGACGTCGCGAGAGACTTCGCGTCAACAGAGATGATCTGGCAAAAGAACTTGAGCAGGACAAGCATGATCAGAAGAAGCCATCAGAGACATGAACAAGACTTGAAGAGTTTGGTGACGTTGAAGATTTATTGACCTTTAGAAGACCCAACCCCTGTTATATACCTACGTTAGATGCGACAATTGTGAGCTGTCATTTGTTTGATGTTTCTCCGACAGCCAAAATAAAATCTGTCTTTTCAAAAACCATTGTTTGTATTGCGTGCATCCCTCTCTATCTCTCTTATCCCACCCCAACACCCATGGACCCAATAGAGGACGAATGGAGATGAGCTTGTATTTTCTGGACCGATGAGTCAATTGAAGACGGACCGATGGATTCAAAACATGGAGGATCACATGGAGAATAACCCTATACCCAGAAAGGATATGGCCCAGCATGCTCTTCAATGCTTTGAAAGAGGTGCCACTACTTGGTGGAGGATGTACCAAACCATCAATGGATAGCAAGGAGTAACCACTTGGAAGGAATTTATGTTGACTTTGCCAAAGTCTCGGTTTGTGTCCCAGAAATTGGAGCCTTATGAAAATATTATGAAGAAACCTTGTGCATGCAAGCTCTGTGGAGAAATAGGACACACCCATAACGAACACAAGGATGAATGCCCAAATTGTGAAGGAAGTCATCCAGCTGAAGAATGCCCAACTAGGCAGATCACTTGTTTCTTGTGTGAAGGCACTACCCACTACCCTTCTCAGTGTCACATTTACACTATGGTACAGAGAACCATCCAGCAGAAGAAAGAAGAAATGAAAGGAGCCCTCATGGAGATGTTAGAAGAACCTGTGATGAAGGAAGAGGTGGAGGACACACCCAAAGAAGAACCAATTAAAGCCCGCACCAAGTCATGCTATTCATGCGGAGAAGAAGGACACATCTCCCAAGATTGTCTGAATGGAGATCTAGTAGAATTCCCGATAGAGGAAGTAGAGTATGACCCACAGGAAATAGAAGCCCTGATTGGAACGGAAAAGTCCAGGAAGAGGAATAGATTGGATTCTAGGAAGGACCTGAGTCATGTCACCTGTTACAAATGCAAGGAGTCAGGGCACTACATCAACACTTGCCCAAAATGGAAGCCGAGGACCCAAGGAGGCTATGTGATCATGAGGAAACCTCGAAACCTGTCAGAAGTAATATGTTTCCGTTGTAATATAGCAGGGCACTTTGCCAGAGATTGTCCGAAGGAGAAGGAGACTGGTGATATATAGTTGAATTTGTAACAGAATAAATGGAGTAGTAGAAGTGAGAGCTTTTTCTTTTATATTGAGGTGTTAAGTTGAGACATGTAATGGAAAAGCGAGATGATTGTAATAATTTAGAATCAATAAAGTTAGCAGTGTTGGTACTGCTTTGGATTTTATGAGTTACCCTATGAGGAAAGATGTTGACCAATTTCCAGGATATGAGAAATATGGTCTATGGAATATTGGAACATTTTAAGGGTGGTAGTACCCTGTAAGAACCGTTGACCCTTGGAAAAGATAAGGAACCCACTGAATGGATTTCAGACAAAATGAATATGAGATTTGTCTCGATATGTTTAATACCCCAAGAAAGTGTGGGATGACGTTGGAGAACATCAGTTGTTTGGACAAATGTGATCAAGGATTTGGAAGAGAATGTTAAGTTGATTCGAGATAGACTGAAGGTAGCTCACCCGTAGAATAGTTATGCATACTCAAAAACGCAAGGAGGTAGTCTATGAAATTGGAGATAGAGCATATCTTTGTGTGCCACCTCTGCGAAGAGTTAAACGATTTGGAGTTAAGGGAAAGTTAGCCCCGAGATTTGTAGGACCATACCGAGTGTTGGGACGTATGGGAGAATTGGCTAACAAGTTGAAGTCACCGAAGGACTGTCGGGAGTTCATGATGTGTTTCACGCTTCCCGCTTGAAGAAGTGCCATGCGAGATGACCAATATTCCCTTGTAAGGACGCTTGACCTGGAAAGGATAATGATGTTCCACGAAGTGGAGTATGGACTTCGAAAGTACAAGTTTTATCTCGGTATGTGGGATATCCCACGAGGATGAAGAGATGAATTACTATTGGATATAAAGGAGGTATGATGTTGGAACTATGGATCAATGGAAATTCCATGATGAGTCCGAGTAATTATGTCCTAGTTTGGTGCCAATAGAAGGAAAAGAAGACATTACAATTGGATGGATTTAAGTATGCCAGAAGTTGGATGTTGGGATAATGATCAGTTGCCCGATGATGTGTTCAAGGATTTTAAGTGATGAGATGGGCCATAACCCACAGGCCCCATGACCTGCCAAGAAACAAGCACATTCTTGCTGAAGGAAAAACCCTGGAAGAAGTTACGATTTTATTAACCGACGAATTCTATAGGAGTTTACGCAAAACCTGAGAGTTGTTAAGGAACGATAGATGTTTGTTTGGCCTGCAGAATCAATGGATTTTCCGAACTTGGTTCGTCGACAAGAGAAATTCTGCAATGCTTGTGAGGATGACCGAGTGTTAGAATGCGAGATTCGCTAAACCATTTACAAGGTAATGATTTGGGTGCGGGATGGATTGATCACCATACCGACTTACTCTTATTATTCGCTTTGCTATATGGGATGGTAAATCTGAGTGACTTACCTATAGCAGAGAGACGACAATATTAAACCTTGTTTAAACCTTAGAATGGTATAGGTATTTCTTTTCCCCTTGTACAAGGCAGTTGTTGCCAACCGAGGAAATACGGTGAGGTTCAACCCAGACCCGTTTTCTGCAGGAGAAACCATAAATTGTTGACCACCATGAGATATCGATAGTTGTTTAGAATTGGCGCCAGACCCGTCAGCTAAGAGGACCCAGTCTCGGAATAACCTTACCAAGAGTAAAGGACAAAAGAATTGAGGGAAAGGTTATGCCACTACCGGAAGAGCCCAGAGAAGGAATTATCCTTAATATCTGAGAAGACCGACTCTGTCAACGATGGATGGAGTATATGAGTTTTGATGGAACCTTAACAATGCTTCTAAGGGTGGTAGCACCCGAGACCCCGGAGACGATCGATGGATTTTTGAGAAGACCCCCAAACCCTAACCTATTTCTTGCTAACCTCTCTGAATCTCGAGGACGAGATTCATTTTAAGGGTGGTAGTTTGTAACATCCCAAAATTCTAAATTTTGGAATGTTAGAAACATATAAATAGTTTTGATTGATTGCTTGATTGATTGACCGAAATTGAGTGAAATTCGAAACTTTTTGAAGGTTAAATGAGAGGGAATTAAAGGACTTTCCCAAACTTTCATTTTGCTTTTATGATCTCCGGGAATTCAAATTCTTTTCATCACAAAACCCTGGAGAGAAGATGACATGACTTCTTCCATTTATTTAAATGATAAGGGGTGTTGAAAATATTTGAATTTCATTTGGAAAATATTTTCCAATTCTGAAACTTTATGCAACTCAATGATTTTCACGAGCGAAGATAAAATGACTTCTTCAAAACATATGAAATATGAGTTGGGAGTTTCAAAGAATTAAATTCAAAGTTCTTTTGAATTTATTTTCAATTTGGAGTTATTTGAGTTTTATTCAAATTACTTTTCTCCAAAAATAAAATATATGGAAAATAGGGTAACATGATTCCCTACATCGTAAAATTGGAGAGAAATTAATTTGAAGTCATTATCGTATTTTTAAAATGATTTTCAGTGGATTTTATTAGGGCAGAAGCACTCTTTGCTTTATTTAAATTTGTGTGAATTTTATTTAATGCTATAATAATGTCCATGTTGTAGTAAATCTTTTTCTGCAAATTTTGGTATATTATATGCCTATATAAAAGTTTTAGTCATTTTGTTTTTTTTATTTTAGTTCTCTGAAAATTTTGTTAAAAAAAATAAAAATAAAAAAATAAAATCCGCAGCGCCTTGGACCAAAGGCCCAAGCCGCCACTTGCCACCGGCCGGCCAAGGCCAAGGCCATCACGCGCGCCGCACCAAGGGAGCGAGGGAGCTGCTCCTTTTCCTTTTCCTAATACTAGTAGGACTCTTTTCCTACTTCCGTTTATTCCAGATCTGCTTTCTAGATCTTTTCCTCTTGTTTCCTAATCCTAGTCTATTTCTTGTCCCCTACCCCAAGCAAAACCCTCCCTTCCCAATATAAAACCCAAGCACCCCCCTCTAACACATCAAATCAACACCTCTCCTCACCTCTCCTCTCCTCTCCATGCTGCCCCTTGCCGCCCTTGCCTTGCCGCCGCCTCACCGCCGCCACCCAACGCCGCCGCCATGAGCCCCCTCGCCTCTTGAGGTACTAGCCCCACGCGTCACCTTTTCCTTGCCGTTCGATTTCCGTTCGGATTTTTCTAGATCGGTTTTTCGTTTCGTTTTCTTTCCAAACCCTAGATCGGTTTTCTTCACCGTTAGTCCCTGATTTTCAAACGGCTATAACTTTTTACTCGTTAGTCCAAATCCAACGAAACCAACGCCCACTTCTTCTTTACGATCCCCTCTATCCAGTAACCCAACTCAAACATGTTTTCGAAATTTTAAAATTTGAATTAGATCAGATTTGAATTTGAACTTCGTTTGATCATAACTTGAGTTTCGTAACTCCGATTTAATTGAATCTTTTTGCAAATCGAAGCTCTTGACCTAAACTTTCGGATAAGGCCAAATTCACATAATTTTGATACTGTTAGAAATTGTTTTATGTTGCAAGAGTTATTTGCTTGGTTTTGATGTTTTCCAAATTGTTTTCTTCGATCTGTCCAATCTTTTGAGTGATTGCTTATGTGTGGTTACTATTGATTGCTTACGATAGATTGACCGGAGTGTGACGAGTAGAACTATCAAGAGTTTTGAGTGCGAATCATCTTCATCAACATTGCAGGCAAGTAACACTTTGATCATACCCTTCTCATACCCAGTTTTTATGCATTAGATCAATCCTCAAACACTTGCATGATTAGGATCTAATTAAATTGTGGGATGGGAAGTAGATTGAGGTAGTACCTATTACCTGTTTTACTTATGAAACCTTTGGGAGTTACTTCTACGTTTGCTTATTATGCCATGCTATGCTCAGAGACGTGGATTGGGTTTGAGTGAATATCCATGATGATGTGAGATTGATAATTAATGGTTTATCTAAGGTGGCAACTTAAACACACATCTGGGTGGATTGAGGCACCTGGTTACTCCAGACTTGCCTGTCTAGGCACTGGTTTCAGTGACTTGCCTGTATTTCTTCGGACCGCCACCCAGGCTCAAAGGGATCAGGAGATTATTCATACTAGTAACTTACGTGTGCAGCCATAAGCCATTATGGGCTCTGGCATAGTTGACTAAGTCGTGCGAACTCTTATAGTGGTGGACTAGCAGATGTAGGGGATGTAGGTGTACCGGTCCACCCATCGTAAGGTGCTAGCGCTTCTGAAAGACTATGTCTCGGTCATCCGTCTCTCAAACACCATGTAGTGCGAGAAACCAAACGGAGGCGATCGGGTCTTGTGGGGAAAAGTGCGCAAACCTCTGCAGAGTGTACAAACTAATCATGATTAGCCGTGTCCCCGGTTATGGACATCTTGAGTATCTAGTTCTTGGATTATCCTGTTGATCTCATCACGTTACTTAATATAATTTGTTTGGGTTTTAATGAGTACTTTTAATTGGGATTGAGGATGCTGTCAACCATTCTCAATGTTCAACAACCACCATGATAGTTAAATAAATTTATTCCTTTGCAGTAGGGAAAAATTGGCTTTATGCAAAACTGTAACCCTTGAGCTTTCCACCAGCCATATATGCATGTAGTATAGGCTTATTCTTTCATTACTCTCTATGTGTTACATTGCCAGCATATTCCATGTGCTGACCCGTTTTCGGGCTGCAACTTTTCATGTTGCAGACTTTTTAGACGACGAGTAAGTGATACGTTAGGGTTACGATTTCCTATACTCAACTTTGCCGTTGGTGTTGATGGGAATCCACAACCTTGTTGCTTCCGCTATATTCTGGATTGAGGTAATAGTATTTACGCTACTTTATACATGTGATTTACCTCTGTTATAAATCCTTCGAGTACTGTGTGTGTCAGCATACCGATCCAGGGACGACACGAAAGCACAGAGACTTGATCCATTCAGGTCGGGTCGCTACAAGATGGTATCAGAGCACATGTTGACTGTAGGACGTGACCCTAAAAACTGGCAAGCCCATAGGAAAAAAATTTCTCTACAACTTCCTTTTCAAAAGATCTTTTACCTCTCTTCTCTTCTGAGCTTATTCAAATATTCCCTTTTAGTGAGACCATACCCCTTTTTCCCTTTTGACCACTCGAAGATTCGACTGATGAGACCACTCCAAGAAGTATAAGATATCGGACAACTAAGACCATTTGAAATGAAGAGGATTCTACCGTGTAAATGGAAATTACAACTGTTGAAGACTCCGAAGACTAGGAAAATTTTGAAGGCTCTGAAGAATTCCCAGATCTTATGACCTAGGAAGGTTACGCTTATGGAATTTGACGGACCATGGAAGTTATCAATACCCAAGATCAAGGTGTATTGGAGTAAGACCGGAACATGGAGCATTAGAACTCAAAAATTTTGTCAGGAAAGCCCTAAGGCAGGAGATGTCAACTATGGAATGATAGCTCATGGAAATGACAAGAGCAGAAACACGCTAACCATGGTGTTATTGCCCGCCTATGCTATTGTCACCGTCTGGGAGTTAAGTATGCAGATACATGGAAGGATGGATGGTAGAAGGCTGATGGAGCATCCACGACAAAAGTTGCGATTTTAAACCTTAGATGGCGACGCCGGGATCTGGAGTATTACATCAAGGAGTTTAGGATGGACCTGCAAGAAGCAATATTTTGACAAGAAGGCAATTGGTGAAGAACTCAGAACCGAAGCTGAAAGTAGACAAGCCGAGGAGCAAAACCTTGAGACATCAAGATTTGCCAGAATCAAGCACGATGGGATCATCATTCATATCAAGGTTGATGAAACCAGAAGTTCGAAATGCAACTCCGAAAGTATTAAAGGACGTCGCGAGAGACTTCGCGTCAACAGAGATGATCTGGCAAAAGAACTTGAGCAGGACAAGCATGATCAGAAGAAGCCATCAGAGACATGAACAAGACTTGAAGAGTTTGGTGACGTTGAAGATTTATTGACCTTTAGAAGACCCAACCCCTGTTATATACCTACGTTAGATCTTCCCCTCGGACACCAAATTTCTTGGCTTCTATGCTACAGCTAGATCTTCCCCTCGTTTCTGTTTTCCAACCCGGCGGCGGGTGGGTGCGGTTTGCCAATGGTCGGTTTGCTCAACGGCGGTCCCACATGAAAGTGAAAATGCTAGGAAGCACGCCTTCCCTATCTATGTGGCGTGCCGGACAGGCCGTGGAGTACTCCCTATTCCCAGGCGTGTGGGGGTGCGACGCGAACGGCATGCCTTTTCCTTTTACTGGCAATGTGCCCGTGCGTTGCGACGGATCCAAAGTAGTAGAATAGTAGTACTTGTTCGCAAACTTGAAAGAAATCACTCTTGTTTGGATATACTACTAATATATTAATTTTTACTCAAAATATATTTCTCAGGCTGTTTTGATGAGGTGAGGGAGGGATGTGGTTGCTTTCAAGATAATAAGGGGTTTTCTGCAAATTGGAGCACAGAAGTGGGCTATAGTTGCAAAAATGCCACAACTTACCTCACAGCCGTTAGATGCAGATCTAATGGTCAGAAACGATGGATGGCAGACACACCACCATCACCAACTGAGTCTTTTATAGGAGTAGGAGTAGAGAAAAATGTATAAATTGTAACATTTGGTTCTTCTCCTTGGCACAATCGATAGATAGAAATAACGATTGGAAACGCTAGGGCGGGGCTATTTCCGCCAGATAAGCAGGTTACGTAGTAGCTAGGTTGGCGCATCGTCGGTTTGGTCACATGCGGTCTGACATGTTCTAGGGTTTCTAGCCAGATGCCCGTGCGTTGCACGAAGTTGATGGAAAAGGTAAGCACAACTTATAAATTGACGGATGGAGTACTAGTTACAGTGATGCATATAATTAAGCAAAGGGATCGCACATGTCGGTATTGACAGGAACGAGAATGCAATAGCACAATAAGAATTAAGGCCACGATGATGCGATCGCAGTGGTGGTTACAGGAGGCAAGAAGAAAGATGCATTCATCAATGTACGATCTCCTCCTCCTCAACTTAGAGCGCCGGGCCACCGACCGGCGGCTAAGGAGCGGCGGCTTTTGTGGCGAGGTCAAGGTGCTTCTCAGCAAAGGCATCCAATGCTTCCAGCCGGTTGAGGAAGGCCAACGTCGTAGCATCCTCAATGGCCTTGTAGATACCTATGTACATGATTTTCTCGTACATGTGGATGTGTAGGCCGATGAATTCTTGCAGGGTGAGGCGCCTCGCAGCGAGCGTGACCTCCAGGTGGACATTCTTCGTGGCATCGACGGGCAGTCGCAGGGCCACCGGTGCTTGAAAGAGGTTTCGGCCATGGAGGCCGATTAGGGTGGCAGGCAATGTGGAGCCCGGGCGCGCGGGCTGGAGGAGTACGGCGATGTCATCCCCGAGCTTCTTGAGGACGGTGAACTTGTTGGTGGTGGCAATGATCATCTGGTCCAACTGAGAGTCGTAGTTGGCATCGACGGCGGCCATCCACCAGCCGGTCACGAACACCATCTGGAGACGATCCTCGGCGCCATGCCGCAGGCCGGCATCGTGGACCATCTGGCGCAGCCGCTTGCCGCCCGCGCGCATCGCCTCCATGGGTCTGGAGTGAGCACTTTTGCGCTTAGTGTAGGTGCTTAGGCAAATGCTTAGGTGCGTATGATACGTCTCCGTAGTATCTATAATTTTTGATTGTTCCATGCCAATATTATTCACTTTCATATACTTTTTGGCAACTTTTTATATTATTTTTGGGACTAACATATTGATCCGATTGCCAAAGTGCAGCCTCGCCATGCATTGCATGTTTTATGTTTCGCAGAATATCCATATCAAACGGAGTCCAAACGGGATAAAAATGGACGGAGCTTATTTTAGGAAAATATGGAAAATTCCGGAAGAAAAATCCACGCGAGACGGTGCCCGAGGTGGTCACGAGGTAGGGGGGCATGCCTGACACCCCTGGGCGCACCCCTACCCTCGTGAGCCCACCGTAAGGTGGTTGACGCTCTTCTTTTGCCGCAAGAAAGCTAATATTCGGAAAAAAATCACGGCGAATGTTTCAGGCCAATCGGAGTTACGGATCTCCATATATACGCGAAACGGTGAAACAGAGCGAGAACAGAACACAGAAACAGAGAGATAGATCCAATCTCGGAGGGGCTCCCGCCCCTCCCAAGCCATGGGAGCCAAGGACCATAGGGGAAACCCTTCTCCCATCTAGGGAGGAGGTCAAGGAAGAAGAAGAAGAAGGGGGGCCCTCTCCCCCTTGCTTCCGGTGGCGCCGGAACACCGCCGGGGGCCATCATCATCACCGTGATCTTCACCAACACCGCCGTCATCTTCACCAACATCTCCATCACCTTCCCCCCTCTATCTACAGCGGTCCACTCTCCCGCAACCCACTGCACCCTCTACTTGAACATGGTGCTTTATGCTTCATATTATTATCCAATGATGTGTTGCCATCCTATGATGTCTGAATAGGTTTTCGTTGTCCTATCGGTGGTTGATGAATTGCTATGATTAATTTAATTTGCTTGTGGTTATGTTGCTGTCCTTTGGTGCCCATCATATGAGCGCGCGCGTGGATCACACCTTAGGGTTAGTTGTATGTTGATAGGACTATGTATTGGAGGGCAAGAGTGACAGAAGCTTCAACCTAGCATAGAAATTGATGCATACGGGATTGAAGGGGGACCAATATATCTTAATGCTATGGTTGGGTTTTACCTTAATGAACGTTAGTAGTTGCGGATGCTTGCTAATAGTTCCAATCATAAGTGCATAGAATTCCAAGTAAGGGATGACATGCTAGCAGTGGCCTCTCCCACATAAAACTTGCTATCGGTCTAGTAAGGTAGTCAATTGCTTAAGGGACAATTTCGCCACACCTACCATCACTCTTCCACACTCGCTATATTTACTTTAGTTGTGTCTTTATCTAAACAGCCCCTAGTTTTATTTTCGTGCTCTTTACTTTCTTGCAAGCTTACCCGAAAACACCTACAAAGTACTTCTAGTTCCATACTTGTTCTAAGTAAAGTAAACATTAAGCGTGCGTAGAGTTGTATCGGTGGTCTATAGAACTTTAGGGAATAATTGTTCTACCTTTAGCTCCTCGTTGGGTTCGACACTCTTACTTATCGAAAACTGTTGCGATCCCCTATACTTGTGGGTTATCAAGACCTTTTTCTGGCGCCGTTGCCAGGGAGCAATAGCGTGGGGTGAATATTCTCGTGTGTGCTTGTTTTCTTTATCACTAAGTAAATTTTATTTGTTGTTCTTAGTTGTTTTCTATCTTTAGTTATGGGTAGGAAACGCAAAATACCAAAAAAAGTAGTTGTACCTACTGCTCCAATGGTTGAAGAACCACTCAAAATCTATCACACTCCTGAAGCTTTTTACTTGGATCATCTTCGATCCCTTTGTGCTCGTGCTGAAACCCCAACTAGCTTAGTTGAGGGCAAATCTTTAGATGAGCATGCTTGTTATGTGCGACACCGAATATCTGAAAAAAGGAAAATTCTATTGGGTCAAATTCATCGTTTGCAATGCTATGCTTGGAATTTATGTGAAATATATGATGTTACTTGTTGTTCTGATAACCCTAAAAAACACCTTCCCTATCAATGTGAGTTTAGTGACAATGGAATCGTATCTTCTTATGCTAAAGGTGTTTATAGTTATTATGATATTCAACAAATTGAAGAATTTGTTGCTTTTAAGGATGCTTATGAAATTGCTTCTTTGATTGAAACATATGATGCTACTTTTCACAAATCTGAAAATTCTGCCATACTTGAATATTGCTATGATAATTATGCTTCTAATGCCTATGTTAAACTATATATTGAGGCCTACCCCGCTGTCCAAGAAGAGACTAATATTTTGTAGGAGGCTATGGAAGAAGAAATTGATGAAACTGTGAGCTCATTGGATGAGAAAGATGATGAGGAGAGCGAAGAACAAAAGGAGGAAGAGCGGATTGATCACCCGTGCCCACCTTCTAATGAGAATAACTCTTCAACTCATACATTGTTTAATTCCCCTTCGTGCTTACCGAAGGATGATTGCTATGATCCCTTGAATTTGTCTGAAATATCCCTTTTTGATGATGCTTGTGGCCAAGATGCCAATATGAATTATGCTTATAGAGATGAACTTGCTATAGTTCCTTATGTTAAACATGAAATTGTTGCTATTGCACCCACGGATGATAGTCCTATTATCTTTTTGAATTCTCCCGACTACACTATATCGGAGAAGTTTGTGCTTCGTAAGGATTATATTGATGGGTTGCCTTTTACCGTAGCACATGATGATTTTGATGAATATAATATGCATGTGCTTGCTGCTCCTACTTGCAATTATTATGAGAGAGGAACTATATCTCCACCTCTCTATGTTTCCAATGCAATAAAATTGCAAGAAACTGTTTATACTATGCATTGGCGTTTACTATATGTGCATGAATTGTTCTTTTATGACATGCCGATGCATAGGAAGAGAGTTAGACTTCGTAATTACATGATATATGTTACTTTGTGCTCACTACTAAATTACAAATCATTGCTAATTAAAATTGGCTTTGATATACCTTGGGATCCGGGTGGATTCATTACTTGAGCACTATATGCCTAGCTTAATGGCTTTAAAGAAAGCGCTGCCAGGGAGACAACCCGGAAGTTTTAGAGAGTCATTTATTTCTGTTGAGTGCTTTCATATAGTTTAAAAACAACAAAAATAAAGAGGGGAACCCAAAAATTTTCAAAAAGAAAAGCGAAAGTGAGAAAGACAAGCATTGTTGAAGTGGGAGAGCTCCTTGAACTTTGTTCATGCTCACGGAAACTTTGTGAATCTTGATTACAGAAACTTTTCAACAAAAATAATTATCCCCTTGTACAATTCCATTGTATTATAAAAATAATGTGCCAAGGTTTGCCTTTAGGATGTTTACAATGCTTGTTGGTTTGTACGGTGCAGGACAGAAACTTTGGCTGTAGTGCGCGAATTTTAATACTTTACTGGAATGTCAAATGGTTATGATTCTTTTTGCACTGTCTTGCTGTGTAAATTTTTTATTTTTCCTAATTTGGGCACAATTTTTCAAGTACCAGAAGTATGGTGGATGTTCAGATTGCTACAGACTGTTCTGTTTTAGACAGATTCTGTTTTTGATGCATAGTTTGCTTGTTTTGATGAAACTATCAATTTATATCAGTGGATTAAGCCCTGAAAAAGTTATATTACAGTAGACACAATGCAAAAAAAATATGAATTGGTTTGCAACAGTACTTAGAGTAGTGATTTGCTTTATTATACTAACGGATCTTACCGAGTTTTCTGTTCAAGTTTTGTGTGGATGAAGTGTTCGATGATCGAGAAGGTTTCGATGTGAGAAGAAGGAAGAGAGGCAAGAGCTCAAGCTTGGGGATGCCCGAGGCACCCCAAGTAAATATTCAAGGAGACTCAAGCGTCTAAGCTTGGGGATGCTGGGAAGGCATCCCCTCTTTCTTCAACAAGTATCGGTATGTTTTCGGATTCGTTTCATTCATGTGATATGTGCAAATCTTGGAGCGTCTTTTGCATCTAGTTTTCACTTTTCTTTTATGCACCATGCTGGTATGAGATGGTCCTTGGTTGATTTATAGAATGCTCTTTGCACTTCACTTATATCTTTTGAGTATGGCTTTATAGAATGCTTCATGTGCTTCACTTATATCATTTGAAGTTTGGATTGTCTGTTTCTCTTTACATAGACAACCGCCATTTGTAGAATGTTCTTTTGCTTCACTTATATTTGTTATAGTTTGGGCATATCTTTTGTAGAAAGAATTAAACTCTCTTGCTTCACTTATATCTATTTAGAGAGATGACAGGAACTGGTCATGCACATGGTTAGTCATAAAATCCTACATAAACTTGTAGATCGCTGAATATGATATGTTTGATTCCTTGCAATAGTTTTGCGATATAAAGATGGTGATATTAGAGTCATGCTAGTTGAGTAATTGTGAAATTGAGAAATACTTCTGTTGAGGTTTGCAAGTCCCGTAGCATGCACGTATGGTGAACCGTTATGTAACGAAGTCGGAGCATGAGGTGTTTATTGATTGTCTTCCTTATGAGTGGCGGTCGGGGACGAGCGATGGTCTTTTCCTACAAATCTATCCCCCTAGGAGCATGAGCGTAGTACTTTGTTTCGATGACTAATAGATTTTTGCAATAAGTATGTGAGTTCTTTATGACTAATGTTGAGTCCATGGATTATACGCACTCTCACCCTTCCATCATTGCTAGCCTCTTGATGCACGTGCATTGCCCTTTCTCACCTCGAGAGTTGGTGCAAACTTCGCCGGTGCATCCAAACCCCGTGATACGATACGCTCTATCACACATAAGCCTCATTATATCTTCCTCAAAACAGCCACCATACCTACCTATTATGGCATTTCCATAGCCATTCCGAGATATATTGCCATGCAACTTCCATCATCATCATATACATGACTTGAGCATTTATCATCATATTGCTTTGCATGATCGTAAGATAACTAGCATGATGTTTTCATGGCTTGTCCGTTTTTTGATGTCATTGCTACGCTAGATCATTGCACATCCCGGTACACCGCCGGAGGCATTCATATAGAGTCATATCTTTGTTCTAGATATCGAGTTGTAATATTGAGTTGTAAGTAAATAAAAGTGTGATGATCATTATTATTAGAGCATTGCCCCAATGAGGAAATGATGATGGAGACTATGATTCCCCCACAAGTCGGGATGAGACTCCGGACGAAAAAAATAAAAAAATAAAAAAAGAGAAAGGCCAAAAAAAGAAGGCCCAAAAAAAAGAGAAAACAAAAAAATGAGAGAAAAAGAGAGAAGGGGCAATGTTACTATCCTTTTACCACACTTGTGCTTCAAAGTAGCACCATGTTCTTCATATAGAGAGTCTCTTGAGTTATCACTTTCATTTACTAGTGGGAATTTTCATTATAGAACTTGGCTTGTATATTCCAATGATGGGCTTCCTCAAATGCCCGAGGTCTTCATGAGCAAGCAAGTTGGATGCACACCCACTTAGTTTCTTTGGTTGAGCTTTCATACACTTATAGCTCTTAGTGCATCTGTTGCATGGCAATACCTACTCCTCGCATTTACATCAATTGATGGGCATCTCCATAGCCCGTTGATTAGCCGCGTCGATGTGAGACTTTCTCCTTTTTTGTCTTCTCCACATAACCTCCATCATTATATTCTATTCCACCTAAAGTGATATATCCATGGCTCACGCTCATGTATTGCGTGAAAGTTGAAAAGGTTTGAGAAACGTCAAAAGTATGAAACAATTGCTTGGCTTGTCATCGGGGTTATGCATGATGTGAATATTTTGTGTGGTGAAGATGGAGCATAGCCAGACTATATGATTTTGTAGGGATGAGTTTTCTTTGGCTATGTTATTTAAATAAGACATAATTGCTTGGTTGGTATGCTTGAAGTATTATTGTTTTTATGTCAAAGGATAGACTATTGCTTTGAATCACTTGTGTCTTAATATTCATGCCATGATTAGACATATGATCAAGATTATGCTAGGTAGCATTCCACATCATAAATTATTCTTTTTATCATTTACCTACTCGAGGACGAGCAGGAATTAAGCTTGGGGATGCTGATACGTCTCCGTCGTATCTATAATTTTTGATTGTTCCATGCCAATATTATTCACTTTCATATACTTTTGGCAACTTTTATATTATTTTGGGACTAACATATTGATCCGATGCTCAAAGCAGTTCCTGTCATTTGCATGTTTTATGTTTAGCAGAATATCCATATCAAACGGAGTCCAAACGGGATAAAATGGACGGAGCTTATTTTTGGAAAATATGGAAAATTCCGGAAGAAAAATCCACGCGAGACGGTGCCCGAGGTGGTCACGAGGTAGGGGCGCGCCTGACCCCCAGCGCCCCTACCTCGTGAGCCCACCGTAAGGCGGTTGATGCTCTTCTTTTGCCGCAAGAAAGCTAATATTCGGAAAAAAAAATCACGGCGAAGGTTTCAGGCCAATCGGAGTTACGGATATCCATATATACGCGAAACGGTGAAACAGAGCTAGAACAAAATGCAGAAACAGAGAGATATCCAATCTCGGAGGGGCTCTCGCCCCTCCCAAGCCATGGGAGCCAAGGACCAGAGGGGAAACCCTTCTCCCATCTAGGGAGGAGGTCAAGGAAGAAGAAGAAGAAGGGGGGCCCTCTCCCCCTTGCTTCCGGTGGCGCCGGAACACCGCCGGGGGCCATCATCATCACCGCGATCTTCACAAACACCGCCGTCATCTTCACCAACATCTCCATCACCTTCCCCCCTCTATCTACAGCGGTCCCCTCTCCCGCAACCCGCTGTACCCTCTACTTGAAGATGGTGCTTTATGCTTCATATTATTATCCAATGATGTGTTGCCATCCTATGATGTCTGAGTAGATTTTCGTTGTCCTATCGGTGGTTGATGAATTGCTATGATTGATTTAATTTGCTTGTGGTTATGTTTCTGTCCTTTGGTGCCCATCATATGTGCGCGCGTGGCTCACACCTTAGGGTTAGTTGTATGTTGATAGGACTATGTATTGGAGGGCAAGAGTGACAGAAGCTTCAACCTAGCATAGAAATTGATGCATACGGGATTAAAGGGGGACCAATATATCTTAATGCTATGGTTGGGTTTTACCTTAATGAACGTTAGTAGTTGCGGATGCTTGCTAATAGTTCCAATCATAGGTGCATAGAATTCCAAGTAAGGGATGACATGCTAGCAGTGGCCTCTCCCACATAAAACTTGCTATCGGTCTAGTAAGGTAGTCAATTGCTTAAGGGACAATTTCGCCACACCTACCATCACTCTTCCACACTCGTTATATTTACTTTAGTTGTGTCTTTATCTAAACGGCCCATAGTTTTATTTTCATGCTCTTTACTTTCTTGCAAGCTTACCCGAAAACACCTACAAAGTACTTCTAGTTTCATACTTGTTCTAGGTAACGTAAACATTAAGCGTGCGTAGAGTTTTATCGGTGGTCGATAGAACTTTAGGGAATATTTGTTCCACCTTTAGCTCCTCGTTGGGTTCGACACTCTTACTTATCGAAAACTGTTGCGATCCCCTATACTTGTGGGTTATCAGCGTACGATGTGGTAGATGCATTGGAATGGAGGGGCGCCTTTATATGAGTGCAAACTGTGCTGCATTCACATCGTGCAACCTCTTTTACCGGTCCTCCTCCCATTACTTCCCTCATGCGTGCACGATGCTAATTGAAGGATGATGCATCATTGGTCGTTCAACATTTTGGTAACCGCTACTGCTCCCTCGTCTGCATTAAAGCCGTATCGGGAACTGCGCCGCCCGCTGTCAAATCGAATAGTACTGCACCATTGATACGTCTTCAACGTATCTATAATTTTTGATTGCTCCATGCTATATTATCTACTGTTTTGGGCAATATTGGGCTTTATTATCCACTTTTATATTATTTCTGGGACTAACCTATTAACCGGAGGCCCAGCCCAGATTTGCTGTTTTTGCCTATTTCAAGTTTCAAGAAAAGGAATATCAAACGGAGTCGAAACGAACGAAATCAACTGGAGAAGTTATTTTTGGAAGGAAAGCTACGGATGGACTTGGACCCCACGTCAGAGATAAGGGAGGTTCTCACGAGGGTGGGGGCGCCCCCTAGGGTGCGCCCTAGGGTCCACCGACGCACTTCCTGCACCCATATATACTCACGCACCTAAAACTTCCGAACAGAGATTAGATCGGGAGTTCCGCCGCCGCAAAACCTCCAGAGCCACCATAAACCAATCGGGACCCTGTTCCGCACCACTGCCGAGGGGGAACCCTCACTTGGTGGCCATCTTCATCATCCGGCGCTCTTGATGACGAGGAGGGAGTAGTTCACCTCGGGGCTGAGGGTATGTACCAGTAGCTATGTGTTTGATCTCTCTCTCTCTCTCTCTCTCTCTCTCTCTCTCTCTCTCTCTCTCGTGTTCTTGATTTGGCACGATCTTGATGTATCGTGAGCTTTGCTATTATAGTTGGATCCTATGTTTCTTCTCCCCCTCTACTCTCTTGTAATGGATTGAGTTTTCCCTTTGAAGTTATCTTATTGGATTGAGTCTTTAAAGATTTGAGAACACTTGATGTATGTCTTGCCGTGCGTATCTGTGGTGACAATGGGATATCACGTGATTCACTTGATGTATGTTTTGGTGATCAACTTGCGGGTTCCGCCCATGAATCTATGCATAGGGTTGGCACACGTTTTCGTCGTGATTCTCCGGTAGAAACTTTGGGGCACTCTTTGAGGTTCTATGTGTTGGTTGAATAGATGAATCTGAGATTGTGTGATGCATATCGTATAATCATACCCACGGATACTTGACGTGACATTAGGGTTTTGGTTGATTTGTATCTTAAGGTGTTATTCTAGTACGAACTCTAGGGCTGTTTGTGACACTTATAGGAATAGCCCAACTGATTGATTGGAAAGAATAACTTTGAGGTGGTTTCGTACCCTACCATAATCTCTTCGTTTGTTCTCCGCTATTAGTGACTTTGGAGTGACTCTTTGTTGCATGTTGAGGGATAGTTATGTAATCCAATTATGTTATTATTGTTGAGAGAACTTGCACTAGTGAAAGTATGAACCCTAGGCCTTGTTTCCGAGCATTGCAATACCGTTTACGCTAACTTTTACCACTTGTTACCTTGCTGTTTTTATATTTTCAGATTACAAAAACCTATATCTACCATCCATGTTGCACTTGTATCACCATCTCTCCGCCGAACTAGTGCACCTATACAATTTACCATTGTATTGGGAGTGTTGGGGACACAAGAGACTCTTTGTTATTTGGTTGCAGGGTTGCTTGAGAGAGACCATCTTCATCCTATGCCTCCCATGGATTGATAAACCTTAGGTCATCCACTCGAGGGAAATTTTCTACTGTCCTACAAACCTCTGCAGTTGGAGGCCCAACAACGTCTACAAGAAGAAGGTTGTGTAGTAGACATCAAGCTCTTTTCTGGCACCGTTGCCGGGGAGGTTAGTGCTCGAAGGTATATCTTTAGATCTTGCAATCGAATCTTTTAGTTTCTTGTTTTATCACTAGTTTATTTTATAAAATAAAACTACAAAAAATGGAATTGAGTTTACCTCATATGCTTCATCTTTTTAATATCTTTCGTGAGTATGATGGTAAGGAAAATTGTGCCAAAGTGCTAGAATAAGAAGTCGATAAAATGTTTGGCAGTAAATATTTGAACGATGATCATGATGGCAATGTTGTTAGTATGAACTCCTTGAATATCCATAGTACCAATGATGATTGCACTAGTTATGATGAAAATGCCTCCTATAAACATGTCAATTTTTGTGGAGTGCATTGGGTTTGTAAGTACACACCGAATAGGGAAGATAGATATTGCAAGAGGCATAAATACTTAGAAACCAAATTGTTGCAAGAAGAGCTAGATGAATGTGCTGAAAATTTATTTTTTCTTAGCCATACTTGTGAACTTTGCAATGAACGTGATCATTTGAGTACCCAATGCAAATTGTTTCATGATCGTATCGTGTCCAAAAATTGTGATGACTTGATTTCCCTTGCACATCATAATGAACTTAGTTTGCTCTTGGGTTATGAAAAAATTAAACGTATAACTAAGGATATTCCAAAATTTTCCCTTGATAAAGTTCTTCATTTTGATCTAGAGAAAATTTATATGTATTGTGCGGTGAATTGTATTGAAAATCCTTATATTGCCAATTAAATAAGGAAAAGAAAACAAATAGAAGATGAAGAGAATGCTAATGAAAGGGAACAGACTTCCCAATATCCTCCTATTATTTCTTATGATGAATCAGGTAACGAGGAGGAGCCTTCTATTCAACCAATCTCATTAATAAGGAGCTCCAAAAAGAAGATTGAACCCACACATGATGTGGTGAAGAAGAAGAAAAGAAAAAGGAAGATAGGTAAAAACGTATCTGTCCCAAATAAAGTTGCTCCTATTATTGTTGTGCCTCATGAAAATGAAGATGATACACTTGATAATGATCTCGTTATGCCTATTGCTTGTTGTGATGATTATGATTGGGAAGATAATGTCGGGGGAAGAGCTGATCGTGCCCCACGAGCACCTATGGGACCTGGGTCCCTTGTGGTTCGGAGGGGAGCGGAGATTGCACAAAGAGCGGATCGAGGCGATGCACACGAGGGGGGTTTACCCAGCTTCGGAGCTCTCCGGAGAGATAATACTCCTACTGCTGCTTTGTGGATTATCTTGTGTTCTTGCTAGGGAGCGATGCTGGCTACAAGACCTAGCTTGAGTGTGATGAACTAAGCTGGAGCTGGACTAGAGACCCAGCTGAACCTCACCCCGAACCTCCTCTACGTTGCCCTCGGCCCTCCTTTTATAGGCACAAAGGGGTTACCACATATGGCAAGTAGACAAGGTTACAATGGTAAAAGCCTAGGTTGGTACACCGCTTTGTACAGTGTACAGTAATCTATACCTAACTCTGACGGCAAGGGACAAGGGTCATCAATGCCCGTCTCAGTCGCCCGAACAGTGTAACAGGGACCGTTAAGTGCGCCTCCGTCCGCCACGATGGTGGCTTGTCAGCGCCGTCTGTCGCTACTCCCCGCTGGCTGCACAGCCCGTCGACACGCGTACTTGGGAGAGCCCCGTGGTGACACGTTGGCGGGTGAGCTGGAGCGGAGATGAAGAGAGGTCGCCCGCCCCGGCAAGTGCCTTGCCGCGGCGGGAACCTTGTCGCGCTTGGGGGTTCAGCGCCCGCCAAGCCTTCCCGGCAAGCTCCTCTTGCCGGGGCCTTGTTTCCTTTACGCCCTGAGTGGCCTTCCCGGCAAGCTCCTCTTGCCGGGGTCTCGACTGTTTTGCCCTTGAATGGCTTCGAGGGAGCTACTGAGGATCTTGGCGGCCATCAGGCCGGCCCGGCCGTGGGGCGCTGCAACTGTCCGTGCACGAGTTCGGGGTACTAGGGTACCCTACTCTAGTACACCGGCAGAGCCCCGGCCTGGGCCACATGGCGCTAAGCTCGTTGGGCAGGCCCAAAAGCACGGGCGCCGCGTGGTCTTGATTACGCCGTTATTTGCCTTGGACCCACCACGTCTCCCACGAACGGCACGCGTGGGGCGTGGCGTCGTGGGGAGATCGTGGGGCTTTCTTTAATGGGAAAACCGAACGCCTGTCCCTCTCCCTTTATAAGCGGGAAACCGGGGCAGGGGCGCCCACTTGCCCTCGCTGTCACATCGAAAACCCCACATCGCTTTTCCCTTCCTTCTCGAGCCCACAGAGAGCGACGCCCGCCCTCCACGCCACCGGTGCCACCGCCCGTCCGGCTTCCTTCACCACGACTCCCTATGGCTCAAGGCCGATAAGGGAAGGGCGTGAAATCCGCCGAGGCGCAGCGGCTCGCGGCGCTGCGGAAAGAGCGGGCTCTCTTCGACCCCCTGCTCGACAGGAAGGAGCTGCGGGATGGGTACTACCTCTTCTGGTCGACGGTGACCCGGGCGCATCCGCGCACGAGGGTCATCTCCGCCGCCACATCTGCTAAGGTCTCCTTCGTACCCTTCTTGCGATTTTCTTACAGTGCGGGCTCGCCACTTTTCTGAATTTTTCTGCGATGTCATGAACACCTATGGCCTCCGCCTTCTTGACTTCACCCCCAACGCCGTCCTCACCTTGGCCGTTTTCGCGCATCTTTGCGAGAACTTTGTCGGGGTCCACCCAAATGTCGCCCTCTTCCGCCATTACTTCTCACCCCGTGTAGAGAGAGGAGAGACGCTTGCTGGAGGAATTGCATGGACCTCTAGGATCGGCAAGAAGGAAGCGTACCTTGACGGAGAGTTGCGCAGCAAGTGGGAGGAGTGGAGGGCTGACTGGTGCTGGATCTTAGAGGAGGAGCCACAGCCCTTTACGCCTCAAGAAAAACCCCCATAGTTCGCGGCAATGATTGGAGCAACTTGGCGCGGAGGACGACAAGTTGAAGATTGCCACAACTAGGATTTTGCGCCTCCAAGCAGGGCTCACCGTAGGGCGGTGGGCGCGACTTCCTTCGCCGCCGCGCCGCACCTTGCAGGAGAAAGGGAGACCTGCTTGGGAATTCGAACGCGGCAGATATCATGAGGCTGCGTCCAGTCTGAATTGGAACTTCACCACCACGGAGCTTGACGGCATGCTGCGGGAGCTGTTCAAGCCAAGCGGATAACCTGGATGGTGCATGTTGCCGAGGGAGTTGTGCCTTGAACAATAACTCGTCGCTTGATCGCATCCGCGCGATAATGCCGCCAGCGATTCCCATGGATCGCTCCAACTTGGCGAGAGCCCGCCGATGACATAGTGCAGCAGTTCTTCGACGACTTGTCCGAAGTGCCGATCCGCGCCGACGAGAAGAGGCGGCTCACCGCGACACCACTGCTTTCGGGAGATGGCGCGCGACGCCACAAGATTGGAGGAGGCTGCGGAGGCCGCTGCCGCCGTGCGCGTTGGGTTTATCGAGGGAGGCAGAGGGCCGAGGCGGTAAGCCTTGCCGACCAAGAAGAGTTCATCGGTGAGGAGGAGCAGACCAAGCCCGACAACGACCCAAGTGAGCTGCCGGGCGCCTCTCTCAGCCGTCAAGTAGCTTGCCGCAGAGGAGCTCGCCGCCCGCCAAGGAGACGTCTCCGAGGACCGGAGAAATGGCGGGGAGCACACGGTCCAGCAGCCGCCTGCCGCCCGACGCGCTCCACCGCGCAAGCTTCATACACGGAGCGCCTCATTCCACCGCGGCGACGGGAGCAGGGCCCTCTGGAGTGGCGGCCTCTGCACCCGCCAAGTGCCAGAGGGAATCCTCTCCCCCGATCCGTCGCGCTGGAGCAGAGTTTGATCTCTCCGCCCTCAGCTCCGAGGAAGAAGAGGAAGAGTAAGATCTTGCCGCTGCCATTTGTAATCTTCCAATTTATTGCTTCATCTTATATCTGACTGGTTCTACTCAACTTTCTTCTTGTATGTCACTCGAGGGCGCCAAGAGGGCCAAGACGCCGGTGGTCGCTGCGTCTCGACGACTCCCCAGAGCAACAGGGGCACGTCCGGGACTCCCTTGCGGATCCGCAACCCTTCAACAGAGCAGCCCCAAAGACAGCCCCCAGCCAGTAAGTATCTAGTATGCTTCCAGCGGTTAGGCGCGCTGGTGCTTTTTCCGTTACTTATATCTGGTTTGTTGGACTCTGTAGGAGCAGAGCAGCCACATCATGGAGCACCGGAGGTTACCCCTGAGGTCCAGCCTCATCAGGAGGCCCCAGAGGCCGCTCCCGAGATTCTGCTTGCTTCAACTACGCCACCAAGGGAGAATTCTCCGCCAAGGGAGCGCTCTCCGGCAAGGGAGGCTTCTCCGACAAGGGGAGCTTCCACGACGAGGACTGGCGCCGACGACCCTCCGGTGGTGGAGGTCGCGGCCACAGGCCCCACTGCAGGTAACCTTCTTGTCTTGATAGTTTTCCTTGGGTTCTACTCTTCCGAATATCTGTTTGATTCATGCTTCCTCATTCTGACCACCAGATCCATCTGCCGGAGACCCGATGGAAACCAAGGCTGCCGGCGAGGAGGACGCCGGCGGCGACAGTATCGACGCCGCCAACATGGAGAAGGAGGAAGGCTGGCCGACAAGCTTCGCCGGGCGAGGAGGCTGCCGAGGCGGCTGGCGCAGAGGCTGGGAGGAACCCGACGATCGCCCGACGGCCCGGCGCAGGGAGCGCCAGCGCTGCGCCGACCGCCGATCCCCGCCACCGATGCCGCACTAGACTCCGAGGAGCCCCAGCCCGCGCCTACCGAAAGCCGGTGAGGTGTCTTCATCAAGCTCCCATGGGCATCAAGCTCCAGGCGCCACCAAGGAGACCTTCGATGCGGAGCTGCTCGCCTCCGCCGGGCTGTCGCTGGTTGATGCCCCGAGCAGCAGCGATGGTGAACCCGAGGAGGAGCAGCTGCTAAGGAAGTTGCTGTCGCTCTACCGCGCCCGACAAGCCAAACTGGAGTCCAGGGAGGCGCTTGTCGCGAGGGCGAGAGCTGACTCGGAGAAACGTGCGGAAGAGCTCCAACGCGCCAACAAAGAGACTCTTCGGGACATAGCAGAGGCTCGGGAGCAGCTTGCTGAGGAGCGCACGGCCTTTATCTTGGAGAAAGGCGAGGTTGAGGAGCAGCAGAGGCTTGCCGGTGAGAAGCTCTCCGCCAGAGAAGGTGAGCTGGCTCAGCGGAAGATCAACCTCGACAGCTTTGAGGAAGATGCGCGCGAGCAAACGATTGACGGGCCGCTCAAGGAGGCAAAAGATGCTGCCGCGGCTGCCGAGGCCGCCAAAGGGGAACTGGAGACGAGGGTGGCTCAGCTGGAGTCCACCCTCCAGAAGAGCGCCGAGGAGGTCGCCGGGTTGAAGCGCGAGCGTGAGAAGGACGCTTACACCCTCGGCGAGCTGCAGGGTCGTTTGGCTGAAAAAATCAAGGAGATCGATGCTGCCAAGGACGTCAAGGCGGATCTGGAGCTGAAATTGACCACCTTGGCGGAGACGTTGAACGGCGCCAATGAAGCGGGAGGCGGGCCTGCTGGAGAAAATCAAGGCCACCGAGGAGTTGTTGTCGAATGCCGTGACCGCCCGAATAATCTTCGGACAGCATAATGCATTGGACGAAGGTCTTGTGGACACCGCCACCGCATCCATAATGAGTCGATAGAGTTGGGGATGACAGATCTTGGATATTCCACCGACGAGAACCTCCAACCCAGCGTCAAGCTCAGCCTATTCTTCAAAGGCGTCTTTGGCGGGTATCCGCGGCTCGGGATGAGGTCCCAAGCAATCGGCGGAGGAATCACGCCAAGTCTCGTGCCGGGCTCTCCGTAAGGTGTTGATGAAGGTGGCCTTCCGCAATCCAAAGCGCCGACTTCTCCAAGGTCCTCAAGTCCCTGCCTTCATCCGCCGATGTTGAAGCGCTCAAGACCCTTGTCGCACCCATTGTGGACAGGGTGAGCGGAGTCAAAAAGCTCGAGGCGGCCGCGGACTAGGCCGCCAAGTTTATCTTTCTCTTGTCGTGTAGATCATGTTTTGTGAGAAAACCTATTAGATCTGCGACAAGCTATTATGTAATATACACTATCTTAGGCAATCGAATGCAACGTTATTTCCTGTACTCGATTTCTTCCTTGTAATGCCACCCTACGCTTTCAGGGAAACTTGCGAGTGGGGGCACCCTTGCCGCGAGCGCCGAAAAGCGGAACTTCAGCAGCTTCTTCAAGCGGGTCGCTACCGACAAGCAACCTCGTCGCGAACTAGTCGCAGCTCACTTAAATTGTTGAGAGGACTCGAAACAAAGTAAGGGCGCGACTAGTCACGATTTGGTTCCTCCGCGCACAGGTTTTCCATACAAAGTACTATCGTTCGAGGAAGATAACTTGAAAATTTAAAACTGGTCGCTTAAACTTAGCAACTTAGCTTTTCTGCTTTCCGCCTTCCGCAAGGCGGCAGTTCCTCGGCGATGCCCACACCATTATCTCCTCCTCTCCCCGGTTAACTTGTGGGTGGATGAACCTTCTTCTTGTTTGAGAAGAAAGAAGAGAAAAGAAAGTTGTGGAGCCTAATGGCTCATTATCGCTTCAAAAGCGGGTGCTGCACAAGATGTTAGTAAACACATGCATATTTTATTATGAAGGCATGTATTAACAAAATGTGCGCAACCATAGGCCTTATCGATGCATCGGGTCTCGCGCCCGCTTTGTACAAAGGATTACATGCAACAGCGGCAAGACTTGTACAAAGGTTGGTTGCGGAACAGGTTCCGCAGACGCATACCATGGGTAAAACTTGCGAAGATGCTCTATGTTCCAGGAATTGCTCACGGAAAGCCTTCTTCGGTCTCAAGGCGGACAGCGCGGGCCTAGTGACTCGTTTTACCCGATAAGGGCCTTCCCACTTCGGCGTCAACTTGTTGGAATTCTTGGCGGATTGAATGCGCCGAAGAACAAGGTCGCCTTCCTCGAAGCTTCTAGCATTAACTTTGCGGCTATGGTAGTGACGCAAAGCTTGCGGGTAACGAGCAGCTCGTCTGGCAGCTCAAGACGATCTTCCTCGAGGAGCAGCGCGTCATCTTGTCGCAGCTGCTCTTGCTCAAGCTCATCATAAGCGAGCACTCGAGGTGACCCGTATACGAGTTCCGTGGGGAGAACTTCCTCTGCTCCGTAGACTAGAGCAAAGGGTGTCTGGCCAGTGGCTCGATTTGGCGTCGTCCTGATCGACCAAAGAACCACCGGCAGCTCCTCGATCCAGTTCCTTCCGCACTTGTGCAGCCTGTCGAAAGTTTTGGTCTTGAGTCCTCGCAGCACTTCAGCGTTTGCCCTCTCTGCTTGACCGTTGCTTCTGGGATGAGCAACGGAAGCAAAGCAGATCTTGGCGCCAAGATCTTGGGTGTACTGCATGAAGGTGCGACTCGTGAAATGTGTGCCGTTGTCGGTGATGATCCGATTAGGAATCCCAAAACGGCAAACAATTGACCTGAAGAACTTGACGGCTGACTGTGTTGTCACCTTCCTCACTGGTTCCACTTCCGGCCACTTTGTGAACTTGTCGATTGCGACGTACAAGTACTCAAAGCCCCGACAGCTTCGGGGAAGGGGCCGAGGATGTCGAGCCCCTGCACCGAGAAGGGCCAGGATAAAGGGATCGCCCGGAGAGCTTGAGCTGGCTGGTGTATCTGTCTTGAATGGAACCGCACGCTTCACACTTGGTTACTTGTGCGCTTGCATCCGGAGGCTTCGGCGAAGAAACCTTGCCGGAAAGCTTTGCTTAAGTGCTCTTGCACCAATGTGGTGACCACATATGCCTCCGTGTATCTCCGCCAACAGCTTCATCCATCTTCCCGCAAATACACTTCAATTTCACTCCGCTGAGTCTTCTTCATGCATGTGATGTTATCAACAAACTGGTACATACTTGACCGCCGGGCTACTTTTTCCGCATCTTCTTGCTCTTCGGGAAGTTCTCCGTCTCAAGGAAATGGACGATCTGTTGTGCCCATGTTGGAGCCTCGTGGCTCGACAACAAGGACTAAAGGCTCATCTATCACTGCGGGACCATCAGCTTCTCGGCAAGGACCTGCGGGTCCGCCGGAGTCGATGATCCCCGCCAAGCTTGCCGGAGCTAAGCTTGTCGGGAGCGCTTGCTTCAATGATACAAACTGCATGGTTTCTGAGCAGCACTGTTCCTCGAGAATATTTGCGCTGGTTTTAGGGACCTTCTTGGCGGCGGCTTCAGAGCTCTGCGGAAAGTAGTCGCCGAAACCAATTTTCTCTTCTTGCTCGTCTGTTGATGGTGTCACGGTTGGTGAGTCAGCTTGAGCACAAAAATCCCTGGTTCCACGTGCAACTTAAGTGCGGCACATTTGGAGAGGCCATCAGCTATATCATTCTGCTCTTGGAACGTGTTCCATTGCAGGCCTTCAAAGTGCTCTTCCAGCTTCCTCACTTCATCGACGACGCTTCCATCAACGGACTCGTAGTCTTTATTTACTTGGCGGACGACGAGTTGCGAGTCTCCTTTATAATGAGCTTCTTGATCCCAAGGTCCACCGCAATCCACGAGACCGCAAGCAAGCCTTTGTACTCAGCAGATTATTTGTTGCTTGTTCCTTGGGAAAGTGCATTTGACTATGTATTTGAGGTGCTCCCGGTGGGTGCGATAAGCAAGACGCCGCACCGGGCGCTTGCAGCGAGAAGGCACCGCCAAAATACATCAGCCATTCTTTATTTGCCTCCTTGACGGGATGCTCGTCTCGGGATCTCTTCATCCTGCGTTACGCCCACTCTGCTATGAATTCTGCCAATGCCCTGCTCAATAGTTGAAGTGCTTTGAACTTGAGACCAAAGCTTGACAGTTCCAAAGCCCACTCAACAATCCTGCACGCCGCTTCGGATTTTGCGTAATCCTCTTCACCGGAAAGCGAGTGACAACTGTTATCTCATGCGCTTGGAAGTAATGGCGCAGCTTTCTTGAGGCCATGAGCAGGCCGAAAAGCAGCTTCTGCACACCAGAGTACCTCGATCTAGCCCCCTGCAGAAGGGAACTGACAAAGTACACTGGGCGCTGCACCATCTTCTTCCGTATCTTGTCGCAACCCTGCTCTGATCCGTCGTTGTCGGGACCGGAGCTTGACGGCGAAGCCCCCCGCTTGTCGTTGGACGCACCTGCCTCGGTTGCCGGCTCATCATCCTCCTCCCTCTCCGCTACTAACGCAGCACTAACCAATTGATTGGTCGCTGCTATATACAGCAGCAACTTCTCTTGCCGTTTAGGTGCGACAAGTATTGGAGTGGAGGACAGGTATCTCTTCAAGTCCTGCAGCGCAGCCTCCGCTTCGGGAGTCCATTTCATTGGACCTGCCTTTTTCAAAATCTTAAAAAACGGCAGGGCGCGCTCAGCGGACTTAGAGATGAACCTGCTGAGAGCAGCCATGCAACCGGCAAGCCGCCTGACATCCTTGACGCGCTTTGGGGCCTCGATCTGCTCAATGGCCTTGATCTTGTCGGGATTGGCTTCAATTCCTCGCTGAGATACAAAGAACCCGAGAAGCTTGCCGGAAGGGACTCCAAACACACACTTCTCGGGGTTGAGCTTGAGGTTGATCTTGCGCAGGTTTGCAAACGTCTCATCCAAATCTTGAACCAGGGTTGCCCTATCTTTGCTCTTGACCACTATATCATCCATGTAGGCGTCTACATTTCTGTGTATCTGTGGTCCAAAGGCATCATGGACTACCCTTGCAAAGGTTGAACCAGCATTCTTCAAACCAAAAGGCATCCGTATAAAGCAGTACGTGCCACATGGTGTGATGAATGCGGTTTTCTCTTCATCCTCTTCTGCCATGAAGATCTGATGATATCCTGAATATGCATCAAGAAATGAAAGCAGATCGCATCCAGCCGTGGAGTCAACAATCTGGTCGATACGCTGCAAGAGAAATGGGTCCTTGGGACAGGCTTTATTAACATCCGTGAAGTCAATACAAAGTCTCCATTTCCCATTAGCCTTATGTATCACTACCGGATTGGCCAACCACGTGGGGTGGAGGACTCTCTAACAAGCCCCGCTGCTTCCAATTTCTTGATTTCTTCGCTATGAACTCTTGGCGCCCAACGCTGCTTCCTAACTCTTTGCTTGACGGGCTTTATGCGAGGACAGATAGCTAGGTGGTGCTCAATTACTTTCACGGGAACACCGGGATATCGATGGTTGCCATGCAAACACATCGACATTCGCCTGCAGAAAGCAACGAGCTCGCCTTCCTATTTAGGATCAAGCGTGGCATCGATGGTGAAGGTACCACCGGTGCCGCCCTCCTTGGCGGGCACCTTCTTAGTCTTTGGCGGAGCTGCCACCGCCTTGTTGCACTTGCCGGTGGAGCTCGATGGTGCGTCCTCGACGGTAGCGCAGCACCAAGAGGTGCGCTTGCCGAGTGGGCAGCGAGCTCTTGCCGGATCCAGTGGTCTTCTTCTTCGCCCCGGGAGCTTCAGCGGTAAGTAGTTTGCTATCTGTCGCGGCTGCTGCATCCCGGTAAATCTTGTCGGCGCAGATAAGTGCATCTTTCTTGTCGCCATGGACAGAAATGACACTTATCGGACCGGCATCTTGAGTAGGTTGTATGCATAGTGAGAGGCGGCCATGAACTTGGCGAGTGCCGGACGGCCGAGTATGCCATTGTAGGGCAATGGGAAATCGGCGACGCCGAACGTGACCCTCTCGATTCTGAAATTGAGCTCACTTGCCGAATGTTACCGCAACGTGATCTTCCCTTAGGCTTGCTTCTTCCCGGTTGATTCCTTGAAAGTACCAGTTTCTTCGAGCTCATTGTCGTGGATTTGAAGCTTCGGAGCACCGCAGAGGAGATCAAATTCAGGCGGCCCGCCATCAACCAAGATCTTTGTGACCTTGAGGTTGCGGATGGTTGGTGAGACCAACATCGGCAAACACCGACCGCAGGATGCGATTAGGGTGATCCTCAATGTCAAAGATGATGGGCGTCTGGACCACTTCGAGGTTTGTGTGACTCTATGGATGGTTCTGCAGTGTTGACCTCACGCATCCATTGCTTGAGTTGGCGGTGTGAGGTATGCAAAGACGCACCACCGCCAATGCAAAGGACCTCTGTTGCCTTTTGAAACTCCTGCTCATCAGCTTCATCGCCTTCATAATCCTCGCCATCTTCATCTTCATCTTCTTCCTTGTCGCGCCACGGGAGGTCTCTCCTTGCCGCTGCTTGGCCTTGCCACAAGCGCCCTCCCCGACCGGTCTCTTTTTACTTGCTGCACTGCACCTTCTTGGGCTTTCTCCTTGTCTCGCGTCAGATTCAGCTTTCAGAGCTCAACAAGCTGCTCGACTTTCTTGCAGCTCGAGATCGTGGCCCTTGGTGTGGTGGATTTTACAATCTTGCTTGTTGAGCTGCCAGGCTTGTCGGCGGCCGCCACAGCTTGGCGGGCGGCGCTAACGGTAACCTCCTTGCCGAGCCACCGGCCTTGGCTTGGTTGGCGGCATCATCCTTGCCGGACTGCTCGACAACCAGCACTTCTTGGTTTTTTCCTCCTGTTGTTCCGTCACGGCTATTCCTTGCCGGGCGGTCCCTTCATCGCCGACTCGCTCCCACACTCTCTCACGGAGCCTTCTTCCTTCTTCAGTAGCGCGCACTTGTCGCCAGTATGAGCTCGGCTGACGTCTTTCACTTTGCACATCGCCATCTCCTCCCTCATAATGCGATTTCGTACATTCTGATGGAATGCACTAATCATCGCAGCAAGGTGGACGCCCGGGATGTTGTAGTGCACCGATCAATCTCTCGGATGAATTTGCGCAGAGACTCTCCATTCTTCTGGGCGAGCAGGTGGAGATCACTCTCCAGGCCATGAGGCTTGTGGTCGCTGTGAAGGCGCCAACAAACCGATGGCACAAATCTGCCAAGAAGAAATAGAGCCATCCGGCAAGTGCATGAGCCAAGATCTGACGTTTGGCTTGAGCACCAAGGGGAAGTAGTTGGCGAGGATCTTGTCGTCTCGTCCCCCCGCAGCTTGCACCGCGATGGTGTAGATGCTGAGGAACTCCGATGGATGTGTCCTGCCGTTGTACTTCTCCGGCACGTCTGGTTTGAAGTTTTTCTTGTCGGGCCACCGGACTTGCCGTAGCTCACGAGTGAACGCAGGGCAACCCACCGCGTACGGCAAGTCGCCTGGTTCCCCTGGCGCGTGCATATCGACAGTGGGCCCAGCGTGTTGGTCATATTGACGGCGTGCTTCTCTTCGGCGCTCGATGCGGGTTCGAGTGTCCTCTTCTTGCCGTTCCCGAAGAACTTGGCGCTGGTCGCAACAAGCTCGCGGATCCGACGATGCTGTGGAGTCACTGTCGAGGTGGATCCGGCGAGTCGGCGATCTTGGCCTTCAGGAAGGGGAGTGTACGGAGGGTGCACCCCCGCAAGTCTCGTCGCCATCGGCTCGCGCTTTGTCGCCTCGCCGCTGCGCGGCGGCGCTTCGGTTGCCGCGGGGCGCCGCCGTTAGCAAAGCCGATGAGACTTTGAATTGTGGTTTCATTCGTCGACCTTGTCGGCCGTCGGAGGGTAATCTAGTAGTAATCGAGCTCTCGCCAAGGCTTCCGCTGGTGTGGTCGGCGGCAACGGCGACGGAGCGAAGAACGGATGTGCTCGGACTCCTAACCAAGTTAGAGGAGCAGCATCCCGCCCAGCGACTGCATTCCCCACTCGCACCCAGCATGCCGGGTGCATGCGGTCTCGAGGGCCTCGGGATCCTCCAGCCTTGGCCTTGGTCCAAAGATCGTATGGTGCCGCGGGTATCATGACGCTGTCTGTCCCGCGCCTCCTGTGATGGACGCGGTGCAGATTCGGACGCCGACGCCCGCGACGCGTTGTCTTTGGACTTGGCGACATCGTGGGCTCTTTCGACGACGCCGTCCCTCCGCTTGCGCTCCCCACCACCTGACGGCTCCGGTGGTGGTGGGTTTGACGCGGACGGCTCAGCTGCTGCCGAAGGCTTCTTCTTCGGCGCCATGTCGACGAAGATGTCGATGGAGTTGCTCGTGTGACCGCCGGATCGGGTTCACACAGCCTCGACGCCCCCTACCTGGCGCGCCAAAGATGTCGGGGGAACAGCTGATCGTGCCCCACGAGCACCTATGGGACCTGGGTCCCTTGTGGTTCGGAGGGGAGCGGAGATTGCACAAAGAGCGGATCGAGGCGATGCACACGAGGGGGGTTTACCCAGCTTCGGAGCTCTCCGTAGAGATAATACTCCTACTGCTGCTTTGTGGATTATCTTGTGTTCTTGCTAGGGAGCGATGCTGGCTACAAGACCTAGCTTGAGTGTGATGAACTAAGCTGGAGCTGGACTAGAGACCCAGCTGAACCTCACCCCGAACCTCCTCTACGTTGCCCTCGGCCCTCCTTTTATAGGCACAAAGGGGTTACCACATATGGCAAGTAGACAAGGTTACAATGGTAAAAGCCTAGGTTGGTACACCGCTTTGTACAAAGGTACAATAATCTATACCTAACTCGACGGCAAGGGACAAGGGTCATCAATGCCCGCCTCGACCGCATCTAACAAAGTAACAGGACGATTAAGGCGCCTCCGTCCGCCACGATGGTGGCTTGTCACGCCGTCTGTCGCTACTCCCGCTGGCTGCACAGCCCGCCGGGCACGCCAGATTTGGGAGAGCCCTGTGGTGACACGCTGGCGGGTGAGCTGGAGCGGAGATGACGAGAGGTCGCCTCGCCAGTAAGCGCCTTGTCACAAGGGGAACCTTGTCGCGCTTGGGGTTCAGCGCCGCTAAGCCTTCCCAAAGAAGCTCCTCTTGCCGGGCCTTGTTTCCTTTACGCCTGAGTGGCCTTCCCGCAAGCTCCTCTTGCCGGGTCTCGACTGTTTTGTTTTTGAATGGCTCCGAGGAGCTATCGAGGATCTTGGCGCCATCAGGCCGCCCGCCGTATGCGCTGCAACTGTCCGTGCACGAGTTCGGGGTACTAGGGTACCCCTACTCTAGTACACCGACAATAATGATACTCCTTATGATCTTGAAAATCTTTTTGGCACTTTTCTTGGAAGATTATGATAATAATGTTTGCTATACTATTGGTGCTACCCATACTATTAATGATGAGAGTGACTATGCTTATGATACGGAAAGGCCCAAGCTTGGGGAAGCTATGTTTAATGAGGATGACATATTTGAGAATATATTTTCTGCAATTAATGTTTGTCCTAAGCTCGGGGATGCTACGTTTAATGAAGATGATATTTTTAGCCTCTCAAGTTTTGATATGCAAAGTTGTTATGATGATAGCATGCCTTTTACCTATGATGATTATATTTATGAAAGTGGGTTTGGAAGAGTGTCAACTTTAGGAAGTAGTGATCCCACAATATTGGAGAATGTTGAATCTTATTGTGATAATTATGAAAGTGGATTTGGAGAGGTCATGACTTTATTTAGTGATGTATCCACTATTTCGGAAGAGGTTTCAATTGATTATGATGAGAACAAAGTAGATACTTATGATGATTATTGTGATGAAACTTATGCTATAAAAAGTAGTGATGATTATATTTATAAAACTTGTCATGATTATGAGTACCCTTTCTCTGAACATTGCTCTTTTAATGTGGAAACAATTTAAAGTATTCAAACCTCTTATGATACTCCCACTATTCTGAATGAGAAGAAACTTGCTTATGTGGAGAGTAATAAAATTTCTATGCTTGTAGATCATGAAAAGAATGCTTTAGGTGCTGGTTATATTGTTGAACTCATTCATGATGCTACTGAAAATTATTATGAGGGAGGAATATATTCTTGTAGGAATTGCAATAATATCAAGTTTCCTCTCTATGTGCTTAAAGTTTTGAAGTTATGCTTGTTTTGCCTTCCGATGCTAGTTGATTATTGTTCCCATAAGTTGTTTGCTCACAAAATCCCTATGCATAGGAAGTGGGTTAGACTTAAATGTGCTAGTCATATTCTTCATGATTCTCTCTTTATGTTTCAGTTCTTATCTTTTATGTGAGCATCATTGAAATCATCATGCCTAGCTAGGGGTGTTAAACGATAGCGCTTGTTGGGAGGAAACCCAATTTTATTTTAGTTTCTTGCTTTTTGGTTGTGTTTAGGAACAAATAATCCATATAGCTTATGTTTAGATGTGGTTTTGTTTTTTATTTAGTGTTTGTGCCAAGTAGAACCTTTGGGAAGACTTGGGTGAAGTCTTTATAATCATGCTGTAAAAAACAGAAACTTTATCGCTCACGAGATTAGATAGAACTTTTTACTGGAGAGTGATATTTAGTTGATTCTTTTTGAATATGATTACTAGACAAATCCCTCAGGTCCTCCAATTTATTTTAGAATTTTTGGAGTTCCAGAAGTTTGCGTTAGTCACAGATTACTACAGACTGTTCTGTTTTTGACAGATTCTGTTTTCATCGTATTGCTTGCTTATTTTGATGAATCTATGGCTAGTAAAATAGTTTATAAACCATAGATAAGTTGTAATACAGTAGTTGTAACACCAATACAAATAAATAATGAGTTCATTACAGTACCTTGAAGTGGTGTTTTGTTTTTCTTTCACTAATGGAGCTCACAAGATCTTCTGTTAAGTTTTGTGTTGTGAAGTTTTCAAGTTTTGGGTAAAGATTCGATGGACTATGGAATAAGGAATGGCAAGAGCCTAAGCTTGGGGATGCTGAAAGTGCAACTATCCCTAGGTGGTTTTGGTAATTCATAACAACACATAGCTCATTGAGCTAATGCTACTCCAAGACAAATATTTCAGGAAAGCTCAATGAATGGCATGGCATGGATGATGAAAGTGGATCACTCAAAATATCAAGGACAGAGGATTGGCTCAAGCTCAAAAGCTCAAGACTCTACATTTTACATTTTAGTGATCCAAGATCACATTGAGTCTATAGGAAAAGCCAATACTATCAAGGAGGGATGATGTGTTGCTTAATGAGCCTTTTGCTTCATGTGCTTAGTGATATGCTCCAAAACCCTCCACTACTTTCTCACATCCACATATGACCTAAACCTAAAGTCAAACTCGGCCCTACCGATTCTTTCTATCCGGCGCCACCGAGTTCAGATGTCTTAGCCACTGCCACAAATCCTAGGCAAATCGGTCTCACCGATAGGGATCTCGGTCTCACCGAGATGGGATTGTAATCTCTCTGTTTCCCTTCGTAACGTTTCGGTCTAACCGAAGTGAGCGATCGGTCCCACTGAGATTACAATGTAAACTCTCTGTTTCCTTTTTGTAACTTTTCGGTCCCACCGATAGAGCGAATCGGTCCCACCGAGTTTACCTGACCCACTCTCTGGTTAGCTAATTACCAAAATCGGTCTCACCGAGTTTGTGTAATCGGTCTCACTGAGATTACGTTATGCCTTAACCCTAACCATATCGGTCCTACCGAGTTGCATGCCAGTCCCACCGAAAACCCTAACGGTCACAAGGTTTACTGGATCGGTCTGACCGAGTTTGTTGATTCGGTCCCACCGAGTTTGGTAAATTGTGTGTAGCGGTTAGATTTTGTGTGGAGGCTATATATACCCCTCCACCTCCTCTTCATTCGTGGAGAGAGCCATCAGAACAAACCTACACTTCCAATTTACCAGTTCTGAGAGAGAACCACCTACTCATGTGTTGAGGCCAAGATATTTCATTCCAACCATATGAATCTTGATCTCTAGCCTTCCCCAAGTTGCTTTCCACTCAAATCTTCTTTCCACCAAATCCAAATCCTGTGAGAGAGAGAGTTGAGTGTTGGGGAGACTATCATTTGAAGCACAAGATCAAGGAGTTCATCATCAACACACCATTTGTTACTTCTTGGAGAGTGGTGTCTCCTAGATTGGCTAGGTGTCACTTGGGAGCCTCCGACAAGATTGTGGAGTTGAACCAAGGAGTTTGTAAGGGCAAGGAGATCGCCCACTTCATGAAGATCTACCGCTAGTGAGGCAAGTCCTTCGTGGGCGATGACCATGGTGATAGACAAGGTTGCTTCTTCGTGGACCCTTCGTGGGTGGAGCCCTCCGTGGACTCGCGCAACCGTTACCCTTCGTGGGTCGAAGTCTCCATCAACGTGGAGGTACGATAGCACCACCTGTAGGAACCACGAAAAAAACATCCGTGTCTCCAATTGCGTTTGAATCCTCCAAACCCTTCCCTTTACATTCTTGCAAGTTGCATGCTTTATTTTCCGCTGCCTATATACTCTTTGCATGCTTGCTTGAATTGCGTGAAGATTGCTTGACTTGCTTAAGGATAGGTAAAATCTGCCAAAGTCTAAAATTGGGAAAAGGCTAAGTTTTTATTTGGTCAAGTAGTCTAATCACCCCACCTCTAGACATACACTACATGAATCAGCTACTTTGCCATCTGCCACGGCGGACGGCAAAGGCATGGATGGCGGACGGCAAAGGTCTTTGCCGTCCGCGGCGGACGGCAAAAGTGGACGGCAAAGTACGGGACGGATAAGAGCTACGTTGCCGTCTGCTTCGGGCGGCTGACGGCAAAGGATCCTTTGCCATTAGCAGCCGACAGCAAAGAATGCAGACGGCAATAAATGCGTTGTTACTTCCGTTAGGTGGTTAACGGCAAGCCTTTGCCGTCGGCCGCTGACGGCAAACTTCGTAAGGCCTTTGCCGTCACCATCAGAGGCAAACCGACCAAATTGGTCACCTCCCAGAAGCGCGCTTGCGCCACGTGGCCTCTTTGCCGTCCGCTGCTGATGGCAAAGAGCCCTTTGTCGTCGGTGGCAGACGGCAAAGAGCCTGCATATTGGCTTTTTTCCCCTGTTTTTTTAAATCCAACAATTTTCACAGCAAATATATATGACATATATAGATATATTTCACAGGGCTATTTAACAGCATATAAGTTTCATCGTACATACATATATAGAAAGTTGCACACACACATAAGTTGCAACCATTAGGAAGTTGCACATATATATTACAATGCAAAGTTTCATCAAGATAGCAAGTTCCATCGTAGCAAGCTAGAAGAATATTAGAAGAGAATGAAATAAAAAACAAGCACTCCATATGAAAGGATTGTTGCATTACGCACAAATTAGCGAATGAAATGAAATTGTCTAATAGAATTTACCGTTTGTTTGAACCAAGAGATGAAACCGGGATAGCCGCCTCCTTGCTTTGCGAGAAGCTCATACTCTTGACGGAATCCTTTTGGATCACCGCCCATACGAGAATAGGGCTGACGATATCGTATGAAATATCCTGGAATAAGAGCAGTTCAAAGGAAATAGAAGTTGCGAAACAATGTGCCGAGAACTTACTCGATGTACGGCCGCACTTCTATCAGGTTGTTGAAGATATACAACGAAATGGTACGCCATTCTTTGTTATCCAAAGATACTGGATTTGAAACACTGGCTGGTGCGAGATTCCCTTTGAATAGGCTGAGGTTGGATCCACCCTTTTAGGCTCACAAGATTGTACCGAGGCTTCGCATTATGCAAATGACGATTTTTGGTTTCGTAGTGTGCTGTCACGAAGTTTGCCGCCTCCCCAGTGATGAATGCCTCAGCCATAGACGCTTCAATTCTACGTTTATTTTTACATTTTTCTCGAAGTGTCTTCTGCATCCTCTCAGTTGGGTAGCACCAACGGTTTTGCACGGGCCCCCCCAATCTTGCCTCGGTCGGGAGATGCAAAATCAAATGCTACATTGGATTAAAGAAGCCCGGTGGAAAGATCTTCTCTAACTTGCAGATCAACTCTGGCGCCAACTCTTCCATTTCTTCTAGCACGCCAGGCGATAGTTCTTCCGCACAAAGAACACGGAAGAAATAGCTGAGTTCTACCAGTACTAGCCATTCATCCTCAGGGATGAAGCCACGCAACATCACTGGCATTACCCGCTCAATCCATATGTGCCAATCATGACTCTTGAGACCAAATATCTTCAATTTATCAAGACTCGCTCCCCTCTTTGGATTCGCTGCATACCCATCGGGGAACATCAATTGCATTTTCACCCACAAGATAATTTCCCTCATAGTTGGCCTTCCAAGATTGAACCTTGCCTTTGGCTTCGTCCAGTTCTGCTTTCCTTTCGGTTCTTTCATGTTTTGTAACGGCCTATCACATAGCGCCTCCAGATCGACTCTAGCCTTAGTATTATCCTTTGACTTCCCATCTATGCCGAACAATGTACCAAAAAGTGCCTCGGCGATATTCTTCTCAGTGTGCATCACATCGATGTTGTGTGAGCAAAGGAGGTCTTTGAAATAAGGCAGATCCCATAAGCATGTTTTGTGAGTCCAGCGTGCTCGAAATTATACCCTTGAAGTACCACGGGCGCTCTGGATCCGCTCGAGAGCGTTTAACGATCCAGGTCTGCTGGCTGTCAACGCAGGTGGTGCGAGTTTTTACAACTCTACCTTTGATGAAGTTCTTCTTGTCTTTCCTGAACTTATGGCGAGGATCCAGAACTGTCTATGCATGTCGAAGCAAGAAAACTTGCGACCGCCCGGCCAGCGAAACTCAAGAGCTCCCTTGCATGTGGGGCACGGAACCTTCCATGCACACACCAGCCAACGAATAGCGCATACGCCGGCAAGTCATGCGTCGAGTACATGTACCGCACACGCATTATGAAGTTTCGCTTGATATAGGCGTCGATGTCTTGAACCCATTATCCTGTGCTTCTTGCAATTCGTCCTGCGGCTGCATGTACACATTCATATTTTTCCCGGATAGTTGGGCCCTGGAATTATCAACGCCGGAAAATGTTCTTTCTTTGCATAATCTGTGCAGGCGGAGATTGAGTGGAAAGACAAATATGGGCCAACAACTGTATTGGGCTGCCGTCATACCAAACACACTGAACCCATCGGTGCTGATGCCGACTCTAGGATGCCTCGGATCTGCCGCTTTGTCAGCATGTAATTCATCAAACTTTTTCCACGCAACACCATCCAATGTGTGTACCATCATCAAATTCCCATCTGCATCTAGTTCGGTTCTTTTGCCTGTTTTGTGCCATGTCATCTGTCTGGCCGTCTCTTCGAACATCAAAAGACGTTGAAGTCTTGGTACGATTGGCATATACCGAAGAACACTAATAGGGATTTTGGTCTGTGTCTTCTCACCCATACCGTTGTCTACCACAATATACCTGTAAGACTTGCAAATGGGACAATAGTTCAAGTCCGCATAGTCAAGCCTAAATAAGGCACATCCTTTCTCACAGGCATGTATCTTCTCATAGGGCATCTTCAGTGCACGGAGGATTTTGTCTGACTGGTACAAGTTTGCAGGCATTACATGGCCTTTGGGTAGAAAGCGTCCAAATACTGTCATAATTAATTGCGTCATAGCATTCTCTGCCCAAGTTGAACTGAGCCTTCAAAGCCATTACTTGTGAGATGGCATCCAACTGACAAAGCTTAGTGTGCTCGTGGAGCGGACATTTTGAAGACTCCAACATTTATTGAAGGCCTTTGCAGATTCCTCCATCTCCTCGTTCGAATCCCGAGCATCATCATAGTCTTGCACCATGTTTTCCATCCTGGTACCATGCTCGTCGGTGCGACGATGATCCACCTAAGCTCGGTCATGTTGGGCAGACTCACCATGAAATGTCCACACTGTATAATCGGTCGTAAAACCATTCTTCTGCAGGTGTTTACCCATTTCATCCTCTGTCCTCTTTTCCCAATTGCCGCGCCGGAACAGGGCACCAAGTTTTCCTCGGCCATTTGCAATGCGGCTTGCACAAACCCCTTGGTTTTTGTGAACCATTCAGCGCTCCATTTGTTCCGACCAAGGTGACCGTATACATCCACGCACGATCACTCATCTTGACTTTCAAAGCTACTGGACACACAACAATTATATATATAATTCACCATGTATTTATTCATCGCTTGATCTACTTTGTCAATTTTATTACGTCCATGCAACCTACACTCTAATAGGTAATGATAGGTCCTAATCTCACCCAGTATGTGTAGATTGGGTTCATTTTCCCATGCTATGCTCCGGTTCCGGCGCTTAAAATTTGGCAGCACCTCCCGCTGTTCTCCTCGATACACGTCTCTCGCAATAAATGAGAGGATGTGTACTCGGAGAACAACGAGGAGGCAATCGATGAAATTTATGCATCGATCCGAGCAAAGCATATGGGAAAACGAACCCAATCTACACATACTTGGGCTGTCCATGGATAGCGTTGGACAATTCAAAAGAATCAAGGTTATAAATATGCAAATGCATGCATATTTATAACTATGACGCTTTCGAACGGGAGACACATATTGGTTACGCATACTGATGATTCAAGACACATATATAGCTATCTATCAAGTTTCATCGGCACGAACACCGGGACAGAGCAAATAATTAATGGGGGAGGAGGACATGTCATTTGTGCTCACCCACGAATGAAGGGGCAGAGCTCGTCAAACGCACGACGAGGTCGTCGAACACCAAACCTCGGAGCGGTGAAACAACTGCACATTTAAATCAACCCGATCAACACAATTATATATGATGTTTTTCAAAACAAAATCGAAAAAATATATGACCTAACTAATAATTCACAAATATAATACCTTGTCGGCCTCGGGGGGTCGGGTGTCGGGGTGTCGTGTCGTTGTCCGGGTGTGGTGTCGGGGTCGGGGTGTCGGGGTCAGGGGTCAGGGGGTTGGGGTGTCGGGGTTAGGGGGGGTCAGGGGGTCGGGGTGTTTCCTTCTATCCTTCTTCTTCTTTCTTTCTCTTCTTCTTCTTCTTCTTCTTCTTTCCTTTCTTCTTCTTCTTCTTTCATCTTTTTTCTACTTTTTACGTCTTTTCGTTTCTTCTTTTCTTCTTCTTCTTCTACTTCTTCTACTTCTTTTCTTCTTCTTCTTCTTTCATCTTTCTACTACTTATACTTCTTCTACTTCTTCTAATTCTTTTCTAACACTAACACTAACACAATCTAGAACTAACAATTAAACAGCAAAAAATGAAAAATAGAAGAAAAAAGTAGTAGTCCCTCACCGAGCAATGGGAAGGTCGGGGGGGCACCACGGCGGCGGCGGTGCTGGCGGCGGCGGGCGCTGGCGGCAGGGGCGCCGGTGGCGGGTGGCGGGCGACGGGCGTCGGCGTGTGGGGTGGGGCGGAGGGTGGTGGGGCGACGGCCAAGAGTGCGGGCGGGGCGGCGCCGGGCGGCGGTGGCGGAGGGTGGTGGGGCGACGGGCGTCGGCGGGTGGGGTGGGGCGGAGGGTGGTGGCGCGACGGGCAAGGGCGGGGGGGGCGGCGCGGGCGGGGGGGCGGCGCCGGGGGGGGCGGTGGATCTAGCTAGGGCGGGCGTCGGGGAGAGAGAGGAAGAGAAGGGAGAGTAACGGGTGGGGGGTGGCGTCCGTTAGTTACTCGGCTCTTTGCCGTCCGCCACTCTTTGCCGTCCGCCGTTATCTCTCTTTGCCGTGTGCTAGCAGACGACAAAGAGGTGGGGGTGTTAAGTTTTTTAAACGGGCGGGTGGGTGGGGGCCACCTCCCTCTTTGCCGTCACCGGTGACGGCAAGATCTTTGCCGTCAGCTGGCGGACGGCAATGAAATGGCGCATGGCAAAGAGGTTCTTTGCCGTCTGCTTTTCGGTAGCTGATGGCAAAGAGCTTCTTTGCCGTCTGCTAGCGGACGACAAAGATCTGGCAGATGGCAAAGTAGCTGATTCCAGTAGTGATACTTCAAGGTCCTACAAGTGGTATCAGAGCTTTGGTCTCCATTTGCTTTGATTTCCATAGCTTTTGGTGGTCATAGTCTTGGTTTCACAACCTAGGAGAGTATGGCGTCTAGCGAGGGAAATTATCACCGTAGAGGTCCTTACTTTGATGAAAATGCATATTCTCGGACATAACCCCGCCGTTTGGGCTATTGTGTGTATTGGCTTGCAAGGTGAGTTCTTTGATGGTAGAGAACCGAACCGTAAAGCTAGTGCGGAAGAGTTGAAGATGTTGCAATACAACGCTCAAGCTTGTGATATCCTCTTCAACGGATTGTGCCCCGAAGAATTCAACAAAATCAGCCGTCTTGAGAATGCAAAGGAAATTTGGGATACTTTGATTGATATGCATGAAGGTACCGACTCTGTCAAGGAATCCAAGTTGGATGTGCTCCAAAGTCAGCTTGACAAGTTCAAAATGAAGGATGGTGAAGGTTCGCTGAAATGTACTCTAGGCTTGCTCTTATCACAAATGAGATTGCCGGCTTAGGAAGTGAAGAGATGACCCAGATTCATCATCAAGAAAATCCTAAGAGCATTGGATGGAAAATATGATACCGTTTGCACATTGATCCAAATGATGCCAAATTACAAAGATCTCAAGCCAACGTAATTCATTGGAAGAATTGTTGCTCATGAGATGTCACTCAAGGATAAGGAGGAACTTCACAACAAGTCAAGTGGTGCTTACAAAGCCTCATGTGAAGCCCCCACATCATCAAGTGAGAAACAAACCTTCAATGAAGAATTGAGCTTAATGGTGAAGAACTTCAACAAATTCTACAAGAGTAGAAGCAAAGAAAGAAGCTCCAAGTCAAGGTCCTACAACGACAAAAGATCTTCTAGTCGGGAGCGAAATTGCTACAATTGTGGGAGACCCGGACACTATTCCAATGAGTGTACGACACCCTACAAAAGAAGAGAAGATTCTCCCAAGAGAAGGAGTAGAGATGATCGTTATGAACGAAGACCCTCGCGGAGAAGAAAGGATTCGGAAAGGAAAGACAAGTCATCAAAGAGCTAGACAAAACGAAGACATCAAGTTCATGTTGGTGAATGGGTATCCGGCTCCGACTCCGACAATCACTCCGAGAGAAGCTATCACTCCGACTCCGAACACACTTAAGATGAAGGTGTTGCTAGTTTAGCACTTGTGTCAACCAACTCCTACGACATATTTGAATCACCAAATGAAGGAATTGGAAGATGATTCATGGCCAAAGGTCCTAAGGTAACGCACCCCGAGTATGTTGATTTTAATAGTGATGAAGATGACTTGCTAGGTGATGATGATTTACTTGTTGACAACTCTAGTGATGAATACTATGATGAAATGTCAATTAATCATGCTAAACAAGAAGAAATGAATGACAATGATAAGGAGAACTAAAGAACTAAACACTCTTAAGTTAGCTCATGAAACTATCTTCGAAGATCATCGAGAACTTTTAAGGGCTCATGAGAAGTTACGCTTTGAAAAGCTCAATCTTGAGCAAGATCATGAGTTCCTAAAAGCGATCAATGATGATCTTCCAAATAAAATTTCTTCTTACATTGCCAAGCGTTTACTCTTATCTACTTACATGCCTCAAGTCAAGTCTAGTAACAAGAACAAAAAGGATTCTTCTTCTATTAGTAACAATAACAATGCTAAACCCAATATTGTTGCTTCTAGTAGTTCTCTTGATTCCACTAATGATTCTCTGAGCCAAGTTACACTTGAGCAAGAAAACAGCTTATTGAAGGGAATTATAGAGAAAGGTGTATACAAGAGCCTTGCCGGGAGTAAGAAATTTGAGGAAATTGTATGCAAGCAAGGAAGGCACCGGAAGAATCAAGGTATTGGTTTTGAGCGAAAGTTCAATGCCAATGGAGTTGAGTGGGAAGAAGATCAATACCCCAAGATGAAGTTTGTTCCTCAACAAGAGAAGTATGATCCTACTTCCTTCAAGGGAACACAAGCACAAGATGATATTCCACCACAAGAACAAAGGCAAGGACAAGCTTCAAGAGGAGATTGATGCATTTGAAGAAGCACCTAAGGCCTTGGTCAAGTGGGTTCCCAAGACTACGTCAAGTTCTACTACATCAAGCACAACTACTACACCAAGGATTCCCATCAAGATGATGTGGATCCCGAATAAGAAGAACTAGAGAGTTCTTGAGGGTGACTCCGCCAACATTTTCACTCATATCATTATGGCAAGGACAAGTGCAATCAACTTCCATATCTTGCACTAGTTCAAGGAGTCACAAACCCTCATGTTGGTAAGGCAAGGGACAAGGTAACCTAATGTTTTCATGGACATCATTTTGTGTGTGCATCACTCTATGTCTATGGATATTCTTGCTTGTTCCTTGTGGGACTAACCCGTGTAGGTATTGAAAGTGCAACTCACTCTAAAGGATTGCTCCAAAAGATCTACATCAACATTGAGCATCCACATCTTCAACACCTACATGAAGTCATCAACGACAACCCAAGGTTAGTTTATCCCTCTAAGGGGGATCTCACATATAGGGGGAGCTTAACTCTAAGAATTGAGTCAAAGCAACTCTAATGATGTGAACACATAAATGCTTTATGTAAAAGTGGCAACCCCACTTGAGCTTAAACGATGAGTATGACCTATGATCAAATGTTCTCATTTGACTCCTAAGTCAATATACTCATATATATATATGACCTAGTCATCGCCAATTGTTTGATAGATGCTAGGATTGGTTGTGCATTCTTTGTCACATATTTCATTAGTCATTTTATTGTGTGAGCATGTTGGTTGCATATTTTGCTCATTCGAGGACATCCACTTGTTGTTTGATTGATTGGTTTCTTTTTCTTTTGCCAAGTGGATGGACAAGAATGCCTAAGAACCTTCTCTAGCTATCTATGCTTTTCTCGTCTCAAACTCTATTCATGCTACATCACAAAATTTGATCAAGTCGATTCGAACCACTCGTGTGAGGAGCACTCGAGTCCCGATTCGTCATAGACTTAAACTTCCAAAACTTCTTTGTGATTTTCGGTCCGACCGATTCCTCCATTTCGGTCATACCGAGATTACTAAGTCGATCTAGGTTTTCAATCTTGGTGCAACCAATTTTAACTTTTCGTCACACCGGTTGTCAGAATCATTATCATTATGGATCTCGGTGCCACCGAGTTGTTCAACTTCGGTCACACCGACAAGATGTTAGGCTATATATACACACGGGCAAATTTTTGGAAAAATTTCTCCGAAACTTCTCTTCTCACCAGCGCATAGCTCGCTCTGCCTACCAGGTTCACGGATCGTCGACTTAAATGCCGCCACCGCCTCACATCCTTGGTCTCCGCCGCCGTCGACGGAATTCTCCTCCGCCGTTGCCCGTAGCGAGTTCACCGCCGAACTAGGGTATGAACTCGATCACTGTGCTATCCTCGTCGATTCTCAGACATTGTATTCGTAATGCATCTTGCCACGATTGAAACACTTCTATCCAGTCAAAACAATCCTTAGAATAGGTATGATTCAAAATTTAGGGTTAGGTTTCACTTGAACCATCTCGGACCCACCGAGTTGAAAAACTCGGTCCCACCGATTTGGCTAACGCCATTGCACTAGTAAGTCTAGGTTTGACCGAGAAATACAAATCGGTGTGATCGATTTTAGAAGTTTGTGAAACCCTAGGAGTCTCGGTGCCACCGAACTATGACTCGGTCTGACCGAGTTCACTAGTTTAGGTTCCAAAACTGCTTCGGTATCACCGAGTTTGAAAATCGGTAGATCCGAAATGCTTTCCGTGGAAACTAAAACTAATTTTTTTGAATCATTCTTTTGCTAAAATCTCTGCATTTTGTGATGCTCATCCACTCTACCTCATCTATAACAAATTCACAGGGTCAGCAGTCAGTGTGAGCAGCATGTCAGACCAAAGTGACAGCTAGAACATGTCAGAAGAGCAGATTCAAATGAGTGAGGGCACTAGTCCCTCTAGTAGCTCAGATGAGGGGAGCAGAAGCACTCCCAGCAATTTGCCCAAGGCTGCCACAAGTACAAGGAAGAATAAGACCTCAGAGTCTGAGGATGAGGATTATGTTGCAGCTGAGGATGAGGCCAGTTCCAAGAAGAAAGTGCTCAAGAAAGAGTACAGCTCGACGACAGTTAAGCCTGGAATGAAGATCAAAAGGTCAGCAGGTAGACAACCAATGTCCAAAGCCAGAGTCTCCACTCAAGCTTCTTTGGAATCCCGACCCAAAGAACCTGCTGCTGTTGAAGGAAAGAAAATGAAGGAAAGGGTCAAAAAGACCATGGCCAGAGTGATTGGGAAACCATCTATGATGGAGGAAGAGGAAGAAGAAGAGGTTGCTGAGCCTGCACCCAAGGCACAACAGCTGATGGGTGATGCCATAAAGTCAGGGGCTGCAACTTCAAAGCCCAAAGCTGCCCCCAAGCCCAAGAGTGCACCAAAGAGGAATACCAGGAGTATACCAAAGAATCGAGAAGAACAAGGCTCCAATGCCCGAGGTTGATCTTGAAGAAGATGAAGAAGGGCAGGTCCTAAGGAAGCTCAAGCCCAAGATCCCGCACCACAATGATGCTCATCCTGGGTGAGAACATGAAGATCGGGAGAGATCAAGGGTTGAGGCTATGGAGAGAGTCGATCCATATGCCACCAGAGAAGGACTGCTGTGGATTACAGTGTTCCACACCAAGGAACAACAGGACTTCTATGAGACTATCTTGTTGGATAAGAAGCCCATAGTTTGTGATATGAGGTGGGTCGACCGGACCTACATTCAGGAGAATGAAGAACACTATCTTTGGAGTGTATGACAGCTTCAATGCTTGTGGAGTTCCAGATTTTGTTGGGCAGAAGCTCACAAATTGGAATGACGAGCTCATTATGCAATTCTACTCCACAGCACATTTCTATCCAGATGGCAGGATAGCTTGGATGTCAGAAGAAACACGATATCATTCAACCATAGAGGAATGGGCAAGTCTGATCAATGCCCCAAAGGAAGATGAAGATGACTTGGACATTTATGCCAAGAAGAAGATGGGACACAACTCGATGTCACACATATACAAGGAAATCCCTGATGATGCACTTGAGTCCTTCAAGTTTGGATCAGTTCATTATCTTCTATCAGTGCTGCCTACAATCAACTGGATCCTGAGGCACACTCTTTTGCCCAAATCAGGTGACCACAACATGATCAGAGGGCATGCAATCAATTTGCTTCACATTTTTTATGAGCCTCAGAAATTTAAAGTCAAGAGACTCATAGTTGAAACTATCAAGAGGACTGCAGCAGACCAGAAGAGGAGCTGTGGATATGCCCCACAGATTCAGGAATTGATTAACTCAAAGATGGGCACATGGAAGCATATGTTGGATAAGGAACACATGGTTCTCTATCCTGACTTTGAGGACAATCAAGTTGCCATGATTGAAAATGAACCAACATCAGTACAAGTGCAAGAGAAGAAGGAGAAAGCAAGGAAAGAGAAGGCTGCCAAGATGCCAACTCAAGCAGAGGCATCTGAATACTTTCTGAAGAACAAGCAGGAGTAGCTTGGTTACTTGATAGCATCAACTCTGCGGATTGAGAAAGGGATGGCCACCCTAACTCAAAACCAGGAGAGCCTGGAAAGAATCATGGGACAAAAATTCTATGATCTTGATGTCAAAGTAACTGAGATTCAGTTAGCTGTGGAGCAGCTACAGGATGACATGCAGGAGAGGAAGGTCAGGACAATGACTGATGCATTTGCCAGAGTCCCACGAGCTCAGAGATCAGCTGCAGAGCCAGTTCAAGACACCAGAGTCACATCATCAGCTCCAGCTACAGCTCCAGCACCAACAGCTCCAGCACCAACTCCTTCAGCTCCTTCTACATCGACTGAAGCCTTCGTTCTTGCAGTTCTCCAGACACCACCACCACCAGAAGACCAAGCCTGAGAGACGATATAGTCCTATGCATTTTCTAGGAACTTTTTGATAACTTGTTGCCAAAGGGGGAGAAAAATGTATAGATCATAGGCTTCGAGAGAGAGAGAGAGAGAGAGAGATTTGCTTTTGTTCTCTCTTGTCTTTTTTGGTTGAACTTTATTTTCTTTTGATTGTTTGAGATACTATGCAATTATCTGTGAGACATTGATGATCATGTGTTTGATCATAAGCTACACTTATGCTCGTTATGATATTATCTTACTTATCCTTATATGATCATTTACTTTGCTTGGTGATGAGTGCATGTATTCAATCTTTGTTATTTTGAGCGCTCCACCAAGATGTATGTGACATGGAAGAGTAACCCATGAGCCTAATTCCTTGTGCATTTGTAGTCCAAAGCAAATATTACTATGCACAAATTTAGGGGGAGCTCTTGCTTATCACATACTTCTCAAAGCAACTATGTATTTCAAAATTTATTATCATTTGTCGAAGCTTTGATCTATATGTTGTCATCAATTACCAAAAAGGGGGAGATTGAAAGTGCAACTATCCCTAGGTGGTTTTGGTAATTCATAACAACATATAGCTCATTGAGCTAATGCTATTCCAAGACAAATATTTCAGGAAAGCTCAATGAATGGCATGGCATGGATGATGAAAGTGGATCCCTCAAAATATCAAGGACAAAGGATTGGCTCAAGCTCAAAAGCTCAAGACTCTACATTTTACATTTTAGCGATCCAAGATCACATTGAGTCTATAGGAAAAGGCAATACTATCAAGGAGGGATGAGGTGTTGCTTAATGAGCCTTTTGCTTCATGTGCTTAGTGATATGCTCCAAAACCCTCCACTACTTTCTCACATCCACATATGACCTAAACCTAAAGTCAAACTCGGCCCTACCAATTCTTTCTATCCGGCGCCATCGAGTTCAGATGTCTTAGCCACTGCCACAAACCCTTGACAAATCGGTCTCACTGATAGGGATCTCAGTCTCACCGAGATGGGATTGTAATCTCTCTATTTCCCTTTGTAACGTTTCGGTCTAACCGAAGGGAGCGATCGGTCCCACTGAGATTACAATGTAAACTCTCTGTTTCCTTTTTGTAACTTTTCGGTCTCACCGAAAGAGCGAATCGGTCCCACCGAGTTTACCTGACCAACTCTCTGGTTAGCTAATTACCAAAATCGGTCTCACCGAGTTTGTGTAATCGGTCTCACAGAGATTACGTTATGCCCTAACCCTAACCATATCGGTCCTACCGAGTTGCATGTCAGTCCCACCGAAAACCCTAACAGTCACTAGGTTTACTAGATCGGTCTGACCGAGTTTGTTGATTCGGTCCCACCGAGTTTGGTAAATTGTGTGTAACGGTTAGATTTTGTGTGGAGGCTATATATACCCTCCACCTCCTCTTCATTCATGGAGAGAGCCATCGAACAAACCCACACTTCCAACTTACCAGCTAGAGAGAGAACCACCTACTCATGTGTTGAGGCCAAGATATTTCATTCCAACCATATGAATCTTGATCTCTAGCCTTCCCCAAGTTGCTTTCCACTCAAATATTCTTTCCACCAAATCCAAATCCTGTGAGAGAGAGTTGAGTGTTGGGGAGACTATCATTTGAAGCACAAGAGCAAGGAGTTCATCATCAACACACCATTTGTTACTTCTTGGAGAGTGGTGTCTCCTAGATTGGCTAGGTGTCACTTGGGAGCCTCCGACAAGATTGTGGAGTTGAACCAAGGAGTTTGTAAGGGCAAGGAGATCGCCTACTTCGTGAAGATCTACCGCTAGTGAGGCAAGTCCTTCATGGGCGACGGCCATGGTGGGATAGACAAGGTTGCTTCTTCGTGGACCCTTCGTGGGTGGAGCGCTCCGTGGACTCGCGCAACCGTTACCCTTCATGGGTTGATGTCTCCATCAACGTGGAGGTACGATAGCACCACCTATCAGAACCACGACAAAAACATCCGTGTCTCCAATTGTGTTTGAATCCTCCAAACCCTTCCCTTTACATTCTTGCAAGTTGCATGCTTTATTTTCCGCTGCCTATATACTCTTTGCATGCTTGCTTGAATTGCGTGAAGATTGCTTGACTTGCTTAAGGATAGCTAAAGTCTGCCAAAGTCTAAAATTGGGAAAAGGCTAAGTTTTTATTTGGCCAAGTAGTCTAATCACCCCCCTCTAGACATACTTCAAGGTCCTACAGATGCCCAAGGCACCCCAAGGTAATATTCAAGGATAACCAAGTGCCTAAGCTTGGGGATGCCCCGGAAGGCATCCCCTCTTTCGTCTTCATCCATCGGTAACTTTACTTGGAGCTATATTTTTATTCACCACATGATATGTGTTTTGCTTGGAGCGTCGTTTTGTCTTCCCTTGATTGTTCTTTCGGACTAGCACTCTTTCCCTCTCTTTAAAGTAGATTTCTCAGCTCCACGAGTCCAACGAAAAAAGGCGAAAGGCCCACTATTTGTTCATTCATGGCTTATTTATTTGATTGATCCCCCTTTCGTAATCATTCGACCTGATGTGAGGTTAGAACAAGAGTTTTCATTAAAAGAATGGTTCTTTTATGCAATTATGAACGGGAAGGCCTCTTGTGGATTCCTCCAACTCTATGAATGAAGGGGGGAGTACGAGGAAGGCCGATTTTCTTTCTATATGAAGAATGAAAGAGTCTTGACATAGTTGCATAATTATTCGACTACTCATTGATTTTCACCTATATCTTTCGGAGTAGTCAGTTTTTGCTCTAGTACTTCACTTATATCTTTTAGAGCACGGTGGTGGATTTGTTTTATAGAAACTATTGAACTCTCATGCTTCACTTATATTATTTTGAGAGTCTTAAATAGCATGGTAATGTGCTTAATTCTAATATGCTTGGTATTCAAGATTTGTAAAAATTTCTTTTGAGTGCGTTGAATACTAAGAGAAGTTTGATGCTTGATGATTGTTTTGAGATATGGAGGTGATAATATCAAAGTCGTGATAGTTGAGTAGTTGTGAATTTGAGAAATACTTGTGTTGAAGTTTGCAAGTCCCGTAGCATGCACGTATGGTAAACGTTATGTAACAAATTTGAAACATGAGGTGTTATTTGATTGTCCTCCTTATGAGTGGCGGTCGGGGACGAGAGATGGTCTTTTCCTACCAATCTATCCCCCTAGGAGCATGCGCGTAGTGCGTTGATTTTTGATGGCTTGTCGATTTTTGCAATAAGTATGTGAGTTCTTTATGACAAATGTTGAGTCCATGGATTATACGCACTCTCACCCTTCCATCATTGCTAGCCTCTTCGATGCTGCATTTCCCTTTCTCACATTGAGAGTTGGTGCAAACTTCGCCAGTGCATCCAAACCCCGTGATATGATACGCTCTTTCACACATAAACCTCCTTATATCTTCCTCAAAACAGCCACCATACCTACCTATTATGGCATTTCCATAGCCATTCCGAGATATATTTCCATGCAACTTTCCACCATTCCGTTCTTCATGACACGTTTATCATTATCATATTGCTTAGCATGATCATGTTGTTGACATCGTATTTGTGGCAAAGCCACTATGCATAATTTTCACACATGTCACTCTTGAATCATTGCATATCCCGGTATACCGCCGGAGGCATTCATATAGAGTCATACTTTGTTCTAGTATCGAGTTGTAATCATTGAGTTGTAAATAAATAGAAGTGTGATTATCATCATTTAATAGAGCATTGTCCCCAAAAAAAGAGAAAGGCCCAAAAAAATAAAAAAAATAAAGAAAAAATAAAAAATAATAAGGGGCAATGCTACTATCCTTTTTTTCCACACTTGTTCTTCAAAGTAGCACCATATTTTTCATATAGAGAGTTTCATATGTTGTCATTTTCATATACTAGTGGGAATTTTTCATTATAGAACTTGGCTTGTATATTCGAACGATGGGCCTCCTCAAGTGCCCTAGGTTTTCGTGAGCAAGAAAGTTGGATGCACACCCACTTAGTTTCTTTTGATGAGCTTTCATACATTTATAGCTCCAGTGCATCCGTTACATGGCAATCCCTACTCCTTGCATTAACATCAATCGATGGGCCATAGCCCATTGATTAGCCTCGTTGAGGTGAGACCTTCTCCTTTTTGTCTTCTCCACATCCCCATCATCATATTCTATTCCACCCATAGTGCTATATCCATGGCTCACGCTCATGTATTGTGTGAAGGTTTATAAGTTTGAGATTACTAGAGTATGAAACAATTGCTTGGCTTGTCATTGGGGTTGTGCATGATGAGAGCATTCTTGTGTGAAGAAAATGGAGCATGACTAAACTATATGATTTTGTAGGGCTGAACTTTCTTTGGCCATGTTATTTTGAGAAGACATAATTGCTTAGTTAGTATGCTTGAAGTATTATTATTTTTATGTCAATATGAACTTTTGTCTTGAATCTTTCAGATCTGAATATTCATATCACAATTAAGAAGAATTACAATGAAATTATGCCAACTGGCATTCCACATCAAAAATTATCTTTTTTATCATTTACCTACTTGAGGACGAGCAGGAATTAAGCTTGGGGATGCTTGATACGTCTCCAACGTATCTATAAATTTTGATTGCTCCATGCTATATTATCTACTATTTTGGGAAATATTGGGCTTTATTATCCACTTTTATATTATTTTTGGGACTAACCTATTAACCGGAGGCCCAGCCCAGATTTGCTGTTTTTTTGCCTATTTCAGTGTTTCGAAGAAAAGGAATATCAAACGGAGTCGAAACAGAACAAAATCAACTGGAGAAGTTATTTTTGGAAGGAAAGCTACCGGATGGACTTGGACCCCACGTCAGGAGATAAGGGAGGTGCTCACGAGGATGGGGGGAGACCCCCCCTAGGGCGCGCCCCCCTGCCTCGTGGGGCCCCCGTAGCTCCACCGACGTACTTCCTGCACCCATATATACTCACGTACCCTAAAACTTCCAGAACAGAGATTAGATCAGGAGTTCCGCCGCCGCAAAACCTCCAGAGCCACCAAAAACCAATCGGGACCCTATTCCGGCACCCTGCTGGAGGGGGGAACCCTCACCGGTGGCTATCTTCATCATCCCGGCGCTCTCCATGACGAGAAGGGAGTAGTTCACCCTCAGGGCTGAGGGTATGTACCAGTAGCTATGCGTTTGATCTCTCTCTCTCGTGTTCTTGATTTGGCACGATCTTGATGTTTCGAGCTTTGCTATTATAGTTGGATCCTATGTTTCTTCTCCCCTCTACTCTCTTGTAATGGATTGAGTTTACCTTTGAAGTTATCTTATCGGATTGAGTCTTTAAAGATTTGAGAACACTTGATGTATGTCTTCTTTATGATCTGTGGTGACAATGGGATATCACGTGATTCACTTGATGTATGTTTTGGTGATCAACTTGCGGGTTCCGCCCATGAACCTATGCATAGGGGTTGGCACACGTTTTCGTCATGATTCTCCGGTAGAAACTTTGGGGCACTCTTTGAGGTTATATGTGTTGGTTGAATAGATGAATCTGAGATTGTGTGATGCATATCGTATAATCATACCCACGGATACTTGACGTGACATTGGAGTATCTAGGTGACATTAGGGTTTTGGTTGATTTGTATCTTAAGGTGTTATTCTAGTACGAACTCTAGGGCTATTTGTGACACTTATAGGAATAGCCCAACAGATTGATTGGAAAGAATAACTTTGAGGTGGTTTCGTACCCTACCATAATCTCTTCGTTTGTTGTCCACTATTAGTGACTTTGGAGTGACTCTTTGTTGCATGTTGACGGATAGTTATGTGATCCAATTATGTTATTATTGTTGAGAGAACTTGCACTAGTGAAAGTATGAACCCTAGGCCTTGTTTCCTAGCATTGCAATACCATTTACGCTAACTTTTACCACTTGTTACCTTGCTGTTTTTATATTTTCAGATAACAAAAACCTATATCTACCATCCATATTGCACTTGTATCACCATCTCTTCGCCGAACTAGTGCACCTATACAATTTACCATTGTATTGGGCGTGTTGGGGACACAAGAGACTCTTTGTTATTTGGTTGCAGGGTTGCTTGAGAGAGACCATCTTCATCCTACGCCTCCCACAGATTGATAAACCTTAGGTCATCCACTTGAGGGAAATTTGCTACTGTCCTACAAACCTCTGCACTTGGAGGCCCAACAACTTCTACAAGAAGAAGGTTGTGTAGTAGACATCAACCGCCCGCTGCACGCCCGGCTGAACACGCCTCCTCGCCTCCATCAAACCCCTTCGTTAAACCCGCATGCAAACCAAGAAACCTACTCCGGCCACACGTCCATTCATGAGCGGGCCGGAATTAAACGCAACACCGGCCGAGCTCCTCCCGTTCGCCCTCAGTTTAAACTTGGATAGACGCCGGCCAAGCTCCTACTGTCCGCCCTCTATTTAAACAAGGCCAGACAGACAGCGGGCAAGAATCGCACCTCTCTACTGCTCCCCCATATCCTCCTCCACCATTTTCTCCACTCTTCCGGTGGCTTCCCAGGAGCCATTCTCCAGCATACTACCCAGCTGGGTGGCCCGCCGAGCCCTCCAGATACGGCCAAGCTCGCTCGATGCTTCATCAACCTCGCTTTGCCCGACGAAGCTAGTTGCCGCCCCAATCCGGCGCGTGGTTTAGCAACTCGCCGCTCTAGTTCAGCTCGATGAGGAGTGGAGAGTTGCTCCACGCCGGCACGGCGGCGAGCACGCCGGTACGGGCGTCGTCGCTGTCGCGTCGTACCGTGCCACCAGTGTCTGCGGTGGCCGCGCCTCCCGTGCCTGCGGTGACGCCATGCAGGCAGAGACATAAGCCGGGTGTGTGGAGAGCGACGAGTCGGTGGCCAGCTTCTCCGTGTCCGCCGCCATCATCGAGGAGAAGTAGAACACGGGAGGCCTCCGCCACTTGGGTCCCATGAAGGCCACCGCCGAGGCGATGACTGTCAATTCAAGTGGTTTCTTTGCTGCTTCGTCTCTTCCGAGGACCTTCGTCGACCCCGCAAGTGTCTGCCGGACATGAGGAAGACAATGGGATCCGGAGGCGGCCATTTAGATTAGGTACTCGCTCTACTGCTGGCGGGAAATATTTGTTCGAAGAATGGATAAACTGGATATGTCTATAACTAAAATAAGTCTAGATACATCCATTTCTAGGACAAGTATTTCCGGACGGAGGGAGTATTAGTTATACCAAGAGAGACGGATTAGCGCCGCTTAGTTCATGTAAATGTAATGAAATCCATCATGTTTATATGAAGATCCGGCTTTTCTATACGAAATCTTGCATGCTTATATGAAAATAGTCCGTGTTTGCATGAATTTCATCTGGTTGGTTAGAGTTGTGAAAATGTATGACGCTGGCGTTTGATGTCGTCCTCCGCGGAAGGAAGCGGCAGGAAATTTGCCGGCTGCCGTTGGAGATGCTCTTATGCTCGAAATAATAGAGTCACATCCAATCCATTTGAGATAATTGCGTGTATGATTCTCCCTCTATAAAAAGTTAATTGCATATACAGTGTACACATGACTTGTAGGGTGGCTACAACTTCGTACAGAAAGTTAAAAAGAAACAAGTCCATCCTTAATCTTGTACTCTAAGTACTATGTGGGTTCCACTGTCGATCAAAGATGTGAAAGAAGTATATATTAAATAAGTAATATATAATATAAAAATCTAAAGTTAAAGACAGAATTCGAACTCAGGTCATCACGTTGCGAGCATCCGGCCCTAACGAGTCTAGCACATTTTTGTTGTAGACCATGCTGGAGATATATCTCCATGTCTACTCTTATACTCCATCCATTCCTAAATGTTTGTCTTTTTCAGATTTCAAATGGAGTACCACATACAAATGTGTATGTAGACATATTTTAGAGTGTAGATTCACTCATTTTGCACCGTATGTAGTCACTTGTTTAAATCTCTAAAAAGACAAATTTTTAGGAACAAAGGGAATGGAAAACGGAGTTGGTGATGATGGTGTGTGCCCCATCCTGCAATATAGGCCGTCGGATTTATATCTAACGGATAGGAAGGAAACTATCGCAATTTTGCAAAAAGATACCCACACCCCTCTCCACGTTTGCAAATAAGGCCTTCCCTCATTGATCCTTTTCTCTGCTCTTACTAGCAATGTGCCCGTGCGTTGCAACGAATCCAAAATAGAATAAAACATGTTCACAAACTTGAAAGAAAAACACTCTAGTTTGGTGTATATATCACTAAAAATATACTCGTATTAGGTTTCACTAAAAATATATTCCTTGTGGCTGTTTTGATGAGGTGGGGGAGGGATGTGGTTGGTTTCAAGATACTAAGGGGCTTCTGCAAATTGGAGCAGAGAAGTGGGGTCTTGTCGCAGAAATGCCACGACTTACATCATAGTCGTTAGATGCAGATCTGATGGTCAGAAATGATGGATGGCAGACACACCATCATCACCAACTGAGTCTTTTATAGGAGTTAGAGATAAAAAACATAGTTGGTGATGATGGTGTGCCTGCCATCATGCAATATAGGACGTCCGATTTATATCTGACGGATAGGAAGGAAACTATGACAATTTTGCAAAAAGATACCCACACCCCTCTCCACATTTGCAAATAAGGCCTTCCCTCGTTCATCCTTTTCTCTCACAAGATAAGCTACTCATATAAATGCATCCTGATGTTCCGTGCAACACATGGGCATCTTGCTAGTCTCTCACAAGATAAACTACTCATACAAATGCATCTTGATGTTCTGTGCAACGCACGTGCATCTAGCTAGTTTCTTTTAAAATAGTTACTGCGATAATTGGGTTGAAGTGATATATTATATGTCTGGTAGTAACAAAGAAAAGGTTGTCTTGTTAATTAACAGAAAACAGGGTGAAAACTATCACATGAGGCCGGTGAAAACAAGGCACATTGGGTTCAGCGTCATCATCACTACAGCTGTGCGTGCGTGAGAAGTCTACATATTGAGGGGGCTATAGAGAAAAAGACGTATCTCGTGTGTTTGAGTGAGGCACGGAGACACAATGTTTGAGAGAGAAACGATTGACAGATTAAGATCAGATCGAGTTGTCACCTTCTGCTGTCATTGTTGGGGTTGGGGGGTAGGGGAAGGGGAGGGAGAGAAAGACGTATCGAGAGTGTGCGCGGTAGGCACGGAGGCACAACTAGCGAGTGTGTGTGTGCGTGTCTGTGTGTGTTTGAAAGAGGAGTAGATAGATTACTATAAAGATCGACGTGCCACCCTACTCCTTCGGTGTCGGGTAGTGTGTGTGTGTGTGTGTGTGTGTGTGTGTGTGTGTGTGTGTGTGTGTTTGAGAGAGAATCCAGTCGATAGATTAGTATCAAGATTGAGGTGTCACCCTACTCCTCCGGTGTCGGGAAGTGTGTGTGTGTGTGTGTGTGTGTGTGTGTGTGTGTGTGTGGGGTGGGTGGGGGAGGGGGCAGTGACACTTACATATCTCTAATCTTATAAAAAACAAAGTTGGTGATGATGGTGTTCCTGCCATCCTGCAATATAGGCCATCCGATTTTTATCCGACGGATAGGAAGGAAACTATGGCAATTTTGCAAAAGGATACCCACAACCCTCTCCACATTTGCAAATAAGGCTTTCCCTCGTTCATCTTTTTCTCCCACAAGATAAACTAATCATACAAATGCATCTTGATGTTCCGTGCAGCGCATGGGCATCTTGCTAGTAGGGAGAAGGAGTTTGTGTGAACCATATCTATATTAAGGGATAGGTAGATAGGATGTGTGCGAGGCATACTTAAAGCATCACGGAGATAAACAAACGGTGTGCACGCAAGTGCCGAAAAAAATGAAGTGATAAACAATGTCTACGCGCGCGCGCGTGTGTGTGTGAGGGAGAGAGAGAGAGAGCGAGATCTCAAAACAAAAGGTGCTCTGCTGGAATCCCATTGTATGTATTCATATGGTTCCAGGACTCGAGTTAACCTTAGGCATATGTGTGAGAGACATAATTATCCTTTGAGACATTAGTGGCTGTGGGTGGGTGGAATTAAAGGGGTGGGCATGTTCGACAGAGAGAGCGTGTGTGTTTCTGTGTGAGAGACTTGTAGGAAGGGGTAGAAAGACGAATTCTAACCTTGACGGAGGGAGAGAAATACATGAAGTGCGCGTGTGTGATTCCGATGCCTACGGGGAAATGAGATATGTATGCGTCTGGGAGAGATTGCACAATTCATTCACGTATCACTATCTAGCGATCGTGGACGTGCATTGCTTGGAAATAAATCAATATCTACTTTGTATCGTGGCCAAAGGTACAATATCGATTCAACGCTATAAAGATTCGACACTCACATATCACATTTTTTTCTATCTAAATAAACCTTTTCAATTGTGCATGCCAAAGTTACAGTGATGTTTCTTCAAACAACCAATGTAGCTATCATGTACATGCACCATTGTTACTCTTGCATTCAAATTCATTAGTCTTGGATGATTTAAGGTTCTATTATGAAGTAATATATGTAATATTCATATATGAATTCAACGGGTACACAATTTACTGTAACATCCCAAAATTCTAAATTTTGGAATGTTATAATAATTAAAATATATGATTGTTTGATTGATTGTTGAGTGATCGATTGAGTGAAATTGATTGAAATTTTAAACTTTTGAAGTTTTGTTGAGAGGGAATAAAAGGACTTTCCAAAAAAAAAGTTTCTGTTTGAAAATATTTGAATTTGGAAATATTTCAAACTTCATGCCACTCAATGATCCTCATGATTTATTCAAAGAAAGAGAATGGGAAGTAAAGAAAAATTTCATTTTGAATTTGTCATTTAAATTTTGTTTTCAACTCAAAGTGGCATTTGAGTTTTATTCAAACACTTTTCTGACAAAGAACACTTGAACAAAACTGTTGAGAGGGAGTAACATGACACGCCAAAAATGTTGGAATAAATTTTCCATGGAGTTTTGAAAGTCATTTTGATTTTTGTTTGAATTTTAAAAAATGATTTTTCAAAAGTATTTTATTTGCCTCGAAAATATCCCATTAAATTGGGATTATTTTTCTGATCATTTTGATATATAATACTCCTATATTTTATTTTTAAATGATTTTTATTCATGATTCTTTTTAAAAGGAAAGGTATTTTTGTTTTGGGCCAAATCCGCCCAATCGCTTGAGATCATCTCCTTCCTCACGAACAGGATTTCCTTCCCGAGCACAGCCACGTCGGCCATCGCCGGAGATCGCGGGATTCGCGAAATCCTTGCCCCTCCTCCAAACCGACCTGCCCCCTATAAATGGCCACCTCGCGCATCCATTCCCCTAGTCCCTCCTCTCCTCACCCCACGTCATTGTGCCGCCTCGGAGTTCGCGAACCACCGCCGCCATTGCCGCCCGCCCCACCACCTCCGGCCATCCTAGCCACCCACCGACCCAACCACTCGCTCCGCCCGATCTGCCGCCCCTACCGTCCCTTCCCGGCGCCAGAGGCCACGGAGGACGTCGCCGGAGCTCCACCAGGAACCCATCATCGGAACTGCTACAGTAAATCCCGACCTACTTTTTTTTCGTTCTGTTTTTAAAACAGAATATTTCAATGTTGTAAAATCCATAGTTAATTATCTACGAGGTATTTTTGAGTGATTCCAACTGCCTTGGATCACAAATTTTATGAAGTTTCTGTTGGTTCAATTTTATTTCACATTTGAGGAGTTTAAATTTGTGTTTGTATGAATTTTCTCAAATCACTAGATTTGAGCTATTTTGAGTTAGGAATATTATTTTTGACAGATTCTTTTTGCTCCTGGTCTCTAGGACCTTTGTTTATCCAGTAGTATTTAGTATTTTATTTATAGGGTAATTTAAATTAGGTTTTAAGCAAAACAGTACTGTTTTATTATTAGTTTTGTTTTAGCTTTTTCTTTATTGTTTTTATTAGTTTTAAATTATTTCTTTTTGTCACTTTTGACAAAATTAGTTGTGTTCTGTTAGACAACAGGAGAAAAATTTATTTTATTTTAAAAATTTATTTTCCTTAGTTTTGTATGAAACCTTCTATAGGTCATAGTTAGAGTTTTATAAAAGCTTTTTATTTGTTTCTTTTGCAAATAAAATTTTATGAAAAAATACTTTCTGTTAACTTAGTTGTTTTACTTTTTATTTTCTGTTAAATTATTAGTTTAGTGTTTTAATTGCTGTTATGTTTTTTTACTTAGGGCAAAACTATGTTAGATGCTTGTAGCAAAGTCATAGATTTTCGTTAGTAGTTTTCTTTCTAGTTTTATTTGTAGCTTCTTGAATTTGTTGGAGTTTTATTATTGAGTTTTTTGTTTTAATTGTTATTCGAGTGTTAGTATTGCTTGCTAGAGTGATTGCTTATGTGAATGCTATGTTTGACTTGTATAGAGTTTCTTCGGAGAGTGACGAATAGTCCTATCAAATTTTGTGAGAACGTTGTTATCTTCATCAACGTACCAGGCAAGTTCACTTTGACCATGTTTTTCATACCTATGTGTTTTATTGCATCTAGTGTCATCTTCGCAACAATCCCTCCAGTAGTGATATTGAATCCTTGTAGTTGAGTAGTATGCATGAGGTAGGAACCCATCACCCTGTTACCAAGCCCGGGACGTTATTTATATTAATGCTACGCTATAGTAGATGGGGTTGGTATTAGTGCTCGGGAGTGGTGTGAGAATGGAGGATCTCGTCAATGACGACAACTCCATGATGGAATCTGCAAGGACTGCATCTTCAAGGCCTCAAGACTTCAAGACTCGAGACAAGAATTCAATACACACTCTTTGGGTGAAGGATGGTTGACGGGCACCTGGAGAAACCAGTGGTTGGCGGGATGCATGGAGAAGCGCCATGACATCTTGCGGAAAGCTTCACCCAGACTCAAAGAGACGGAAGAATACTTCATGCCCGGAAGCTTACATGCAACCGCAAGTCACTATGGGCTCGGCTTGGTTGACCTTAGTGGTGAATCTGGCTGGGGCGGTGCTAGCGGATGTAGAACTACGGTAGGATTGGATGAGCACGGACGGTGGTCGAGGAACTCTTCGGAAGACCATGTTTGGTCATCTTGTTCTCAAACACCTGAAGTGCGAGAACGTAAAAGAGGATCGAATCTTGCGGGTAAAGTGTACAAACCTCTGCAAAGGGTTTAAACCTAATCGATTAGCCGTGTCCCCGGTTACGGACAATTTGAGCCTCTGGACTTGGATCTATCTTGGAACTCTCAACACCGAATTGATAACTTAATTGTGGGCAACTTATGATGATGTGGGCTATGAGACATCGGTTGGCGGAACCATGTCATGATAGAAAACTCCATAATACAAACTCCAGTTATTCCTTTGATGTAGGGAAAATAAATCAGCTTTTACGCAAACAAAACTCAGACACAGAGCCACAAAGCCATATTGCATATAGTATAGTTTATCATCTGTTTTCTCTTATTGTGATCTTGCGGTACATTCAATGTATCGACCTACATGGCTGCAACGTATCATGTTGCAGATACTTTCTTCGACGAGTAAGAATACGGTGCAGGGTTACGGTCTACACTCAACTTGCCGATGGTGTTGATGGGACTCCACACCGACTATTTGTTTCATTGTGACTTATGAGGTATATATCAGTTTTACGTTATTTATACATGTCATTGCACTTTGATATATACATTGATGTCTTGTGTGCCAAAGATACTTGATCCGAGGATGGCACGGATACGAGGCTTGACCATCGAGGTCGGGTCGCTACAGATAAGGTATCAGAGCACATGTTGACTGTAGAACGTGACCCTAGAAATCGGAAAGCCCCTAGGACAGGATGTCTCAAAAAACTTTATTTTCAAAAGGATCCTTTACTTCTCGTCTTTTTTGATTTTATCAAGTAGTTCCTCTGACCTCAAATAGTTAGAATATACACCTTTCCCTTTTGACCACACGGAAGATCAACTGAAGTCGCTCCAAGAATTAAAGATATCGGACAACTGATGGCCATTTCAGAGTAAAGAGGATTTCACCATGCGTTGGAAGAATTGCAGCTGCAACAATTGAAGACTCTGAAGACTTGAAGAATTTGAAGTTCCTGAAGAATTATTTGACCTTTAGAGACCAAACCCCTGTTATACACCTCGTTAGATGCGATGATTTCGAGTTGTCATTTGTTTGATGTTTTCCGACAGCCCCAAAATAAAACCTGTTTCTTCAAAACTATTGTTTGTATTATGTGTACTCTTCCCCACCTCTCTCATATCTCATCCCAAAACTTTTGGACCCCATAGATGATGAATGAAGTTGGTCTGCTATTCTCGGACCGATGACTCGCTTGGAGGCAAAGCTATGGATTCAAAACATGGAGGATCAATTTAGAAAAAATTGATTCCAAGGAAGTATGAGGTTCAATCGCTCTTGATTGCTTTTACGAAAGTGCTGCAACCTGGTGGAAAATGCATCAAGCCATACAAGGATTTAATGGAGCAAGAACTTGGGAGGAATTCAAGAAGACCTGTTGAGATCATGTCTCATCCGGAAGCACTAGGATAACCGAAGAAGAAACCTTGTGCTGCAAGATTTATGGAGAAATAGGACACACCCAAGAGGAACACAAGGATGGATGCCCTCATTGTGAGGAGAAACACCCACCGAGGAATGCCCAACTAGTCGGTGACTTGTTTCTTGTGTGAAGGAACCACCCACTACCCGACTCAAGTCACATTTACCCCATGGTGCAACAAACTATTCAGGAGCGGTGAAGGAATGAAAGAAGCCCTCCGAGAAGTTATGAAAGAACCTGTGATCAAGGAATGTGTTGAAGACCCTGATGGAGAAGGCCTCAATAGATTTACTCCAATGCCTGCTATTCATGTGGAGAAGAAGGACATTTTTCACAGTATTGCACCAAGGAAAGAAAAGAGTATCTGGGATACTTCCGACGGAAGCAATAGAGTTTGATCCACAGGGAATAAAAGGTTTGATCGAACGAAGAAACCCGGAAGAGAAAACAAAGACACCCTCGTAACAACCCAATTTCTGCAAAGAGGGACAAGAGTCATATTACCTGTTTTGAATGTAAGGACGTCGGGCATTATGCCAATCATTGTCTTGAAAGGAAGCAAGGAACTCAAGGAGCAGGCACCATCTCCAAGAAGCCCAAAGACTTATCGAAAATTATGTGTTTTCATTGCAAGGAAGCATGACATTATGCTACTAAATGTTCCTACAAGAAGGAAGCTGGAGTTGAGTAGTTGGAATTTTGATATGGATAATAAGAGTGGTAGAAACCAATTTTTTTCATGAGTACAATAAGTTGAGTTATGTAATGGGTGCTCGAGTTTGAAATGGATTCATGAAATCAATAAAGTTAAGGTGACATGTTTTCATATGTTTAATTGTATGAGTTGTTACTCTATGAACACGGATTTTGACCATTTTCGAGGATATGAGAAATATGGTCTATGGATGGATTTGTGAATTTCATTTTAAGGGTGATAGTACCCTATGAAGAACACCGGACCAATGGAAATGGAAATGTGTCCCACAGGTTGGAGTTTGGAAAAAATGAGTTGGAGTTTTATCTTTGATATGATGGTATGAAGAAATGAAATGTTATTGGATTTAAAGTGGTGTAATGTTGGAAAATGGAGTAATTGTAACTCCAAGGATGAGTGAAATTTGTACAAGTGTTGAAGTGGGCTCATAACCCACAGGCCCAGGAATTAATAAGGGTCAAGTACCCACTGGAAGAAGAAATTTTGGGAAGACTGCGATTTGATCAGCAGACGTTTCGTAGGAGGTTACGCAAAAACCCGAGAGTTGTGAAGAAACGATAGATGTTTTGTTCAGCTTGGAGAATTAATGGATAAATCCGAACCCAGTTCGTGGACAAGAGAAATTCTGCAATGCTTGTGAGAATGCCCGAGTGTAGAATTGCGAGATTCGCTAAACCTTATACATGGTAATGATCTGGGTGCGGAATGGATTGATCACCATACCGACTTACTCTTATCATTTGCTCTTGATATTTGGAATGGTAAATCTGAGAGACTTACCCATAGTAAAGTGACGACGCTTGTTGAGGCCTTGCTTAAGCCTTAGAATGGTATGATGATAAACCCATGTACATGGCAGCTGTTGCCAATCGTAGATTATACGGTGAGAAATAAGCCAAGGCCCTTTTTCTGCAGAAACCATTAATGGTAGACCACCATGAGTATTTCTATAGTTGCCTAGAATGGACGCAGACCTATCAGCTAAGATCCAGTCTCGGGCGAACTTCGTCTTTGACGAAGCGACCCAAGATTTTGAGGAAAACGCTATGCTTTAGACAGAAGAGCGTTAATGAAGGAGCTATTGTAAGATATGTGAAAAGACAGATATTGTCGGCACTCCAGAGGAAGTATCTGAGTTTATTGGAACTGTAACCTTGCTTTTAAGTGTGTTAGCACCCCTGACCTTTCCGACCAAAATATTTGGTAGAAGACCCCCAGCCCCTAACCTTTTCTTGCTACCCTCTTCGAATCTCGAGGACGAGATTCATTTTAAGTGTGGTAGTTTGTAACATCCCAAAATTCTAAATTTTGGAATGTTATAATAATTAAAATATATGATTGTTTGATTGATTGTTGAGTGATCGATTGAGTGAAATTGATTGAAATTTTAAACTTTTGAAGTTTTGTTGAGAGGAATAAAAGGACTTTCCAAAAAAGTTTCTGTTTGAAAATATTTGAATTTGGAAATATTTCAAACTTCATGCCACTCAATGATCCTCATGATTTATTCAATGAAAGAGAGTGGGAAGTAAAGAAAAATTTCATTTTGAATTTGTCATTTAAATATTGTTTTCAACTCAAAGTGGCATTTGAGTTTTATTCAAACACTTTTCTGACAAAGAACACTTGAACAAAAGTGTTGAGAGGGAGTAACATGACACCCCAAAAATGTTGGAAGAAATTTTCCATGGAGTTTTGAAAGTCATTTTGAATTTTTGTTTGAATTTTAAAAAAATGATTTTTCAAAAAGTATTTTATTTGCCCCTGGAAAATATCCCATTAAATTGGGATTATTTTTCTGATCATTTTGATATATAATACTCCTATATTTTATTTTTTAAATAATTTTTATTCGCGGATTGTTTTTAAAAAGGAAAGATATTTTTGTTTTGGGCCAAATCCGGCCCAATCGCGCCAGATCATCTCCTTCCTCACGAACAGGATTTCCTTCCCGAGCACAACCACGTTGGCCATCGCCGGAGATCGCGGGATTCGCGAAATCCCTTGCCCCTCCTCCAAACCGACCTGCCCCCCCTATAAATGGCCACCTCACGCATCCATTCCCCCCCTAGTCCCTCCTCTCCTCACCCCACGTCATTGCTTGCCTCGCCGAGTTCGCGGACCACCGCCGCCATTGCCGCCCGCCCCACCACCTCCGCCATCCTAGCCACCCACCGACCCAACCACTCGCTCCGCCCGATCTGCCGCCTCTCCGTCCCTTCCCGACGCCAGAGGGCCCTGAGGACGTCGCGGAGCTCCACCAGAACCCATCATCGGGCTGCTACAAGAAATCCCGACCTACTTTTTTTTTCGTTCTGTTTTTAAAACAGAATAGTTTCAATCTTGTAAAATCCATAGTTAATTATCTACGAGGTATCTTTGAGTGATTCCAACTGCCTTGGATCACAAATTATATGAAGTTTCTGTTAGTTCAATTTTATTTCACATTTGAGCAGTTTAAATTTGTGTTTGTATGAATTTGCTCAAATCACTAGATTTGAGCTATTTTGAGTTAGGAATATTACTTTTGACCGATTCTTTTTGCTCCTGGTCTCTAGGAACTTTGTTTATCCAGTAGTATTTAGTATTTTATTTCTAGGTTAATTTAATTTAGGTTTTTAGAAAAACAGTACTGTTTTATTATTAGTTCTGTTTTAGCTTTTTCTTTATTGTTTTATTAGTTTTAAATTATTTCTTTTTGTCACTTTTGACAAAATTAGTTGTGTTTCTGTTAGACAACAGGAGAGAAATTTATTTTATTTTAAAAATTTATTTTCCTTAGTTTTGTATGAAACCTTCTATAGGTCATAGTTAGAGTTTTATAAAAGCTTTTATTTGTTTCTTTTGCAAATAAAATTTTATGAAAAAATACTTTCTGTTAACTTAGTTGTTTTACTTTTTATTTTCTGTTAAATTATTAGTTTAGTGCTTTAATTGCTGTTATGTTTTTTTTTACTTAGGGCAAAACTATGTTAGATGCTTGTAGCAAAGTCATAGATTTTCGTTAGTAGTTTTTCTTTCTAGTTTTATTTGTAGCTTCTTTGGAATTTGTTGGAGTTTTATTATTGAGTTTTTTTTGTTTTAATTGTTATTCTGAGTGTTAGTATTGCTTGTGTAACATCCCAAATTTTCCTATTTGGAATGTTTTACAATTATAGCTAAGCATCCTATGCATCCTGTTTGAATTTGATTGTCTTTTGAAGTTTCAGAGTTATTTGAGTTTGAATTTGAATTCCAAACTTTGGCATGTGGGAAACAATTCAAAAACTAAGCCTGATAAATACTTGATCAAAAGTATGAGAGGAGCAAACATGACACTCCAAAAATATCAGAGGAAACAATGCCAAAAGAATTGGATTCAAATCTGAAATTTTATTTGAATTTGAAAAAAATAGATTTTTATGAAGTTTGGATTTTGCCTTTGGAAAAATGTTCAAATGAAAGGGAATATTCCCCTGATCATTTTGGTATATATATACCCTATATAAAATATTTATAGATTTGGTTTTATTTTTGTTTTAGTTTTATTTAAAAAAAATAAAAGAAAACCCCCCTCGGGCGCCAGCCAGGCCACCCCAGGCCCAGCCAGCGCCACCTCAACCCTCAGCCTGGCCCAAGCCAACCAGCCGAGCCGGCCCAACTGGCCAGCCCAGAGCCAGCCAGGCCAGCCCAGCTCACCCCCGCGCCCCCCCTCGCCGAAACTCCCAGGTTTCGGCCGACCGACCGAACCCTCCCCCTCTCTCTCTCACTGACCCGCGGGCCCCGCCCCGTCTTCTTCCCCCTCGCCCAAGCCACGCCGCTCGCCGGAGATCCACCGGATCCCGAAGGATCCGGGATTCCCCGACGCCCCCGATCCCCTTCCGAGGCCACCCCGACCCCCTGGCTATAAAAGCCCGAGGCTCCGCACCCCATTCCCCCCTAGCGACGCCGGACCCCCTCTCCTTCTCCCTCCCGAGCTCACCGGAGCACCGAACCCCTCCCCGCCGCCAAAGTCGCCACGACGCCGCCTGGTGCACCCGACCCTCCCAACACCACCAAACCCTCCCAGTGCTCGTCGCGTCTCCCCGACGACTCATGGCTCGCTGACGCCCTCGGACGCCTCACGCACTCGCCGCCCGCCGCCGTCGCCGGAGTCCGGTAAGCCCCCGGCATCCCCCTCCCCCGTTCGATCTTAGATCTACGGCCACGATTAGAACCCCCGAAGGGGTATGTTTTTATTAGAAAACCGGCCGGCCCGAGCGGTTTATTTTTAGTTAGGTTTATTTTATTTAGGCCGGTTCGTTTTTAGTTAACCCTAGGCCCGTCTAGACTAAACTACGCCTAGTGCACAGTATAGGCCCATTGGGCTTTTTTTTTTCTTTTTATTTTGATTTTCTGTTTTAGCCGAATTGTTTCAAATTTCAAAAAATGTATATCTTTTATTCTGTTTAATATTTTTGAGTGATTCTTTTTTTGTTGGATTGCAAATTTTATGTAGTTTCTGAAAAACATATATTTAGCTATGTTAAAAATAATTAAAAATGCTTTAATATTGTTTTAGTCAGAATAGCAAATCTGCTATAGTTTTAGTTAGAAAAATTATTTTTGCATGATTCTTTTTGCCATCACTTTATTTTGATATTGCCAAACCCTAGAAATTAACTTTGGTATTTTAGGATTAATAAATAATTAATTCTAGGCAGAATCCTATTAATCCTAATTAATTGATTAGTTCCTGTTTTCCTAATTAATTAATTAGTAAATTAATTTATTTTTAACTTGTGATTAGTTATTCTAGGTTAGTTTCTGTCATTCCATTAGATGAACTTTTATTTATAATTAATAAAAGTTTTAAATTAATTTTCTTAATAGAAATTGGATTAGGCCTAAAATGAGTTTTATAATAGCTTTTAAATTAATTCTTTTTGCACCTAGTTTCTTAGTTAATCCTTTTCTGTTAAGTTAACCTAAAACCATGATTAGGTTATATTAGGAATTTTTGTTATATAAAACTATTTTTGATAATGTTTGGAATAGGGAAAACTTTGAATTTGATTTCTTTGAGTTTTCCTTTTGATTTGGTTTTGATTGTTTTGTTGTGCTATGTTACTTTTGTTATCTTGTGTGATCCTCTTGCTTTGTGCTTATTATGTTATTGTTTGTCTCGGTAGAGTTCCTGAGTCTGAAGCTTGCTACTCGACTCTTTAGCTTACGAGGATCATCAAGAAGGCAAGTTTTGATCATGTTATTTCTATACCTATGATTTTGTGCATTAGTAGTTGTCACCACCCCACCATTGCATGCAGTAGTGAAATCTTGAAGTCATTAAACTTGAGTAGTATCATGTGGTAGGTTGAACCAATCCCTTGTTACCATGACCCCGGACGTAGTAGTTATTTTGCTATGCTCGTGACGGGATTTTGGGGATGAGTGAAGTTCATAAGCAAGATGTGAGAGTCAATGATGATGACAACCCATGGACTACAATGATCAAGATGGACTTGGAAAATCACTCTTGGGTGGAGGACGGTTGACGGCACCTGGAGCACCAGTGGTGGCGGGATGCATGGAGAAGCGCCATGACATCCTGCGGAAAGCTTCACCCAGCCACGAAGAGAAGGATGGATGCCCCATGACCGAAGCTTACATGCAGCCGCAAGCCATTATGGGCTCTGGCTGGGTTGACCCTTGTAGTGAAGCTGGCTGGGCGGTACTACGAGAAGTAGACGAGCGGTAGGATTGGATGGGTACAGCGGTGGCGGAAGAACTCTTTGGAAGACCTGTTTCATTCGTCCGTCTTCAAACACCATGAAGTGCGAAGACTTTAAAGGAGGGAATGATTCTTGCGGGAAAGTCATAAACCTCTGCAGAGTGTTATAACCTAATCGATTAGCCGTGTCCCGATTACGGACATTTGAGCATCTGGACCTTGGAAGTATTCGGATATCTCAACACTAAAACTAATGGATTAATTTGATGGGTTTATGACGTAATAATAAATTGGGAACGAGATGTTGGTTGGCGGAACCATCTCAATAACTACCAACAATTTGTAGTAATTTGCAAATAAGTCCACTGTAGTAGGATAAAATTGGCTTTTCGCAAAATGATGAAACTTAGAGCTCCACAGCCAAAATGCATATAGTGTTAGTAACTTTATTATTGTTATTTTTCTTGACTTGCCAGCTTATTCCAAAAGCTGACCTACATGGCTGCAACGTATTATGTTGCGTAGATATATTCGATCAGAGTGAGGCTACGCTCGCGCTTGGCGATTGCCCTTTGGAGTCGGATGGACTCGCTTATCTTCGACGCTTCCGCAGCATTTTAGTTTATTTCTCATGAGTTGGCCTTGAGCGAATTTATTCCCTTGTAATAAAGACTCTATATGAGAATCGATTAATGATATTCAGGTGTGATTGAACTTTGATTACTTTATCGATGTCTTCGTGAGTACCAAAGATGATCTTGGGATGGTATGCATACGTAGATTTGACCGTTTTGGGTCAGTCGCTCTGAGATGGTATCGAGCACACGCGACCGTGAGGATCGTAACCCCTAGGATCGGAAAGCCATAGCGAGACCATTTACTTTGAACCCTTTTTCATTCTATAATTCTTCCTGATCTATTCGACTCTTCTCCCTTTGCAACATTCTAGATGGCGTCGAGTTCACCCCAGTTTTGCTACGGAGTTCTGCCAGCCCGATGAGGCGATGCCCTTCGAAAGAAGCTGGTCCAGATGGTGAAGCTGCTGAAGATTGCTCGCCCTCGATCACTGGAAACCCACTAATGCACTTCCGACGGACACCCGCTCTGAGATTGAGGTGCATATCCTGGGAGGACTTTTGGAGGACACACGGAGCCTATCAACTTTGAGTTCACCGAGTTCAACTGGATCATCGGAAGGGACGTGGCGATCTACCGAGCACTTGGACATCTCCGAGAGGAGTACAGGCCGAGCTCGATCACTCGAGACCTCGCCATGGTTTCTCGCAGGCAAGGAATGGAGATATCATCCGTACCATCGAGGACGATTCCACTCTCTTACATCCAGACTTGGAGTGTCTTCTCGAAAGCGGGAGATTCAGGCTCGCCGTAACTCGAAGACACACCGGAAGCTTTTGTTCCGCGAACTGGAACTGGAGGAGAAGGCACGCGCAGACTTCCTTGGCCATGAGGAAGAAATCACGGACTTCATGGAGATAGTCGACGACCGAAGATGAAGCTTGCCGCGATTGAGGAAAAGATGGACTTGGGAGAGGACCTTTACCGAGTGGAGATGAAGCACCCTCGTGAGCAATGATCAGGATTTGAAGGAGTACCACCAAGGAAACCCCAAGAGGAGGCGCCATCGATGAAGACTTTTAGTCGACCACCATGTTATCTTTTACCTTTTCGTCGATCAGTTAGGCGATGTTTTTCCTTGATTAGTCATGAGCTTTTGTAATCGAGTTTGAACCATGTTTGAGTGGAATGAAAAAATGATTGGTGTGTTTTGTTTGTGCATTCATATGGGTAGTGTATTTCTCATAGACCATTGTTCTATTCTAATTTTCTCACCCACTCCAAAACACCAGATGCCTCCGAGACGTGACATTTGGTTTCCGCCGAGCTCACCCAGCTGCTCCAGCAGCAGAATGCACTGATGCAACTTCTGATCCAGAACCAGAACAACACAGCCAACAATCCACCGCCACCACCACCACCTACTGTGGACAACTTGACTCGATTCTGAGGTTGAATCCGCCAGTGTTCTCTAGTAGCACTGAACCGATTGTGGCTGACGACTGGCTCCGCAAGATTGGAAGAGAGCTAGTCACCGTTGGATGCACTGATGCTGAGAAGGTGCGCTTTGCCGCGCATCAATTGGATGGACCTGCAGCTTCTTGGTGGGAGAATTACACCGCCACTTTTCCTTGGGTGGCATCACTTGGGATCAATTCCAGCAGGCCTTTCGCACTTTGCTCATGTCTCATCTGGAGCCATGAGTCTAAAGAAGCGTGAGTTCCGCAACTTACGCCAGGGAAATCGTACTGTGGCACAGTACGTGGAGGAATTCAGCAAGCTTGCTCGCTATGCCCCTGATGATGTGGCCACTGATGCCGCCAAGCGTGAGAAGTTCCTTGAGGGACTCAATGATGAATTGAGCATGCAGCTTATTGTGGCTACTTTCAACAACTACCGAGAGCTGGTAGACAAGGCCACCATCCCGGAAGGCAAGCAGCAGCAGATAGAAATCCATAGCGGAAGTACAGCCAGGGAAGCACAACTCAGAGCTCAGCGAAGCCCGCTATGCACCGTACTCGGAGGGCACACCCATCACAACCATGGGGGTCATAACCATGGTGGAAATGGAAACAACCGCAGCCAGACAACAAGTCAGGCCATGGCAATGGCAATGGCAATGGTAATGGCAATCAGCACCGTTCTGCCCGGCTCAAAGGATCTGAGCCACATCACCGCTTCAAGTGCCGAAGATGGGCACTACGCCACCGACGCCCGGAGGCCAAGCAGAGGAACGGAATGGCAATGGAGGCTCAGCGAAGAAGCCCAATCCTTTCCTCGTGCTCAAGTGAATCACATCGACGTGGAGAACGCCTATGATCAACCGAACAATCGTGGTTGGTAAGTTTTATTGAATTCACGCTCAGTTTTGGTTCTCTTTGATTCGGTGCAACGATTCATTCATATCAAGGGTAGTTGTGGATAAGTACGGATTACGCACTAGAACCCTTAGAAGCCCCTCCGCCGGGTTCGCAGGAGGAGAAATGATGGCAGGATTAAGCTGTCCCGCAAACCTCAACATCGGGAACCACAAATTTCCGTAGAACTCATAGTGTTGGAAACTCAGACCTTGGATGTAATCCTAGGCATGGATTGGTTGTCAAAGTATGAAGGGAACATTGATCGTGCCGAGAAGTCTATTCTGCTCACCACCCCGGGCGTAAGAGGATCAAGTATGTAGCCAGCACAGCCAGATGAAGAATCAGTGCATTCCCTCACGGGAGTTGTTCAGAGGAAGTGCCAGAGGTGCAAGAATTTCCCGATGTGTTCCCGGAGGAATTACCAGAATGCCACCGACGAGACATTGAGTTTCGATTGAGTTATTGCCGTCACAGCCCCAATATCCAAGAGACCTTATCGGATGCCACCGAATGAGTTGAAAGAGATCAAGGATCAAATAAATGAGTTATTGGAGAAAGGATATATTCGTCCAAGCTCATCACCTTGGGGAGCCCAGTTCTTTTGGTAGAGAAGAAGGATGGAAGCTTGAGGATGGTTGTGGATTATCGTGCATTGAACGAGGTAACCATCAAGAATAAGTACCCTCTGCCGATGATCAATGACTTATTTGATCAGCTTGTTGGAGCCAAGGTATTCTCTAAGATCGATCTTCATCGAGGTATCACCGATTGAAAATTCGTGAAAAGGATATACCCAAAACAGCATTCACCACGGTATGGTTTATATGAGTATACCGTCATGTCATTTGATTGACTAATGCCCTGCATACTTCATGAATTTGATGAACAAGGTGTTCATGGAGTATTTGGACAAGTTTGTCGTGGTGTTCATCGATGACATATTGATATTCTCCAAGAGCGAGGAAGAGCATAAGGAACATTTGCGTCTAGTTCTGGAGAAACTTCGAGAACATCACCAGTATGCCAAATTCAGCAAATGTGAATTTTGGTTGAAGGAAGTTGGATTCCTCGGACATGTTATTTCAGGAGAAGGAATAGCAGTTGATCCCGCCAAGGTTGAATCACCACCGATTGGCGCCACCCACCTCGACCAAGGAGATCCGCAGCTTTCTCGGACTTGCAGGATATTATCGGAGGTTCATTGAGAACTTCGAAGATTGCCAAGCCCATGACTGAGCTGTTGAAGAAGGAAGCCAAGTATGTTTGGACCGAGGAATGTGAAGCCGTTTTCAGGAATTGAAGAAACGGTTGGTCACAGCTCCAAAGTTGATATTGCCGGACATACATAAGGAATACCAGGTCTATTGTGACGCTTCTCGTCAAGGACTCGGAGGAGTATTGATGCAGAAGGCAAGGTTGTAGCTTATGCCTCCGCACAGCTCGGCCTCATGAGATGAATTATGCCACGCATGATTTGGAGTTAGCAGTATAGTGCATGCACTCAAGACACAGAGACATTTCCTCATTGGAAATCGTTGTGATGTCTATAATGGATCACAAGAGTCTGAAATATATCTTCACGCAGAAGGAATTGAACCTCGAGCGGAGGAGATGGCTAGAGTTGATAAAGGACTACGACATGAGATTGCATTACCACCCCGGTAAGGCCAATGTTGTAGCAGATGCTTTGAGCCGTAAGAGTTATGTGAATACTCTTACCGCAGGAGGATTACCCGAGAGTTGGTCGATGACCTCGTAGATCTCCGATCGAGATAGTTCCAAAGGATTTGTCGCAACTCGGAAGTTCAGTCCACCTTGACCGAAAGGATTCGTGAAGCCCGTAAGTCGGACAAGGAAATCGATGAGATTAAACAAAAGATGGAGGAAGGTAAAGCTAAAGGATTCCGTAAGGATGAACACGGAACTATATGGTTTGAGGATCGATTACGTGCCCAATGATCCCGAGCTCAGAAGCTAATTCTTCAGAGGCTCATGATTCCCGTACTCAATTCACCCGGCAACACCAAGATGTACCGGATTTGAAGCAAAGTTTACGGTGGACAGGTATGAAGAAGGACATTGCCGAGTGCGTAGTCGTATCGATGTTTGCCAACGTGTAAAGCGTAACATCGAAGCCAGCGGGGTTACTTCAACCTTTGCCGATTCCCGATTGGAAATGGGAGAAACTTGGTATGGATTTCATCACGGGATTATCCAGACCCGCTCAGGTTATGATTCTATCTGGGTAGTGGTTGATCGTTTGACTAAGGTAGCTCACTTCATTCCGTGAAGACTACCTATACCAGTGCCAAGTTGGCCAAGATATACATGACCAGGATCGTATGTCCGCATGGAGTTCCGAGGAAAATCGTGTCGATAGAGGAACGCAGTTTACCTCAAAGTTTTGGAAGCAATTGCATGAAACTTTGGGTACGAGGCTGGAATTCAAGACAGCCTTTCATCCGCAGATGATGGACAGACCGAGAGAGTCAATCAGATTACGGAGGACATGTTGAGAGCTTGTGTGCTAGACTATGGGTCTAGCTGGGATGATAATTTGCCGTCGCAGAGTTCTCGTACAACAACAGTTATCAATCCAGTTTGAAGATGGCCCTTTCAAGCTCTATACGGAAGGAGGTGCGAGAACACCATTGTTTGTGGGATAGTGTTGAGATCGATCACTTTTCGTTCCGATCTTATCAAGGATTCGAAGAGAAAGTCAAGCTGATTCGAGACCGCTCAAGATAGCACAGTCAAGACGTAAGAGTTATGCCGACGAGAAGCGCAAGGAGGTGACTTACGGTGGGAGACCGAGCATACCTTCGTGTGTCTCCACTTCGTGGAATCAAGAGGTTTGGAGTCAAGGGAAAGTTAGCACCCCGATTCATTGGCCCCTACAAAATCCTCGAACGTCGTGGAGAGGTTGCTTACAAGTTGGAATTGCCGGAAGGATTGTCCGGAGTTCATGATGTCTTCCACGTTTCTCAGTTGAAGAAGTGCCATGCCGACATGGCCGATGTTCCGTTGAGAGACACAGTGCCCCTAGAGGCCATACAGCTTGACAGTGATTTGACTTACAAGGAGAAACCCGTCAAAATTCTCGAGACTGCAAGCAGAGTCACCCGCAGCAAAGTCATCAAGTTTTGCAAGGTGCTGTGGAGTCACCACACCGAGGAAGAAGCCACACAGGAACGAAGAAGATCTTCGTCGAGACCATCCGCACCTATTTGTTAGCCAACCCGAATCTCGAGGGCTAGATTCATCTTAAGGTGGTAGGTTTGTAACATCCCAAATTTTCCTATTTGGAATGTTTTACAATTATAGCTAAGCATCCTATGCATCCTGTTTGAATTTGATTGTCTTTTGAAGTTTGAGTTATTTGAGTTTGAATTTGAATTCCAAACTTTGGCATGTGGGAAACAATTCAAAAACTAAGCCCGATAAATACTTGATCAAAAGTATGAGAGGAGCAAACATGACACTCCAAAAATATCAGAGGAAACAATGCCAAAAGAATTGGATTCAAATCTGAAATTTTATTTGAATTTGAAAAAATAGATTTTTATGAAGTTTGGATTTTGCCTTTGGAAAATGTTCAAATGAAAGGAATATTCCCTGATCATTTTGGTATATATATACCCTATATAAAATATTTATAGATTTGGTTTTATTTTTGTTTTAGTTTTATTTAAAAAAATTAAAAGAAAACCCCCCTCAAGCGCCACCAAAGCCACCCAGTGCCCAGCCAGCACCACCTCAACCCTCACTGGCCCAAGCCAACCAAATGAGAGCCAGCCCAACTGCCAGCCCAGCCAGCCAGCCAGCCAGCCCCCGCCTCCCCTCGCCGAAACTCCCGGGTTTGGCCGACCGACCAACCCTCCCCTCTCTCTCTCATCGACCCTGGGCCCCGCCCCGTCTTCTTCCCCCTCGCCCAAGCCACGCCGCTCGTCGGAGATCCACCGGATCCCGAAGGATCCGGGATTCCCCGACGCCCCCGATCCCCTTCCGAGGCCACCCCGACCCCTGCCTATAAAGCCCGAGGCTCCGCACCCCATTCCCCCCTAGCGACGCCGGACCCCTCTCCTTCTCCTCCAGAGCTCACCGAGCACCGAACCCCTCCCGCCGCCAAAGTCGCCCCGACGCCGCCTGTGCACCCCGACCTCCCAACACCACGAACCCTCCCGTGCTCGTGCGCGTCTCCCGACGACTTCATGGCTCGCTGACGCCCGGACGCTCCGACTCTCTCGCTGCCGCCGCCGCCGTCATGGAGTCCGTAAGCCCCTAGCATCCCCTCCCCGTTCGATCTTAGATCTACGGTTTATTAGAACCCCAAGGGGTATGTTTTATTAGAAAACCGGCCGCCCGAGCGGTTTATTTTAGTTAGGTTTATTTTATTTAGGCGGTTCGTTTTAGTTAACCCTAGGCCCGTCTAGACTAAACTACGCCTAGTGCAGTATAGGCCCATTGGGCTTTTTTTTTTTTTTATTTTGATTTTCTGTTTTAGCGAATTGTTTCAAATTTCAAAAATGTATATCTTTTATTCTGTTTAATATTTTGAGTGATTCTTTTTTGTTGGATTGAAAATTTTATGTAGTTTCTGAAAAACATATATTTAGCTATGTTAAAATAATTAAAAATGCTTTAATATTGTTTTAGTCAGAATAGCAAATCTGCTATAGTTTTAGTTAGAAAAATTATTTTTGCATGATTCTTTTGCCATCACTTTATTTTGATATTGCCAAACCCTAGAAATTAACTTTGGTATTTTAGGATTAATAAATAATTAATTCTAGGCAGAATCCTATTAATCCTAATTAATTGATTAGTTCTGTTTTCCTAATTAATTAATTAGTAAATTAATTTATTTTTAACTTGTGATTAGTTATTCTAGGTTAGTTTCTGTCATTCCATTAGATGAACTTTTATTTATAATTAATAAAAGTTTTAAATTAATTTTCTTAATAGAAATTGGATTAGGCCTAAAATGAGTTTTATAATAGCTTTTAAATTAATTCTTTTTGCACCTAGTTGCTTAGTTAATCCTTTTCTGTTAAGTTAACCTAAAACCATGATTAGGTTATATTAGGGAATTTTTTGTTATATAAAAACTATTTTTGATAATGTTTGGAATAGGGAAAAACTTTGAATTTGATTTCTTTGAGTTTTCCTTTTGATTTGGTTTTGATTGTTTTGTTGTGCTATGTTACTTTTGTTATCTTGTGTGATCCTCTTGCTTTGTGCTTATTATGTTATTGTTTGTCTCGGTAGAGTTCTTGAGTCTGAAGCTTGCTACTACGATCTTTAGCTTACGAGGATCATCAGCAAGGCAAGTTTTGATCATGTTATTTCTATACCTATGATTTTGTGCATTAGTAGTTGTCACCACCCCACCATTGCATGCAGTAGTGAAATCTTGAAGTCATTAAACTTGAGTAGTATCATGTGGTAGGTTGAACCAATCCCCTTGTTACCATGACCCCGGGACGTAGTAGTTATTTTGCTATGCTCGTAGACGGGATTTTGGGGATGAGTGAAGTTCATAAGCAAGATGTGAGAGTCAATGATGATGACAACCCATGGACTACAATGATCAAGATGGACTTCGGAAAATCACTACTGGGTGGAGGACGGTTGACGGGCACCCTGGAGCACCCAGTGGTGGCCGGGATGCATGGAGAAGCGCCATGACATCCTGCGGAAAGCTTCACCCAGCCACGAAGAGAAGGATGGATGCCCCATGACCGGAAGCTTACCTGTGCAGCCGCAAGCCATTATGGGCTCTGGCTGGGTTGACCCTTGTAGTGAAGCTGGCTGGACGGTACTACGAGAAGTAGACGAGCGGTAGGATTGGATGGGTACGGCGGTGGCGGAAGAACTCTTTGGAAGACCCTGTTTCATTCGTCCCGTCTTCAAACACCATGAAGTGCGAAGACTTTAAAGGAGGGAATGATTCTTGCGGGGAAAGTGCGCAAACCTCTGCAGAGTGTTATAACCTAATCGATTAGCCGTGTCCCCGGTTACGGACATTTGAGCATCTGGACCTTGGAAGTATTCGGATATCTCAACACTAAAACTAATGGATTAATTTGATGGGTTTATGACGTAATAATAAATTGGGAACGAGATGTTGGTTGGCGGAACCATCTCAATAACTACCAACAATTTGTAGTAATTTGCAAATAAGTCCACTGTAGTAGGATAAAATTGGCTTTTCGCAAAATGATGAAACTTAGAGCTCCACAGCCAAAATGCATATAGTGTTAGTAACTTTATTATTGTTATTTTCTTGACTTGCCGACTTATTCCAAAAGCTGACCTACATGGCTGCAACGTATTATGTTGCGAGATATATTCGATCAGAGTGAGGCTACGCTCCGCTTGGCGATTGCCCTTTGGAGTCGGATGGACTCGCTTATCTTCGACGCTCCGCAGCATTTTAGTTTATTTCTCATGAGTTGGCCTTGAGCCGAATTTATTCCCTTGTAATAAAGACTCTATATGAGAATCGATTAATGATATTCAGGTGTGATTGAACTTTGATTACTTTATCGATGTCTTTGTGAGTACCAAAGATGATCTTGGGATGAATGCATACGTAGATTTGACCGGTTTTGGGTCAGGTCGCCTACAGCTTGCTAGAGTGATTGCTTATGTGAATGCTATGTTTGACTTGTATAGAGTTTCTTGGAGAGTGACGAATAGTCCTATCAAATTTTGTGAGAGCGTTGTTATCTTCATCAACGTATTCGTGCAAGTTCACTTTGACCATGTTTTTCATACCTATGTGTGTTATTGCATCTAGTGTCATCTTCGCAACAATCCCTCCAAAGTGATATTGAATCCTTGTAGTTGAGTAGTATGCATGAGGTAGGAACCCATCACCCTGTTACCAAGCCCGGGACGTTATTTATTTTAATGCTACGCTATAGTAGACGGGGTTGGTATGAGTGCTCGGGAGTGGTGTGAGAATGGAGGATCTACGTCAATGACGACAACTCCATGATGGAATCTGCAAGGACTGCATCTTCAAGGCCTCAAGACTTCAAGACTCGAGACAAGAATTCAATACACACTACTGGGTGAAGGATGGTTGACGGGCACCCTGGAGAAACCAGTGGTTGGCCGGGATGCATGGAGAAGCGCCATGACATCTTGCGGAAAGCTTCACCTGACTCAAAGAGACGGAAGAATACTTCATGCCGGAAGCTTACTGTGCAACCACAAGTCACTATGGGCTCTGGCTTGGTTGACCTTAGTGGTGAATCTGGCTGGGACGGTGCTAGCAGATGTAGAACTACGGTAGGATTGGATGAGCACCGGACAGTGGTCAGAGGAACTCTTCGGAAGACCATGTTTCGGTCATCTTGTTCTCAAACACCTCAAGTGCGAGAACGTAAAGAGGGATCAAATCTTGCGGGTAAAGTGTACAAACCTCTGCAGAGGGTTTAAACCTAATCGATTAGCCGTGTCCCGATTACGGACAATTTGAGCCTCTGGACTTGGATCTATCTCGAACTCTCAACACCGGATTGATAACTTAATTGTGGGAAACTTATGATGATGTGGGCTATGAGACATCGGTTGGCGGAACCATGTCATGATAGAAAACTCCATAGTACGAGACTCGAGTTATTCCTTTGATGTAGGAAAAATAAATCTGCTTTTACGCAAACAAAACTCGCACACGAGCCACAAAGCCATATTGCATATAGTATAGTTTATCATCTGCTTTCTCTTATTGTGATCTTGCCGGTACATTCAATGTAATCGACCTACATGGCTGCAACGTATCATGTTGCGATACTTTCTTCCGATGAGTAAGAACACGTGCAGTTGTTACGGTCTACACTCAACTTGCCGATGGCGTTGATGGGACTCCACACCGACTATTTGTTTCATTGTGACTTATGAGGTATATATCAGTTTTACGTTATTTATACATGTGATTGCACTTTGATATATACATTGATGTACTTGTGTGCCAAAGCATACCGATCCGTGGATGGCACGGATACGTAGGCTTGACCGTCTGAGGTCGGGTCGCTACACTTACGAAATGGAGGCTATGTAATCATATGAGGTAATACTTTTAAGTAGCGGGCTACAATATCCATTTCTTTTGTGGGACTACAATATCCATTTATTTTTGTGCGCCTCTACACTAACACGTCAATGAATTATGTTTAAAGTAAATAACTAATGGCACTAAATTATCTATTTACATGAGAAATACATAGGCTGAGCGTTTGATCCCTTTTTTTTGTGAACGCGCCTCTACACCCGTACGATTGGCCGTGCCCGTGTGAACGTCCAAGTTATCGGCGCATCACCCCGAGTTATTGTCTTTTTTTCTAGGGTGGACTTCACACCAGTTATTAACTGCTGACGCGTGCCCCGTGTACACAGTCTCGCATGACCTTCCTGCTAGCACGGTCCAAAATTAGTTGAAACTGGATACAAACAATCCCGCGGGCGGCAAAATCTCCCGCCTCCTTCTAAAATTTCCGCCACCTAGTCTTTAGCATGCGAAATTCCCTTTTGTCCTTGGTGCACGGAGAACAATAGTAACAATACCGCCCTCATCTACATAATAGGTCGGGGCTACTTTGGTAACTTCCGGTTCCCCTCACCACACGGCACCCCCATTTCCTCTCCCCTCCCGCAAAAATGACTAACTCCACAGCACCAGAGCATCTTACATCATGTCGTCCGTACTTCATCGGCCATTCTACCCCTCCCCTCTCGAAACCCTAGACTGCTCATCCACCGCGCATTAAAGCCCATTCATCGCCAACAAGGCCCACCTCGCCAGATCTCTTCTCATGGCCGATCTACCCTCCCACCTCCACTAGAAACAAGTAGATTGCTCATCCACCACTATACCACAACCCATTCAGTGCCGGCCTTGTCCACGGCGCCGAATCTACTTCGCCGGCACTCTCGTCAATCGCAGCGCATCTGCAGCGGCTCATTCGTACTCCCCACCGGAGAAACTTCTTACACTTCAAGCAGCCCCACCGACGGCCTCTGATCCTCTTCGCCGACACCTTCCTCAACCCTACCGTAGTGTCGGCGTACAAAAGAAGGGGCGCACCTTTGTACCCCTTTACATGTGCACGGGCAGTTGGAGCCGCGCCCACGGTCGCACCAAGCAGAACAGGGGAGGTAAACTGAGGTAAAGCCGAATCCTAAGACAACCAGAGCAACACCAAGGCCAAAGAACGCGAAGTACAGGGGGACGAAGCAGGTTCCCCCGGCAAGACCCTTACCGGGGCAGTCTCAGCGACCCCGACAAGCCCCTTTGCCGGGGCGGCTCGTCAAACACCAACAGGGCGAGCCACCCTTGAGACCACATCCCCAACACAATCAGCCACGTGGGGCCAGGGATCGGGAGGCACCTCTGTGGTGGCATGCAGATCTTTGTGAAGACATATTCAAGATCAGATGAGGATTAGAAGACAACGATCCTCATCAAGATCCTTGCCGAGGAGAGCCACGAGACCCCCGGCAAGATTGTTGCCGGGGACGACATCGCGCCACAGCAAGACCCTTGCCGGGCTCCCCGGCAAGGCTCTCGCCGAAGACGCCAGCAGGGCCACTGCCAGGCCCGCACTAGCCAAGTCTCCACCGCTGTTCGCATGCAGCTACCAGCCCAAACCAGCCGGGAAGACACCTGCGTGGCAACATGCAGCTTCCAGGCCAACTCAGCAGGCGCCTACGTGGCGGCATGCTGATCTTCATGAATACCCTACCACCACGCCACCTCAGCTACCTGCCTATATGGCGCCGCACGCATCGCTGGCCAGGGCGCGTGTCGAAGCGAGGAGACAGACGGGACGGGTCTCGCCCCCGTCCCCGATAAAGCCAGGGGACACCTCAGCGGCGCATTAAATGCGACTTGTCCTGTAATATGAGTGATAAGCTCGCACATCAGACGCCTTTCCACCTCCTCAGATGCCATCGTGGCAGCCCTTTCGCTTATAAAAGGAGGCCCATGGCATCTTGAAGAGAATTCGCTCTTCAACCACGCACTCACCATAGCAAGTTCGAGATCTCAAGAACTCTCTGAAATACACCCACCAAAGCAGGACTAGGGTTTTACGCATCCTCGCGGCCCGAACCTGGGTAAACGATCCTTGTGCTGATTACTAATCCTGCTCTTCTCGCAACCCTGCGCCCCGGCAACCGTAGTAGGGATCCTTGTGATCCCATAGGTGTCGTTCCACACCGACACGGAGCCGCTTCACTGACACCATCGTCAACCCTACCGGAGTAGCTTCACCTATACCATTCTCAACGCTACCGGGGCCGCTTGGCCAACTCACAAGTCCACGGCCACAGGTCCGCTTCGTCGCACCCTCATCCAACCTACCGGAGCAGCTTCTGACGCCCCGTCCATGGCCGCAGATCCGCATCGTCGACACCATCCTTAACCCAACCACCGGAGCAGCTTCACAGACGCCCTCGTCCATGGCCACAGATCCGCTTCGCCCACCCCGTAGTCCACCCTACCGGAGGCACTCTGATGACCCACAAGTATAGGGGATCTATCATAGTCCTTTCGATAGGTAGGAGTGTCGAACCCAACGAGGAGCAGAAGGAAATGGCAAGCGGTTTCTGGTAAGGTATTCTCTGCAAGCACTAAAATTATCGGTAACAGATAGTTTTGTGATAAGGTAACTGGTAACGGGTAATAAGTAATGAAAGTAAATAAGGTGCAGCAAGATGGCCCAATCCTTTTTGTAGCAAAGGACAAGCCTGGACAAACTCTTATATGAAGGAAAACGCTCCCGAGGACACGTGGGAATTACCGTCAAGCTAGTTTTCATCATGCTCCTATGATTTGCGTTTGTTACTTTGATAATTTGGTATGTGGGTGGACCGCCCTATTGCAAGCATCCGTAACTACAAAAGAAGTATTAAGGTAAACCTAACCATAGCATGAAACATATGGATCCAAATCAGCGCCTTACGAAGCAACGCATAAACTAGGGTTTAAGCTTCCGTCACTCTAGCAACCCATCATCTACTTATTACTTCCCAATGCCTTCCTCTAGGCCCAAACAATGGTGAAGTGTCATGTAGCCGATGTTCACATAACACCACTAGAGGAAAGAAAATATACATCTCATCAAAATATCGAACGAATACCAAATTCACATGAGTACTTATAGCAAGACTACTCCCATGTCCTCAGGAACAAGCGTAACTACTCACAAATCCTATTCATGTTCATAATCAGAGGGATATTAATATGCATAAAGGATCTGAACATATGATCTTCCCCAAATAAATCAACTAGCATCAACTACAAGGAGTAATCAACACTACTAGCAACCCAGAGGTACCAATCTGAGGTTTTGAGACAAATATTAGATACAAGAGATGAACTAGGGTTTTAGATGAGATGGTGCTGGTGAAGATGTTGATGGAGATTGAACCCCTCCCGCTGAGAGGATCGTTGGTGATGACGATGGCGATGATTTCCCCCTCCCGGAGGGATGTTTCCCCGACAGAACAGCTCCGCCGGAGCCCTAGATTGGTTCCGCCAAGGTTCCGCCTCGTGGCGGCGGTGTTTCATCCCGAAAGCTTGCTTATGATTTTTTTCCAGGGTAAAAGACTTCATATAGCAGAAGATGGGCACCGGAGGCCTGCCAGCGGGCCCACGAGGCAGGGGGGCACGCCCCCCACCCTCGTGGATGGTGGGTGGCCCCCCTCTGGTTGATACTTCCGCCAGTATTTTTTATTAATTCCAAAAACTACCTCCGTGAAGTTCCAGGACTTTTGTAGCTGTGCATAATAGGTCTCTAAAATTTGCTCCTTTTCCAGCCAAGAATTCCAGCTGCGGGCATTCTTCCTCTTCATGTAAACCTTGTAAAATAAGAGAGAATAGACATAAGTATTGTGACATAATGTATAATAACAGCCCATAATGCAATAAATATTGATATAAAAGGATGATGCAAAATGGACATATCAACTCCCCCAAGCTTAGTCCTCAAGCGGAAGCCGATAACGATAAATACGTCCACATGTTTAGAGGTAGAGGTGTCGATAAAATTAAATACGAACATGAGGGCATTATGATCATTCTTATAACAACAACATATATATATTGTCATATGATTTCTTATGCTAAAGTAACAATCTATTCACAATGTTAGGTATGAATCAGAAACTTCATTTAGAATCATATAATCTCAGTCATTGAAGCAATTGCAATTTAGCATAACATAGGAAAAGTCAATATAAGAGCTTTTCAGCAAGTCCACATACTCAACTATCATTTAGTCATACACAATTGTTAACACCCACGCAATACTTATGGGTGTGGAGTTTTAATCGGACACAGAGAAAGATAGGGGCTTACAGTGTTGCCTCCCAACCTTTTACCTCAAGGGTAATGTCAACAATAATAGTTCATGCTAACTTACATCCAATTGGATATATATATATATATATATATATATATATATATATATATATATATATATATATATATATATATATATATATATATATATATATATATCGTGATCTTTCTAACACAATGTGCTTGCCAAAGGATAAAATGTAAAAAGGAAAGGTGAAGATCACCATGACTCTTACATAAGGCATAAGATGAAAATAAAAGATAGGCCCTTCGCAGAGTGATGCAGAGGTTGTCATGTGCTTTTATGGTTGGATGCACAAAATCGTAATGCGAAAGAACGTCATTTTGTATTGCCACTTGTGATATGGACCTTTATTATGCAGTTCGTCGCTTTTATTTCTTCAACATCACAAAATCATATAAAGCTTATTTTCTCCACACTAATACATCGTACATATTTAGAGAGCAATTTTTATTGCTTGCAACAATGACAACTTACTTGAAGGACCTTACTCAATCCATAGGTAGATATGGTGGACTCTCATGGCAAAACTGTGTTTAAGGATATTTGGAAGCACAAGTAGTATCTCTACTTGGTGCAAAGGATTTGGCTAGCATGAGGGAGAAAGGCAAGCTCAACATGTTGAATGATCCATGACAATATACTTTATTTTGGATATAAGAAACCATAAGCCATTACGTTGTCTTCCTTGTCCAACATCAACTCTTTAGCATGTCATATTTTAATGAGTGCTCAAAATCATAAAGTATGTCCAAGATAGTATATTTATTTGTGAAAACCTCTCTTTCTTTATTACTTCCTATTAATTGCAACGATGACCAAAACTATGTTTGTCAACTCTCAACAACTTTTATCATCATACTCTTTATATGTGAAGTCATTACTCTCCATAAGATCAATATGATATCTTTATTTCTTTTTCTTTAATTCCCTTAGGATCATAGCAAGATAATCAAACCCTTGACTCAACACTAATCTTTATTATATATAGCTCACGAACTCGATTACATAGAAGGATCCTAAAGCAAAACACAAGACTAGATCTTACTAAAACTTTATTCTACTATATAAAGATATTACCAAAAGGATCGAACTAAGAAAAACGGTAAAGATAGGCGTGTGATGGTGATACGATACCGGGGCACCTCCCCCAAGATTGGCAGTTGCCAAGGGGAGTGCCCATACCCATGCGATTATATCTCTTTCCTCGGAGGTGGAGATGATGGAGTTGCTGATGATGTAGGCTTGTCGTCCATCTTCCAAGGCATAGGCTCACCATCATAGAATGATGATCGAGTCTCCGGGATCCTCAAATCTGCAGCCAAACTCATCCTCTTGAATCTATATTCATACTCACAGTTTTGGTTTTGCAGGTCATAGATCTGGGCTTGGAGGTGCTCGATTTTCTCGTGGAGCTTGAAGATGGCCTCCCCAATGTTCTTGGCGTCCAACTTGTGGTTGCTGGTGAACTCCGTGATCATTATGTGATTGGCGTCGAGTCCACGTTCCACCATCTCCTGACACTTGAAAACTTGTTGCTCCATTGCTTCAAGCCTTGTCTCCACGCCTCCGGTCCTCCTCGGTCCCTCACCATCGCGGATGTGCAGCAACCCCTCATGCATCTCAATGGTTTGAGGATGTTGCAGCACTTCCGCGAGGTAGGGGTTGATGACCCTCTCGAAGAACTTGTCCTTGGGGGCACTTGGGGACGTCATGGTGATCTAGATCTGTCAGAAAAACAGCTTGTAAGAAAAACAGAGGATATTTGCGTGGTACGGTGGTCAAAACCTTCGGGAGATTACATAATGAATTTTTACCGACCAAAAGAAGTATCGTGCAAGAAAACGGAGTCCGGAGAGCACACGAGGTGCCCACGAGGCAGGGGGCACGCCCAGGGGGGTAGGGTGCGCCATCCACCCTCGTGGACGCCTCGTGTCCTTCCCTGACTGCTTCTTATTTTCCTATTTACTTAAATATTCCAAAACGGAGAAAAATTACCCTTAGAATTGTTTTGGAGTCGGTTTACTTACCGTACCACATACGTATTCCTTTTCGGAGTCTGAAACGTTCTAGAAAGTGTACCTTATGTACTCCTCCGGGGTTACGGTTTCAATAACATTAGTTTCAAAATTTATAGGATTACCTGAGTTATAATGTTTGATTCTTTGACCGTTCACCACCTTCGGATTTGTGCCTTCGAAGTTGTTGATTTTTATGGCACCGGAACGATAGACCTGCTCGACAACGTAAGGACCTTTCCATTTAGATAGGATTTTTCATGCAAAGAATCTTAAACGAGAGTTGAATAGTGACACATAATCACCTACATTAAACTCATGCTTTTGTATCCTTTTATCATGCCATCTTTTAACATTTTCTTTAAACAGTTTGGCATTCTCATAGGCCTGGGTTCTCCACATCAAGTGAGCTAATGTTAAATAACCTCTTCTCACCGGCAAGTTTGAAATCGTAGTTGAGCTCTTTAATGGCCCAATATGCCTTATGTTCTAGTTCAAGAGGTGAGTGACATGCTTTTCCATAAACCATTTTATACGGAGACATACCCATAGGATTCTTATATGCCGTTCTGTAGGCCCATAATGCATCATCAAGTTTCTTAGACCAATTCTTTCTAGACTTATTAACGGTCTTTTGAAAAATTAATTTGATCTCTCTATTACTAAGTTCTACTTGACCACTCAACAGCGGATGATATGGAGATGCAATTCTATGATTAACGTCATACTTAGCAAGCATTTTACGAAAAGCACCATTAATAAAATGTGAACCACCATCAGTCATAAGATATCTATGGACTCCAAACCACGGAAAAATAACTTCTTTAAGCATCTTAATAGAGGTGCTATGATCAACACTACTAGTTGGAATAGCTTCTACCCACTTAGTAATGTAATCAACAACAACTAAGATATGTGTATACCCATTAGAGGAAGTGAAAGTGCAACTATCCCTAGGTGGTTTTGGTAATCATAACAACATATAGCTCATTGAGCTAATGCTATTCCAAGATGAATATTTCAGGAAAGCTCAATGAATGGCATGGCATGGATGATGAAAGTGGATCCCTCAAAATATCAAGGATAAAGGATTGGCTCAAGCTCAAAAGCTCAAGACTCTACATTTTACATTTTAGTGATCCAAGATCACAATGAGTCTATAGGAAAAGCCAATACTATCAAAAAGGGATGAGGTGTTGCTTAATGAGCCTCTTGCTCCATGTGCTTAGTGATATGCTCCAAAAACCCTCCACAACTTTCTCACATCCACATATGACCTAAACCAAAAGTCAAACTCGGCCCTACCTATTCTTTCTATCCGGCGCCACCGAGTTCAGATGTCATAGCCACTGCCACAAACCCTAGGCAAATCGGTTTCACCGACAGCGATCTCGGTATCACCGAGATGGGATTGTAATCTCTCTGTTTCCCTTCGTAACGTTTCGGTCTAACCGAAGTGAGCGATCGGTCCCACCGAGATTACAATGTAAACTCTCTGTTTCCCTTTTGTAACTTTTCGGTCTCACCGAAAGAGCAAATCGGTCCCACCGAGTTTACCTGACCAACTCTCTGGTTAGCTAATTACCAAATTCGGTCGCACCGAGTTTGTGTAATCGGTCTCACCGAGATTACGTTATGCCCTAACCCTAACCATATCGGTCCTACCGAGATGCATGTCAGTCCCACCGAAAATCCTAACGGTCACTAGGTTTACTAAATCGGTCCGACCGAGTTTGATGATTCGGTCCCACCGAGTTTGGTAAATTATGTGTAACGGTTAGATTTTGTGTGGAGGCTATATATACCCCTCCACCTCCCCTTCATTCGTGGAGAGAGCCATCAGAACAAACCTACACTTCCAACTTACCAGTTCTGAGAGAGAACCACCTACTCATGTGTTGTGGCCAAGATATTCCATTCCAACCATATGAATCTTGATCTCTAGCCTTCCCCAAGTTGCTTTCCACTCAAATCTTCTTTCCACCAAATCAAAATCCTGTGAGAGAGAGTTGAGTGTTGGGGAGACTATCATTTGAAGCACAAGAGCAAGGAGTTCATCATCAACACACCATTTGTTACTTCTTGGAGAGTGGTGTCTCCTAGATTGGCTAGGTGTCACTTGGGAGCCTCCGACAAGATTGTGGAGTTGAACCAAGGAGTTTGTAAGGGCAAGGAGATCGCCTACTTCGTGAAGATTTACCGCTAGTGGGGCAAGTCCTTCGTGGGCGACGGCCATGGTGGGATAGACAAGGTTGCTTCTTCGTGGAACCTTCGTGGGTGGAGCCCTCCATGGACTCGGGCAACCGTTACCCTACGTGGGTTGAAGTCTCCATCAACGTGGATGTACGATAGCACAACCTATCGGAACCACGACAAAAACATCCGTGTCTCCAATTGCGTTTGAATCCTCCAAACCCTTCTCTTTACATTCTTGCAAATTGCATGCTTTATTTTCCGCTGCCAATATACACTTTGCATGCTTGCTTGAATTGTGTGAAGATTGCTTGACTTGTTCAAAGATAGCTAAAATCTGCCAAAATCTAAAATTGGGAAAAGGTTAGGTTTTTATTGGTCAAGTAGTCTAATCACCCCCCCCCCTCTAGACATACTTCAAGGTCCTACAAGTGGTATCAGAGCTTTGGTCTCCATTTGCTTTGATTTCCATAGCATTTGGTGGTCATAGCCTTGGTTTCACAACCTAGGAGAGTATGGCGTCTAGCGAGGGAAATTATCATCGTAGAGGTCCTTACTTTGATGGCACTAATTTTGCTAGTTGGAAGCATAAGATGAAAATGCATATTCTCGGACATAACCCCACCGTTTGGGCTATTGTGTGTATTGGCTTGCAAGGTGAATTCTTTGATGGGAGAGAACCGAACCGTGAAGCTAGTGCGGAAGACTTGAAGATGTTGCAATACAACACTCAAGCTTGTGATATCCTCTTCAATGGATTGTGCCCCGAGGAGTTCAACAAAATCATCCGTCTTGAGAATGCAAAGGAAATTTGGGATACTTTGATTGATATGCACGAAGGTACCGACTCCGTCAAGGAATCCAAGTTGGATGTGCTCCAAAGTCAGCTTGACAAGTTCAAAATGAAGGATGGTGAAGGTGTCCCTGAAATGTACTCTAGGCTTGCTCTTATCACAAATGAGATTGCCGGCTTAGGAAGTGAAGAGATGACCGATAGATTCATCATCAAGAAGATCCTAAGAGCATTGGATGGAAAATATGATACCGTGTGCACATTGATCCAAATGATGCCCAATTACAAAGATCTCAAGCCTACGGAAGTCATTGGAAGAATTGTTGCTCATGAGATGTCACTCAAGGATAAGGAGGAACTTCACAACAAGTCAAGTGGTGCTTACAAAGCCTCATGTGAAGCCCCCACATCATCAAGTGAGAAACAAACCTTCAATGAAGAATTGAGCTTAATGGTGAAGAACTTCAACAAATTCTACAAGAGTAGAAGCAAAGAAAGAAGCTCCAAGTCAAGGTCCTACAACGACAAAAGATCTTCTAGTCGGGAGCGAAATTGCTACAATTGTGGGAGACCCGGACACTATTCCAATGAGTGTACGGCACCCTACAAAAGAAGAGAAGATTATCCCAAGAGAAGAAGTAGAAGAGAAGAATCACCACCAAGAGAGAGAAGGAGTAGAGATGATCGTTATGAACGAAGACCCTCACGGAGAAGCAAGGATTCGGAAAGGAAGGACAAGTCATCAAAGAGCTACACAAAACGAAGACATCAAGCTCATGTTGGTGAATGGGTATCCGGCTCCGACTCCGACCATCACTCCGAGAGAAGCTATCACTCCGACTCCGAATACACTCAATATGAAGGTGTTGCCGGTCTAGCACTTGTGTCAACCAACTCCTATGACATATTTGAATCACCAAATGAAGGAATTGGTAGATGCTTCATGGCCAAAGGTCCTAAGGTAACACACCCCGAGTATGTTGATTTTGATGTTGATGAAGATGATTTGCTAGGTGATGATGATTTACTTGTTGACAACTCTAGTGATGAATACTATGATGAAACGTCAATTAATCATGCTAATCAAGCTGAAACGAATGACAATGATAAGGAGAAAATTGAGCGTGTAACTAAAGAACTAAACACTCTTAAGTTAGCTCATGAAACTATCTTTCAAGATCATCGTGAACTTTTAAGGGCTCATGAGAAGTTACGCTTTGAAAAGCTCAATCTTGAGCAAGAGCATGAGTTCCTAAAAGCGATCAATGATGATCTTCGTAAGAAAAGTTCTTCTTACATTGCCAAGTGTTTACTCTTATCTACTTACATGCCTCAAGTCAAGTCTAGTAACAAGAACAAGAAAGATTCTTCTAGTAGTACCAATAACAATGCTAAATCCAATATTGTTGCTTCTAGTAGTTCTCTTGATTCCACTAATGATCCTCTTAGCCAAGTTACACTTGAGAAAGAAAACAGCTTATTGAAGGGAATTATAGAGAAAGGTGTATACAAGAGCCTTGCCGGGAGTAAGCAATTTGAGGAAATTGTACGCAAGCAAGGAAGGCACCGGAAGAATCAAGGTGTTGGTTTTGAATGAAAGTTCAATGCCAGTGGAGTCAAGTGGGAAGAAGATCAATACCCCAAGACAAAGTTTGTTCCTCAACAAGAGAAGTATGATCCTACTTCCTTCAAGGGAACACAAGCTCAAGATGATCTTCCACCACAAGAACAAAGGCAAGGACAAGCTTCAAGAGGAGATTGATGCATTTGAAGAAGCACCTAAGGCCTTGGTCAAGTGGGTTCCCAAGACTACGTCAAGTTCTACTTCATCAAGTACAACTACTACACCAAGGATTCCCATCAAGTTGATGTGGATCCCGAAGAAGAAGAAATAGAGAGTTCTTGAGGGTGACTCCGCCAACATTTTTAACACATATCATTATGGGAAGGACAAGTGCAATCAACTTCCATATGTTGCACTAGTTCAAGGAGTCACAAACCCTCATGTTGGTAAGGCAAGGGACAAGGTAACCTAATGATTTCATGGACATCATTTTGTGTGTGCATCACTCTATGTCTATGGATATTCTTGTTTGTTCCTTGTGGGACTAACCCATGTAGGTATTGAAAGTGCAACTCACTTCAAAGGATTGCTCCAAACGATCTACATCAACATTGAGCATCCACATCTTCAACACCTACATGAAGTCATCATCGACAAAACCCAAGGTTAGTTTATCCCTCTAAGGGGGGATCTCACATCTAGGGGGAGCTTATCTCTAAGAATTGAGTCAAAGCAACTCTAATGATGTGAACACATAAATGCTTTATGTAAAAGTGGTAACCCCACCTGAGCTTAAACGATGAGTAAGACCTATGATCAAATGTTCTCATTTGACTCCTAAGTCAATATACTCACATATAGATGACCTAGTCATCGCAAATTGTTTGATAGATGCTAGAATTGGTTGTGCATGCTTTGTCACATATTTCATTTGTCATCTTATTGTGTGAGCATGTTGGTTGCATATTTTACTCATTCGAGGACATCCACTTGTTGTTTTGATTGATTGGCTTCTTTTTCTTTGGCCAAGTGGATGGACAAGAATGCCTAAGAAAATTCTCTAGCTATCTATGCTTTTCTCGTCTCAAACTCTATTCATGCTACATCACAAAATTTGATCAAGTCAGATTCGAACCACTCTGTGTGAGGAGCACTCGGAGTCCCCGATTCATCATAGACTTAAACTTCCAAAACTTTTTTGTGATTTTCAGTCTGACCGTTTCCTCCATTTTGGTCATACCGAGATTACTAAGTCGATCTAGGTTTTCATCTTGGTGCAATCGATTTGTACTTTTCGGTCACACCGAGTTGCAATAACTGTTCACAGTTTTGCATCTCGGTGCCACCGAGTTGTACCACTCGGTCACACCGACAGGGTCGGGCTATATATATCGCACGGGAAAAATTTGGAAAACTTTCTCCGAATCTTCTCGCCCGCGCATAACTTGCTTTGCCAACTTGGTCTACGGATCGTCGACTTCGTCGCCAGCTACCTCCTGTCGCTGGTCTCCGCCGCCGTCAACGGAATTCTCCTCTGCCTTTGCCGTCGTAGCGAGTTCCCGCCGAACTAGGGTATGAACTCGATCACAGTGCTTTCCTCGTCCGATTCTCAGCACATTGTGTTCATTATGCATCTTGCCCCGATTAAAACACTCCTATCCGGTCAAATCAATCCTTAGAATAGTTGCGATTCGAAAATTTAGGGTTATGTTTCCGCCGAAACCATCTCGGACCCACCGAGTTGAAAAACTCGGTCCCACCGATTTGGCTAATGCCATTGCACTAGTAAGTCTCGGTCTGACCAAGAATTGCTAATCGGTGTGACCGATTTCCGAACTTTGTGAAACCCTAGCAGTCTCGGTGCCACCGAACTGTGACTCGGTCTGACCAAGTTCACTAGTTTAGGTTCCAAAACTGCTTCAGTGTCACCAGTTTGAAAATCGGTAGATCCGAAATGTTTTCAGTGGGAAACTAAAACTAAGTTTTTTGAATCATTCTTTTGCAAAAATCTCAGCATTTTGTGATGCTCATCCACTCTGCCTCATCTATAACTATTCACAGGGTCAGCAGATCGGTTGAACAAAGATGTCGCACCAAAGTGATAGCCAGAACAAATCTGAAGAGCAGATCCAATTGAGCGAGGGCACTAGTCCCTCAAGTAGCTCAGATGAGGGGAGCAGAAGTACTCCGAGCAATTTTCCCAAGGCTGCCACAAGGACAAGAAAGAAGAAGACCTCAGAGTCTGAGGATGAGGATTACGTGGCAGTTGAGGATGAGGCAAGCTCCAAGAAGAAAGTGCTCAAGAGGGAGTTCAGCTCATCTGCAGTGAAGCCTGGTTTGAAAATCAAAAGGCCAACAGGTAGACAACCAATGTCCAAGGCCAGAGTGTCTACTCAAGCTCCTATGTAATCTCAACCCAAAGAGCCTGTTGCTGCAGAGGGAAAGAAAAGGAAAGAAAGGGTCAAGAAGACCATGGCAAGAGTTATAGGGAAGCCTTCCATGATGGAAGAGGAAGAAGAAGAAGAGGTTGCAGAGCCAGCACCCAAGGCACAAAAGTTTATGGGTGATGCTATCAAGTCAGGGGCTGCAATTTACAAGCCCAAAGCTGCCCCCAAGCCCAAGAATGCACCCAAGAGGAATATCAGGAGCATACCAGCAACTGAAAAGAACAAGGCCCCAATGCCTGAGGTTGAAGCTGAAGAAGATGAAGAAGGGCAGGACCTAAGGAAGCTCAAACCCAAGATCCCAGACCACAATGATGCTCATCATGTGGATGAAAACATGAAGATCGGGAGAGATAATGGGTTGAGGCTATGGAGAGAGTCAGATCCATATGCCACGAGGAGAAGGACTGTTGTGGACTACAGATTCCACACCAAGGAGCAGCAGGACTTTTATGAGACTATCTTGCTGGATAAGAAGCCCATAGTTTGCGATATGAGATGGGTCAACTGGACCTACATGAAGGAGAACGCAGAACACTACCCTGGAGTATATGACAGCTTCAGTGCTTGTGGAGTTGCTGATTTGTTGGGCAGAAGCTCACCAACTGGAACGATGAACTTATCATGCAATTCTACTCCACAGCACATTTCTATCCACATGGCAGGATAGTGTGGATGTCGAAGGAACCAGATATCGCCTACCATAGAGGAATGGGCAAGTTTGATCAATGCCCCAAAGGAAAGTGAGGATGACCTGGACATTTATGGTAAGAAGAAAATGGATCATAACTCTATGTCACACATGTACAAGGAGATCCCAGATGATGCACTTGAGAACTTCAAGTTTGGATCAGTCCATTTTCTGCTGTCAGGGCTGCCTACGATCAACTGGATCTCAAGGCATACACTATTGCCCAAATCAGGTGACCATAACATGATTAGAGGACATGCAATCAATTTGCTTCATGTTTTTAATGTGCCTTAGAAATTCAAGGTCATGAGCCTCATAGTCGAGAGAATTAAGAGGACAGCAGCAGATCAGAAGAGGAGCTGTGGTTATGCCCCACAGATTCAGGAGTTGATAAACTCGAAGATGGGCATAGGAAAGTATCTATTGGATAAGTAACACATGGTTCTCTATCCTGAATTTGAGGACAATCGAGTTGTCATGACTGAGAATGAACCATCATCAGTGCAAGCTCAGGAGAGAAAGGAGAAGGCAAGGCAAGAGAAAGCTGCAAAGATGCCAACTCAAGCAGAGGCATCTGACTACTTTCTGAAGAACAAGCAGGAGCAGCTTGGTTACTTAATAGCATCAACTCTACGGATTGAGAAGGGGTTGGCCACCCTAACTCAAAGCCAGGAGAGCCTGGAGAGAATCATGGAACAAAAATACTATGATCTTGATGTCAAAGTGACTGAGATTCAGTCAGCTGTGGAGCAGTTACAAGATGATATGCAGGAGAGGAAGGGCAAGACGACAATAGATGCATTTGCCAGAGTGCCTAGAGCTCATAGGTCAGCTGCAGTACCAACTCCAGACACCAGAGCCACTTCTTCAGCTCCAGCTACAGCTCCAGCTCAACCAGCTCCAGCTCCAACTTCTTCAGCTCCTACCACGTCTACTGATGCGTTCATCCTTGGAGTCCTGTCTACACCACCACCAGAAGACCAAGCCTGAGAGACGACATAGTGCTATGAATTTTCTAGGAACTTTTTCGTAACTTGTTGCCAAAGGGGGGGAGAAAAATGTATAGATCATACGCTTCGAGAGAGAGAGAGAGATTTGCTTTTGTTCTCTCTCGTCTTCTTGGTTGAACTTTTTTTGCGTTTGATTGCTTGAGATACTATGCATTACCTGTGAGACATTGATGATCATGTGTTTGATCATAAGCTACACTGATGCCTTTTATGATATTATCTTATTTATCCTTATATGATCATTCACTGTGCTTGGTGATGAGTGCATGTATTCAATCGTTATTATTTTGAGCGCTCCACCAAGATGTATATGACATGGAAGAGTAACCCATGAGCCTAACTCCTTGTGCATTTGCAGTCCAAAGCAAATCTTAAGATATGCACAAATTTAGGGGGAGCTCTTGCTTATCACATACTTCTCAAAGCGACGATGTTTTTCAATTTTATTATCATTTGTTAAAGCTTTGATCTATATGTTGTCATCAATTACCGAAAAGGGGGAGATTGAAAGTGCAACTATCCCCAGGTGGTTTTGGTAATTCATAACAACATATAGCTCATTGAGCTAATGCTATTCCAAGATGAATATTTCAGGAAAGCTCAATCAATGGCATGGCATGGATGATGAAAGTGGATCCCTCAAAATATCAAGGACAAAGGATTGGCTCAAGCTCAAAAGCTCAAGACTCTACATTTTACATTTTAGTGATCCAAGATCACATTGAGTCTATAGGAAAAGCCAATACTATCAAGAAGGGATGAGGTGTTGCTTAATGAGCCTCTTGCTCCATGTGCTTAGTGATATGCTCCAAAAACCCTCCACTACTTCCTCACATCCACATATGACCTAACCCAAAGTCAAACTCGGCCCTACCGATTCTTTCTATCCGGCGCCACCGAGTTCAGATGTCATAGCCACTGCCACAAACCCTAGGCAAATCGGTTTCACCGATAGGGATCTCAGTCTCGCCGAGATGGGATTGTAATCTCTCTGTTTCCCTTCGTAAGGTTTCGGTCTAACCGAAGTGAGCGATCGGTCCCACCGAGATTACAATGTAAACTCTCTGTTTCCCTTTTGTAACTTCTCGGTCTCACCGAAAGAGCAAATTGGTCCCACCGAGTTTACCTGACCAACTCTCTGGTTAGCTAATTACCAAATTCGGTCTCACCGAGTTTGTGTAATCGGTCTCACCGAGATTACGTTATGCCCTAACCCTAACCATATCGGTCCTACCGAGATGCATGTCAGTCCCGCCGAAAATCCTAACGGTCACTAGGTTTACTAAATCGGTCCGACCGAGTTTGATGATTCGGTCCCACCGAGTTTGGTAAAATGTGTGTAACGATTAGATTTTGTGTGGAGGCTATATATACCCCTCCACCTCCTCTTCATTCATGGAGAGAGCCATCAGAACAAACCTACACTTTCAACTTACCAGTTCTGAGAGAGAACCACCTACTCATCTGTTGAGGCCAAGATATTCCGTTCCAACCATATGAATCTTGATCTCTAGCCTTCCCCAAGTTGCTTTCCACTCAAATCTTCTTTCCACCAAATCAAAATCATGTGAGAGAGTTGAGTGTTGGGGAGACTATCATTTGAAGCACAAGAGCAAGGAGTTCATCATCAACACACCATTTGTTACTTCTTGGATAGTGGTGTCTCCTAGATTGTCTAGGTGTCACTTGGGAGCCACCGACAAGATTGTGGAGTTGAACCAAGGAGTTTGTAAGGGCAAGGAGATCGCCTACTTCGTGAAGATCTACCGCTAGTGGCAAGTCCTTCGTGGGCGACGGCAATGATGGGATATACAAGGTTGCTTCTTCGTGGACCCTTCATGGGTGGAGCCCTCCGTGGACTCACGCAACCGTTACCCTGCGTGGGTTGAAATCTCCATCAACGTGGATGTACGATAGCACCACCTATCGGAACCACGACAAAAACATCTGTGTCTCCAATTGCGTTTGAATCCTCCAAACCCTTCCCTTTACATTCTTGCAAATTGCATGCTTTATTTTCCGCTGCCAATATACTCTTTGCATGCTTGCTTGAATTGTGTGAAGATTGCTTGACTTGTTCAAAGATAGCTAAAGTCTGCCAAAATCTAAAATTGGGAAAAGGTTAGGTTTTTATTGGTCAAGTAGTCTAATCACCCCCCCTCTAGACATACTTCAAGGTCCTACAGGAAGGAAACGGTCCCATATAATCAAAGCCCCAGACATCAAATGGTTCAATAACAAGTGAATAGTTCATAGGCATTTCTTGACGTCTGCTAATATTACCAATTCTTCGACATTCATCACAAGACAAGACAAACTTACGGGCATCTTTGAAGATAGTAGGCCAATAAAAACCAGTTTGCAGTACCTTATGTGTAGTTCTATCTCCAGCATGGTGTCCTCCATAAGCCTCGGAGTGACACTTGCATAGGATCTGTTCCTGTTCATGCTCAGGTACACAACGTCTAATAACACCATCTACTCCTTCTTTATAGAGGTGTGGGTCATCCCAGAAGTAATTTCCTAAATCATAGAAAAACTTTTTCTTTTGCTGATATGTGAAACTAGGTGGTATAAATTTAGCAACAATGTAATTAGCATAATCGGCATACCATGGAGCAGTACAAGAAGCATTTATGACAGCTAATTGTTCATCAGGAAAGCTATCATCAATAGGTAGTGGGTCATCAACAACATTCTCTAACCTAGACAAGTTGTGCGCAGCACGGGTTCTCAGCTCCCTTTCTATCAATAATATGCAAATCAAATTCTTGTAGTAGGAGAACCCATCTAATAAGTCTAGGTTTAGCATCTTTCTTTTCCATAAGGTATTTAATAGCAGCATGATCAGTGTGAACAGTTACTTTAGAATCAACAATATAAGGTCTAAACTTATCACAAGCAAATACAACTGCTAAAAATTCTTTTTCAGTAGTAGCATAATTTCTTTGAGCACTGTCTAGAGTTTTACTAGCATATTGGATAACATTTAATTTCTTATCAACTCTTTGTCCCAAAACAACACCTATAGCATAATCACTAGCATCACACATAATTTCAAAGGGTAAATTCCAATCAGGTGGCTGAACAGTAGGTGCAGAAATCAAAGCTTTCTTAAGTATTTCAAATGCTTCTACACAATCATCATCAAAGATAAAATGAACATCTTTTTGTAAGAGATTATTCAGAGGCCTAGAAATTTTTAAGAAATCCTTAATAAACCTCCTATAAAAACCGGCATGACCAAGGAAACTTCTTATACCTTTGATGTCCTTGGGACACGACATCTTTTCAATAGCGTCAACTTTAGCATTACCAACTTCAATACCTCTTTCAGAAATTTTATGCCCCAAGACAATACCTTCATTAACCATAAAGTGGCACTTCTCCCAATTCAAGACAAGATTAGTTTCTTCACGCCTCTGCAAAACTCGTTCAAGGTTGCTTAAGCAATCATCAAAAGAAGATCCATAAACGGAGAAATCATCCATGAAAACATCAACAATCTTTTCACAAAAGTCAAAGAATATAGCCATCATACATCTTTGAAAGGTAGAAGGTGCATTGCATAAACCAAAAGGCATACGTCTATACGCAAATGTACCGAAAGGACAAGTGAAAGTGGTATTTTCTTGATCCTCTTTTGACACATGTATTTGAGAGAAACCTGAGTAACCATCTAGAAAGCAAAAATGCGTATGTTTGGATAGTCTTTCTAGCATTTGATCAATAAAAGGTAAAAGGGTAATGATCCTTGTAGTAGCTTTATTTAGTTTACAGAAATCAATTACCATTCTATAACCTGTAAGATTATTTTTGGGATCAATTCATCTTTATCATTAGGAACAACTGTAATACCTCCCTTCTTAGGGACACAATGGACATGACTTACCCACTGTCTATCAGCAACGGGATAAATTATACCTGCCTCCAGAAGCTTTAGTATTTCTTTTCTAACCACTTCTTTCATCTTAGGATATAAGCGTCGTTGGTGATCAACAACTGGTTTAGCATCTTTCTCCAATTTTATTTTGTGTTGGCATAGAGTGGGACTAATTCTCTTAAGATCATCAAGAGTATATCCAATAGTAGCACGATGCTTCTTCAGAGTTTTTATTAATTTCTTTTCTTCATGCTCTGAAAGGTTATCTCTAATAATAACATGATATATTTTCTTTTCATCAAGATAAGCATATTTAAGAGTATCAGGTAATGATTTAAGCTCAAACACGGGATCACCCTTGGGTGGAGGAGGATCCCTTAGGATTTCAACAGGCAGGTTGTGTTTCAAAATAGGTCCCTGTTTAAAGAATACTTCATCTATTTCCCTTCTTTCATTCATAAACATATCATTTTCATGGTCTTGCAAATATTGTTCTAAAGGATCATTAGGAGGCACAGCAATACAAGCAACACCAATAATTCCATCTTTACTAGGCAATTCCTCATCACGGGGTTGTCTACGAAATTTAGAAAAATTAAAATCATGAGACATATCCCCCAAACCAATAGTAACAACATCCTTTTCACAGTGTATCCTAGCATTAACAGTATTCAAGAAGGGTCTACCAGATATAATGGGACAAAGGTTATCTTGTGGGGACCAAGAACAAGAAAATCAGCAGGATATTTAATTTTCCCACACAAGACTTCAACATATCTAACAATCCCAACTGGTGAAATAGTATCTCTATTGGCAAGCTTAATTGTAACATCAATTTCTACTATTTCAGCAGGTGCAATATCATGCATAGTTTCTTTGTATAAGGAATGAGGTATTGCACTTGCACTAGCCCCAATATCACACAAGCCATGATAACAATGATCTCCTATTTTAACAGAAATAACAGGCATGCCTACAACAGGTATATGTTTATTTTTACTGTCAGGTCTAGCAATTCTAGCAGCTTCATCACATAAGTAAATAACATGCCCAGCAATATTATCAGCCAAGAGATCTTTAACCATAGCAATACTAGGTTCAATTTTAATTTGCTCAGGGGGTTTGGGTGTCCTAATATTACTTTTGTTGACCACAGTTGAAGATTTAACATGATCCTTTATTCTAACAGGGAAAGGTGGTTTCTCAATATAACCAGTAGGAACAATAGAATCATTATAAGTGATAGTATTTTCTTCAAATTTAGCAGGTGCAAATACCTTTACTTCAATGGGAGGATTATATTTAAACCACTTCTCCTTAGGGAGATCAACATGAGTAGCAAATGGTTAACAGAAAGAAGCTACTATCTCAGAGTCAAGTCCATATTTAGTGCTAAATTCACGGAAAACATTGGTATCCATAAAAGATTTAACACAATCAAACTTAGGTGTTATACCTGACTCCTTACCTTCATGAGGTCCCAATCTTCAGAATTGTGTTTAATTCTTTCCAATAAATCCCATTTGAATTCAATAGTCTTCATCATAAAAGAACCAGTACAAGAAGTATCGAGCATGGAGAGATTATTGAGAGAAAGCCGGGCATAAATTTTTTGAATAATCATTTCTCTTGAGAGCTCATGATTGGGGCATGAATATAACAATGACTTAAGCCTCCCCCAAGCTTGAGCGATGCTTTCTCCTTCACGAGGCCAAAAATTATATATATAATTACAATCACGATGAACAAGATGCATAGGATAAAACTTGTGATGAAATTCCAATTTCAATCGGTTGTAGTTCCATGATCCAATATCATCACATAGCCTAAACCATGTCAATGCCTTTACCTTCAAAGATAAAGGGAAGAACTTCTTCTTGACAACATCCTCGGGCATACCTGCAAGCTTAAATAATCCACAAACTTCATCCACATAGATTAGGTGTAAATTGGGATGCAATGTTCCATCACCTGTGAAAGGATTAGCTAGCAGTTTCTCTATCACACCCGAAGGAATTTCAAAGTAAACATTTTCAGTAGGTTTAGTAGGTTGAGGAGCAACTCTTTGCTCTACTGGTCAGGGTGAAGATACCCCGAACAAGCCCCTCAAAGGATTACTTTCCATAGTAACAAGTGACAGTAAATTTCAGCACACTATATAAATTTTTCCTTACCAAATTCCACCTACCAAAGGCGCTTCACTCCCTGGCAACGGAGCCAGAAAAGAGTCTTGATGACCCACAAGTATAGGGGATCTATCGTAGTCCTTTCGATAAGTAAGAGTGTCGAACCCAACGAGGAGCATAAGGAAATGACAAGCGGTTTCCAGTAAGGTATTCTCTGCAAGCACTGAAATTATCGGTAACAGAAAGTTTTGTGATAAGGTAATTGATAACGGGTAACAAGTAATTGAAGTAAATAAGGTGCAGCAAGATGGCCCACTCCTATTTGTAGCAAAGGACAAGCCTAGACAAACTCTTATATGAAGGAAAACGCTCCCGAGGACACGCGGGAATTATTGTCAAGCTAGTTTTCATCACGCTCATATGATTCGCGTTCGTTACTTTGATAATTGGTATGTGGGTGGACCGGTGCTTGGGTACTACCCTTTCTTGGAAAAGCATCCCACTTGTGATTAACCCCTATTGCAAGCATCCGCAACTACAAAAGAAGTATTAAGGTAAACCTAACCATAGCATGAAACATATGGATCCAAATCAGCCCCTTACGAAGCAACGCATGCATAAACTAGGGTTTAAGCTTCTATCACTCTAGCAACCCATCATCTACTTATTACTTCCCAATGCCTTCCTCTAGGCCCAAACAATGGAGAAGTGTCATGTAGTCGACGTTCACATAACACCACTAGAGGAAAGACAAAATACATCTCATCAAAATATGGAACGAATACCAAATTCACATGACTACTTATAGCAAGACTTCTCCCATGTCCTCGGGAACAAACGTAACTACTCACAAATCTTATTCATGTTCATAATCAGAGGGATATTAATATGCATAAAGGATCTGAACATATGATCTTCCACCAAATAAACCAACTAGCATCATCTACAAGGAGTAATCAACACTACTAGCAACCCACATGTACCAGTCTGAGGTTTTGAGACAAAGATTGGATACAAGAGATGAACTAGGGTTTTGATGAGATGGTGCTGGTGAAGATGTTGATGGAGATGGACCCTCTCCCGCTGAGAGGATCGTTGGTGATGATGATGGCGACGATTTCTCCCTCCCGGAGGGATGTTTCCCCGGCAGAACAGCTCCGCCGGAGCCCTAGATTGGTTCCTCCAATGTTCTGCCTCGTGGCGGCGGTGTTTCATCCCGAAAGCTTACCTATGATTTTTTCTAGGGTAAAAGACTTCATATAGCAGAAGATGGGCACCGGAGGCCTGCTAGGGGGCCCACGAGGCAGGGGGCGCGCCCCCCACCCTCGTGGATGGTGGGTGGCCCCCCTCTGGTTGATTCTTCCGCCAGTATTTTTTGTTAATTCCAAAAACTGCCTCCGTGAAGTTTCAGGACTTTCGGAGCTGTGTAGAATAGGTCTCTAATATTTGCTCCTTTTCCAGCCCAGAATTCCAGCTACCGGCATTCTCCCTCTTCATGTAAACCTTGTAAAACAAGAGAAAATAGACATAAGTATTGTGACATAATGTATAATAACAGCCCATAATGCAATAATATTGATATAAAAGCATGATGCAAAGTGGACGTATCACGCTCCACAAACACCTACTCGACGGTTCTAGATCTCCTTACTGGACCCCAACAGCCAGCGCAACGTCATCACCCTTGACGTTTCTAACCAGATTCCCACCATCTGGCAAGATGCCAACCACGCGCCACGGCCTAGGTACTTGTCACCTTTAAACCCGTCCAGCACCACCTGCCCAATGTACTTCAAATATACTAACAGGTCATTGTTACCTTTATGCAGCTGGCAAAAACTACAAGGACGATGTTTCTTCTGGATCTAACAGCTTGGCCAACCAAGATCCTGGACTGAGGCATTGCTATGATCTTGTAAGTGCGTCTCTCTCTCTTGTATTGTTGTGTGCTGCCAGGCGTGCTTTGCTAGGATTTTCACCAAGTAATCCCTTTGTGCGCACAATGATTTCTACTACTGGCTGCTAAATTAGATATGTAGATGTCATACATGATACTACCTCGTACCTCCATTCCTAAATATAAGTCTTTGTAGATATTCCACTATAGGCTACATACGGAGCAAAATGAGTGAATCTACACTCGAAAATCCATCTATATACATCTATATGTGGTCCATACTGGAATCTCTACAAAGACATATATTTAGGAACAGAGGCAGTACATTACACAAAATCGTAGGTGGCATGTAGGAATTCCAGTGCACTACATTAGGCTCCCTTAGAGTGCCTGCTAGTCCAGCACACGGAGTCATGGCTAGTTTATGCTACGCATACAATCATTAATAGGTGGTTTAAATATGCGCAAGGGATATGCAATGTATTATCATGTAGAGATGTCTGAAATTATCCGTGTCAACTTGCAGATAGGGTTACACAATAAAAAATTACAAGATGTATGTGGCAATTTCATGAAACATCGCAAAAAAAGGAGAGGCAGCAGTGATCCTATACAGTGTGCTATGGTAGGTCACTCCTCCATGCAATCATCGTGACATGTTATTTGTATGTTAGATCTATTGACCAAGTTTCTTAGGGACATCTATTATGATTTATCCTAGGAAAATAAGCACTTATGAATATAAGCTCCAGGTAATAAGCCAACCAGTTCTTTTCATTGCCTTTCTTTTCAGCTTATCTTTGGTATGATCAGTGAAAAGTCTAGATTGCATTATATTTTTTCATTTTGCTGCCCATATGAAAAATAATTTGACTTGCAAACATCACAAATTGAACCCAGTGCAGTAATTAATATGATAGGAAAACAGACCATCACTATTTGTTCAAAATGCAAATACAAAGATACCATCTACTTGGCACAATCTACTTTGGTCAATGTCTTCCATAGAGATCCCATTGCCTAATTTAAATGAAGAACAATTATTTATTGAAACTCGATGGTCCAGGTGGCTGGTTATTATCATATAGCAGCACCACCTGAAAGCATCATATAGTAGCAGCAGCTCATAGCAACTCATCATACATCAACAACAGTAGCAGTGTGCAATTCATCATATACCAGCAGCAGCTCATAGCAATACATCATATAGCAGCAGCAGGAGCAGCTCAAAGCAATTCATCATATAGCAGCAGCAGGAGCAGCTCATAGCAATTCATCATACAACAGCAGCAGGAGCAGCTTATAGCAACTCATCATATAGCAGCATCAGCAGCTCATAGCAATTTATCATATAGCAGCAGCAGCTCATAGCAATTCATCATATAGTAGCAGCAGGAGCAGCTCATAGCAATGCATCATATAGCAGCAGGAGGAGCAACTCATAGCAATTCATCGTATAGTGGATCAGAATGAAAATGGCAAAAAATCAGAGGAGATCCTCACCTTCTTGGATGAGCTCATCCTTCAACAGCACCTCAAGGCCACGGCCTGGGAGGAGGGGAGGGGGAATAAGGTGCCTTCTGCTGCAGTGTGGCATCAGCAGTAGTTGTGCGGCGCCCGCCGGAGTAGTGTGTTGGACGGACCACAGTGGAGCAGCTACTGGAGACCATGAGAATGAGGGGCGGCGCCAGAGGGAGGAGCAGCCAGGGAGATTTGCCCCTACCTGCTGGCCATGTAGCCTAGCTGGATAGAGCATCATCGAGGACCAGGCCAGATGGGACCAGAGGCGACGGCTCGCTGGAGGAACACTAGGGCTGCAGGCAGGGGATCGAGGTAGAGGGAAAGGGGAGAGGAGATGCATGCGGGCAGGGCAATGAACGCTTGCGTGTTTGTTTTTACTTGGGGATCAGGTGTGATGCAGGCGTGAGCAGTTGCATTTTGAGTGTAATATAGGAAAACAACAGAGTCATTCCACTATTCCCCTTCCCTTCAATTTTTAGTGAGCTTCTACCCGAAACAACCCCTCCAAAGCGAAATAAGTTAAGCCCAAGCCCATAACTAAAAAATGACTTCTTTACATATTTTATGGCTTATTTTGACAATAAGCCCTGAAAAGGTGGAATTGAACTGGCCCTTAACCTGCAATTCGATTGTGTGTGCAATGATGAATCACTCATGCCTGCTATAGTGTACATTTAGGCAGCATCATACATGGCATAACCTAATACATGTGCATTCCATTGTAGAATCTGGAATATGCAATGTTTATTTTAGTTCATATGTTGCACATGATGTTTAAATGCCCCTTAAATCTGGTCAGTCAAGTGATGGTCTTTAAGCCTCCTTCTTTGCTTCTTTTCTTGATATGTAAGATTTTCTCACACATCTGTTCAATTGTTGTTTGCATCAGCCAGCCATACTAGGACTATTTGCTTTGATTACTTGTTGTTCTTGACCTAACACTCTAATTGAGCTTGTCAATGATTTAAACACTAAGGGCTGCTGTAGTGGGGCCTTGTCTAACTCATAGGTGACATAAAGGTTTGGCTGTACACTAAAGTAAGCTCTCCAAGAGTACCTAGAGATCCAGTTCGAAGGTATGCCTAGTTTTTACATAGTGCATACATAGTAAATGCTCATTTCATTGTGTGCAAGTGCAAGAGATGTGACATGTTTCATTATGTGGTATTGTTTTGTTATAATCTCATCCTTTTGTGTTGTTCACAGACTGGAAAGTATGCAAATTTATCTTCCAAGGAGACGAGTAACTAGTTTGTGTGACCTTGCAGAGAGGATACAATGAAGATAAGATTGAGGATTTCCGAGTACAAGATGTTAGGAAGGAGCCTTGCAAGAGAAGTAGGAGCTGCATTGAGCCTGTTCAACTAGTTAAGGTAAGTCATTGTATCCAACTCAACAGTTCAATTCCACAAATCCCTCTGCTGTTCATTAGCCTAGTATTAACCAACTATTATTGCATGAGGCTCACAATCTAGTTTATACTAGGCTAATGATTGCATAGTTTTGCTTGCTGTAGTAGGTTTGTATGAATCCCTCTGCTGTTAATTATGCTCCCTAAGACTTTAATTGAGCTACAGAATGGCCAACTTCTTGCTTACTTATACGCAACATGCTATCCAAATTTGTAACTTGTCTGTGTTTTGGATTGGGCCCCAACATCATGCTCCTCTGGTGAGCTAAGAGAGATTTCTGTATGCAGGCTGCACAGACTACCTTTTTTATAATTTTTAAAATATCACCTGCTTATGCTTCATGACGTGTAGCATTATTGTTAGTCCTGTTTTTCCATGTACAAAATAGTCTGTCTTGCTCACTTCACTATTGTAACTATATTTTTGCCCTAGTCATGTGTACTTACAGAAACATTTCAGGATGAAGTGACATCAACACAAAGACATGCGAGCAGTGCGGCATGGCTGTTACTGAATGATTATGGATTGGAATTGGAATGTGCTGATGTTCTCGAGCATCAACTAGAGGTGGCAAGACAACGTGTACATGATTCTCAATGTACAATCAACAAGTTGAGACTGGACATGCAGGTATTAGATGCAGGAGCCAAAAAAATGAAACAAGACACTGAGGTAACCACGAAGGAATTGGAGATTTTGCAGACTGGAATTTGTGCTATCTGAATCCGGGCAATCCTTTTCTCTGAAGAGATTATAGTTCAAATGGTAAGTTCTGTTGATGTGTGTCCATGGTGTATGAGCTTTATTTGTCTAGTGTATGTAATTTGCTATTTGTGTACACTTTATAATCACTGGTGCCGAACTATAATGCCCAGTGGGTATATTCGGCTGTAATTTCTTTATTGTATAGTGTAGGTTTATTCTACGTTTCTATGCTTTTTATTGTATAGTGTATGTTTTTTACAGGCGGTAGTATAGAGTAGGATATTTGTTGAATATGCTATATCATCGAAACAGGGGCCAACATGCCCAAACATTTCCTGGATGCCATACAAATGAACAAACATGTGCAGTCAAAGCGGGCCTTAATTGGGATGGTCAAAATAATATTAAGTGGATCCCAAATGGGCCCACCGTAACAACGGCTCTTAGCAGACCGTCAACAGGCCTAAAGCTTGATAGGGTCTTATAAATGGAAATGGCCTGTGGGCCTTTAGCGGGCCGAAATAAATGTCAATTTTGTCTCAGCCCTTTTACTTTACGGGCCAGTAAGAGGCGAAAGTGTTATGGACCAGAGGAGGCCCAATTTGCAAACTAGGCTTTTAACAGGCCAAAACTCACGTTGGGCTGAAATGATGCCCTGCGGAACATGGGCCCCTAATGGACCTAAAGTCAAAGGCCCAACTATTGTGCGGACCCTTAACAGGCCGAAAGACAAAATGGGCTAAGAGTTGGCCCATTTACCGAATGGGCCGAGGACAGGCCTAAAGTCACAGCAGGCTAGAATTGGCCCAACTGCAGAATGGGCCGAGAAAAGGGCGAAAGACGTTCCGGGCTATTAACGGGCTTGAACTGACGATGGGCTGCTAACAGGCCAAAAGAAGCTCGGGCCGCAATTGGGCCCAAAAACGTAGCGGGCCGTTAACGGGCTTAAACTAACGATGGGCTGGAAATTGTCGAATCTAGAATGGGCATTTGATGGGACGATTATGTGTAACTTGTATGGGCCGTACTTGTAAATGGGTCTGACTCAAGTAGGCCGCTAATGGGCCGGCCCGCTTATTTTGACAGGCCCAGCCTTTTCACCGTAATGGGCCTCGGTTGGGCCGTGCGACGTGTCGACGTATCATAGGCGCCTCCTGTCCAATGAGTGGATGACATATGTCTGAACGTTGAGCCGACACGTGACTCCTCCGGCCAATGAGAATTTTACACGTGGAAAATTCCCATTGGTCCGTGCTGTTAACGGGTTATCGGATCCAAAACCGGACCCAATAGCTTAACGACGTCCCGTTACGGTGGATGCCACATGTCGGTCACCCTTGACGAAAGCACTTCTACAACGCGCGATTTATCATCATGGAAGTGGACACTTCCGTGATGATAATTTTCGTAATGTCATGGAACACTTCTACGACAGCACATGTATGACTATCTTGATTCTGTCATAAATTTGTCCTGAATGTACATGCATGACAGAAAACGTGACCTACTGTGACAAACACGTATCATCATGGAAGTGTCTTTTTTTGTAGTGCATCCTCACGAATACCGATAGGTATGGCAGTTGATTTGTCAGCCATTTGCAAAGATATTTCAGTAGGTGTGATTTTATTCAAATCATGTCTTTTATATAAAGAGAATGACATAACACTAACACCAGCTCCCAAATCACATAAAGCAGTTTTCACATAGTTTCTTTTGATGGAGCAAGGTATAGTTGGTATTCCCAGATCTCCAAGTTTTTTAGGTACTCCATCTTTAAAAGTGTAGTTAGCAAGCATGGTGGAGATTTCAGTTTCTGGTATTTTTCTCTTATTGGTGATGATGTCTTTCATGTAGTTTGCATATGGAGGCATTTTTAAGATATCAGTCAAGCGAGTACGCAAAAAGACTGGCCTCAGCATTTTAGCAAAGCATTCAAATTCATCATCATATTTCCTTTTAGTTGACTTAGGTGGAAATGGCATAGGTTTTTGAACCCATGGTTCTCTTTCCTTACCGTGTTTTCTAGCAACAAAGTCTCTTTTATCATATCTTTTATTTTTGGGCTGTGGGTTATTAAGATCAATTGCAGGTTCTATCTCAACATCATTGTCTGGTTCTTTATTATTTGTTTGAGTATCTTCATGAACCTCATCATTATCTTTTTTAGAAGGTGAGTGTTCACTACAAGATTGAGTTTCAGCATCAGAGACAGAAACTTCATTATCATTATCAGGAGGTTTTTCTACTTCAGGTTCACTAGAGGCATGCAAAGTCCTATCATTTTTCTTCTCATTCTTCTTCTTTTTATTTTTAGACAGACTACGTGCATCAGTGTTAACCCTTTGAGAGTCTTGTTCAATTATTTTTGGGTGTCCCTCAGGATAAAGTGGTTCCTGAGTCATTCTACCTCCTCTAGTCATTACTCCAACAACATGATCATTGATATTATTATGCATTTCATCTAACAACTCTCTTTGAGATTTAGCGACTTGTTCTAACTGAGTTTGAACCATAGAAGCATGCTTCCCCACACCTCTAACATCATTTGAGATTCTAATTAACAAGTCACTCAAGCGAGCAATCATATCAAAATTATATTTCAATTGTTTCATAACATTTTCATTGAAGTGATCTTGCTTTCTAATATAATTTTCAAATTCATAAAGGCATTGGCTAGGGTGCATATTGTGAGGATTATCATTATCATTTAATTTCATTAAAGAATTTACCTCTGCCACCTTAAGTGGTGGTGGTGTATCAAGCCCATGTATTTCTTCAATACGAGGTAAAATTTTGACATCCTCAGCTTTAATTCCTTTTTTTTCATAGATTTCTTTCCTCTTGCATATCTTCAGGACTGAGATATAAGATACCCCTCTTCTTCGGAGTGGGTTTAAGCGGTGGTTCAGAAGGAGTCCAATCATCATAATTTTTCAACATGTTATTCAATAATTCTTCAGCTTGCCCAATAGTTCTTTCCCTAAAAACACAACCAGCACAACTATCTAGGAAATCCCTAGAAGCATCGCTTAGTCCATTATAGAAGATATCAAGTAGTTCATTTTTTCTTAAGAAGATGATCAGGCAAAGCATTAAGCAATTGGAGAAGCATCCCCCAAGCTTGTGGGAGACTCTCTTCTTCAATTTGCACAAAGTTAAATATTTCCTGTAAAGCAACTTGTTTCTTATGAGCAGGGAAATATTTTTCAGCGAAGTAATAAATCATATCCTAGGGACTACGCACAAAACTAGGAGTAAAAGCATTGTACCAAGCTTTAGCATCACCCTTTAATGAGAACGAAAATAATTTGAGAATATAGTAATAGCGAATTTTCTCATCATGAAAAAAAGGGTGGTTATGTCATTCAACTTAGTAAGATGTGCCACAACAGTTTCCGTTTCATAACCATGGAAAGGGTCAAATTCAACCAAATTAATTAACTCTGGGTCGACAGAGAATTCATAATCCTTATCGTCAACAAAGATAGGTGAAGTATCAAACTTAGGATCACGTTTCATTCTCGCATTCAAAGATTTTTCTTTATACTTGCATAATAATTTTTCCAAGTCATCTCTATCCTTACAAGCAAGAATGTCTCTAGTTGTCTCCTCATTCATAACATAACCTTCCGGTACCTTTGGCAATTCATATCTAGGAGAACTAGTTCTAATAGGTGTTTCAAGATTTTCAGTTTCCAGCTCATCATAAGTTTCAACAATATCATGTTGTCTTACTCTAGCAATTTGTTCATCGAGAAATTCACCTAGTGGCACATTATCATCAAGCAAGGTACTAGCACCATCATAAGCATCATTCATAGGAGAAGTAGCATCATCAATAACTTGTGACATATCAGGATTAATAGCATCTGATGGTGTTGCAAGTTTACTTATAACAGAAGGTGAATCTGAAGCAGAGCTGGATGGTAGTTCCTTACCACCCCTCGTCTTACAGGAAAAAAATCTTAGTCTTAGCATCCTTCAGATTCTTCATAGTGATAAATTGATAATAATCCCAAGTGACTCAACAAATATAGCTATGCTCCTCGGCAACGGCACCAGAAAAAGGTCTTGATAACCCACAAGTATATGGGATCGCAACAGTTTTCGAGGGTAGAGTATTCAACGCAAATTTATAGATTCGACACAAGGGGAGCCAAAAAATATTTGCAAGTATTAGCAGTTGAGTTGTCAATTCAACCACACCTGGAGATTAATTATCTGCAGCAAAGTGATCAGTAGCAAAGTTGTATGATAGTTTAGATAGTAGTAGCAATGGTAATAGTAACGGTAACAGTGATAGCAGTAATTTTGTATCAAGTGCAATAGTAACAGCAACAGTAGTAACTTAGCAGAAACAATATAAGATAAATTCGTAGGCATTGGATCAGCGATTTGTTGGATGATATTCATCATGAGACAGTTATAACCTAGAGCGGTATGGCACTAGCTCCAGTTCATAAATATAATGTAGGCATGTATTCCGTAAATAGTCATACATGCTTATGGAAAGAACTTGCATGATATCTTTTGTCCTACCCTCTCGTGGTAGCGGGGTCCTATTGGAAACTAAGGGATATTAAGGCCTCCTTTTAATAGAGAACCGGAACAAAGCATTAGCACATGGTGAATACATGAAATCCTCAAAGTACGGTCATCACCGTGAGTGGTCCCGTCTATTGTCACTACGGGGTTGCCGGATCATAACACGTAGTAGGTGACTATAACTTGCAAGATCGGGTCTAGAACATGGATTTAATGGTGATAACATAAACGGTTCAGATCTGAAATCATGGCACCCGGGCCCAAAGTGACAAGCATTTAGCATGGCAAAGTCACGGCAACATCAATCTCAGAACATAATGGATACTAGGGATCAAGCCCTAACAAAACTAACTAGATTACATGATGAATCTCATCAAACTCCTCACCGACAGCGAGCCTACGAAGGAATTACTCACTCCCGCTGGGGAGCATCATGGAATTGGAGATGGAGAAGGGTTGGTGATGACGAAGATCCCCCTCTCCTGTAACATCCCAATATTTTCAATTTGGAATGTCATACATAGATCATTCACGCATACCATATTTTATTGCATATTTGTTTTGCGATCCTCGAAATTCTAAGCAACTCAAGGACCCTCGGAGATAGATCGGGATTTCACCGTTTTCGTATTTGAAATTTTTATCGAATATCAAAACGAGGAGCATTTTTTCCCTCTGAAATTATTTCATATTAAAATATATGAGAGGAGATAATATAACTTCTCCAAAATAAATGAAATATTAGAGGAAAATATTAAAATCAAATATTTGATTTTATTCCGATTTTATTGCTATTTTATTTGCATAGGAAAAATTCGCATTTTTCAAAATTCCATTATAGGCCCAAATAAATGTTCACCTTGTCCGACTTATGTTTAGAGGACGGGGAAAATTTATTTTGGAATTTTTGGAGTCAGTTTAGTATTTATTTTCTTTCTTTTTATGCACGTTAGAATATTTTTTTTAAAGGACACCGACTCCGGGACGTACCCGACAGGGACTCCGCCCGGGGGGGCTTTATAAGCCACGCCGCCCCTGCCCACGCAGCCCACCGCCGCTCGTAGCCCACCCGCGCCCCAAATCCTAGCCGCCGCTTGCCCGGCGCCGTGCCAGCGCATATGCCGCCATCAGCGCCACCTCCACTTGGCTTCTGCTGCCAAGCGTTGACCGGTCGGTTTTCTTGGGATAACCCTTTTTTTATTTTCTTCGGTTTATTTTTGTTAGACCGATTTTCCCGACGGTTTATTTATTTTGTGGACATTCGTCTATTCGTTCGTTTAAACGAACGCCGTTCACCCGTTAGTCAGAAACAGCGAACGTTCGTTCTTTAGCCTGTTCGTCAGTTTTTCTTTTTCTCGGGATTTTCGTGATTATTGTCGATCGCGATTTCTGATCCGATTTTCCTTTTAGTTTATCTTTTCGCTCGTTTATCGGAATCAGGCAATTAAAGTGCCTAGATCTTCGTCTCGAAGCCCCTCTTTCTGTTTATCCAACTTGAACAAGATTTTGATATTGTAAAATTTGACTTTAGTCCAGATTAGTAAACAGATCTTGTTACTTTCGCCGTTTGAGTTTTGTTGCTCCGTTTGATTTGATTCTTTTTGGAAACCAGAGTTCTTAAGTTGAAATTTCTGGTTAGATCTTCTTATTTGAGATTTACCCTTGCATCTTTGCTTGATTTCTTATGTATGCTATTGTTTGTTTGTGATAGAATTCCCGGAGTGCGAAGCGTGCTACTACGACTCACTAGGTTTTGCGGATCATCAGCAAGGCAAGTAACACATTGATCATACCCCTTTATTTCCTAGTTTTTATGCATTAGATACAACCATCACACATTGCATGAGTAGAATCTCTTAATTTGTGGGTTTGGGAAGTAGATGTTGAGGTAGAACCTCTTACCTGTTTTCATATCAAACCCTTGGGAGTTACTTCTACGTTATGCTTATATTGCTATGCTATGCTCGTCGACATGGATTGGGTTAGAGTGTATCCATGACACATGTGAGTTGTTAATTAATGGTTGAACTTAAGGTGGCAACTTTAATACACATCCGGGTGGATTGCTTGTTTGGGCACCTGGGGTATCCAGTGTTGTCCTAGGAGATCCCGGGGTATCCGTGTGATCATCCTATGGTTCGCCACCCAGGCTCAAAGGGGTCATGGGATTATTCATGCTAGAAAATTTCGTGTGCAGCCACAAGCCATTATGGGCTCTGGCATAGTTGAGTATGTTGTGTAACCTCTTTCAGTGGTGGGCTAGCAAATGTAGAGGGAAAGTAGGTGTAACTGTCCACCCAGAGTAAAGAGTTAATGCTTCTGAAAGGCTGTGTCTCGGTCATCCGTTTCTCAAAAACCATGTAGTGCGAGGAAACTAACGGAGGAGATCGATTCTTGTGGGAAAAAGTGCGCAAACCACTGTAGAATGTACAATCTAATCATGGTTAGCCGTGTCCCCAGTTATGGACATCTTGAGTATCTAGTACTTAGATTTTCCTATTGTATCTCATCACTCTAATTTAATTTGTTGGGTTAATAATCAACTTTAATTGGGATTGAGATGGGGGTTCCATTCTCAATGATGTTTCAACTACCATGATAGTTAAATAAAATTTATTCCTTGTTGTAGGAAAAAATTGGCTTTTCGCAAAGTCATATAACCATAGAGCCTTCACCGGCCATATATGCATATAGTGATAGCATTATCTGTTCATTGCTCTACTATGTTATATTGCCAGCATATTCCATGTGCTGACCCATTTTCGGGCTGCAACGTATTATGTTGTAGACTTTTCAGACGACAAGTAAAGGTGCGATAGGTCGTTGTCATGCACTCAGCTATGCCGTTGGAGTTGATGGACTCACTTTATCTTCCAAGTCTTCCTCTGTTATCGTATTAGATGGCCTTAAGCCATATTTATTGTAATAAGTTCTCTTTTAAGACATTCGATGTAATAAGTGTGTGATTGCTACTCTGTTATAAATCCTTCGATTACTGTGTGTGTCAGCATTACCGATCCAGGGATGACACTGAAGCACAGAGACTTGACCATTTGAGTTTGGGTCGCTACAAGATGGTATCAGAGCACACGCTGAATGTAGGACACGACCACTAAGAAAAAGCCATAGGTCACTCTTCTCTACTCATTTCTGACTCCTCTCCATTTTCTACTCTTTAGGATGGTAGACTCGAGGAACAAGTTTGCACAACCGGAAGAAGACACCCCCTTTGGACGACACTTGAAGGAAGTCACTAGATACCTGAACATTGGAATACCAAGCTTCACCGGGACCTACAATGCCACCTTACCAGAAGAGGAGCGTTGGATGATTCAAGTTCAAATTCCAGGAAGGGCGTTCATGCCAGTCACGGAGCCCATAGAGTTTTCATTTGATGCCCCAACCTGGAGTCTAGGCAAGAGCATGGCAGCCCACATCGCCATGGGACGCATTGGCGAAGTTTACCACAAGGATCTCAAGGATACTATCTACCAGATATGTGGGCGCCGAGATGAGCAATGGGAGATAGTCAGCACCAGGAAGGACAGGTCCATTGCAGCTTTCATCCAGGAGTTAAACCAGCACATTCGACGCCAGCAGAACCAGATGTGCGCAGACATGATAGTTTTGAAGAAGGCGATGACAAGGATCACCAAGCTTGAAGAGTAACTCAAGTCTACACGCGATGGATACGAGGAGGAAATCGCTACACTATTGGAGAAGAACGACGACCTGATAAAGAAGATCGGAGTATTCATGGGAGACCTGGCGCCAGGAGGAGAAGACGACGATTCCACTTGCCCGGAGAACTACATCATCATCGATGACACCGACTCCGACCCCGACGATAGTGATGATGACTTTGAAGACGAAGCTGGAGCAGATATCATGGAGTCTTCCACTGATCAAAATTTCTAGTAGACCACCATATGATTAGTAGTATTCCCCCATGTATATAGTAGTAGTCCGAGCACTTTAACGATAGTTCTAGACCGTTTTTGTATGCCCTTGCTTGATTCATTGAGTGATATGATTGTGTTTGTCTCATGTGCATATGGGTAGTGTTTTCTCACTAGACCTCAATTCTATTCTAATCTCTTCCCTCTAAAACCCCTCAGATGCCTCCGAGAAGTGACATCGGATTTGTCTTCCCACCGGAGATCACCCAGTTGATCCAGCAGCAGAATGCCTTGATGCAGATATTAGTCCAGAACCAAGGCAACGACAACAACAACCCTCCGCCAGTTGACAACTTAGCCCGCTTTCCGAGGTTACAGCCACCGGTGTTTTCCAGTAGCACCGAGCCAATAGTTGCGGATGATTGGCTACGCATGATAGGAAGGGAGTTGACCACCGCAGGTTGCACGGATGCTGAGAAGGTGTGTTTTTCCGCACACCAGTTGGATGGACCAGCAGCCTCATGGTGGGAGAATTACACGGTCACTTTTCCCATAGCCAATGTTACTTGGGATCAGTTTCAGCAAGCATTCCGCATAGCCCATGTCTCAACTGGAGCTATGAGCATGAAGAAGCGTGAGTTTCGCAACTTAGGCCAGGGGAACCGTACTGTGGGGCAGTACATGGATGAGTTTAGTAAGCTATCTCGCTATGCCCCTGATGATGTGGCCACAGATGCCGCGAAGCAGGAGAAGTTTATGGAAGGGCTTAATGATGAGATGAGCATGCAGTTGATGGTGGCAACATTTAACAACTACCAGGAGTTGGTAGACAAGGCTCTTATGATTGAAGGGAAGCAGCAGTAGATTGAGAGCCACAAGAGGAAGTATGGACAAGGAAAGTACAATTCAGGAGCACAGCAGAAGCCTCATTTCACCCCGAACTCTGGAGGACTTGTCCATAATCATGGATGCCACAACCACAATGGAGGAAGTTCTCATAATCACAATGGCCCCAAGAATGGAAACGGGAATGGAGCAGGCAGCAATCAGAACCGCTCTAACCCAGCCACACCCGCCAAGAAGGATCAAAGTCACATTACTTGTTACAAGTGCGGGAAGACTGGACATTACGCCAACGACTGTCTGGAATTGAAGAACGACAATGGCAACGGAAGCGTCGGGAAGAAGCCCAACCCTTTCAACAGGGGACAAGTGAACCACGTGAATGTGGAGGAGGTTGAGGAGCAGCCTGATGCAGTTATTGGTATGTTTTTGGTTAAGTCTTTTACTGCAATTGTTCTTTTCGATATTGGTGCATCGCATTCATACATATCAAGGGGATTCATGGATAAGTATAAGTTGCCCACTAAGGTACTTAGGACACCCATGTTAGTAAGTTTGCCAGGAGCAGAATATATGGCAAGACAAGGATGTTTTCAGATGCCATTGACCATTGGAAGCAATGTTTTCCCCTCAGGCCTGATAATCTTGGAGTTACAAGTTTTGGATGTGATACTAGGAATGGATTGGCTATCGATGTATGGAGGAAACATCGATTGCGCCAGTAAGTCAACTTTGCTCACTACCCCGAAGGAAAAAAGGATCAAGTATGTATCCAGGCATACGCCAAGGAGGACTCAAGTAAATTCTCTCACGGGAGTTGTTCAGGAGGAAGTGCCTGTAGTGAAGGATTACCCGGATGTATTTCCGGAGGAGTTACTAGGCATGCCACCAGATCGTGACATCGAATTTTTGATAGAGCTATTGCCAGGCACCGGGCCAATATCAAAGAGACCATACCGGATGCCCGCAAATGATCTAGAAGAGATTAAGAAGCAGATTAAGGAGTTATGGAGAAAGGTTACATCTAACGAAGTTCATCACCGTGGGGAGCTCCAGTGCTTTTGGTTGAGAAGAAGGATGGATCCTTAAGGATGGTTGTTGATTATCGTGCGTTGAATGAAGTGACAATCTAGAACAAGTACCCACTGCCGATGATCAATGATTTATTTGACCAGTTGACAGGAGCTAAAGTGTTTTCGAAGATCGATCTGCGATCAGGGTATCACCAACTGAAGATTAGGGAAAAAGATATACCTAAAACAGCTTTCACCACAAGGTACGGCTATATGAGTATACGGTTATGTCTTTTGGACTAACTAACGCCCCTGCCTATTTCATGAGTATGATGAACAAGGTGTTCATGGAGTTCTTGGATAAGTTTGTTATGGTGTTGATTGATGATATCTTGGTATACTTGAAGAATGAAGAGGAACACAAGGAATATTTGCGTTTGGTTCGCGAGAAGCTCAGGGAACATCAACTATATGCCAAGTTCAGCAAATGTGAATTTTGGTTGATGGAAGTTGGATTTCTTGGACAAGTTATATCAGTAGAAGGTATAGCAGTGGATCCCGCCAAGGTTCAGTCAGTTACTGAGTGGTTGGCACCCACCTCAGTTGGAGAGATCCGCAGTTTTCTTGGACTCACGGGATACTATCGGAGATTCATTGAGAATTTTTCTAAGATTGCGAAGCCTATGACGGCATTGTTGAAGAAGGACACTAAGTTCCATTGGACTGATGAATGTGAAGCAAGTTTCCAGGAGTTGAAGAAACGTTTGGCTACAGCCCCAGTGCTGATTCTGCCAGATATACGCAAGGATTTCCAAGTGTATTGTGACGCCTCTTTCTTAGGACTTGGAGTGCTTATGCACGACGGGAGAGTTGTTTCGTATGCCTCGCGGCAACTGAAACCGCACGAGTTGAATTATGCCACGCATGATTTGGAGTTAGCAGCTGTGGTGCATGCACTCAAGACCTGGAGAAATTTTCTTATTGGAAACCATTGTGATGTGTACACGGATCACAAGAGTTTGAAGTACATCTTCACACAGAAGGAGCTTAACCTCAGGCAGAGGAGATGGTTGGAGCTCATAAAGGATTATGATATGAAGATGCATTATCATCCAAGAAAGGCCAATGTCGTAGCAGACGCCTTGAGCCGTAAGAGTTATGTTAACACCCTTGTGAGCGGAGGGATGCCAGAGGAGTTAGCCTAGGATCTCAGGGAACTACGTTTGGAGATAGTCCCTAGAGGTTTTGTTGCAGCAATGAAGGTTAAGTCTACATTATTGGGAAAGATTCGAGAAGCTCAGAAGGATGACAAGGAGATTATTGCCGAGATAAAGGACAAGATGAGCAAAGGGAAAGCCAAAGGTTTTCGTGAGGATGAGTACGACACCTTATGGTTTGAGGACCGTATATATGTGCCCAATAATGCAGAGATCAGGAAACTGATACTACAGGAAGCTCATGACTTGCCATACTCGATACACCCCGGAAACACCAATATGTATTTGGATTTGAAGAAGCGTTTCTTGTGGACGGGTATGAAGAAGGATATCACTGAGTATTTAGCCGTATGTGATGTATGTCAGAGAGTGAAGGCAGAACATCAGAAGCCAGCAGGATTACTGCAACCTATGCCGATACCCGAGTGGAAGTGGGATAAGCTTGGCATGGATTTTATCACTGGATTGCCCAGGACCCGATCAGGATATGATTCTATCTGTGTAGTAGTGGATCACCTGACCAAAGTAGACCACTTTATACAAGTGAAAAACATCTATACAAGTGCGAAGTTGGCCAAGATATACATGACCAGGATCGTATGTCTGCACGGAGTTCCAGGACCATCGTATCAGATAGAGGAACACAGTTTACTCCAAAGTTTTGGCATCAGCTGCACCAGACTTTGGGAACTAGGCTAGAGTTTAGTACAGCTTTTCACCCGCGGACGGATGGACAAACTGAGAGCATCAATCAGATTCTGGAGGACATGTTGAGAGCTTGTGCGTTGGATTATGGATCTAGTTGGGTTGACAACTTGCCCTACGCGGAGTTCTCATACAACAACAGCTACCAAGCCAGTTTTGAAGAAGGCGCCGTTTGAAGCCCTGTACGGAAGAAGATGCCGAACACCGTTGATGTGGGATGAAGTTGGAGACCGCCAATTGTTTCGACCAGATTTGATTAAGGAATCTGAAGAGAAGGTTAAGCTGATTCGAGATAGACTGAAGGTAGCTCAGTCCCGACAGAAGAGTTATGCAGATTCAAAATGCAAGGAGGTAGTCTATGAAATCGGAGACAGAGTGTATCTGCGAGTATCACCTCTTCGAGGAGTTAAGCGTTTTGGAGTAAAATGAAAGTTAGCCCCGAGATTTGTTGGACCGTACCGTGTTTTGGAACGTATGGGAGAAGTTGCCTACAAGTTGGAGTTACTTGAAGGATTGTCAGGAGTACATGATGTGTTTCATGTTTCCCAGTTGAAGAAGTGCCATGCAGAGATACCCAATATACCTCTGAGAGATACAGTGCCCCTGGAAACGATTCAGTTGGACAGTGATTTGACATATGAGGAGAAACCTGTCAAGATTCTAGAGTTTGCCAGCCGAGTTACTCGCAGCAAGGTTATCAAATTTTGCAAAGTTCAGTGGAGCCACCATATCGAGCATGAAGCCACCTGGGAACGAGAAGATGATGTACGGAAAGACCACCCACACCTATTTTCTAGCCAACCCGAATCTCGAGGGCAAGATTCATCTTAAGGGGGGTAGGTTTGTAACATCCCAAAATTTTCAATTTGGAATGTTATACATAGATCATTCATGCATACCATATTTTATTGCATATTTATTTTGCGATCCTCGAAATTTTAAGCAACTCAAGGACCCTCGGAGAGAGTTGAGGATTTCACCGTTTTCGTATTTGAAATTTTTATCGAATATCAAAACGAGGAGCATTTGTTTTATTATTTTTTCCTCCAAAAATATTTCATATTAAAATATATGAGAGGAGATAATATGACTTCTCCAAAATAAATGAAATATTGGAGGAAAAATAATAAAATCAAATATTTGATTTTATTCGGATTTTATTGCTATTTTATTTGCATAGGAAAATTTTGCATTTTCAAAATTGCATTATAGAACCAAATAAATGTTCACCTTGTCCGACTTATTTTTAGAGGACGGGGAAATTTTATTTCGGAATATTTGGAGTCTGTTTAGTATTTCTTTTTTTTCTTTTTCTGCACGTCAGAATATTTTTTTAAAGGAAAAAAGGAAATCGACTCGAGCCGTACCAGTGGGACTCACTTGGGGCTTTATAAGCAGCCCGCCTCCCCTCGTAGCCCACCCGCGCCCCAAATCCTAGCCGCCGCCGCCCTAGCGCCACCACCACCGCCACCGCCGCCGCCGCGCGCCGCCCACGCCGACATCACGCCACCTCCCGCCGCCGCCGTTGCCTCCCGCCACTACCGCGCCGCCGCCCGCCGTCGCTGGAGCCACCGACGCCGTGCCGGATCCTGCCACCGTTGACCGGTCGGTTTTCTGCGGATAACCCCGGTTTTTTATTTTCTTCGGTTTATTTTCGTTAGATCGGTTTTCCCGACGGTTTATTTATTTTGCGGACGTACGTCTGTTCGTTCGTTTAAACGAACACCGTTCACCCATTAGTCACAGACAGCGAACGTTCGTTCGTTAGCCTGTTCGTCAGTTTTTCTTTTTCTCGGGATTTTCGTGATATTTGTAGATCGCGATTTCTGATCCGATTTTCGTTTTAGTTTATCTTTTCGCTCGTTTATCAGAATCAGGCGATTCAAGCGCCTAGATCTTCGTCTCAAAGCCCTCTTTATGTTTAAGCAACTTGAACAAGATTTTGATACTGTAAAATTTGACTTTAGTCTAGATTAGTAAACAGATCTTTTTACTTTCGCCATTTGAGTTTCGTTGCTCCGTTTGAGTTGATTCTTTTTGCAAACCAGAATTCTTAAGTTGAACTTTCTGGTTAGACCTTTTTATTTGAGATTTACCCTTGCATCTTTGCTTGATTTCATATTTATGCTATCATTTGTTTGCGATAGAATTCCCGGAGTGCGAAGCGTGCTACTACGAGTCACTAGGTTTTGCGGATCGTCAGCAAGGCAAGTAACACATTGATCATACCCCTTTATTTCCCAGGTTTTATGCATTAGATACAACCCTCACACATTGCATGAGTAGGATCTCTTAATTTGTGGGTTTGGGAAGTAGATGTTGAGGTAGAACCTGTTACCTGTTTTCATATCAAATCCTTGGGAGTTACTTCTACATTATGCTTATATTGCTATGCTATGCTCGTAGACGTGGACTGGGTTTGAGTGTATCCATGACAGATGTGAGTTGTTAATTAATGGTTCAACTTAAGGTGGCAACTTTAATACACATTTGGGTGGATTTCTTGTTTGGGCACCTGGGGTATCCAGTGTTGTCCTAGGAGATCCCGGGGGTATCCGTGTGATCATCCTACGGTTCGCCACCCAGGCTCAAAGGGATCATGAGATTATTCATGATAGAAATTTCCATGTGCAGCCACAAGCCATTATGGGCTCTGGCATAGTTGAGTATGTTGTGTGACCTCTTTCAGTGGTGGGCTAGCAGATGTAGAGGGAAAGTAGATGTAACTGTCCACCCAGAGTAAAGAGTTAATGCTTATGAAAGGCTGTGTCTCGGTCATCCGTTTCTCAAACACCATGTAGTGCGAGAAAACTAACTGAGGAGATCGAGTCTTGTGGGGAAAAGTGTGCAAACATCTGCAGAGTGTACAATCTAATCATGGTTAGCCGTGTCCCCGGTTATGGACATCTTGAGTATCTAGTACTTGGATTTTCCTATTGTATCTCATCACTCTAATTTAATTTGTTGGGTTAATAATCAACTTTAATTGGGATTGAGATGGGGGTGCCATTCTCAATGATGTTTCAACTGCCATGATAGTTAAATAAAATTTATTCCTTTGTTGTAGGGAAAAATTGGCTTTTCAAAAAATCATATAACCAGACCCTCCACCAGCCATATATGCATATAGTGATAGTATTATCTGTTCATTGCTCTACTGTGTTATATTGCCAACATATTCCATGTGATGACCCGTTTTTGGGCTGCAACGTATTATGTTGCAGACTTTTCAGACGACGAGTAAAGGTGCGATAGTTCGTTGTCGTGCACTCAGCTATGCCATTGGAGTTGATGGAATCACTTTATCTTCCAAGTCTTCCGATGTTATCGTATTAGATGTCCTAAAGCCATTTATTGTAATAAGTTCTCTTTTGAGACATTCGATGTAATAAGTGTGTGATTGCTACTCTGTTATAAATCCTTCGAGTACTGTGTGTGTCAGCATTTCCGATCCAGGGATGACACTAAAGCACAGAGACTTGACCGTTTGAGGTCAGGTCGCTACATCTCCGAAGCCCAAAACGGATTCGAGATCTGGCCTCCAGATGAAGAACAGAAGGAGGCGGTGGCTTTGTCTCGTGGAACGTGATAGTTCTTTCTCCCTGATTTTTTCTGGAAAATTAGGATTTTATAGCATCAGTTTCAGGGTCTGCGGGGCAACCAGGCATGGACAACCCACCTGGGCGTGCCTGGAGGGGGAGGCGCGCCCTGGTGGGTTGTGCCCACCAAGGTGCCCCCTCCGGTGGTTCTTGGTTCCAGAAATTCTCTTTTATTGCATAAAAAACGCAAAGTTTGGTTCCATTCTGAGAACTTTTATTTCTCCACAAAAACAACACCATGGTAGTTCTGCTGAAAACAGCGTCAGTCCGGGTTAGTTTCATTCAAATCATGAAAATTAGAGTCCAAAACAAGAGGAAAAGCGTTAGGAAAAGTAGATACGACAGAGTCGTATCATAATGTCTTAAATCAAAGAAGAACTTTTCTTTTGTTCGTATGTGAAACTAGGTGGTATATATTTAGCAGTAGTATAATTAGCATAGTCTTCATACTAAGGAGCATTACTAGAAGCATTTATAACAGCGAATTGTTCATCAGGAAAACTATCATCAATAGGTAATGCGTCATCAAGAATATTTTCCAATCTAGACAAATTATCAGCTCCCATCCTATTAGTAATATGCAAATCAAACTCTTGTAGCAATAGAACCCACCTAATGAGTCTAGGTTTATAATATTTATTTTCCATAAGATATTTAATAGCAACATGATCAATGTGAACAATTACTTTAGAATCAACAATGTAGGATCTGAATTTATCACATGCAAACACAACTGCTAGAAATTCTTTCTCAGTAGTAGCATAATTTCTTTGAGCACTGTCTAGAGTTTTACTAGCATAATGGATAACATTTAATTTCTTATCAACTCTTTATCCTAGAACAATAACAAGAAGATAGTCACCAGATCACACATATTTTAAATGGTAAGTTCCAATCAGGTTGTTGAACAATAGGTGCAGAGGTTAAGGCTTTCTTAAGTGTTTCAAAGGCTTCTACACAAAATCATCATCAAAAGCAAATGGAACATATTTTTGCAAGAGATTACTAAGAGGCCTAGAAATTTTAGAGATGTATTTAATAAATCTCCTATAGAAACCAGCATGACCAAGAAACTTCTTATACCTTTAATATCTTTAGGACATGGCATTTTCTCAATTGCATCAACCTTAACTTTATCTAGTTCAATACCTCATTCAGAAATTTCATGCCCCAAGACAATACCTTCATTCACCATAAAGTGTCATTTCTACCAATTCAGGAGAAGATTAGTTTGTTCACATCTCTACAGAACTCAATCAAGGTTGCTCAAGCAATCATCAAAAGATATCTCGTAAATGAAAAAATCATCCATAAAAACCTCAACAATCTTTTCCCAAAAATCAGATAATATAGCAGTCATACATCTTTGAAAGGTAGCAGGTGCATTGCATAAACCAAAAGGCATACGTCTATAAGCATAAGTTCCAAAGGGGCAAGTAAAAGTTATTTTCTCTTAATCTTCTTGTGACATAGGTATTTGAGAGAAACCAGAATATCTGTCAAGAAAACAAAAGTGTGTGTGTTTAGATAGTCTTTCTAACATTTGATCTATAAAAGGCAAGGGGTAATGATCTTTTCTAGTAGCTTTGTTTAATTTTCTAAAATCAATTACCATCCTATCACCAGTTACAATCCTTTGTCGAATGAGTTCATTTTTATCATTGTGAACAGCGGTTATACCTCCTGTCTTAGGAACACAATGAACAGGACTTACCCGTCTACTATCAGCTATGGGATAGATTATACCTGCTTCCAGAAGCTTTAATATTTTAGTTCTTACCACATCCTTCATCTTAGGATTTAACTGCCATAGTTAATTTTGTGCTGACATATAGTGGGACAAATGCCCTTAAGATCATCAAGAGTATATCCAATAGCGACACGGTGCTTACTTAGAGTTTTAAGTAATCTCTTTTGTTCATGCTCTGAAAGGTTAGCACTAATAATAACATGATATATCTTATTTTCATCAAGATAAGCATATTTTAATGTATCAGGCAATTGTTTTAATTCAAACATGGGACCACCCTTAGGTGGAGGAGGACCTCCAAGAGTTTCAAAAGGCAAATTATGTTTAGGGATAGGTAGTTAATCAAAGAACATCTTATCTATATCTTTTCTTTCATTCATATGTATATCATTTTCATGGTCTAGCAAATATTGTTCTAACGGATCTGTAGGAGGTACGGCAATAAAAGCAAGATCAACAATTTCATCCTTACTAGACAATTAGTTTTCATGAGGCTGTCTCTTAAACTTAGAGAAATTGAATTCATCAGATACACTACCAAATTTAACTCTAACCATTTCTTTGACATAATCGATTTCAACATTATCTGTGTTCAAGAAAGGTCTACCAAATATAATGGGACACAAATTATCTTGTTGAGAACCAAGTTACTTAGAAATCAGTGGGGTACTTGATCTTACCACATAATACTTGAACATCTCTAACAATCCCAAGCGGTGAAATGGTATCTCTATTTGCTGGCTTAATAGTGACATCAATATCTTCAATGTCAGCAGGTGCAATATCATTCATAATTTCTTGATATATAGTAAAAGGAATAGCACTAACACTAGCACCCATATCACATAAGCCGTGATAACCGTGATCTCCGATTTAACAAAAATGACAGGCATGCCCACTACGGGTTTATTCTTATCTAGCATATCTCGTTCATTTCTAACAGGTTTGGCAATTCTAGCAGCATCATTGCAAAAATAAATAACATCCCATCAATATTATCGATAAAGAAATCTTCAACCAAAGCAATATTAGGTTCAACTTTAACTTGGTCAGAGGGTCTAGGTATTCTAATATTACTTTTATTAACCACAGTTGTAGCTTTAGCATGTTACTTAATCGTAACAGGACAAGGAGGTTTCTCGATATAAGTAGTAGGCACAATTGGATCAGCATTGTAAATGATAGTTTCACCTTTAACCATAATAGGCTCCTCAATCTTTCCTTTAATAAGTGGGTAATATTTAAACCACTTTGCCTTCGGGAGACCAACATGAGTAGCAAATGATTCACAGAAGGAAGCTACTATCTTATAGTCAAGTCCATATTTAGGGCTAAACTTATGAAAAGCATTGGTATCCATAAAAGATTTAACACAATCAAACTTAAGTATTATACCTGACTCTTTACCTTTGTCGAGTTCCCAATCTTCGGAGTTGCGTTTAATTATTTCCAGAAGATCCCATATAAATTCAATAGTTTTCTTCATAAAGGAACTAGTTGAAGAAGAATCGAGCATGGTCCGAAGCCGAGCATAAAGTTTTTGTAAGATAATTTATTTTGAGAGCTCGTGATTGGGGCATGTGTACATCATCTACTTAAGCCTCTCCCCCAAGACTGACCTATGCTTTCTCCTTCACGATGCCAAAATATATATATATATATATATATATATATATATATATATATATATATATATATATATATATATATATATATATATATATATATATATATAATTCGATCTCGACGAACGGATGCATAGGATAAAACTTTTGATGAAATTCCAATTTCAATCGGTTCCAATCCCATGTTCCAATATCATCACACAGCCTATACCATGTCAATGCCTTTCCACCCAAAGATAAAGGTAAGACCTTCTTCTTAAATCCATCTTTGGATAGACCAAGCTTAAATAACCCACACACTTCATCCACATAGATTAAGTGCATATCAGGATGTATTGTTCCATCTCCTACATAAGGATTAGCTAACAGTTTCTCTATCATACCCGAAGGAATCTCATAATAAATATTTTTAGTAGGTGCAGTAGGTTGAGGAACAACTCTTTCTACTTCTGTTCGAGGTGAAGATACTCCGAACAAATCACTCAAAGGATTGTTTTCCATAGTAACAAGTGACAGTAAATTTCAGCACATAATATAAATATTTCCTTACCAAAGGCGCTTCACTCCCCGGCAACGGCGCCATAAAAGAGTCCCAATAAACCACAAGTATAGGGGATCAACCATAGTCCTTTCAATAAGTAAGAGTGTCGAACCCAACAAGGATCAGAAGAAAATGACAAGCGGCTTTCAACAAGGTATTTTCTGCAAGCACTGAAATTGTCGGTAACAAGTAGTTTGATAGCAAGATAATTTTCAACGTGCAATAAGGAGTAACAGTAACAGAAGTGCAGCAAGGTATCCCAATCCTTTTTGTAGCAAAGGACATGTCGGAACGGTCTCTTATAATAAGCAAAACGTTCTTGCGGACACATAGGAATTTCATCTAGTTATTTTCATCATGTTTGTTTGATTCGCACCCGTTACTTTGATAATTTGATATGTGAGTGGACCGATGCTTGGGTGCTGTTCTTACTTGAACAAGCCTCCCACTTATGATTAACCCCTCTCTCAAGCATTTGCAACTATGAAAGAAGAATTAAGATAAATCTAACCATAGCATGAAACATATGGATCCAAATCAGCCCCTTACGGAATAGCGCATAAACTATGGTTTAAACTTCTGTCACTCTAGCAACCCATCATCTAATTACTACTCCATAATGCATTCCCTTAGACCCAAATATGGTGAAGTGTCATGTAGTCGACGTTCACATAACACTACTAAGGGAAACAACGACATACATATCATCAAGATATTGAACGAATACAAAATTCACATGATTACTTATGACAAGACTTCTCCAATGTCCTCCAGAACAAAAGTAAATACTCACAAATCATATTCATGTTCAAGATCAGAGGGGTATGAAATAGCATATAGGATTTGAACATTTAATCTCCTACCAAATAAACCAACTAGCATCAACTACAAGATGTAATCAACACTACTAGCAACCCACAGGTACTAATCTGAGGTTTTGATACAAAGATTGAATACAAGAGATGAACTAGGGTTTGAGATAAGAAGGTGCTCATGAAGATGTTGATGAAGATTGATCCTCCCATGATGAGAGGTTGTTGGTGATGACGATGGCTTCGATTCACCCCTCCCCCCAGAGGGAAGTATCCGCGACGAAATCGCTCCATCGAAGAGCAAAAGTGCTCTTGGCCAGGTTCCGCCTCGAGACGACGGCGCTCCGTCCTGAAAGTCCTCTCCTTATTGTTTTTCTAGGGCAAATGGGCCTATTTATACCAGAAGATGAGCATTGGAGGCTGGCCAAGGGCCCCACAAGCCACCAGGGCACGCCCTGGTGCCTCATGGGCACGTGAGGGGTCTCCTCTAGTATTTATTTTCACTAATATTTTTTTTATTTCAAAAATAATTCTTCGTGAAATTTCAGCTCATTTGGAGATGTGCAGAATAGGTATCTCTGACATGGTTTTTTCATGTCTAGAATTCCAGCTGCCGACAATCTCCCTTTTCATATAAATCTTGCAAATTAAGAGAGAAAAGGTGTTCGAATTGGTCCACAAAGTATTATATTGATAAAAAACATTATAAATAACAGTAGGGAAACATGATGAAAAATGGACATATAAGTCGGTGCCTAGAGCCGCCACCATGCCAGACCTTTAATGTAGAGAGGCCAAGGGAGTCCGCCTCTAGCCGCCGGTCCAAGCAGCGCGTCCAGCAGCAACCATACCGCGCCTCGCCAGCACCCTGGGCAGAGCGCCGGAATCGCCCGGCCCCTTCACGACCGCACCATACGTCTACACCCCCAATCGCATCCACGCTGCGCTTTGCCGGCGCCCCGACCAGAGAGCCGGAACCACCCCTTCGTGATTGTGCCACATCTTACGCCGCGAACCGCTGCCCCTTGCCATAGCACTAGATCTGCGCGGCTGATGGCCACCGCGCGCACCACGCCTTACCTGCCAGATTTGTGCGCCCCGCGCCCATGTGTCACAGTCGTTGCCATGCGGCCTTGTGCGACCGCGCCGCCCCTAGCTGCTGTTAGCCAACGACGTCTCCGCTTGGTAGAGCAGCCCCGCGCCGCCTGAGCAGCTCACGAGAGGGAGGAACGAGCTACGCCGATGCTGCACGGGCTTTGCTCAGCGGCGCCTCCAGCGGCGGCGAGGGGGTGGGAGGGGTGGGCTAGGGGCGTTGTGCGACGACGCCGAGGGTTTCTCTCGGGCTGCTCGCGGGGAGCGTGATACGTCCATTTTGCACCATGCTTTTATATCGATATTTTGCATTATGGGCTGTTATTACACATTATGTCACAATACTTATGCCTATTCTCTCTTATTTTACAAGGTTTACATAAGGAGGGAGAATGCCGGCAGCTGGAATTCTGGGCTGGAAAAGGAGCAAATATTAGAGACCTATTCTGCACAACTCCAAAAGTCCTGAAACTCCACGGAAGGTATTTTGGGAAATAATGAAAAATACTAAGCGGAAGAAATACTAGAGGGGGCCCACACCCTGGCCACGAGGGTGGGGGGGTGCGCCCTACCCCCTGGGCACGCCCCCTGCCTCGTGGGCCCCCTGTTGGCCCTCCGGTGCCCATCTTCTGCTATATGAAGTCTTTCGTCCGAAGAAAAATCAGAAGCAAGCTTTCGGGACGATACTCCGCCTCCACGAGGCGGAACCTTGGCGGAACCAATCTAGGGCTCCGGCAGAGCTGTTCTGCTGGGGACACTTCCCTCCGGGAGGGGGAAATCACTGCCATCATCATCACCAAAGCTCCTCTCATCGGGAGGGGCCAATCTCCATCAACATCTTCACCAGCACCATCTCCTCTCAAACCCTAGTTCATCTCTTGTATCCAATTCTTGTCTCTAAGTCTGGGATTGGTACTTGTAGGTTGCTAGTAGTGTTGATTACTCCTTGTAGTTCATGCTAGTTTGTTTATTTGGTGGAAGATCATATGTTCAGATCCTTTATGCATATTAATACTCCTCTAATTATGAACATGAATACGCTTTGTGAGTAGTTACATTTGTTCCTGAGGACATGGGAGAAGTCTTGCTATTAGTAGTCATGTGAATTTGGTATTTGTTCAATATTTTGATGAGATGTATGTTGTCTCTCCTCTAGTGGTGTTATGTGAACGTCGACTACATGACACTTCACCATTATTTGGGCCTAGAGGAAGGCATTGGGAAGTAATAAGTAGATGACGGGTTGCTAGAGTGACAGAAGCTTAAACCCTAGTTTATGCGTTGCTTCGTAAGGGGCTGATTTGGATCCATATGTTTCATGCCATGGTTAGGTTTACCTTAATACTTCTTTTGTAGTTGCGGATGCTTGCAATAGGAGTTAAGCATAAGTGGGATGCTTGTCCAAGTAAGGGCAGCACCCAAGCACCGGTCCACCCACATATCAAATTATCAAAGTACCGAACGCGAATCATATGAACGTGATGAAAACTAGCTTGACGATAATTCCCATGTGTCCTCGGGCGTGCTTTTCTCTATATAAGAGTTTGTACAGGCTTGTCCTTTGCTACAAAAAGGATTGCCACCTTTCTGCACTTTATTTACTTTTGTTACTTGTTGCTCGTTACAAATTATCTTATCACAAAACTATCTATTACCTATAATTTCATTGCTTGCAGAGAATACCTTGCTGAAAACCGCTTATCATTTCCTTCTGCTCCTCGTTGGGTTCGACACTCTTACTTATCGAAAGGACTACATAGATCCCCTATACTTGTGGGTCATCAAGACTCTTTTCTGGCATCGTTGCCGGGGAGTGAAGCGCCTTTGGTAGGTGAAATTTGGTAAGGAAAAATTTATATAGTGTGCTGAAATTTATTGTCACTTGTTACCATGGAAAGTAATCCTCTTAGGGGCTTGTTCGGGGTATCTTCACCCTGACCAGTAGAGCAAAGAGTTGCTCCTCAACCTACTAAACCTACTGAAAATTAAAATGTCTACTTTGAAATTCCTTCGGGTATGATAGAAAAAATGCTAGCCAATCCTTTTGCAGGAGATGGAACATTACATCCTGATGAGCACCTAATATATGTGGATGAAGTTTGTGGATTATTTAAGCTTGCAGATATGCCCGATGATGTTATCAAGAAGAAGGTCTTCCCTTTATCTTTGAAGGGAGATGCATTGACATGGTATAGTCTATGTGATGATATGGGATCATGGCACTACAAACGATTGAAATTGGAATTTCATCAGAAGTTTTATCCTATGCATCTTGTTCATCGTGATCGTAATTATATATATATAGTTTTTGGCCTCGCGAAGGAGAAAGCATCGCTCAAGCTTGGGGGAGGCTTAAGTCAATGTTATATTCATGCCCCAATTATGAGCTCTCAAGAGAAATGATTATTCAAAAAATTTATGCTCGGCTTTCTGATCACAATCGCACCATGCTCGATACTTCTTGTGCTAGCTCTTTTATGATGAAGACTATTGAATTCAAATGGGATTTATTGGAATGAATTAAACGCAACTCTGAAGGTAAGGAGTCAGGTATGACACCTAAGTTTGATTGTGTTAAATCTTTTATGGATACCGATGTTTTCCGTAAATTTAGCACTAAATATGGACTTGACTCTGAGATAGTAGCTTCTTTCTGTGAATCTTTTTCTACTCATGTTGATCTCCCTAAGGAGAAGTGGTTTAAATATCATCCTCCCATAGAAGTAAAAGTAGCTGCACCTATTAAATTTGAAGAAAAGAATATCACTTATAATGATCCTATTGTTCCTACTGCTGATGTTGAGAAACCACCTTTCACTGTTAGAATAAAGGATCATGCTAAAGCTTCAACTGTGGTTCGTAAAAGCAATATTAGAACTTATACACCTCCTGAGCAAGTTAAAGTTGAACCTAATATTGCTATTGTTAAAGATCCCTTGGCTGATTATATTGATGGGCATGTTATTTATTTATGTGATGAGACTGCTAGAATTGCTAAACCTTGTGCTAAAGATAAACATAGACCTGTGGTAGGCATGCCTGTTATTTCTGTTAAAATAGGAGATCATTATTATCATGGCTTGTGTGATATGGGTGCTAGTGCTAGTGCAATACCTATTGTCTTATACAAAGAAATTATGCATGATATTGCACCTACTGAGTTAGAAGAAATTGATGTCACAATTAAACTTGCCAATAGAGATACTATATCACCAATTGGAATTGTTAGAGATGTTGAAGTTTTGTGTGGGAAAACTAAATATCCGGTTGATTTTCTCGTTCTTGGTTCCCCACAAGATAGCTTTTGTCCCATTATATTTGGTAGACCCTTCTTAAACACTGTTAATGCTAGGATAGACTGTGAAAAGGATGTTTTTACTATTGGTTTAGGTGATATGTCTCATGACTTCAACTTCTCTAAATTTCGTAGACAACACCGTGAAGAGGAACTGCCTAGTAAAGATGAAATTATTGGTATTGCTTCTATTGCCGTACCTCCTAGTGATCCTTTTGAACAATATTTGCTAGACCATAAAAATGATATGTTTATGAACGAAAGAAGGGAAATAGATGCAGTGTTCTTTAAAGAGGGACCTATTCTGAAACACAACTTGCCTGTTGAAATCCTAGGGGATCCTCCTCCACCCAAGGGTCATCCCGTGTTTGAGCTTAAACCATTGCCTGATACCCTTAAATATGCTTATCTTGATGAAAAGAAGATATACCCTGTTATTATTGGTGCTAACCTTTCAGAGAAGGAGGAAGAAAATTATTGAAAACTCTGAAGAAGCACCGTGCTGCTATTGGATATACTCTTGATGATCTTAGGGGCATTAGTCCCACTCTATGCCAACACAAAATAAATTTGGAGAAAGATGCCAAACCAGTTATTGATCATCAACGACGGCTGAATCCTAAGATGAAAGAAGTGGTAAGAAAGGAAATACTAAAGCTCCTTGAGGCAGGTATAATCTATCCCGTTGCTGATAGTCAGTGGGTAAGTCATGTCCATTGTGTCCCTAAGAAGGGAGGTATTACTGTCGTTCCTAATGATAAAGATGAATTGATTTTGCAAAGAATTATTATAGGTTATAGGATGGTAATTTATTTCCTCAAATTAAATAAAGCTACTAAAAAAGATCATTACCCCTTACCTTTTATTGATCAAATGCTAGAAAGATTATACAAACATACACATTTTTGCTTTCTAGATGGTTATTCTGGTTTCTCTCAAATACCTGTGTCAGCTGATGATCAAGCTAAGACTACATTTACTTGTCCTTTTGGTACTTTTGCTTCTAGACGTATGCCTTTTGGTTTATGTAATGCACCTGCTTCCTTTCAAAGATGCATGATGGCTATATTCTCTGATTTTTGTGAAAAGATTTGTGAGGTTTTCATGGACGATTTCTCCGTCTATGGATCCTCTTTTGATGATTGCTTGAGAAACCTTGATCCAGTTTTGCAGAGATGTGAAGAAACTAACCTTGTCTTGAATTGGGAAAAGTGCCACTTTATGGTTAATGAAGGCATTGTCTTAGGGCATAAAATTTCTGAAAGAGGCATTGAAGTTGATAAAGCTAAAGTTGATGCTATTGAAAAGATGCCATGTCCCAAGGACATCAAAGGTATAAGAAGTTTCCTTGGTCATGCCGGATTTTATAGGAGGCTCATTAAGGACTTCTCAAAAATTTCTCAGCCTCTGACTAATCTATTGCAAAAAGATATACCATTTGTCTTTGATGATGATTGTGTAGAAGCATTTGAAATACTTAAGAAAGCATTGATTTCTGCACCTATTGTTCAGCCACCTTATTGGAATTTACCCTTTGAAATTATGTGTGATGCTAGCGATTATGATGTAGGTGCGGTTCTAGGGCAAAGAGTTGATAAGAAATTAAATGTTATTCAATATGCTAGTAAAACTCTAGACAATGCCCAGAGAAATTATGCTACTACTGAAAAAGAATTCTTAGCAGTTGTATTTGTTTGTGATAAGTTTAGACCTTATATTATTGATTCTAAAGTAACTATTCACACGGATCACGCTGCTATTAAATATCTTATGGAAAAGAAAGATGCTAAACCTAGACTTATTAGATGGGTCCTCTTGCTACAAGAATTTGATTTGCATATTATTGATAGAAAGGGAGCTGAGAACCCGTTGCACAACTTGTCTAGGTTAGAAAATGTTCTTGATGACCCACTACCTATTGATGATAGCTTTCCTGATGAACAATTAAATGTCATAAATGCTTCTCGTACTGCTCCATGGTATGCTGATTATGCTAATTACATTGTTGCTAAATTCATACCACCTAGTTTCACATACCAGCAAAAGAAAAAGTTCTTCTATGATTTGAGACATTACTTTCGGGATGACCGCATCTTTGTAAAGAAGGAGTAGATGGTGTTATTAGATGTTGTGTGCCTGAGCATGAACAGGAACAGATCCTACGCAAGTGTCACTCTGAGGCTATGGAGGACACCATGCTGGAGATAGAACTGCACATAAGGTATTGCAATCCGGTTTTTATTGTCCTACTCTCTTCAAGGATGCCCGTAAGTTTGTCTTATCTTGTGATGAATGTCAAAGGATTGGTAATATTAGTAGACGTCAAGAAATGCCTATGAATTATTCACTTGTTATTGAACCATTCGATGTTTGGGGCTTTGATTATATGGGACCGTTTCCTACCTCTAATGGGTATACTCATATTTTAGTTGCTGTTGATTACGTTACTAAGTGGGTAGAAGCTATTCCAACTAGTAGTGTTGATCATAACACCTCTATTAACATGCTTAAAGAAGTCATTTTTCCGAGGTTTGGGGTCCCTAGATATTTAATGACTGATGGTGGTTCACATTTTATTCATGGTGCTTTCTGTAAAATGCTTGCTAAATATGACGTTAATCATAGAATTGCATCTCCTTATCACCCACAGTCTAGTGGTCAAGTAGAATTGAGCAATAGAGAGCTCAAGTTAATTTTGCAAAAGACGGTTAATAGATCTAGAAAGAATTGGTCCAAGAAACTTGATGATGCATTATGGGCCTATAGAACTGCATATAAAAATCCTATGGGTATGTCTCCGTATAAAATGGTTTATGGAAAACAATGTCACTTACCTCTCGAACTAGAACATAAGGCATATTGGGCAATTAAAGAGCTCAACTATGATTTCAAACTTGGCGGTGAGAAGAGGTTATTTGACATTAGCTCACTTGATGAATGGAGAACCCAAGCCTATGAGAATGCCAAATTGTTTCAAGAAAGAGTTAAAAGATGGCATGACAAAAGAATACAAAAGCGTGAGTTTAATGTAGGTGATTATGTATTGTTATACAACTCTCGTTTAAGATTTTTTGCCGGAAAACTTCTCTCTAAATGGGAAGGTCCTTATGTTATCGAGGAGGTCTATCGTTCCGGTGCCATAAAAATTAACAACTTCGAAGGCACAAATCCGAAGGTGGTGAACGGTCAAAGAATCAAACATTATATCTCAGGTAATCATATAAATGTTGAAACCAGTGTTATTGAAACCGTAACACCGGAGGAATACATAAGCGACACTTTCCAGAACGTTTCAGACTCCGAAAAGGAATAGGTATGTGGTACGGTAAGTAAACCGACTCCAAAACAGTTCTAATGGCAATTTTTCTCTGTTTTGGAATATTTAGAAAAATAGAAAAATAAGAAGCAGTCCGGGAAGGACACGAGGGTGGAGAGCGCGCCCTACCCCCCTGGGCGCGCCCCCTGTCTCGTGGGCACCTCGTGTGCTCTCCGGCTCCGTTTTCTTGCACGTTACATATTTTGGTCGGTAAAAATTCATTATATAATCTCCCGAAGGTTTTGCCTCCTGTATCACACAAATATCCTCTGTTTTCGTTTCAAGTTATTTTCCTGACTGATCTAGATCATCATGACATCCCCAAGCGCCCCCAAGGACAAGTTCTTCGAGAAGGTCATCAACCCCTACCTCGCGGAGGTGCTGCAACACCCTCAAACCATTGAGATGCGTGATGGGTTGCTGCACATCCGCGATGTTGAGGGACGAAGGAGGACCGGAAGCATCGAGACAAGGCTCGAAGCAATGGAGCAGCAAGTTTTCAAGTGCTATGGGATGGTGGAACGTGGACACAATGCCAACCACATGATGATCGCGGAGTTCACCAAAAACCACAAGCTGGATGCAAATAACATTGGGGAAACCATCTTCAAGCTTCACGAGAAGATCGAGCATCTCCAAGCCCAAATCTATGACCTGCAAAACCAAAACTCTGAGTATGAATATAGATTCAAGAGCATGAGTTTGGCTGCAGATTTGAGGATCCCGGAGATTCGATCATCCTTCTATGATGGTGAGCCTATGCCTTGGAAGATGGACGACAAGCCCACATCACCAACAACTCCACCACCCTCTTCACCGACAAAGGAGACATAATCATATGGGTATAGGCACTCCCCTTGGCAACTGCCAAGCTTGGGGGAGGTGCCCCGGTATCGTATCACCATCACATCTCTGAAGGAAATATGCCCTAGAGGCAATAATAATGTTATTATTTATTTCCTTATATCATGATAAATGTTTATTATTCATGCTAGAATTGTATTAACCGGAAACATAATACATGTGTGAATACATAAACCTACAGAGTGTCACTAGTATGCCTCTACTTGACTAGCTCGTTAATCAAAGATGGTTATGTTTCCTAACCATGAACAAGGAGTTGTTATTTGATTAACGGGATCACATCATTGGTTGAATGATCTGATTGACATGACCCATTCCATTAGCATAGCACCTGATCGTATAGTTTGTTGCTAGTGCTTTTCTTCATGACTTATACATGTTCCTATGACTATGAGATTATGCAACTCCCGTTTGCCCGAGGAACACTTTGGGTGCTACCAAACGTCACAACGAATCGGGTGATTATAAAGGTACATTACAGGTGTCTCCGAAGGTACATGTTGGGTTGGCATATTTCGAGATTAGGATTTGTCACTCCGATTGTCGGAGAGGTATCTCTGGGCCCTCTCGGTAATGCACATCACATAAGCCTTGCAAGCATTGCAACTAAATGTGTTAGTTGTGAGATGATGTATTACGGAACGAGAAAAGAGACTTGCGATGAACGAGATTGAACTAGGTATTGGATACCGACGATCGAATCTCGGGCAAGTAACATACCGATGACAAAGGAACAACGATCTTGTTATGCGGTCGACCGATAAAGATCTTCGTAGAATATGTAGGAACCAATATGGGCATCCAGGTCCCGCTATTGGTTATTGACCGAGAGGTGTCTCGGTCATGTCTACATAGTTCTCGAACCCGTAGGGTCCGCACGCTTAACGCTTCGATGGCGATTATTATGAGTTTTATGATGTTGATGTACCAAGGTTGTTCGAGTCCGGATGAGATCACGGACATGACGAGGAGTCTCAAATGGTCGAGACATAAAGATTGATATATTGAAGCCTATGTTTGGACTCGGAATCACTCCGGGTGAAATTGGGAATTTTATCGAGTACCGGGTTACCGGAACCCCCGGGAGTCAATGGGCCTTGATGGGCCTTAAGGGAAAGAGAAAGGGGCCCTATGCTGGCGCAGCCTTCCCCCTTCCCTAGTCCTATTAGGATTAGGAGAAGGGGTGGCGCCTCTCTCCCTCTCCCTTGGTCAAACCCTAGTTGGACTAGGATTGGGGGAATCCTACTCCGGTGGGAGTAGGACTCCCAGCGCAGCCATAGGTGGCCGCCAGCCCCTCCCTTCCCTCCTTTATATACAGGGCAGAGGGCACCCCATGACACACAAGTTGATCATTGAGATCGTTCCTTAGCCGTGTGCGGTGCCCCTTCCACCAAACTACACCTCGAATATACCGCTATGGAGCTTAGGCGAAGCCCTGCGCGGTAGAACATCATCATCGCCACCACGCCGTCGTCTTGACAAAACTCTCCTCAACACTCGGCTGGATCGGAGTTCGAGGGACGCCATCGAGCTGAACGTGTGCAGAACTCGGAGGTGCCGTGACGTTCGGTACTTGGATCGGTTGGATCGGGAAGAAGTATGACTACTTCCTCTCGCTGCGTCAACGCTTCGTTGCTGGTCTCACGAGGGTACGTAGACAACACTCTCATCTCGTTGCTATGCATCACCATGGTCTTGCGTGATCGTGGGAAAATTTTTGAAATTACTACGCTCCCCAACAAAGGTATCGAGCCTGGTTTTATGCGTTGATGTCATATGCACGAGTAGAACACAAGTGAGTTGTGGGCGATACAAGTCATACTACCTACCAGCATGTCATACTTTGGTTCAGCGGTATTGTGAGATGAAGCGGCCGGACCGACATTACGCGTGACGCTTACGCGAGACTGGTTTCACCGCTGTGAGCACTCGTTGCTTAAAGGTGACCGGCGGGTGTCTGCTCTCTCACTTTAGTTGAACTGAGTGTGGCTACGCCCGGTCCTTGAGAAGGTTAAAACGGAGTCTATTTGACGAAGTATCGCTGTGGCTTTGATGCGTAGGTAAGAACGGTTCTTGCTCAGCCCGTAGCAGCCACGTAAAACTTGCAACAACAAAGTAGAGGACGCCTAACTTGTTTTTGCAGGGCATGTTGTGATGTGATATGGTCAAGACGTGATGCTATATTTTATTGTATGAGATGATCATGTTTTGTAACCGAGTTATCGGCAATCGGCAGGAGCCATATGGTTGTCGCTTATTGTATGAAATGCAACGCCATGTAATTGCTTTACTTTATCACTAAGTAGTAGCGATAGTCGAGAAGCAATAGTTGGCGAGACGACAACGATGCTACGATGGAGATCAAGGTGTCGCGCGGTGACGATGGTGATCATGACGGTGCTTCGAGATGGAGATCACAAGCACAAGATGATGATGGCCATATCATATCACTTATATTGATTGCATGTGATGTTAATCCTTTATGCATCTTATTTTGCTTTGATTGACGGTAGCATTATAAGATGATCCCTTACTAAATTATCAAGAAGTGTTCTCCCGAGTATGCACCGCTTGAAAGTTCTTCGTGCTTTGAGACACCACGTGATGATCGGGTGTGATAGGCTCTACGCTCAAATACAACGGTGCAAAACAGTTGCACACGCGAATACTCAGGTTATACTTGACGAGCTATGCATATAAGATATGACCTCGAACACGGAGACCGAAAGGTCGAGCGTGAATCATATAGTAGATATGATCAACATATTGATGTTCACCATTGAAACTACTCCATCACACGTGATGATCGGTCATGGTGTAGTTGATATGGATCACGCAATCACTTAGAGAATTGGAGGATATTTTTCTAAGTGGGAGTTCTTAAGTAATATGATTAATTGAACTTTAATTTATCATGAACTTAGTCCCGGTAGTATTTTGCAAATTATGTTGTAGATCAATAGCTCGCGTTGTTGCTTCCCTATGTTTTTATATGTGTTCCTAGAGAAAATTGTATTGAAAATGTTAGTAGCAATGATGCGGATTGGATCCGTGATCTGAGGTTTATCCTCATTTGCTGCGCAGAAGAATTATGTCCTTAATGCACCGCTAGGTGATGACCTATTGCAGGAGCAGATGCGACGTTATGAACGTTTGGCTAGCTCAATATGAGCGATCTGACGCGTTATGAACGCTTTGGCTAGCTCAATATGATGACTACTTGATAGTTTAGTGCACCATGCTTAACGGCTTAGAATCGGGACTTCAAAGACGTTTTGAACGTCATGGACCATATGAGATGTTCCAGGAATTGAAGTTAATATTTTTAGCAAATACCCGAGTTGAGAGATATGAAGTCTCCAACAAGTTCTATAGCTAAAAGATGGAGGAGAATCGCTCAACTAGTGAGCATGTGCTCAGATTGTCCGAGTACTTCAATCACTTGAATCAAGTGGGAGTTAATCTTCCGATAAGATAGTGATTGACAGAATTCTCTAGTCACCATCACTAAGTTAGTAGAACTTCGTGATGAACTATAGTATGCAAGGGATGACGAAAAAGATTCTCGAGCTCTTCGCGATGCTAAAATCGGCGAAGGTAGAAATCAAGAAAAACATCAAGTGTTGATGGTTGACAAGACCACTAGTCTCAAGGAAAATGGCAAAGGGAAGAAGGGAACTTCAAAAGGAACGGCAAGCAAGTTGCTGCTCGAGTGAAGAAGCCCAAGTCTAGACCTAAGCACGAGACCGAGTACTTTTGCTGCAATGGAACTGGTCACCGGAAGCGAACTACCCCTGAATATTTGGTGGATAAGAAGGATGGCAAAGTGAACAAGGTTATATTTGATATACAGGTTATTGATGTGTGCCTTACTAGTGTTTATAGTGGCCCCGAGTATTTGATACTGTTCGGTTGCTAAGATTAGTAACTCAAACAGGAGTTACTGTAATAAACAGAGACTAGTTGAAGGGAAGTGACGATGAGTGTTGGAAGTAGTTCCAAGATTGATATGATCATCATCGCACACTCCCTATACTTTCGGGATTAGTGTGGAACCTAAATAAGTGTTATTTGGTGTTGAGCATAAATATGATTTGATCATGTTTATTGCAATACGGTTATTCATTTAAGTAAGAGAATAAATTGTTGTTCTGCTTACATGAATAAAACCTTATATGGTTACACACCCAATGAAAATGGTTCATTGGATCTCGATCATAGTGATACACATATTCATAACATTGAAACCAAAAGATGCAAAGTTAATAATGATAGTGCAACTTATTTGTGGCACTTGCCGCTTAGGTCATATTGGTGTAAAGCGCATGAAGAAAACTCCATGCTGATGGACTTTTGGAATCACTTGATTATGAATCATTTGATGCTTGCGAACCGTGCCTTTTGGGCAAGATGACTAAAACTCCGCTTCTCGAACAATGGAACAAGCTACTTGACTTATTGGGAATAATACATACCGATGTATGCGATCCAATGAGTGTTGATGCTCGTGGCAAGTATCGTTATTTTCTGACCTTCACAAGATGATTTGAGAAGATATGGGTATATCTACTTGATGAAACATAAGTCTGAAATAGTTGAAAGGTTCAAAGAATTTCAGAGTGAAGTGGAAAATCATCGCAACAAGAAAATAAAGTTTCGCGATCTGATCGTGGAGACGAATATTTGAGTTACGAGTTTGGTCTTCAATGAAAACAATGTGGAATAGTTTCACAGCTCACGCCACCGGAACACCACAACGTTATGGTGTGTCCGAACGTCAGAATCAGACTTTATTTTGATATGGTGCGATCTATGACGTATCTTACCGATTTACCACTATCGCTTTGGGGTTATGCATTAGAGACAGCTGCATTCACGCTTAATAGGGCAACCATCTAAACCGCTGAGATGACACCGTATGAACTATGGTTTAGCAAGAAACCTAAGTCTGTCGTTTCTTAAAGTTTGGAGTTGTGATGCTTATGTGAAAAGTTTTCACCGATAAGCTCGAACCCAAATCGAGAAATGCGTCTTCATAGAATACCCAAAGGCAACTATTGGGTACACCTTCTATCACAGATCCGAAGGCAAGTTTTTCGTTGCTAAGATGGATCCTTTCTAGAGAAGAAGTTTCTCTCGAAAGAAGTGAGTGGGAGGAAAGTAGAACTTGATGAGGTAATTGTACCTTCTCCTTATTGGAAAGTAGTTCATCACGAAATCAGTTCCAAAGATTCCTACACCAATTAGTGAGGAAGTTAATGATGATGATCATGAAACTTCAGATCAAGTTGTTACCAAACCTCGTAGGTCTTCCAGAGTAAGATCCGCACTGAGTGGTACGGTAATCCTATTCTAAAAGTCATGTTACTAGACCATGATGAACCTACGAACTATGAGGAAGCGATGATGAGCCCAGATTCCGCGAAATGGTTTGAGACCATGAAATCTGAGATGGGATCCATGTATGAGAACAAAGTATGGACTTTGGTTGACTTGCCCGATGATCGGCAAGCCATTGAGAATAAATGGATCTTCAAGAGGAAGACGGACACCGATAGTAGTGTTACTATCTACAAAGCTCGACTTGTCGCAAAAAGGTTTTGACAAGTTCAAGGTGTTGACTACAATGAGATTTTCTCAATTGTAGCGATGCTTAAGTCTGTCTCAATCATGTTAGCAATTGCCACATTTTATGAAATCGGCAAATGGATGTCAAAACTACATTCTTTAATGGATTTATTAAAGAAGAGTTGTATATGATGCAACCGAAGGTTTTGTCAATCCTAAAGGAGCTAACAAAATGTGCAAGCTCCAGCGATCCATCTATGGACCGGTGCAAGCATCTCGAGTTGGAATAAACGCTTTGATAGTGTGATCAAAGCATATGGTTTTATCTGACTTTTGGAGAAGCCTGTATTTACAAGAAAGTGAGTGGGAGCACTACAGCATTTCGATAAGTATATGTGAATGACATATTGTTGATCGAAATAATGTAGAATTATTCGCAAAGCATAAAGGAGTGTTTGAAAGGAGTTTTTCAAAGAAAGACCTCGGTGAAGCTGCTTACATATTGAGCATCAAGATCTATAGAGATAGATCAAGACGCTTGATAAAGTTTTTCAATGAATACATATCTTGACAAGATTTTGAAGTAGTTCAAAATGGAACAGTCAAAGAAAGAGTTCTTGCCTGTGTTACAAGGTGTGAGATTGAGTAAGACTCAAAACCCGACCACGGCAGAAGATAGAAAGAGAATGAAAGTCATTCCCTATGCATCAGCCATAGGTTCTATAAAGTATGTCATGTCAGGTACCAGATCTATTGCATACCCTACCACTAAGATTGGCAAGGAGTGCAATAGAGATCTAGGAGTAGATCAATGGACAGCGGTCAAAATTATCCTTAGTAGAATAAGGATATGTTTCTCAATTATGGAAGTGAAAAAGGTTCGTAAGTAAAGGTTACGCCGATGCAAGTTTTAACACTAATCTAGATGACTCGAGTCTCAATCTAGATACATATTGAAAGTGGGAGCAATTAGCTAGAGTAGCTCCGCAAGAGCATTGTAGACATAGAAATTTGCAAAATACTTACGGCTCTGAATGTGAGACCGTTGACTAAAATTATCTCACAAGCAAAACATGATCACACCTTAGTACTCTTTGGGTGTTAATCACATAGCGATGTGAACTAGATTACTGACTCTAGTAAACCCTTTGGGTGTTGGTCACATGTCGATGTGAACTATGGGTGTTAACCACATATAGATGTGAACTATTGATGTTAAATCACATGGCGATGTGAACTAGATTATTGACTCTAGTGCAAGTGGGAGATCAAGGAAATATGCCCTAGAGGCAATAATAATGTTATTATTTATTTCCTTATATCATGATAAATGTTTATTATTCATGCTAGAATTGTATTAACCGGAAACATAATACATGTGTGAATACATAAACCTACAGAGTGTCACTAGTATGCCTCTACTTGACTAGCTCGTTAATCAAAGATGGTTATGTTTCCTAACCATGAACAAGGAGTTGTTATTTGATTAACGGGATCACATCATTGGTTGAATGATCTGATTGACATGACCCATTCCATTAGCATAGCACCTGATCGTATAGTTTGTTGCTAGTGCTTTTCTTCATGACTTATACATGTTCCTATGACTATGAGATTATGCAACTCCCGTTTGCCCGAGGAACACTTTGGGTGCTACCAAACGTCACAACGTAACCGGGTGATTATAAAGGTACATTACAGGTGTCTCCGAAGGTACATGTTGGGTTGGCATATTTCGAGATTAGGATTTGTCACTCCGATTGTCGGAGAGGTATCTCTGGGCCCTCTCGGTAATGCACATCACATAAGCCTTGCAAGCATTGCAACTAAATGTGTTAGTTGTGAGATGATGTATTACGGAACGAGAAAAGAGACTTGCCAAGAACGAGATTGAACTAGGTATTGGATACCGACGATCGAATCTCGGGCAAGTAACATACCGATGACAAAGGGAACAACGATCTTGTTATGCGGTCCGACCGATAAAGATCTTCGTAGAATATGTAGGAACCAATATGGGCATCCAGGTCCCGCTATTGGTTATTGACCGAGAGGTGTCTCGGTCATGTTCAGATAGTTCTCGAACCCATAGGGTCCGCACGCTTAACGCTTCGATGACGCTTATTATGAGTTTTATGATGTTGATGTACCAAGGTTGTTCGAGTCCCGGATGAGATCACGGACATGACGAGGAGTCTCAAATGGTCGAGACATAAAGATTGATATATTGGAAGCCTATGTTTGACTCGGAATCACTCCGGGTGAAATTGGGAATTTTATCGAGTACCGGGGTTACCGAACCCCCGGAGTCAATGGGCCTTGATGGGCCTTAAGGGAAAGAGAAAAGGGGTCCTATGCTGGCGCAGCCTTCCCCCTTCCTAGTCCTATTAGGATTAGGAGAAGGGGGCGCCTCTCTCCCTCTCCCTTGGTCAAACCCTAGTTGGACTAGGATTGGGGGAATCCTACTCCGGTGGGAGTAGGACTCCCGGCGCAGCCATAGGTGGCCGCCAGCCCCTCCCTTCCCTCCTTTATATACAGGGCAGGGCACCCCATGACACACAAGTTGATCATTGAGATCGCTCCTTGGCCGTGTCGTGCCCCTTCCACCAAACTACACCTCGAATATACCGCTATGGAGCTTAGGCGAAGCCCTGCGCCGTAGAACATCATCATCGTCCACGCCGTCGTCGATTTAAACTCTCCTCAACACTCGGCTGGATCGGAGTTCGAGGGACGCCATCGAGCTGAACGTGTGCAGAACTCGGAGGTGCCGTCGCGTTCGGTACTTGGATCGGTTGGATCGGGAAGAAGTACGACTACTTCCTCTACGCTATGCGTCAACGCTTCCGTGCTGGTCTACGAGGGTACGTAGACAACACTCTCATCTCGTTGCTATGCATCACCATGGTCTTGCGTGATCGTAGGAAAATTTTTGAAATTACTACGTTCCCCAACAATCTCTATCTTTACCGTTTCTCTTAGTTCAATCCTTTTAGTAATATCTTGATCTAGTAGAATAAAGTTTTTGGTATGATCTAGTTTTGAGTTTTTCTTTATGATCCCTCTATGTAATCGAGTTCGTGAGCTATATAATAAAGATTAGTGTTGAGTCAAGGGCTTGATTATCTTGCCATGATCTTCAGTGAATAAAAGAAAAGAGAAAAGAATAAAAAGAAACAAAGAGATCATATTGATCTTATGGAGAGTAATGACTTCACATAGAAAGAGTATGATGATTAAAAGTTGTTGAGAGTTGACAAACATAGCTTTGGTCATCGTGGCAATTAATAGGAAGTAATAAAGAAAGAGAGGTTTCACATATAAATATACTATCTTGGACATCTTTTATGATTGTGAGGACTCATTAAAATATGACATGCTAAAGAGTTGATGTTGGACAAGGAAGACAACGTAATGGGTTATGTTTTCTTATATCCGAAATAAAGTATATTGTTATGGATCATCCAACATGTTGAGCTTGCCTTTCCCCCTCATGCTAGCCAAATTCTTTGCACCAAGTAGAGATACTACTTGTGCTTCCAAAAACCCTTAAACCCAGTTTTACCATGAGAGTCCACCATATCTACCTATGGATTGAGTAAGATCCTTCAAGTAAGTTGTCATCGGTGCAAGCAATAAAAATTGCTCTCTAAATATGTATGATTGATTAGTGTGGAGGAAATAAGCTTTATACGATATTGTGATGTGGAGGAAATAAAAGCGACGAACTGCATAATAAAGATCCATATCACAAGTGGCAATATAAAGTGACGTTCTTTCGCATTAAGATTTTGTGCGTCCAACCCGGAAAGCACATGGCAACCTCAGCTTTCCTCTGCGAAGGGCCTATCTTTTACTTCTATCTTCTACCGTATGCAAGAGTCATGGTGATCTTCACCTTTCCTTTTTATATTTTATCCTTTGGCAAGCACAATGTGTTGGAAAGATCCAGACATATATATCTAATTGGATGTAAGTTAGCATGAACTATTATTGTCGACATTACCCTTGAGGTAAAAGGTTGGGAGGCGAAACTATAAGCCCTTATCTTTCTCTTTGTCCGGTTAAAACTCCGTAACCACGTATTGCGTGAGTGTTAGCAATTGTGAAAGACTAAATGATAGTTGAGTATTTAGACTTGCTGAAAAGCTCTGACATAGACTCTTTCCGATGTTATGATAAATTGCAATTGCTTCAATGACTGAGATTATAGTTTTTTAGTTCTTAATAAAGTTTCTGATTCATACTTTGCATTGTGAATAGATTATTACTTGAGCATAAGAAATCATATGACATTATCCATATATGTTGCTGTTATGAGAATAATCATGATGCCCTCATGTCCGTATTTTATTTTATCGACACCTCTACCTCTAAACATGTGGACGTATTTATCGTTATCGGCTTCCGCTTGAGGACAAGCGAGGTCTAAGCTTGGGGGAGTTGATACGTCCATTTTGCATCATGCTTTTATATCGATATTTATTGCATTATGGGCTGTTATTACACATTATGTCACAATACTTATGCCTATTCTCTCTTATTTTACAAGGTTTACATAAGGAGGGAGAATGCCGGCAACTGGAATTCTAGGCTGGAAAAGGAGCAAATATTAGAGACCTATTCTGCACAACTCCAAAAGTCCGGAAACTCCACGGTAGTTATTTTTGGAAATAATGAAAAAATACTGAGCGGAAGAAATACCAGAGGGGGCCCACACCCTGGCCACGAGGGTGGGGGCGCGCCCTACCCCCTGGGCGCGCCCCCTGCCTCGTGGGCCCCCTGTTGGCCTTCCGGTGCCCATCTTCTCCTATATGAAGTCTTTCGTCCGAAGAAAAATCAGAAGCAAGCTTTCGGGACGAGACTCCGCCGCCACGAGGAGGAACCTTGGCGAAACCAATTAGGGCTCTAGCAGAGCTGTTCTGCCGGGGACACTTTCCTCTGGGAGGGGAAAAACATCGTCATCGTCATCACCAACGCTCGTCTCATCGGGAGGGGGCCAATCTCCATCAACATCTTCACCAGCACCATCTCCTCTCAAACCCTAGTTCATCTCTTGTATCCAATTCTTGTCTCTAAGTCTGGGATTGGTACTTGTAGGTTGCTAGTAGTGTTGATTACTCCTTGTAGTTAATTCTAGTTGGTTTATTTGGTGGAAGATCATATGTTCAGATCCTTTATGCATATTAATACTCCTCTGATTATGAACATGAATATGCTTTGTGAGTAGCTACGTTTGTTCCTGATGACATGAGAGAAGTCTTGCTATTAGTAGTCATGTGAATTTGGTATTCGTTCGATATTTTGATGAGATGTATGTTGTCTCTCCTCTAGTGGTGTTATGTGAACGTCGACTACATGACACTTCACCATTATTTGGGCCTAGAGGAAGGCATTGGGAAATAATAAATAGATGATGGGTTGATAGAGTGACAGAAGCTTAAACCCTAGTTTATGCGTTGCTTCGTAAGGGGCTGATTTGGATACATATGTTTCATGCTATGGTTAGGTTTACCTTAATACTTCTTTTGTAGTTGCGGATGCTTGCAATAGGAGTTAATCATAAGTGGGATGCTTGTCCAAGTAAGGGCAGCACCCAAGCACCGGTCCACCCACATATCAAATTATCAAAGTACCGAACGCGAATCATATGAACGTGATGAAAACTAGCTTGACGATAATTCTCATGTGTCCTCGAGAGCGCTTTTCTCTATATAAGAGTTTGTCCAGGCTTGTCTTTTGCTACAAAAAGGATTGAGCCACCTTGCTGCACTTTATTTACTTTGGTACTTGTTGCTCGTTACAAATTATCTTATCACAAAAACTATTTATTACCTATAATTTCAGTGCTTGCAGAGAATACCTTACTGAAAACCGCTTATCATTTCCTTCTGCTCCTCGTTGGGTTCGACACTCTTACTTATCGAAAGGACTACGATAGATCCCCTATACTTGTGGGTCATCAGAGCAACACAGGAGCAGATAAACATATACAATTTTAACTTACACGAAAAATGGTACACCTTCTGTTCTGGAATGGAAGAAGAATTTCTATCTGGACCGACCCAAAGTCGCAGAAGAGAGCCGAAGAGAGTAGGAGCAAAAGATTGGAAATTCTACATTTCGGTCCGTCTTTCCGATATAAATCACTGACGTACCGCGGGTGGCCCATGACCGAACGTACTGCCCACACACTAACTTGTACATCCAGACCCACACGTCAGTAACCCGACGTCAGGGGGCCGTACGTACATAAGGGGGATCCGACTCCCCTATGGCCATGGCTACCAGCAAAACTCAACCTTTATGACCAGGTACTCTAAACAGGCAACACAGTTCTGCCGACACAAGGGATACCTGCAGCTTCAGCCTTCAAGTTGCACTAGACTAGCCACCCAATGCTGTTCCGATAAGTGTCCAGCAAAAGCTGGCATCGCGTCGTCGTTGGCATGGGAGATCCGAGGCTGCTGGCGCTCGGCCACTGTGTACGTCTGGAGTTGTTTGTTTAAGCTGGGGAGGCACGCGGAGGCAGCTGCAAGCCAGTCGGGATTACAAACAGGGGCGCCGCGCGCGGGCAACGACGACCCTTCAGGCTTCCCGAGCTCCAACCTGCCGGTCAGGTCAAATGACGCCTTAATCATGCCACTAAACTACTACTACAACGATTAAACTAATCAGGTACAGTAACTGTCCAGCAGGATAATGCCTACTAGTTTTATCGGTCCGATACTGGTGATGTCAGCCACTAATGCGATGATTACATCAGTAGAACCAGGTCACTGCACCAGATGCGAGAACTTGTTTTCTAATTAAGCTGCAGATCACACGACGGTGCCTGCTTCCTCGCATGAGCTCAAGCTCTAGTTCCGTGAATGAAATTTTTTTTTGCATATTAGGTAGTACTCCCTTCGTTCTCAAATAATTGTCTTTCTAGCCATCTCAAATGGACTATAACATACGGATATATGTAGACATGTTTTATAGTATAGATTCATTCATTTTGCTCCGTATGTAGTCATTTGTTGAAATCTCTAGAAAGACAATTATTTAGGAACGGAGGGAGTACATTTCTAGTGACCAGACCATAGACGAGCAAATCAGTTGTATTTTCGATTGTGCACATACAAAAGTAGAGTCCTGTTCGATTAAATTGTTGGTTAATGTATTTTAGTGACTAATCTCTACTCTGTAGGCGCTCCTGTTAGCTGTCCGCTTGATTATGGACACGCACCAGGGCCCCGGACATACAGGGACAGGAATCTATTGTTGATACTTGACACCAATCCAAAACTTTAGAAGGAGAATCCGTGGAGAAACAAAGACCCGGCCGGGAATCACGTGAAGTGCTAGCCGACCGGGACAAAGGATGGTGAATGATATGTCAAGAGCAATATTACGTTCAGCTAATTGCTTCATGATTCTTTTCTTTAGATAAAATACATTTTTATTCAATCGTTATATCAAGCTGATACAACCACACTGAACAAGGACCAGTCTCTACACCCCAAAGATGCACGCAGCCGCCACATCCAACAACACAATTGTATTAGAGATCTCTTTTAAAGGTGAGCCTATGGTGAAAGTCTTGTGAGAAGATTACACTGTCATCCGTGATGAAAACATGTCTAACCATATGTTCCAGCTGGCAGATGTCATCGTATAAAGACCCATGTCTTCCGGCCTCTGCAGGATAGACCATATACGGAATAGTGCATGAATAATCTGCAAAGGAGACAAACCATATTTTGTTGTTGTTGTTGTTGTTGTTGTTGTTCTAAAAATACACATAATTCCTTAGAAAACACAAAGCCCAACATTGGGATGCCGCCCCCACGAGGACGATATGAGTAGAACAACTTTTTGTTGATACCCCACAGCGAATTGCCGAACATGTTACACACTACCTACTGCACGAACAGAACTTCACTTGAAGAATAAGTGTTTTATGGACTCGTCATGGTGGCAAGAGGCACAACCTTTGCTACCCTGCTAGTTACAACGCTATAGGTTATCTCTAGCCTAGATCACTCACCGGTGGAGAAAGTAGAGGAATATTTTGAGTCTAAGCGGTATTTTGCTTCCACATTTTTTTATTATCCACGTGAATATAACATGGGTGATCGCCACATATAAGGACTTGCCGAAAACCTTGTCATTCTAGTGCAAATTCCATTTAAACTCGTCTAATTCATTCGACAGCCGGATGAGATCCAAACATCTGAGTAATTCGTTTTACGGGGCGCGATGAGGCCCCAATAAATCCCTACAAGAAGAAATATTAGGAACAATCTGACCCAGACCTAAGTGATTATTACAAATTTGTGGCTAACATTCAAATGCAGCCTTAGATATTGCACTTTAAGTGGAGTAGCCTGTTGGGGAACGCAGTAATTTCAAAAAAAAAAATCTACGAACACACAAAATCTATCTAGGTGATGCATAGCAACGAGAGGGGAGAGTGTTGTCTATGTACCCTCGTAGACCGAAAACGGAAGCGTTATGACAACGCGGTTGATGTAGTCGTACGTCTTCATGATCCGACCGATCCTAGCACCGAATGTACGGCACCTCCGCGATCTGCACACGTTCAGCTCGGTGACGTCTCACGAACTCTAGATCCAGCTGAGGTCAAGGGAGAGTTTCGTCAGCACGACGGCGTGATGACGGCGTTGATGAAGTCACCGATGCAGGGCTTCGCCTAAGCACTTACAACGATATGACCGAGGTGGAAATCTGTGGAGGGGGTCACCGCACACGGCTAAACAATCAACTTGTGTGTCTATGGGTGCCCCCCTCCCCGGTATATAAAGGAGTGGAGGAGGGGAGGGTCGGCCCTCTCTATGGCGTGCCCAAGGGGGGAGTCCTATTCCCAGTAGGAGTAGGTTTCCCCCCTTCCCTAGTTGGAGTAGGAGAAGAAGGAAGAGGGAGAGGGAGAGAAGGAAAGGAGGGCCGGCCCCCCTCCCAATTCGGATTGGGCTTGGGGGCGCCCCCACATTGGCCGCCTCCTCCTCTCTTCCACCATGGCCCATTAAGGCCCATTAACTCCCCGGGGGGTTCCGGTAACCCCCCGGTACTCCGAAAAAAATGCCCGAACCACTCAGAACCTTTCCGGTGTCCAAACATAGCCTTCCAATATATCAATCTTTATGTCTCGACCATTTTGAGACTCCTCGTCATGTCCGTGATCACATCCGGGACTCCTAACAACCTTAGTTACATCAAAACATATAAACTCATAATACCGATCGTCATCGAACGTTAAGCGTGCGGACCCTACGGGTTCGAGACCTATGTAGACATAACTGAGACTCACTTCCGGTCAATAACCAATAGCGGAACCTGGATGTTCATATTGGTTACTACATATTCTACGAAGGTCTTTATCGGTCAAACCGCATAACAACATACGTTGTTCCCTTTGTCATCTGTATGTTACTTGCCTGAGATTCGATCGTCGGTGTCTCAATACCTAGTTCAATCTCGTTACCGGCAAGTCTCTTTACTCGTTCCGTAATGCATCATCCCGCAACTAACTCATTAGTCACATTGCTTGCAAGGCTTATAGTGATGTGCATTACCGAGAGGGCCCAGAGATACCTCTCCAAAACACGGAGTGACAAATCCTAATCTCGATCTATGCCAGCCCAACAAATACCATCGGAGACACCTGTAGAGCATCTTTATAATCACCCAGTTACGTTGTGACGTTTGATAGCACACTAAGTGTTCCTCCGGTATTCGGGAGTTGCATAATCTCAGTCATAGGAACACGTATAAGTCATGAAGAAAGCAATAGCAATAAACTAAACGATCATAGTGCTAAGCTAACGGATGGGTAAAGTCAATCACATCATTCTCTAATGATGTGACCCCGTTAATCAAATGACAACTCATGTCTATGGCTAGGAAACTTAACCCTCTTTTATTAACGAGCTAGTCAAGTAGAGGCATACTAGTGACACTCTATTTTGTCTATGTATTCACACATGTACTAAGTTTCCGGTTAATACAATTCTAGCATGATTAATAAACATTATCATGATATAAGGAAATATAAATAACAACTTTATTATTGCCTCTAGGGCATATTTCCTTCATGGTCCCCAGCCAAATATCCTCCTAGAGTCTAACATTTGAACCATTCTTGATGAGAATCCGCAAAATTGGAAAAAATAACTCCTTGATCTTCATCAGGCCATACCCAGAAAAAAGATATTCCTGGGTTTTTTATGTTCATTTTCAAATGTAATGAATTTGTTTCAATTGTTTGACCAAACATTTGAAAGAATTGGCAAAATAATTCTTTTAAGGGATAGTTATAGCGATTTGCTAGATGAGAAAAAGTTTGTCCTCTAAAAATTATAACTTTTTGTAACAAATGATATATTTTGAGAGATATTCCAGAGATGGTCAAACCACATTATTATAGAGGTCCTTCTTATGTCTACTTGGTTGGCTTTCAAAGTATTGGGGAATAGAAATAAGACTGCACCAGGACTTTGAGATTGACCAAGTCACCATAGGCGTCTCTGTAGTCAACGGGAATGTCTCCTCCATCATCGGGAAGCCTGAAATAAATATATGAAAATGCAAGCACCAGTGCCAAGTCTAAAATTTAAACTCTGGTGGGTTGGTTCCACCACAAGGAACCTAACCATCTGTGCTAGGTGCAGTTCACGGTAGCTGGCTTATTTTCTTCCTCTTGTATAGTACTGGGTCATTTGTGACTGCTTTTCTCTAGCACATCGGCCTTCGAGCACAATTGGCCATCAGAGTATTAAAAGAAATGTATGCTCGACTCAGGGACTCTACTAAACTAAATAGATAGATTAGTTAACCTTATCATTGTAGTATGACAGTACTATAGGATCAGAACTAAGCACGCTAAATAGTCCACTCCCGATGTTCATATTACACTGGGTGAACAACTTTTATCTTGACTGTTCAGCTGATACTTGATACCAAATATGACAGAATTAGGTCAATATGTTACAAACTGGATGCATGCTTAGATCTGGATGTGGTGACTTGTGAGGAGAAATTAGTAGGAACCATCTTACAACAATGAACCATACACATGCACACAAGATTAGAACAGCTACAAGAACTCACAGATCGTGCCTTATACTAGAAAATAATGAGTACGGATTTGGAAGCAACCTGGGCTAAAGAAAACATGGAGAAGAATCTGCACAATCTGCCTTGTTACTAAAGAAGTGAATGTACATTTATCGAAAATTCACATTAACAGCCATAGCCTCGGCAACTCCATGCATATCATATTTTTTTCTCCCATTGTTAACAAAGCTTGTCCTTGATTTATTTGTATTTATATGTTAGGCCATGCTCGGGGTCCAATCTTTGAGCATACCGACTTAGTGCTTGTTTGGGTTCAAATGAAAAGAAAAACTAGGAATTAGGAATATAAAAAAAAATCTACCTTCGCTCAATGTTTTGTTGCCAGCAATCGTGCTTGGCAAGTTGCTTAATGGAATGAGATTTCCAGTTTAAAAATACTAGGAATTAGGAATATAGTATTTTCCTTTGATCTCGCTTTAAAAAAAAAGCTGGAATTTGACAATCCACTTGAATATCTTTGTAGAATATCTATGCGTGAAGTAGGAGAAAAGATCTCTAGTGGCATAATAATCTTAATTGTGGATTTTCATTTTGTTTGACTTTAGTTTGACTATTTTTGGGATTCTCGTGTTTTGTATTCCTATGAACTAAACACATAAATTTCAACAACTCATGTTTTTCCTAATCCTCTTTTTGCACTTGCATTTATCCTGTTTCTGTGTTTTACCTTTTCTTACATTCTCAGTACCCTACGAACTAAACAAGTCCTAGCCTTGAGATGGAAATTTGTGATTTTCTAGACCTCTACACGGTGGCGGTATCATCTTTCAAATCAAACATTTTTTCAGACCCGAAACTCATAGCTTGGTGTTTGAATATGTCTAGTTATTTCAAGTTCTAAATACCTCGCAGCTCTGGTCAGTCTAGAATGCTGAACTTTCCACTTGTAAGAGCATCCACAATCTTAAAACTTTAGCACAAGTTACGAAGCAACCGGATGATTCTCCCTTTTGCAAGGGGTATGGCAACTAAAGTCGCTTTTCTTACAGGAGTAAATTTATCACTGATAATGAGCGCGCTACTAGGTTCTGGAAGGACACTTTTCTGGGGAGACCCTGTAGCTTTACATTATCCAATGCTTTGTAATATTGTACAGCGTAAAGACACATTTGTGAGTACAATACTAGGTTTGGTTTCCTTAAACGTCCAATTGTGACGGACACTGGTTGGGGAACGATTGGATAGATGGCTGCATTCAGTGCGTAAGGTGATGGAGGTCAAGCAGTCTAATGAGCCAGATGTATTTCAATGAAACTTCCAATTTCAGGCGTCTTCTCAGTTATGTGAACTTGATTAATATTGGTCCAATCCCACGATCTATTTATACTTGGAAATAAAGATACCTTTAAAATGAGGATTTTTACTCCCTCGGTTTGGAATTACTTGTCACAGAAATGGATGTGTATAGACGCCTTTTAGTTCTAGATACATCCATTTTTATCCATTTCTGCGACAAATAATTGGGGACGGAGAGAGTATGTAGTTTGTGCACATGGGAGTGATTTTGACTAAGTATAATTTGACGAAACGTAGGTGGAAGGGAATTAAACTATGTTGTTTTTGTGATAGCAAGGAAACAATTCCATATATTTTAACAGTAAAATAACATCATATTTAGATTCTTTACATTTTTCTAATCAAATTCCATATATAACATGTGCAATTTAGAGTTAGGGTCTAAAATAAATGGATGCTTTTGAAAAGCATTTGATATGGACCGCGGGTTGATTAACCCAAATAGCAGGGGGTTTCCTGCAAAAGTAAAAAATTTGACTTAAAACTAGATTGCGGGTTGATTACCAAAAATATAAGGGGGTTTTCTACAAAAGCGAAAATATGAATTACAATAGGACCATGGGCTGACTTCAGTAAAGAGGAGGGAGTTTTCTGCAAAAAGCATGACGGACGGGCAAAAGCACACCCCTCCCCTTATTAGTAGGTAATAGATTTTGTAAGGTGGTATGTGGATTTGTACGGCTAGATTTTTGGTGTGCTGTTATACACCTCTAAACTTCGATAATCTTTGGCACCCAAGATCACCATGTTCATATTTATCATTATTTTTCGCAAAATAAAATAAAATAAAATTTATCATTATCGTTTGAGCGATCTATGAATATATCTTTTTCTTATATAGTTGAAGTTAGAAAGGTGTTTGATATAATAGATAATAACGTAACTCATTGGTACTCCCCCTCCGTGAAGAACCTAGTGGGACTGTAGATTGTAGATGCTCTATAGTTTTAGTTTCAGACTGGACCCAAAGTCGTTTATGGCTTTATGCTAATATTAGTGGAAAAGAAAAAGAAGCAGTGACACTTGCATACGAAGAACTTTTCGGCACCGGGCCAGTTTTATTCTTCAAGAATCTAGCTTAATTCAGGCCCCCGTACGTGTTCTTTAGGAGTTAGCAACTTTTGTCCTTCACCTAATTATGACAAAGGCTCCAAATTAATCCATCATATTTGAAGACGTGGACAGTTCCAAGTCACATGTTGGCATGGTAATTAAATCAACCATTGTACTCACTTTAATCTATTCATCTCCCCTGGCTAGGCTGGCTTGTTTGTCGAGAGCCGGGCATGTATCTTTTGCACTGCTCTAGTGATCCCAATCCACATGTGTAGTGCTTAAACGGACGTACGATGTCTTATCCTTCCCTTTCTCGCTGCTGTTCTCTCTCCATTCAAGCCGGGGCACGCGCAGCACTATGCTGCACATTGTTCCCCACAAAAGTCAAATAAAGGGCACCCTTTTCTTGTGCATTATTCTGTTCGCCCGCCGGGATTTGTTGTTGTTGTTGAATAAAGGCCAACTTGTCTTCGCACTTTCCAGTGTTGAACCGCCCGAACAGAAGTCTCACTCTGTCACCGAGTTATGTATCACACCTTAGATCGACGTCAGGTTTCATATCCTCGTAGGAGTAAAACATCTCAGAAAGTTCGTGCATGAATGCAAATATTTTAATCTACTGATGCCAAGTGTCAATGATTCTTTTGATGGTTTTCTGCACCACAATGCCGGAGTTTCAATCTCCTTATCAGAAAAAAGACCTATATTACTTTTTTGGATGAAACCCAACACAAGATCTGCCATCCATGACTAAAGCTACGTCATAGAAAAACATAGGCGCCAAAGAGAAGAGAACATCCGAAATCCAAAGGGATACATGGTTTTTTGTAGTCCTTGTATTGTCAAAACATGGTTGGTGCCGATGGTCACTCTTGTATGTCATAAATCATTGCTTTTATCGCATTCGGGTTTTTTTTTTCTCCCTCCGCCTAGGCATAGCTTCGGTCTTGTATAACTTTGCTTGTTCCGCGCGTGATATTTAGTGTGTGTGAGTTAGTGTTGGTTGTGCGCATCGTAATTATGCAGAGGCCGGATGTGTACTTACTATAATTGTATCTCTCGACGCTACATTTTAAGTAAATAAAGAAACACCCTTTGTCGAAAGAAACCCGGACGGAAACCCTAATGCTTTTCGAAACTTTGAAACTGCAGATCATCTAATTTGCTCATGTCCATTCTCCATGGAATTTTGGACGTCGATTTCGACGTGGAAGGGATGCAAGAGTTTGCAACTGATGCAGGTGGCCGAATGCGCAAACAGTGAAATCGTTTTGGTCGATAGTCGTCGACTACACACCATGCCAGTTCAGGCATAGACGTACCTACGCCGATGGCGTTTCTATACCGACGGGAACCGCTAGGCCGCCGACATAGATATGGCTGCCGGGACCGAAGCTTATTCTGGTAGTGTTGGTCTATTTGGCAAGAGCGAAACGCAAGGATAGTAGAGCCACAATCTGCCTAGCTAAGGTGGCGATTGCCAAAATCAAGGATGAATTCCTGCAAAAAAATTCCAACTCTGGCGCCTCACGGGGGCAAAGGGTTTTGAGCACCCCTTTGGAGATTTTTGTGAGATATATAGCCCTGCTGTCTACACCACCCTCCCCCCTTTTTAAACCCTTCTCTTCTTTCCTCCTTGGCCGCCTTGGCCGACTTGTAAATATGTTGTTGCTTCCTGCTTATAATATAATCAAGACAGTGTTGCTGGTTCATTAAAAAAAGCTTTTCGAGGGAGACCGACAACAAGAAGTTCATTCTTCACTCGAAATTTCACACATAGGCTGCACTTATCTTTATGATCTCAGCCACGCCATGGTTTGAGAGAATCTTATGCTGGAACATGTACCCATCACGTTCTTACTAAATTTCTTAAACTATAAAAATCATAGCGGAACCCAACATATTCATACCATGTTTACCCCGCATGGACGTGGTTAAACCTGCCCTATCAGCACAATGTTTGCAATGCCATCGACATAGACCTAGGTGTGGGGCTTATCGGCAACAATTAAAGTCACGTCGCTAGTAGGCACTAGACCTTGTGAAGTACATAATCTCTGTCACCATATTCCAAGCTAATCTCTCCCGCAAGAATGTCACTTCAAACAACTCTCTTCCGCTGCGCATTGTATGGATTATTAAATAATGTCAAGAATCCCTTGCAAACTTTACTGGGCCCTACCTTTTACCACATTGTATAGTTGTACTTGCATCATTCCCTACATTTATGGGTCAATAACAAAACTCTTAGAAAGGAGCTATATATGTGTGTACGCCCACGTCATACGTGTTAGTGAATGTTGGGACAAAGGGTTGCAGATGATAGCAGAGCATCATACTTTGTTGCAACTATGTGTGTATATGTCATGTAGGGGCACACGACATGAGCCACATACCTATAGGTAAAAGAATTAGACTACGCGTGGTTGTTTTTATCCATCCCATTGTTGGGTATTTTCTAAACAGTTTTGGTCTTAATAAATTTAGTGACTTTGGTAATTTCTCCTTAAGATTAAAACAAGTCAACAAGTAAAATAAGGTATTAAAAAACTAGGGTTTCTCTGCCTCCCGCCGGTGCCGGCGTTGGTCCACCCCGTCTACCGTGGCCTTAGGGCTATGGGGACGGAGTGGATCCCGGCCCTTGCCGGTGGGAGGGCTCCGTTTTTAGATCCTTTTTCGAGATTTGTTAGGGTTTGTGTCCTACTCAGGAAGGCGAGACGGCGGCGACTCCCTAAAGATGGAATAAAGGTCTCCCCGCCCAGTCCCCGTTCTGGTGATGCGTCTAGCATCGTCGGTGGGCGTGTGGAGGTGTGTCTCCGGTGGATCTGTCTCTGGTGGATTTGCTCGGATCTGTTCGCCGTTCGTCTTTGTTCGTGTGTCTTCAGGTTGGATCCTTCTCATCTACACTCTTCATCGGCGGCAGTTGCTGTTCTGGTGCGTTGGTTCTACGGGGCCTTAGCACGACGACTTCCCGACTGTCTACTACAACAAGGTTTGCCCGGCTCCGGCGAGGGAGGGGCGATGACAACGGCGCGCCTTCTGCTCGCTTCAGTGCTTGTAGTTGCCACTAGGTGGTCTACGGATCTGGATGTAATTTTTATTATTTCTAATATTCGTTGTACTATCATGATTGAAGATGAATAGATCGGAAGTTTTATCAAAAAATTAAAATAAGGTATTAATCATATTGTGCCCCTTTTTCCATAAAGATCCATATTGTGTCTACAGGAAAGAAAAAAACCTATCTGGTGTAACCAACTAGTTCTTTTTTTCGAGGTGAACTAGTCCTTTCTTAACACTAGTTAGATCCGGTCATGGCACAGGCAAGTGCGAATCATCGCCTTGCGATGGTGTGCGAAAGGGGGAGGGGTGCATCGCACACGTATAAGCATGCGTCATAGGAGAATCAACCGCTCACGATACTCCCGAAAGTAAACGTGTGCGATGGGGTGAGACATTGCATATAATTCGGTGAAACTAAACGTGTGAGATAGGCCATACATCACACATGATTAGTCAGGAGAAAACATAGTGGGACCCTATTAAACTATCGGGTGCGTGTTCCAGATCCGATACCCCTTAACGACATGCACAATTGTTGATCCTCCACATGTTGGCTTCTTATTCGCCAACGAAGCCACGCTTCAGCCCAGTAGGAGCTGCTCTCTGTAGGGGCCTGTCGGTGTCAAAACCGGCGGATCTCGGGTAGGGGGTTCCGAACTGTGCGTCTAGGCGGATGGTAACAGGAGACAAGGGACACGATGTTTTTACCCAGGTTCGGGCCCTCTCGATGGAGGTAAAACCCTACTCCTGCTTGATTAATATTGATGATATGGGTAGTACAAGAGTAGATCTACCACGAGATCAGAGAGGCTAAACCCTAGAAGCTAGCCTATGGTATGATTGTTGTTCGTCCTACGGACTAAAACTCTCTGGTTTATATAGACACCGGAGAGGGTTAGGGTTACATAGAGTCGGTTATAATGGGAGGAGATCCACATATCCGTATCGCCAAGCTTCCATCCACGCCAAGGAAAGTCCCATCCGGACACGGGACGAAGTCTTCAATCTTGTATCTTCATAGTCCAGGAGTCCAGCCAAAGGTCATAGTCCGCCATCCGGACACCCCTAATCCAGACTCCTCAAGAGTAGCCCTCGAACCAGGCTTCAATGACGACGAGTCCGCACGCAGATTGTCTTCGCATTGCAAGGCGGGTTCCTCCTCTGAATACTTCATAGAAGATTTTGAACACAAGGATAGTGTCCGCTCGCAAAATAATTTCCACATACCACCGTAGAGAGAATAATATTTACACAAATTCAACTCACTTGGCGATTCCGCAGCGTGACATCACACCACGCCAAGCCTTTATTCAATCATTTTTATCTGTCCCACCTCAACAAGCACTTAGCGAGGCGGTTTCTTGGCACGCCTTGTTGAAGCGAGATCGTGTCCCTTATTCCGGATTCTCATCAATACGGCGCGGTAACCCAACCGTGCCATTAATTTACGGCGCTTGGGAGATAAGCGAGTTTTACCAGGCTGGTGGGGGCACATAGTTTCGTCCGCCCATATAAGGAGATAAGGATCCACCTTTTCCATCTACGCCTTCTTCCTCCTTTGCTTATCCATTTTCACGCACTCGAGCTCCAGCGCCCAAGTCCGCACATCCCACCTCTACCTTCTCCAGCCATGTCCGGAGCGGGAGGCAAGTGGATGGTCTCCTCCGTCACGGAGGGACACATCAAGAAGCTGAGGGAGGCCGGATACTTGTCTAACGACATCGCACACCGGCTCCTCGACAAGGGGCAGCTCATCCCCACCCCCAGGCCCCATGAGAGGGTGGTGTTCCTCACCCATTTCCTCTGCGGACTAGGTTTCCCACTTCACTCGCTTGTCCGGGGCTCATGTTCTACTACGGCCTGGATTTCCACGATCTGGCCCAACTTCGCCCTCAACATCTCGGCGTTTATCGTCGTGTGCGAGGCTTTCCTCCGCATCAAGCCCCACTTCGGCTTATGGCTGAAGACCTTCAATGTCAAGCCGAAGGTAGTGGGCGGCCAGCAAGCGGAGTGCGAAGGCTCCATGGTGGGCAAGATGCCCAACGTTACATGGCTCGAGGGCTCCTTCATGGAGACCATAAAGGGGTGGCAATTGGGGTGGTTCTACATCACCGAGCCGCGTGACCCTGAATGGGCAACGGCCCCCGAATTCCGATCTGGCATCCCCACACGGCTCACCTCCTGGAAAGAGAAGGGCTTGTCGTGGGGTAATTCGGAAGACCGGACCGGACTCCAAACCTGCGTCCAAGACCTGGTGAACAAAGAGGTTAAACTCGTCAACGTAGTCGAGGTCATGCTCATCCGCCGGATCCTCCCGTGTCAACGACGGGCTTTTAACTTATGGGAGTTCAACCCGGCCCAACATCAAACTTTGACCAGGCTCTTTGACACAACGCACAAGGATGCCTGGAAGGTGCTATTCAAGGGCGCCGAGGTTCCCCCTCCCATCACCGAGGATCGCGGATTCCGCGCGAAGCGCCAAGCCAGCATAGTAAGCTTATTTTACCCTTTACGGGATACTTGTTTTTCATAGTTTAACTCTATGCGGGATCTAAGCTACCGTTCCTTTGACAGGAATGGCAGAAGAAGACCGACAGATCGATCGTCTGCTCCTTTGCCCGAAGATCCAGCAGACGCCCACTTGACAGGGCTGCTGGTCCCGGCACCTTACGTGGTGCCGGAGAAGAAGGCCAAGAAGAAAGCCACGGGAACTTGAAAGAGTTCCCGGCGCCCGGTGGTGCCGGATTCATCGTCCGATGACTCCGAGGTGCACTCCTCCTCCGAAGACGAGGAGGAGGAAGAAGAGGCCTCTCCCCCTCCAGCATGGGGAGGAATGAAAAGGAAGGCCGCCCTAACTGGGGGGCCGGAGGGTCCAAGAAGGGAAGGACCCTTCCTCCGGACTACTCCACCAACGCCGACGACGGCGAAGAGGAGTGGCCATCCAGGGCCAAGCCCCTGGCAAAATCGTAAGTATCCGGATACCAGAATAACTCATGGCGTTCCTTTACTGCACATTATTGTTGGAAATATGCCCTAGAGGCAATAATAAATTAGTTATTATTATATTTCCTTGTTCATGATAATCGTTTATTATTCATGCTATAATTGTATTGACCGGAAACAGCAATACATGTGTGGATACATAGACAACACCATGTCCCTAGTAAGCCTCTAGTTGACTAGCTCGTTGATCAATAGATGGTTACGGTTTCCTGACCATGGACATTGGATGTCATTGATAACGGGATCACATCATTAGGAGAATGATGTGATGGACAAGACCCAATCCTAAGCATAGCACAAGATCGTAGTTCGTTTTTTTGCTAGAGCTTTTCCAATGTCAAGTATCTCTTCCTTAGACCATGAGATCGTGCAATTCCGGATACCGTAGGAGTGCTTTGGGTGTATCAAACGTCACAACGTAATCGGGTGACTATAAAGGTGCACTACAGGTATCTCCGAAAGTGACCATTGGGTTGACACGGATCGAGATCGATTTGTCACTCCGTAAACGGAGAGGTATCTCTGGGCCCACTCGGTAGGACATCATCATAATGTGCACAATGTGACCAAGGGGTTGATCACGGGATGATGTGTTACGGAACGAGTAAAGAGACTTGCCGGTAACGAGATTGAACAAGGTATCGGTATACCGACGATCGAATCTCGGGCAAGTACAATACCGCTAGACAAAGGGAATTGTATACGGATCGATTGAGTCCTTGACATCGTGGTTCATCCGATGAGATCATCGTGGAACATGTGGGAGCCAACATGGGTATCCAGATCCGCTGTTGGTTATTGACCGAGAACGCCTCGGTCATGTCTGCTTGTCTCCGAACCCGTAGGGTCTACACACTTAAGGTTCGGTGACGCTTAGGGTTATACAGGAAGCTTGTATGTGGTTACCGAATGTTGTTCGAGTCCGGATGAGATCCCGGACGTCACGAGGAGTTCTGGAATGGTCCGGAGGTAAAGATTTATATATGGAAAGTTGTTGTTCGGGTTCCTAAAAGTTCGGGTTTTTTCGGTATTGTACCGGAAGCTTCGGAAGGTTCCGGAGGATTCGGAGGGGTCCGGAGGTCCGGAAATTGTTCCACCACGTCCAATACAGTAGCATGGGCTGTAGGGGGCGCCCTAGCCATAATGGGCCAAGGGAACCAGCCCCCAAGGCCCATGCGCATGGGAGGGGAACCCTAAGGGGAGGGCCTCCACTTGACTTGGGAGGCACCTCCCCCTCTGGCCGCCCCCAAGTCCCATCTAGGGCTAGCCGCACCCCTTGGGGTGGAAATCTAAAGGGGCGCAGCCCCTTTCCCCTATATATACTTGAGGTTTTGGGCTGCCCAACACACGAGAACCTCTCCTCTTGGTGCAGCCCCGCCTCCTCCTCCTCCTCTCCCTTGGTGCTTGGCGAAGCCTGCTGGATTGCCACGCCTCCACCACCACCACGCCGTTGTGCTGCTGCTGGATGGAGTCTTCCTCAACCTCTCCCTCTCTCCTTGCTGGATCAAGGCATGGGAGACGCCACCGGCTGTACGTGTGTTGAACGCGGAGGTGCCGTCTGCTCGCACTTGATCATCGGTGATTTGAATCACGACGAGTCGACTCCTTCAACCCCGCTTCACTTGAACGCTTCCGCTTAGCGATCTACAAGGGTATGTAGATGCACTCTCCTTTCCTCTTGTTGCTAGAATCTCCATAGATTGATCTTGGTGATGCGAGAAAATTTTGAATTTCTGCTCGCTCCCCAACAAAGGCATCATGAGCTAGGTCTATTGCGTAGATTCTTTGCACGAGTAGAACACAAAGTAGTTGTGGGCGTTGATGTTGTTCAATATGCTTACCGTTACTAGTCCAATCTTGTTTCAACGGTATTGTGGGATGAAGCGCCCGACCGACCTTACACGTACTCATACGTGAGACAGTTCCACCGACCGACATGCACTTGGTGCATAAGGTGGCTAGCGGTGCCGCTCTCCCACTTTAGTCGGAACGGATTCGATGAAAAGGGTCCTTATGAAGGGTAAATAGCAATTGGCATATCACGCTGTGGTTTTATGAGGTAAGAAACGTTTTGCTAGAAACCCATAGCAGCCACGTAAAACATGCAAACAACAATTAGAGGACGCCTAACTTGTTTTTGCAGGGTATGCTATGTGATGTGATATGGCCAAGAAGAATGTGATGAATGATATGTGATGTATGAGATTGATCATGTTCTTGTAATAGGATTCACGACTTGCATGTCGATGAGTATGACAACCGGCAGGAGCCATAGGAGTTGTCTTTATTTATTGTATGACCTGCGTGTCATTAAATAACGCCATGTAATTACTTTACTTTATTGCTAACCGGTAGCCATAGCAGTAGAAGTAATAGTTGGCGAGACAACTTCATGAAGACACGATGATGGAGATCATGATGATGGAGATCATGGTGTCATGCCGGTGATGATGATGATCATGGAGCCCCGAAGATGGAGATCAATGGAGCTATATGATATTGGCCATATCATGTCACTACTATATAATTGCATGTGATGTTTATTATGTTTATGCATCTTGTTTACTTAGAACGACGGTAGTAAATAAGATGATCCCTTACACAAATTTCAAGAAGTGTTCTCCCCGACTGTGCACCGCTGCTACAGTTCGTCGCTTCTAAGCACCACGTGATGATCGGGTGTGATGGATTCTTACGCTCACATACAACGGTGTAAGACAGATTTACACAGCAAAAACACTTGGGGTTAACTTGACGAGCCTAGCATGTGCGACATGGCCTCGAACACGGAGACCGAAAGGTCGAGCATGAGTCGATAGTAGATATGATCAACATGAAGATGTTCACCGATGATGACTAGTCCGTCTCACGTGATGATCGGACACGGCCTAGTTGACTCGGATCATGTAATCACTTAGATGACCAGAGGGATGTCTATCTGAGTGGGAGTTCATAAGATGAACTTAATTATCCTGAACATAGTCAAAAGATCTTTGCAAATTATGTCGTGAGCTCGCGCTTTAGTTCCACTGTTTAGATATGTTCCTAGAGAAAATATAGTTGAAAGTTGAAAGTAGCGATTATGCGGACAGTAGAAAGCTTGTGTCCTTAATGCACCACTCAGTGTGCTGAACCCAAACGTCGTTTGTGGATGTTGCGAACATCGGACATACACGTTTTGATAACTACGTGATAGTTCAGTTAAACGGTTTAGAGTTGAGGCACCAAAGACGTTTTCAAACGTCATGAACATATGAGATGTTTCGAGGGCTGAATTGGGATTTCAGGCTCGTGCCCACGCCAAGAGGTATGAGACCTCCGACGAGTTTTCTTAGCCTGCAAACTAAGGGAGAAAAGCTCAATCGTTGAGCTTGTACTCAGATTGTCTGGTACAACAATCACTTGAATCAAGTGGGAGTTAATCTTCCGATGAGATAGTGATGTTTCTCCATAGTCATTGCCACCAAGCTGCTAGAGCTTCGTGATGAACTATAACATATCAGGGATAGATATGATGATCCTTGAGGTATTCACGATGTTTGACACCGCGAAAGTAGAAATCAAGTAGGAGCATCAATTGTTGATGGTTAGTGAAACCACTAGTTTCAAGAAGGGCAAGGGCAAGAAGGGACACTTCATGAAACGACAAATCAGTTGTTACTCCAGTGAAGAAACCCAAGGTTGAACCCAAACCCGAGACTAAGTGCTTCTTAGTAAGAGGAACGGACACTGAAGCGGAACCACCCTAGATACTTGGTAGATGAGAAGGCTGGCAATGTCGATAGAAGTATATTTGATATACATTATGTTAATGTGTACTTTACTAGTACTCCTAGTAGCACCAGGGTATTAGATACCGGTTCGGTTGCTAAATGTTAGTAACTCGAAATAAAAGCTACGGAATAAAAGGAGACTAGCTAAAGGTGAGCTGACGATATGTGTTGGAATTGTTTCCAAGGTTGATATGATCAAACATCGCACGCTCCCTCTACCATCAAGATTAGTATTAAACCAGAATAATTATCATTTGGTGTTTGCGTTGAGCATAGACTTGATTGGATTATGTCTATCGCAATACGGTTATTCATCTAAGGAGAATAATGGTTACTCTATTTATTTGAATAATACCTTCGATGGTCTTGCACCTAAAAATGGTTTATTGAATCTCGATCGTAGTGATACACATTTTCATGCCAAATGTATAAGATAGTAATGATAGTACCACTTACTTGTGGCAATCGCCATGTAAGTCATATTGGTGTAAAAGCATGAAGAAGCTCCATGTTGATGGATCTTTGGACTCACTCATTTTGAAAAGTTTGAGACATGCGAACCATGTCTATTGGTGTATATGCATGAAGAAACTCCATGCAGATGGACCGCTTGGACTCACTTGATTTTGAATCACTTGAGATATGCAAATCATACCACATGAGCAAGATGACCAAAAGCCTCGGTTTCAAAGAAGATGGAACAAGGTAGCAACCTGTTGGAAGTAACACATTTTGATGTGTGCAGTCCAATGAGTGCCGAGGCATGCAAAGTGAATATCGTTATGTTCTTACTTCACGGATGATTCGAGTAGATGTTGAGTATATTTACTTGATGAAACACAAGTCTGAATTATTGAATGGTTCAAGTAATTTCAGAGTGAAGTTTAAGATCTTCGTGACAAGAGGATAGAATGTCTATGATATGATCATAGAGATGAACATCTGAGTTACGAGTTTTGGCACACAATTAAGACATAGTGGAAATTGTTTCACAATTAATACCGCTCGAATACCATAGTGTGATGGTGTGTCCGAACATCATAGTTGCACCCTATTGGATATGGTGCGTACTATGATGTCTCTTATCGAATTACCACTATCGCTCATGGGTTAGGCATTAGAGACAACCGCACTCACTTTAATAGGGCACCACGTAATTCCGCTAAGATGACACCGTATGAACTATGGTTTAGAGAAACCTAAGTTGTCATTTCTTAAAAGTTTGGGGCTGCGACGCTTATGTGGAAAAGTTTCAGGTTGATAAGCTCGAACCCAAAGCGGACAAAATGCATCTTCATAGGACACCCAAAACAGTTGGGTATACCTCCTAATTCAGATCCGAAAGCAATAGGGATTGTTTCTTGAATCGGGTCCTTTCTCGAGGAAAAGTTCGTCTCGAAAAGTTGAGTGGGAGGATGGTGGAGACTTGATGAGGTTATTGAACCGTCACTTCAACTAGTGTGTAGCAGGCACGTGAAGTTGTTCCGTGGCACCTACACCAATTGAAGTAGAAGCTTATGATAGTAATCATGAAGTTTCGGATCAAGTCACTAACGTACCTCGTAGGGAGACAAGGATGCGTACTACTTCTGAGTGGTACAGCAATCCTGTCTTGAAGGTCATGTTGCTAGACAACAATGAACCTACGAGCTATGGAGAAGCGATGGTGGGCCCAAAATTCCGACAAATGGTTAGAAACCATGAAATCCGAGGTAGGATCCATGTATCATAACAAAGCATGGACTTTGGTGGACTTGCCCAATGATCGGCAAGCCATTGAAATAAATGGGTCTTTAAGAAGAAGACGGACATGAACGGTAATGTCACCTTCTATGAAGCTCGACTTGTGGCAAAGAGTTTTTCACAAGTTCAAGGAGTTGACTACGATGAGATTTTCTCATCCGTAGCGATGCTTAAGTCCGTCGGAATCATGTTAGCACAAGCTGCATTTATGAAATCTGGCAGATGGATGTCAAAACGAGTTTCCTTACCTTTACGTAAGGAAAGGTTGTATGTGATACAATCGAAAAGTTTTGTCGATCCTAAGGATGCTAAAAGGTATGCTAGCTCCAATGATCCTTCTAAGGACCGGAGTAAGCATCTCGGAGTTGGAATGTGCGCTTTGATGAGATGATCAAAGATTTTGGGTTTATACAAAGTTTATGAGAAACTTGTATTTCCAAAGAAGTGAGTGGGAGCACTATAGAATTTCGATGAGTATATGTTGTTGACATATTGGTGATCGAAATGATGTAGAATTTTCTCAGAAAGCATATAGGGTTAAAGTGTTTTCAAGTGAAAACCTGGATTAAGTTACTTGAACATTGAGCATCAAGATCTATGAGGATAGATCAAAACGCTCAATAGTACTTTCAAATGAGCACATACCTTGACATGATCTTGAAGGTGTTCAAGATGGATCACCAAAGAAGGAGTTCTTGCCGAGATGTAAGGTATGAAGTTAAGAGTTAAAGCTCGACCACGGCAGAAAAGAGAGAAAGGACGAAGGTCGCCCCTATGCTTCGGACATAGGCTCTATAGTATGCTATGCTTGTACCGCACCGAAGTGTGCCATGCCATGAGTCACCAAGGGTACAAGAATGATCCAGAATGGGGATCATTGGACAGCGGTCAAAATTGTCCTTGGAGTAAATAAGGACATGTTTCTCGATTATGGAGGTGATAATGAGTTCGGCGTAAGGGTTACGCCGATGCAAGCTTTAACACCTATCCGAGTGACTCGAGAAGCAAACCGGATACGATAGTGGAGCAACCATTTGGAATAGCTTCAAGTGGAGCGTGGAAGCAACATTTACAATATGACATAGAGAATTGCAAAGTACACACGGATCTGAAAGGTTCGCACCGTTGACTAAAACCTCTCTCACAAGCAAAACATGATCAAACCCCGTAACTCATTGAGACTTAATCACATGGTGATGTGAACTAGTTTAAGACACTAGTAAACTCTTTGGATGTTGGTCACATGGCGATGTGACCTATCGATGTTAATCACATGGCGATGTGAACTAGATTATTGACTCTAGTGCAAGTGGGAGACTGTTGGAAATATGCCCTAGAGGCAATAATAAATTAGTTATTATTATATTTCCTTGTTCATGATAATCGCTTATTATTCATGCTATAATTGTATTGACCGGAAACAGCAATACATGTGTGGATACATAGACAACACCATGTCCCTAGTAAGCCTCTAGTTGACTAGCTCGTTGATCAATAGATGGTTACGGTTTCCGACCATGGACATTGGATGTCATTGATAACGGGATCACATCATTAGGAGAATGATGTGATGGACAAGACCCAATCCTAAGCATAGCACAAGATCGTAGTTCGTTTGCTAGAGCTTTTCCAATGTCAAGTATCTCTTCCTTAGACCATGAGATCGTGCAATTCCGGATACCGTAGGAGTGCTTTGGTGTATCAAACGTCACAACGTAATCGGGTGACTATAAAGGTGCACTACAGTATCTCCGAAAGTGACCATTGGGTTGACACGGATCGAGATCGGATTTGTCACTCCGTAAACGGAGAGGTATCTCTGGGCCCACTCGGTAGGACACCATCATAATGTGCACAATGTGACCAAGGGGTTGATCACGGGATGATGTGTTACGGAACGAGTAAAGAGACTTGCCGGTAACGAGATTGAACAAGGTATCGGTATACCGACGATCGAATCTCGGGCAAGTACAATACCGCTAAACAAAGGGAATTGTATACGGATCGATTGAGTCCTTGACATCGTGGTTCATCCGATGAGATCATCGTGGAACATGTGGGAGCCAACATGGGTATCCAGATCCCGCTGTTGGTTATTGACCGAGAACGCCTCGGTCATGTCTCGCTTGTCTCCGAACCCGTAGGGTCTACACACTTAAGGTTCGGTGACGCTAGGGTTATACAGAAGCTTGTATGTGGTTACCGAATGTTGTTCGAGTCCTGGATGAGATCCCGAACGTCCACGAGGAGTTCGGAATGGTCCGGAGGTAAAGATTTATATATGGAAAGTTGTTGTTCGGGTTCCGGAAAAGTTCGGGTTTTTCGGTATTGTACCGGAAGCTTCTGAAGGTTCCGGAGGATTCGGAGGGGTCCGGAGGTCCGGAAATTGTTCCACCACGTCCAATACAGTAGCATGGGCTGTAGGGGGCGCCCTAGCCATAATGGGCCAAGGAACCAGCCCCCAAGGCCCATGCGCATGGGAGGGGGAAACCCTAAGGGGAGGGCCTCCACTTGACTTGGGAGGCACTCCTCCCTCTTGGCCGCCCCCAAGTCCCATCTAGGGCTAGCCGCACCCCTTGGGGTGGAAACCCTAAAGGGCGCAGCCCCCTTTCCCCTATATATACTTGAGGTTTTGGGCTGCCCAACACACGAGAACCTCTCCTCTTGGTGCAGCCCTGCCTCTCCTCCTCCTCCTCTCCTTGGTGCTTGGCGAAGCCTGCTGGATTGCCACGCCTCCACCACCACCACGCCTGCCAGCTGCTGCTGGATGGAGTCTTCTCAACCTCTCCTCTCTCCTTGCTGGATCAAGGCATGGGAGACGTCACCGGGCTGTACGTGTGTTGAACGCGGAGGTGCCGTCCGTTCGGCACTTGATCATCGGTGATTTGAATCACGACGAGTACGACTCCTTCAACCCCGTTCACTTGAACGCTTCCGCTTAGCGATCTACAAGGGTATGTAGATGCACTCTCCTTTCCTCTTGTTGCTAGAATCTCCATAGATTGATCTTGGTGATGCGTAGAAAATTTTGAATTTCTGCTACGTTCCCCAACAATTATCTTCAGACACCGAATGTAATCATGCAGTCCGCCCACGGCCCAGCTCGACGCTTCGTCTAGCGGATCCCTTGATTCGTCGGATGTGAATAGCCTTTCGCTTCCGACTGCTACCTCCCCTCGTCATACGGACGATGCCGAGGTGGAGTCCCAAAAGGGTCCAAGCCAGGAGGGGTTGGTCCTGGAGGCGCCGCAAGGCGACCTCCCGGACTCCAGGCGCAAAGTGGATAAAACCCTGAAGGGCTCTAAGTCCGGCCCTGGGCCGACACCGCACCGGAACCTTCAACGGTTCCGTGTCCGCAGCGACTTCTACTAAGAAGGGCAAGTTTACAACGCCGTGAACTCCGTCCCAACCGAGGCACCGGATAATCTGGCCGGAGGTGCTTAAAGGCGCCCATTGACGAGGAGCACCGCACTATTATGAGTGTGGTGATCCAGAAGGTTCAGTCCGCCAAGAGCGGGCTGACTGAAGCCTGTGCCAGCCTTCTAACAGGCTTTGAGGTATGTATTTAAGATATGTAAAAATATTACCGCATAGACAGTAGCCCCTGATGCTTAGTTTGGTGTTCGGAAAGAAAAGACGAACTGAGGATCAAAAAGATATACGCAGGAGTCTAACATAAGTATGTCAATATGGGAATGCAGGTTGTACTGCTGACCTCTGCCGCACTGACTGCGGAGGTCAATACATTGAAGCAGAGCCTCGAGCGGTCCGAGAACGAGCTCGGCCTTGCCAAGAAGCAGCTCGAGGACAAGGAAGGTAAGTAATACCTTATGTAAGTATATAAAAAAGATGTGGTTGCAAAAAATGACAGGACCAACGTGAGTATTATAGGGGCCACAACCCAGGTGGCGACCCTGAAGGAAGCGATGTCCAAGGACGAAGAAAATGCGGCCGTGGAGCGTACCCAGCGAGAAAAGTAGGAGGCGCGGGTGGAGGAGGTGCAGCAAGAGCTCCAGGCTCTCGTGGAAAAACACGAGAGTTTGGAGCTTGACTCAAAGACTCGAGAGTCCGAGCTCGCCTTGGAACTTGAGAGCGCCAAATCTGCGAAGGCCGAAGCCCAAAAAGCCCTCCAGGAAATTGAGGCGATGAAGAAGATAGCGGCGGGTAAGGCATTCTTTATGCAAAGCAAGCGCGTGAAAGTGAATTACTTGTTACTTACCCGAGTCCGGAGCTCTCCAGGAGCATTTGCAGATCTTCCCCGGAGTGTGTCCGACGCTTCCGCATTCTACCGAGCCGAAGAGGGGAGCTCGACGGAGAAGGTGTTCTGGTCTCAGTATGCTGAGGCCGGACACCCGATGCCCTTGAGCGACTAGCTGAAGCAGCTGGTCGAGCTCCATAAGGTGGCCGAACAGGCCATGAAGGGTCTCGTAGTCCGGCTGTGGCCTGGGGAAGCCATGCCTGGGAGCTACTTCGGGCTGGTAAGGCGGCCGGTGGATGCTTGTCCAAGGCTAGAAGTCATCAAGCACTCCGTATGCATCGAAGGTGCCCGTAGGGCCCTTGTCCATGCTAAAGTGCACTGGGGCAAGATGGACGCTGAGAAGCTTGTGACGGACAGACCACCGCCGGGCAAGGAGCATCGCAAGCCCGAGATGTATTATGAGGGTGTCTTGAAAGGTGCCCGCCGTATAGCGGATGAGTGCTCCAAAGATGTAATTTTTGAGTAAACTCGCATTTGTGATCCTGTACGCAGAAAACTTGTTCATATGCGCTAAGAAATGCTTTTGAATTTAAAATATTACCTTCTGTGCGGCCCTTTATTAAATTTGAGAGATGGTGAGTCGTCGTAAACCCCCCACATGCCACGAGTGTTTGGGGTGTTCGGATAATCTTGAGCGCTTTTTTCCCATTATTGGGTCCTTCGAGGAGGCGCCAACACAACTAACAAGGCAATCGGACTATAATGCTTGAACACTCTCACTTAGCCATAGAATTCTATAATTTTAAATTTCGCGGCCCTAGTATTCGGAAGACCGAGTTCGGGCGCTATCCACGCCTAGGCCGGACAAAGCCGACTCCTCGCCTAAGCGGCATAAGTCTTTAGGAACTCGAAAACCTCTCGAACAGCGACCAGCTCTCGCCCTATCATGACGGTCAGTTTTAGCTTTCTCCATCGAGGTGCTTAGCCCAGCTCAACCGGGCACAATCGCAGTGGTTCTCCCAAGGCTACCTTAGCCGATATAACGGAACGTAAGGTACCAAAACATGGGAGCCGGCAAACCCAACTATTGACCCAAGACATGATTCGAGCCGATGCATATAATGCTATAAGTTCAGGGTGCCGCACTCATGAGAGTGTTCAGACTTCTCACACCATATATTGGGGTACGTTAGCCCCTGGTGTATTGGCCGTACCAAAGTGTACGGTTGCATAATGTCATAATTGAACATATTTTTATAAAAAAAGAATGCAATAATAGATAAAAGCTATGTATTGTTTATTCGAAAAGTCTGCGGTAAAAGCAGAACGATACAAATAGTGCGATAAGCAAGAGATGGGACTATTTAACATGTCCCCCTCCAAAGGCGAGCTGCGAGATGATATGTGAAACAAGTATACTGCTCGTTATAGAGACCACCTGGACACTCGATGTAGCTTTCTGCCTCCCTAGCTGTTGCATCATGTGTTCGGCGATTGTACTGCCGGACAGGCCTTCCGTAGAGTGGAGTCCTGAAAGTAAGAAAAAGAATGACAAAATCGGGAGCCCCTAGTGCGGTTGAGCCGCATTTTGGGCATGCCGTGGTCGTGCCCCTCCCCCTATGCCCATGGTATTTCCAGATCGTAGTTATGTACGCGTAGTATTGGTTTCGCGGTTTCACGAGGGCTGGGGTTGGGGCCGCACTGCTACGCATGCTCGGAACGTGCCAGGCGGTCTTGTTGTAGGTTACTCCGGGCGCGCTTGACGGTGGCCGGACGTTTAATGGCCGGACTGGAGAATTGCCTTGAGAGGCTGCTTTGTACTTCCGCCGCGAGGGCCGCCAGATGCTCCTCCGCTCGAGAGAGCGTTCGTGTTTCCATTGACCGTAATGACTCCTCGAGGGCCTGGCATCTTGAGCTTGAGGTATGCGTGGTGCGGCACCGCATTGAACTTTGCAAATGTGGTTCGTCCGAAAGCAAGGCGTGATAGCCATCGCGAACAGACTATGTCAAGATTAACTCCTCGCTTCGAAATTATCCGGGATCCAAGACCACCTCAAGTGTAACTGAGCCTGCATAGATTGGCCTCTACACCTGGTATGACGCTTTTAAAGGTCGTCTTTGTGGGTTTAATCCTTGAGGGATCTATGCCCATTTTTTGCACTGTATCCTGATAAAGCAGGTACAGGCTGCTACCGCTGTCCATAAGGACTCTAGTGAGGTGAAATCCGTCAATGATTGGGTCTAGAACCAATTCGGCGAATCCGCCATGGCGGATGCTAGTGGGTGGTCCTTCGATCAAAAGTGATCGGGCGGGAGGGCCATGGGTTGAACTTTGGGGCGATGGCTCCAACGCATATACGCCCCTCGAGTGCACGCTTCGCCTCCCTTTTGGGTATGTGGGTTGCGTATATCATGTTCACCGTCCGCACTTGTGGGGGAAGCCCTTCTTCCCCTATTGTTCGGCGGCCGGGGCTCCTCCTCGTCATCGCTATGCAGCCCCTTGTCATTGTTTTCGGCGTTTAACTTGCCTGCCTGCTTGAACACCCAACAATCCCTGTTGGTGTGGTTGGCTGGTTTTTCGGGGGTGCCGTGTATCTGGCACGAGCGATCGAGTATTCGGTCCAAATTGGACAGGCCCGGAGTATTTCTTTTGAATGGCTTTTTCCGCTGACCAGTTTTAGAGCCTCTAAATCTGGCATTAACTGTCGTATCCTCATCATTGTCACCGTTAATGCGGCGCTTTTGCTTGTTATGACACGACCTGCCAATGTTGTCCTTGGTATCCGAATTACCAGGGCTCTTGGTCATGTTATTACTACGAGCTAGCCAGCTGTCTTCTCCCGCGCAAAAGCGGGTCATGAGTGTTGTGAGGGCTGCCATGGATTTCGGCTTTTCCTGTCCTAGGTGCCGGCAAGCCACTAAATCACGGATGTTATGCTTGAAGGCTGCAAGGGCCTCTCGTGTCCGGACAATCGACTATTTGATTTTTCTTGGTTAGGAACCGTGTCTGTAATTGTCCGCCGATTCCTCCGCTGCTGAATTATGTGGCTTAGGTCATCGGCGTCTGGTGGTCGCACATAGGTGCCCTAGAAATTGTAGAGGAATGCGGCTTCCAGGTCCTCCCAACAACCAATTGATTCTGCTGGCAAGCTGTTAAGCCAATGCCGAGTTGGTCCTTTAAGCTTGAGTGGGAGGTATTTGATGGCGTGTAGATCATCGCCACGGGCCATTTGGATATGAAGGAGATAATCCTCGATCCATACCGCCGAATCTGTTGTGCCATCGTATGATTCGATGTTTACGGGTTTGAAACCCTCGGGGATTTGATGATCCATTACTTCATCTGTGAAGCATAGTGGGTGTCTTGGCGCCTCAGATTGGGCTATATCACGACGTAGCTCAAATGAGCTTTGTCTCATCAGTGTTCGCCCGGCGGATTTACCATATCCGCATGACGGTTATCGCCACGTGTCGTAGGCGCCCACGCGATCCATAGATCGATCTTGTTTGCCTTGCCCTGTCCTCCAATATATCTCGCAGGTCTGGCGCATTTCCCCGTGCCTTGGTATTCTTTGAGCCACACCGGAGTGCGGCTTGAGTGGAGGGCCGAGGGGCCTCTCTGTCACGGCCACGAGGTGGCCGGTCGGCCGCATCATGCGCTGGTGATGTAGGTCTAGGTGCTTCCTCCTCTAATCGGGGTAGCAGCCTGCGTTTTGAGTAGCTCTTGGAGGGCGTTTGAGTTCAGACTCTTCACCGCAAGGACATCACCCATCCGCTCGGCTAGCAAGTCTTGGTCAGCTCTAAGCTGTTGCTGTTTTTTCTTGAGGCTGCTCGCCGTGGCCATAAGCCTACGTTTGAAATGCTCTTGTTCGATGGGATCCTCAGGCACGACAAATTCGTCATCGTGGAGGCTTGCCTCGTCTTCGGAGGGAGGCATGTAATTATCGTCCTCTACCTCTCTGTCTGCCGCTCTCTCATGAGGGCTGGCTTCTCCATCCTCCTGCGCTGAATCCTGGTGGAGGGGATTGTCTTCGGCACTCCGGGGTGTTATTATCTCCCGTGCCAGAATCGCCGTTTTTGCTATGGCGGGATTTAGAGCGGCGCCACTGACGCCGGCGCTTAGGGTGTTTCTTGGAGGGGTCATCCTCCGTTGTTCCATCGTCGTTCCCTTCTTTTGGGGTGTCCACCATGTATATGTCATACGACGAGGTGGCCTTCCAAAGGCCCTCGTAGGCGCTTGTTCTTGGTCGCCTCCTGCATCGGCGTCCATACCGTCGATGTCTTGGTCAAGTCGAGCATGTCGGTTAAATCATCGGCAGTGGCTACGAAGTGGGTGGTGGGTGGGCTTTGAATTTCTTCGTCGTCGCATCCCAACCTTGTCGACCATAGTCCGCCAGGCTCTCCGATAAAGAGAGAGACTTTAGTGAATTCAGAATGTCGCCGAAAGGAGAGTGCCGAAAGATGTCTCATGACGGTGAACTCCATGATCGGCGCCCAATCGGATTCGATTGGCGGTGATGAAGTCATATACCTAGGTAGGGTCATGGACCTGTCCAAGATACCTCCCAAGGTCATCCTTAGAGTAAACTGCCTACCAACGACCCGGTAGGTTTCCACTGACAGATTCAAAGACACTCGACCATGAAGATCCACTCGACCACCAGAGTCCAAGAGCCACTCGGTGTCCAAATGTCTGTAGATTAAGTAGTCTTTATGGTCATGATGACACTTTATGTAAGGCGTTACCAGTAACGCTTAGCCTTAATGTACCTTAAACCCTCCGCTATGTGGGCTGGCTGGGGTCCTGGCGCACTCTATATAAGCTACCCCCTCCACATGTAGGAGGGTTCGCACCCCTGTAATTCATACGCATATAATCCAGTCGACCGCCTCTGGGCTCCGAGACGTAGGGCTGTTACTTCCTCCGAGAAGGGCCTGAACTCGTAAACTCATGCGTACCAACTACTCCATAGCTAGTACCTTTCCTCTCCATACCTACCCCCATTCTCTTGCCGACTTAGAACCATCGACGGCTTGGCGCCCACCGTCGACGCAGCTTGTTCTAGCGATTTGTTGGAGAAGTTAGGATTCTTTCGATCTCCTACATCATGGTTTCGTGGAGTTTTGGTCGAGGGTCATGAGATCCGTCTCGGTGCGCCACGTCGTCGCCGACGACTCCGCTTGGCTTCAGGAGGCTCCTCTCGACGCCGACGCGCTCCCGTCCATGGGCAACGTGACTTTCAAGGCGTGCGTCGCGGCGTCCTCCTCAAGGCAACCATCAACCCAGATGGGTCGGTTCTTGTGCCGTCCTCACTCCTGATCCTCCCGCCGACGCAAGTGCTCCGGTCGGTCGAGGCTTCAGCGGTGGGTGAGACATGCGGTGGCTCGCCAAATGGCCACTTCCCAAGTTGCGTAATCGAGCCCGACGAATCTCTCGGCCTGTTCGATCTGTCGACCGGCTCCGCAGAGATCGTGATCCGAGTGCGATAGCAGCGATCCGGCAGCAGAGGTTCTGATGGTTGACGAACCACGCAGTCCTCCTGGATACCCCCGCACCGACGGAGGCGACGGTGGAGGTGATCCGGCGCAAGATCACGAAGAGTACCAACCCAAGCCCCTCACTTCGCTGCGAGGGAGGAACTTCGCCACCAAACATGGATGCACTTCACACTCCAATCGTTGAGAAACCCCCGTGCTCGTGCCTTGGAGGATGCGCGTCCGCTAACTTGGCTGAGCGACTCGACCGAGAACCTCCAGCGAGTTCTCGACGAGCGACGTGACCACGGGTTCCGTAATCCAATGACGCCGCCTCTTTCCACAACCAACTCGGTATATCGAACTACGATTCAGAATTTAGCTGCTGCAGCCCGTATAGCGGAATCAATTCAGCCTTCCCAGTCGGAGGCGGGTAGAGGTTTGCAGCAGATCAGAGATTTACTCCGGCAGCAGGTGATCAAAACTCAGTCGTATCACAGTCACGGAATAGGATTCACAGCAGATTCATCGCTGCGAATTCAGTCCAGTCGGCCCATAGTCCAAGATCGCCCCCGAGGCGTGAGGAACGTGGGGGCCGGCGTGATGATCAGTATAGGAATCGCGAGCAGTATGAGCACCGATTCGATCGCAATGATCGACGTTGAGTGCCCACCCCTCCCCCAAGGGGTGGAATATACGCTCCTCGGCAACAAGATGACAGACGCCAACACAGTGCTGGGCGAAGGGTTCCAGTCGATCCCAGAGAGCCAGGCTTTGATGCAAGATCCATCATCGTTCAAGGCTTGGTCGACAGGAACAGAGCTCACTGAGAAGGTCATGACAGAGATGTTCCCTCCAAAGCAGCAGAGTTCATGTCTCGGGCCGAGTGTTTTAGCAGGCCATCGAGCCGCAGGATTCCTCCCAACTTCAGGTTGGCGATCGAGTCAAGAATTTCACCGTGAGTCCAAGCCTCGACACTTGGCTTGAGGACTACCGAGTGGCTGTCCAGATTGGCGGCGGCAACGATGAGGTAGCTATGAAGCATTTGCCCTTGTGTTGGAGGGTTCGCCAGAGCATGGTTGAATCGATTAGCACCCAGCAGATTTACACTTGGGAAGATCTCGCCCAGTGTTTGTCAGACATTTGAAGGACTTGCAAGTTTACCCGCAGGATTGACGGAGCTGCAGTCGTGTGTGTAGAAGTCGAATGAAACTTTGAGAGATTACATCCAGAGATGGATAACCTTGCACCACACAGTTGAGAATGTGTCTGATCACTAGGCGGTCTGTGCTTTCAAGGAAGGTGTCAAGAACAGAGTGTTGAGTTTGAAATTCGGTCGGACAGGAGATATGACCCTGAGTCGGATGATGGAGATTGCCACCAAGTATGCTAATGGTGAAGAAGAGGATCGGCTCCGGAGTGGTAAGTACAAGTCGGCTGCTAATGAGGCCGGTGGAGGAAATTCCAGTCGGAAGCAGAAGCGCAAAGCCGAGCCAACCGCTCTCGGAGAAGCCTTGGCTGTGACCCCAGGAAAGTTCAAGGGGAAACCCAAGGTTTTGTGGAACCCCAAGAAGGTGAAAGGCCATGTCACATTCACACGAAGAAAGATGAAGAGGGTAAACTCATTTACCCAAAACATACCACTCGACAATGTCGGCTCTTGATTCAGCAGTTCCAAGGGAAACAACCCAAGGATAAGGAAAAGGGGTCAGATAAAGTTGAGGACAAAGAAGAAAGTGATGGTGGATACCCCAAGGTCAATTCCACCCTGATGATTTTTGCTGACGTTGAAAGCAAAAGTTGATTGAAAGTTATCAACCGAGAAGTGAACATGGTCGCTCCGGCGACGCCCAATTATCTGAAATGGTCCCAGACCGCCATCACATTCCACCAGTCCGATCATCCGACACACATTGCCACCCCTGGGAGGCAAGCATTGGTGGTCGACCCAGTCGTCAAAGGCACTCGACTGACCAAAGTTTTGATGGATGGCGGCAGTGGCCTGAACATCCTGTATGCAGAGACGTTGAAAGGGATGGGCATTCCGATGTCCAGACTCAGCACCAGTAGCATGAGTTTCCACGGAGTCATTCCTGGAAAGAAGGCTGAGTCACTCGGTCAAATTACTCTTGATGTGGTGTTTGGTGATTCGAAGCATTTCCGCAAAGAAAATTTGACCTCTGAGGTCGTGGATTTCCAGGCGCTTATCACGCTTATTCAGGAAGGCGGCGATGCCCGCTGCATGGCCCGACCATGTTATGTGTACCACAAGCTGAAGATGCCCGGCCCCAAGGGTGTGATCACTGTCAGTGGCAATCGGAAGAAAGCGGAAGAGTGTTTCCAGAAAGGCTCTAAGATTGCTGATGCTCAGATGGCAGTGGTAGAATTGCAAGAATATCAGAATACTGCAGATCCGAGTGATTTGTTGCGAGCCAAGAAGCCCGCTACGGAGTCGGTATTTCAGTCGTCCGGTGAGACGAAGCAGGTTCATATTCACCCGACCGACCCCAATGCTGCTCCGACCAACATCTCAACAACACTCGACTCCAAATAGGAAGAAGTGCTCGTCCAGTTCCTCCATGAGAACCGGGACATCTTTGCATGGAAGCTCACGACATGCCGGGTGTTCCTGTGGAGCTGGCTGAGCACCGCTCATGAGTCGACTCAAAGTTAAACCTGTCAAAGAACATCTTTGACGGTCCGCCGCCCGTAAGAGAAAGGCCATAGGCGAGGAGGTGGCTCGGCTCTTAGCAGCAGAGTTTATCCGAGAAATTTACCACCCGAGTGGCTTGCCAATGTGGTCATGGTCCCTAAGAAGGACAATTCACTGTGCATGTGCATCGACTTCAAACATATCAATCGGGCCTGCCCGAAAGATCACTTTCCTCTCCCCCGCATCGACCAAATAGTCGACTCGATCGCGGGATGTGAGCAGTTGTCTTTTTAGACGATATTCCGGTACCATCAGATCCGTCAGATGGACCCGACGAGATCAAAACAGCTTTCATCACTCCATTTGGGTGCTTCTGTTATGTCACCATGCCATTCGGCCTCAAGAATGCCGGAGCCACGTTCATGAGGATGATTCATAAGTGTTTACTCACTCAAATCAGTCGGAATGTGGAAGCATACATGGATGACATTGTGGTCAAGTCACGGAAAGGTTCCGACCTGTTGACTGACCTTGCTGAAACATTTGCCAATCTCAGGAGGTATGATATCAAGCTTAATCCATCAAAGTGCACATTCGGAGTTCCCGTGGAAAGTTACTCGGTTTTCGTTTACGAGCGAGTAATCGATGCTAACCTGTAAAAAAGTTGGCACTATTCTCCGAATGAAACGCATACATGCGTGTGTGCAACGATGTCCGAAGCTTCTTGGATGCTTGGCGCTTTAAGTCGATTCATCTCTCGCCTCGGTGAAAAGGCATTGCCTCTTTACCGATCGATGAAGAAGTCGAGACAAGTTCGAGTGGACTCACGAAGTCGATGCAGCGCTTGCGAGCTCAAAGCTCTGCTCTCCACCCAGCCGGTGCTTGCTGCCCCAATAAGTAAAGAGCCGTTGCTGCTTTATATTGCAGCCACAGGACAAGTCGTCAGCACAGTACTTACGGTCGAGCGGGAAGAGGAAGGAAAAGCCTTCAAAGTTCAGCGCCCGGTATATTATCTTTCTGAAGTGTTAACCCCGTCGAAGCAAAGATACCCTCATTATCAGAAGCTTGTGTATGGGATTTATATGACCGCAAAGAAGGTTGCTCACTACTTCTCTGATCATTCCATTACAGTCATCACGACGCCCGTTATCGTAGATTCTGCACAACAGACGAATCGGTCGAGTGGCGAAATGGGCGATTGAACTTCTTCCCTTGATATCAAGTTTGAGGCAAAGAAAGCCATCAAGTCCCAAGCAATAGCAGATTTCATCGCCGAGTGGATTGAACAACGATTACCGACTCAAGTTCACTCGAACCTTTGGATTATGTTCTTTGATGGTTCCAAGATGCTGAATGGTTCCGTCTTTGGGGTAGTATTGGTTTCCCCAGGAGATAAGCTCAGATATGTGCTCCATTCACTTTGATTCTTCCAACAATGAAGCGTAATACAAAGCATTGTTGTATGGGTTATGTATGGCCATTTCACTCGGCGTCCGTCGCCTCATGGTCTATGGCGACTCAGATTTGGTGGTTAATCGGGTGATGAAGGAGGGGGCGTCGAAGTCCAGCCATGACCTCTTATGTAATGCAAAGGAGGAAGCTAGAAAAGAAGTTTGAGGGTTAGAGCTCCATCACATACCCCGACTGAAAAATCAAGTTCTTGATGATTTGGCAAAATAGGGTCCAAGAGGGAAGCCATTCCCAGTGATGTCTTTTTGGAGCACATCCGCACGCCGTCGGTTCAAGAAGATCCTTTCACTGAAGAAGCTCCACAGCCAAAAAGTGCCACTGATCCGACTGAAGTTGAAGTCCCAGCGGTGGTCGACCTAGTCATGGAAGTCTTGGTCATCACTCCCGACTGGACAGTACCGTACATCACATACATCCTGAGGAAAGAGCTCCCTGAGAATGAAGAAGAGGCTAGATAGATCGTCCGTCGATCCAAGGCCTTTACTGTGATCAAGGGATAGTTATTCGAGAAAGCGTGATCGAGTCAGCGTAAAGTGCATAACGCCGTAAGAAGGTCATATAATCCTTGATGATATCCACTGGGACCTGTGGTCACCATCGTCCCTCTCGGACCCGTGGCTAAAGCATACCGAAGCGGGATTTTACCGCCAAAGGCAAATGAAATGGCAAAGGAAATAGTCGACAAATGTGAAGGATGTCAGTTCTACTCCAATATGTCACACAAGCCCGCCTCAGCATTGAAGACCATTCCACTCGTCTGGCCTTTCGCTATTTAGGGGTTGGATATGATTGGACCGCTGAGAACCGGCAGGAGTGGTTTCACTCATTTGCTTGTGGCAGTCGACAAGTTCACGAAGTGGATCGAAGCTAAACCTATCAAGAACCTTGATGCATGCACTGCTGTCAGTTTCGTCAGAGAATTGATATTAAGATATGGAGTTCCGCACAGCATCATCACGGACAATGGGTCAAATTTCGATTCCGACAAGTTCGAAGCCTTTTGCGCCTCTCAGGGCACGCGAGTCGACTATGCTTCAGTCGCTCACCCCCAGTCGAATGGACAAGCTGAACGAGCAAATGGTTCTCAAAGGACCGAAACCTCGACTGATGCATGATCTCAAACATGCAGCAGGAGCATGGGTTGACAAACTTCCGTCGGTTCTTTGGGGATTGAGGACCACTCCTAATCGTTCGACTGGAAGAACTCCATTCTTTATGGTCTATGGAGCTGAAGCAGTTCTGTCGAGTGACCTGCTTCACAATGCCCCCCGAGTCAAACTCTACTCTGAAGCTGAAGCAGAGCAAGCCCGTCAAGATGCAGTCGACCTCCTTGAGGAGGAGAGAGAGATGGACTTGATCCGCTCGACCATCTATCAGCAGGACTTGCGTCGATTCCATGCCAGAAATGTGAAGAGCCGAGCCTTTCAGGAAGGAGATCTGGTCCTCCGAGTGGATCAACAGAAACCACACAAGCTCGCTCCCACTTGGGAAGGTCCCTTCATCGTCAACAGAGTTCTTCACAATGGGGCTTACCATCTTTACAACATCGAACGCCAGATCGATGAGCCTCGGGCATGGATTGCGGAGCTGCTCCGCCCCTTTTACACTTAAGAGCTCACTCGGGTGAGATGTAATAAAAGTACCTCTGTAGCTTGTCTATCTAAATCAAGAAGATCATAATTTTCCTAGTGATTGTTATTACTTTTTGTTAAAATTCCCCCCCCCCCCCCAAGTGGGTGACTTAGTTGCGAATCCGTTTCGCCTAAGTTTGTAAAAAAAAATCCTTACCGAGTGTCGAGCCAGCCTCTCACTCGGGGGTTTAGCTGCGAATCCGTTTCGCCTAAGTATTCAAAATCCTACCGAGTGGTGAGCCAGCCTCCCACTCGGGGGCTTAGCTGCAGTCCAAGTACTCGCCTAAGTGTGTAAAATCCTACCGAGTGGTGAGCCAGCCTCCCACTCGGAGGCTTAGCTGCAGTCCAAGTACTCGCCTAAGTATTTAAAATCCTACCGAGTGGTGAGCCAGCCTCCCACTCGGGGGCTTAGCTGCAGTCCAAGTACTCACCTAAGTGTTTAAAATCCTACCGGGTGGTGAGCCAGCCTCCCACTCGGGGGCTTAGCTGCAGTCCAAGTACTTGCCTAAGTATTTAATACAATGTGCACTTTGCAAGGACGACGAGGTACAGGTCGACTGTTGCCTTCCCCTTCAAAGCTATGACACAAAAATCCTCCTTGGAGGCTTAGCTGCAGTCCAAGACTCGCCTAAGTTTGAAAAATCCTACCGAGTGGAGAGCAAACCTCCCACTCGGGGCTTAGCAAATGTCCAAGACTACGCCTAAGTTTGAAAAATCCTACCGAGTGGAGAGCAAACCTCCCACTGGGGCTTAGCTGCAGTCCAAGACTACGCCTAAGTTTTGAAAATCCCACCGAGTGGAGAGCAAACCTCCCACTCGGGGCTTAGCTGCAGTCCAAGACTACGCCTAAGTTTTGAAAATCCTACCGAGTGGAGAGCAAACCTCCCACTCGGGGGCTTAGCTGCAGTCCAGTACTCGCCTAAGTTTTGAAAATCCTACCGAGTGGAGAGCAAACCTCCCACTTGGGGGCTTAGCTGCAGTCCAGTACTCGCCTAAGTTTTGAAACTCCTACCGAGTGGAGAGCAAACCTCCCACTCGGGGGCTTAGCTGCAGTCCGGGACTCGCCTAAGTTTGAAAACGTACCGATCCGCAAGGACGACGAGGTGCAGGTCGACTGCTACCTTCTCCTTCGGAGCTGCGCCACAAGTACAATGTGCGCTCCATCCCGATCCGCAAGGACGACGAGGTACACGTCGACTGCTTCCTTCTCCTGCACCTGCAAGAGCCACAAAGTGTAGGTCGACTGGATCCACCTAAGAGCTGCATCTCAAACATTGAAGCATAATCCGAGTGAAGAGCAAAGTTCACTCGAAGGCAAACAAAAGCATATTACGACGATAAGTAAAGTTCGGATAGCATCGTAAGGATGCGTATACCTGTGGCTCAAGCCTCGCTAAGGTTTTTGGTTACAAAAATCACTCGGCATTCGAGGCAAATTTAAGGTAGAGCATAAAAGTTTTTACTCCTCGGTGGAGGAATGGAAGGAGCCACAACTGGTAAAGGTCGATCCCATCGGCGATCCGGGTGGCAGCGGCGATGAAAGTTTCCATGAAAGATTGGAAATCATACTTCTTGGTGTTCGCAACTCTGAGGGCCGCCAGCTTGTCCTCCCGCGCTTCCTTGCAGTGGACATGAACCAGAGGCAGAGCAACATCAGCACCGCACCTGGCAGAAGACTTTTTCCATTCTTGCACTTGACTTGGAACCTCATTCAGTCGAGTCATTAAGGACTCAAGGTCGTTCTGAAGCGTCTGGTCCGACCAGAGGGTTGAGTCGATCCGTGACACCGCAGCTTTCAGTCGAGCGAGATAGTCCACCACACCAGCGATGCGAGACTCTAGTCGTAGCACGTTCATAGCAGCTTCATCCTTCACGGGAGAGTTGATGGGCTCCAGGCTTGTCTCCACTCGACTGGTATCCTCTTCGAAGTTCTGACAGAATTCTACAAATACGACTCAAGTTCAAGCTAATGGTTCTATGGTGAGTTGATGATGACAAGTCAGTCGGATAAGAGGATTTACCTTCAAGCATGAGGAATAGCTTCTTGGCGAGCCCTCGGATAAACCTCCAGATCGTTCCTCCTCCCTTGATTCGCCAACCTTGTCCGTCGAGTAACTTTGTCATTCTTGATCGACTAGCCTCCTTGTTGGACGCGTAGAGAGCAGCCTTCAGGTTGGTATTCTCCTCTTTGATTTTTTCCACTGAGGCGAGTTTCTCTTCCGCGAGCTTTGTTTTCTCCAAAGCCGCCTACATCCCTCTGCAAGGTCGTGGTCTTTCTTCTTGAGCCTCCTCCAGTTTATCTCGCAAAATAACAATAAGTCGAGTTGAGAATGGGTAGAAAGACAAAGGCAGTCGTCAAGTTCTCACCAGCCATACCTTTTGCTTCGTCTCTCGCCTTTTGCAAGTTCTCTGAGCAAGCTTCAAGTCAAGGTTGAGCTGGATCTGCTTGTTCTCCAATTAGGTATAGCGGGCCACGAGCTCGCAAGATTTCTGCAAAGAGTCAATCGACAAAACATCAAAGACAGGTCACTTCGAGTGACTAAAGAAAAATCATAGCATTTCTAAGACTACGATTGAATCAAAACATTGACGGTAGTCTCGGGACTACACCAGTGGGTGCACTCAGCGTGCCCCACTAGTTTTACCAATTCGATTCGACCGATCGACGAAGAGGCAAAAGGTTATGATCCTAAAACATAGCTAACTGTCGTGATCACTGTGTAAAAAAAGAAGAAGTTCTTAGACTATAGTCGATGCCCTGCATCCACCATAGTCTCGGGGACTACACCTAGTGGGTGCACTCAGCGTGCCCCCACCGGTTCCAAAGATCCATTCGACATGGCCGGACCAGACCGAGTGAAGAAATTCAAAGTATAAAGACTATAGTCGACTGCCCGCAGTCCACCATAGTCTCGGGGACTACACCCAGTGGGTGCACTCAGCGTGCCCACACCAGTTCAAAAATTCAATCGACAAACCCACCAACACCAAGTGGGTGTACAGATGCAGATATGGAAATCTTCAGAAAGAAGAAATTTCAGGTAGCATATCCTAACAGAACAAACAACTTACTTGGACATTGCTCTGAAGAGCCGAGCTTGCATCATAAGCCGCCTGGCTGGCCTCCCGGACCACCTTCACTTGCTCCATCATGATCCCTGCCTGGCGTATGGCCTCCTTGGCAGCACTCACTTGGTCTTCCGGGACGTGGTGTGTGGCAAAAAGGGATGGCGGGTCAGCAGTCGACGACGAAGGCCGGACACTCGTCAGCGGCACAACAAAGGACACAAAAGTCTGAGTGGTGTCGCCTCCCTCGTGAGCTAGCGTCTCAGGCAGTGATACAACTGGAGTAGCCTTGCCAGCAGGCACCTTTTTGTCCTTCTCCTTCCTCAGTGGTGTTTCATCGTCGTCATCAGGGAGATCAATGACATGAGGTGGAACTACAAGCAAGATTCAAAGGTAAAAACAAAAATCCAATCGACCGCAAAGCAAAACTGCAGAGATCATACCAAGGTTGGAGGTGGCGGCATCTTCCATTTCCTAATCCTCCTGCTTAGCTGAGGTCTCGGAGGTGGCAGCACTGCAGATTTCAGAAGTCAATGGATCAGTCAAAACGAGTCGACCAAAAGTGCACTCATGGTAGACAGGAAAATACAAGTTCTGCTGATTACCCGGAAATGGTGGGAATGACCATCCTCATCTTGGGCAAGGCCTTCGCCGGCTTTGATGACGTTGCTCGGGGTTGCTTTGGCGGTTTCTCAGTTGGCACTGGAGAAGTCGTCCGAGTGCGCTTTGTTGAATGCCCGATGGGCGCGATAGCCTTACCTCGCTCGACCACCGGATCATGATTCAGCTTGGATCGCCTTTCCGAGTGGGGTGGTTCCACGTCTCCCTCCTCTTCCTCCTCCTCCTCCTCCTCTTCATCAGAACTGTCGTTTTCCTCAGACTCCCATTCCTCCTGGCTTTCGCCTCCGCTTCCTTCTTCTTCTTCGACTGGTTCTTGCGCCTCGTTGGGCATCGAGTACATCTCAGTGGTGACCTAGAAGACAGCAAAACAAGACGAAAGTCAGTCGATCGATTTGCAGCGGAATGGAGCAAATGCAACAGGATCATTGTCAGAGACAACTGGTCATACCTGGTCTGGTTCGTAAGATTGGTCGAGTGGTGGGATCCTCCTAGCCCCGCGAGGGTTAACCTTGTTCCTTGTGATGGCAGTCATCCACCTCTCCAATGTGGCGTCGTCGACCTCCTTTGGGTGGACCCGGGTGGTGTCCTCGGTACCAGAGTACATCCACATCGGGTGACCTCGGTATTGGAGCGGCTGAATGCGCCGTCGAAGGAAATCCTCTAGAAGATCCATGCCGGTCACTCCGTCGCGAATGAGCTGGACTACGCTCCATCAACAACAACTCGGGCCTTCTCCTCCGGAGCACCTTGAGAGAGGACGGCTTGTTCACTCGATCGATGGAGAAAGGAGGAGTCCGATCAAGCGCCAAGGCGTCGGGTCTTGGCGGTAGAACCAGGTCATTGCCACCCTCGACTGAATCGGGAAGAATCATGGCTGGAAAGGCACTTTTACCCCTCATCTGGACCCCAAGACCCCCACACATCTGGATTACTTGGGTTCTTTCATCATCGGACTAGCCTTTTCACCGTCGAGGCGACAAGTGAATATGTGTTTGAAGAGGCCCCGGTGTGGTCGACAACCCAAGAAGTTTTCACACAAAGACACGAAAGAGGCGAGATAGGCAATGGAGTTGGGTGTAAAGTGATGGAGTTGTGCTCCAAAGAAGTTGAGAAACCCCGAAAGAAAAGATTAGCGGAAGAGAAAATCCGCGATCCACATGGGTGGCTAGGAGGGCGACTCACCCTCTTGAGGCTGCGGCTGCCATTACTGTCCTCGGAAGCCTTGCTGACCCGTGGGGATCAATACCTCGTTAGCCAGGTCGTTGAGGTCTTTACGGGTGATGGTCGGCGGCTCCAATCTCCTGGACCCAACCTTGCGGCGAGGCTGGACGCATGACGAGATCCGCCCGGCCAGCGCTCTCCCCTTCGCCTTCGCCGTCGCCTTCTTCGCCCGCTCCAAGGCCGCCGTCTTCTCCTTCACCATTGTCGCCGGGCAGCGCAGGCGGCAGAACGGCGCGAGCAGGTCCGCAGGCGCGGGATGAATCGAGGCGGAGGAGGGAAAATGAGGTGCCTTGTTCAAAATACCCCCCCGGCGCCTTATATGAAGTCGCTTCGTGGTGGATTGGTAGGCCCGGCAATCTGTCAAATCCATAACAATCAGCGGCGCGCGTCGTGGCGAAAAAGGTGGCCTTGGAGATCAAGGCGTCATTGCCTTATCCATCCGAGTGCCGCGACCTTCTCGCTTCAAGGCGCTTCCCAAAATTTGGATCCCGCTAAATCCGCTAACAATGAGCAACTTGTCGACGGCAGATTTCCTCCGATCCGTCGCTCGAAATCTCAAGTTCATAAAGTTCACTTTCGGCGGATGTAGAGAATGGATCAAAGCGACCAAAAAAAGTTGACACCGTCCTTGAAAGGTCAGCGATCGAGAATAAAGCACACTTTCATGGCCGTAAAGCGGTCGGAAAGATTATCAACTCCTTCCTCACTCAAACCTCGATCCATTCGAGGGCTAATGATGAAGTCATATACCTAGGGTAGGGTCATGGACCTGTCAAGATACCCTCCCAAGGTCATCTCTAGATAAGCGCCTACCGATCGACTGGTAGGTTTCCACTCGGCAGATTCAAAGACACTCGACCATGAAGACCCACTCGACCACCAGAGTCCAAGAGCCACTCGGTGTCCAAGCGGTATGTAGATTAAGTAGTCTTTATGGTCATGATGACACTTTTATGTAAGGCGTTACCGATGCGCCTAGCCTTAATGTACCTTAAACCCTACTTTCGTGGGCTGGCTGGGGTCTTGGCGCACTCTATATAAGCCACACCCTCCACAGGTAGAAGGGTTCGCACCGTAATTCATACGCATATAATCGATCGACCGCCTCCGGGCTCGAGGGCGTGGGGCTGTTACTTCCTCCGAGAAGGGCCTGAACTTGTAAACTTCGTGCGTACCAACTACTCCATAGCTAGTACCTTGCCTCTCCATACCTACCCCCATTCTCTTGTCGGACTTAGAACCACGACAGGGTAGCGGAAGGTTGGTCCGGCACCTTAGAGTCACGAGCCGCCAAGGACACGTATGGTGTTGGCTCGATCGCCCGTCAGATTACAGCCCCGGCGGTGTCCAGCCACCCGTCCTCGATTGGCGCGATCGGCTCCGAGCTAAGGGTCGGGCGGACAACTGCGGCCTCGAGGGCACTATTCCGTGGCGAGCTAGGCCATGCCCATCGTGGCAAGTCTTGGCGCGCTGGCGTGGCTCGAACCCGTCGAAGATCAAGTCTCCGCGACGTCGGCCGTGTAGTTCAAACTTCCAAATCGGACTGATGGCGGGCGTAGCTTCGATCTGCTCGGATGGCCAGCGAATTGGCCCGCGGTGCAAAGCCGCCCGAATCTGAAGATCTGTCAGGGAGAAAAGTCTACGCCTGGACCGCATCGTTGTTGACGATCGGAGGAGCCATCGGGCCTAAAGATGGCGACAGAGGAACTCTCAATGAAAGCACCAATGTCGGTGTCAAAACCGGCGGATCTCGGGTAGGGGGTCCCGAGCTGTGCATCTAGGCGGATGGTAACAGGAGACGAGGGACACGATGTTTTTACCCAGGTTGGGCCCTCTCAATGGAGGTAAAACCCTACTCCCGCTTGATTAATATTGATGATATGGGTAGTACAAGAGTAGATCTACCACGAGATCGAGAGAGGCTAAACCCTAGAATCTAGCCTATGGTATGATTGTTGTTAGATCCTACGGACTAAAACCCTCTGGTTTATATAGACACCGGAGAGGGTTAGGGTTACATAGAGTCGGTTACAATGGGAGGAGATCCACATATCCGTATCGCCAAGCTTGCCTTCCACGCCAAGGAAAGTCCCATCTGGACACGGGACGAAGTCTTCAATCTTGTATCTTCATAGTCCAGGAGTCCGGCCAAAGGTCATAGTCCGGCCATCCAGACACCCCCTAATCCAGGACTCCCTCAGAGCCACCATGCGAGAACGAGCTACGGGGAGAGACATGTGTGGAGCACGACAGCCTAGGGGGTGAATGTGATGTGTGAGTCACCGAGGGATTGGAACTTTTATAGTTGGTTGAAGGATTGGTTTTTTTGGTGGGCCGCATGGGAAGGGGCTCACTGATGTTGCCTCCGCACCTCTTGGGGCCACATGTGGCCATCGAAGAACTGTATGAAGTGGGCAGGCATGGACAGAAGCCACCAACAGGAACATGGAGACAAAACGTGGGAGCAGACAACGGGACGACGTGTGTACACATGGCTTCAATTGTCGACCCATGTACAATGCACGCTACATTGCAAATGTCGACCGTTTCTCAGTTATCGATGCCCGACACCACACAAGACACACTGAGTTGAAATGTGTGTGAAGCGACCCTTCATCACACTCGATTAGATATTCGGAACCGTGTGTTGTGCTTCCCACACAATTCTCCATTATCAATTGTGTGCGATGAAACCCGCCGTCGCACACGCTCGCAACAACTCATCGCACATGGTAAATTTTAATCAATTGTGTTTGATGGGTTAGAGATCACACACGATCCTTTTTCATGCATACGATTTGACTATCATATCGTGTGTGCGATGTTGTCATCTCACACAATCTGACGATAGGGTGTTCGGTAGAGAAAGGGCTTAATAGCACGGATCTGCACTAGTGTAAAAAAACCTCATGAATTATAACTTTTATCCGGCTCGCAGGTCGGTACATTTTCATCAACTTCATATCGTAGAGTTAACTCATCGAGCCCTGCACCTCCATTTATATCCACAAAACCCCGTTGCATTCTTTTTGTTTAAAACCCTGTTCCAATCTGGTTGGATGAGGAAGCTCGATCCACTTAGACTTTCAATGCATGGGTGCTTAGATGAGGTGATTAGTACATTAAAAATCTTAGCAACTAGTTTCCCCAATGCATAGGTGCTTAGCTTTTGTAGCTAAGCTTCACATTTAATTGTTTAATAATTAAACTCCATCATGTGGTTGGTAGTCTTTTTGCATAGGTCCACGCACTTAACACCATTTTTTACTGTGTCACCATTTAGAGTTGGATAACTGACTAAAATTTTGAGCCGAGAGTCTACATGCACCAAGGAGAGGAGGAGCTAACGATCGACATGGAGGCACTGTCCAGCCAATCAACGCAGGCTATGGACTACCTTTCCGGTCCTCACCAACACGAGCAGGGCAGTACAAATGTGCCATCATCCATCGATTTAAATAAAACACCTTATTGTATAGGTGAAGAGACACTTGACGTATGGGCGTGTGGCATGTGTGCATCGGACATCTTTAGAAGATTTTTTCACGGCACTCCTGTCAAAGAGGAGCACCTCGCGGAAGGGGTCGATGGACACGCTTTGTTTGAGGTTCTCTAGAACCCCACCACTGACCTTTTTGTCTCACGGCAGCCGCCTCACCTTCAGACACACACGGCCTTCCCAGACTGCGTGGACCCGGTCCATGCACCCACACACGTATCAATCATTTCCTCCACTCGATGAACCCATTTGGAAGATATCGTACCCGCAATATTTGGAGCGTTGCACACACAAGTACAGTGTGTCGTTGGCCAGCCACCACTATATCAAACGCGTCACGCTATCCTTCACTATGCGTCGACGTTGATGGGAATAGAAACTGAGCGTGTCGCCCAGGAATAGAAACTGCCCCCGCATTGTGCGACTAGCGCGACATGGGCGGCTACCCCGATCCACTTTTCCCGGGCAGCCTTCGCGTGCGCCCTGCCTTCGCCGCCGCCGGTCGGCACCACCGGGCTTGCCCGGGCGGCCGACGCCAGCGGCGGCGCTCGGTTCGTGAGGTAACCCGTTGCTGTGAAGGCGGACATTGCAGCGGCAACACCAGTTCGTGCTTGGGCGGCTGCCTCGGATTTCCCTGATGATGTCAAGTTCAACGAGATGTGGGTGCATCAAGCAACCAAGTCAATCCGTAGCAGCCATGGGCCATTGACCATGCCGCCGGCAGGAAGGTGGCGGTCATGATGGTCTTCACTCGGGCTTTCGCGCAAGGCTGAGTGGCCTCTGATTCTGGCATCTGCGGGACGACGGTGGCTGGCGGGGTACTGCGGTTTCGACCATAGATCTGCAGCCGGCGGCAAGAAGCTGTTGTTGATTGTGGCCTGGAGCGTCGCGTTATTTCGGCGTTGGATCGTTCCCGGTCATACTACCACAGGCGAGGACGGTGAAGTCAGTGGTGTCACATGGTGGTATCGTCTGATGCAGATCAACCATCAACTGCCACTTGTGAGGATGATGTGGCACCGCCGGAGAATCTAAGGATTTTGGTGGTGCTGATGTCCTTTCCCCGTTAAAGGCTTCGTCGTGGTGAGCAGCTCTTGCGCGTATGCTGTTGCAGGGATTGCGGAATGTGGAGGAGACAACAAATGATGACTTTGATTGGGTAGTACCTCTCGAGTACTCGGTCTCAAGCTCCGGGGTGAAAACCCTAGGTTCGACCCTAGTTGGTTGTACCTGACAATGGCGACATCCTTTGCGTCGTTACCCTGATGAAGGCATTGTTTGGAGTTTGCTCGGACTTGATCTTCAGGGTGAAAACCCATGATCTGACCTTTGGTGGTTGGACCTAGCATGGCGTCGCTTGTGCGTCGTTAACTTCCTGGAGGCGTCGCTTTTGAAGAACCTTTCTCATATTCCTTGTGTTGTCAAGAGATGGTGGGTGCCGATGGTCACTACCGTATATTGTCAATTCGCTTCGGGAATTTTTCTTTTTATCACTCCGTCTGGCATAGCTTCGGTCTTGTATGACTTTGCTCCACGCATGCGTGATCATTTGTGTGTGTTAGTGTTGGCTATGTGCATCCTAGCTATGTAGAGGCCGGGTGTGTACTCATTATGATTGTATCCCTCGATGCTACATTTTGAGTCAATAAAAAACATCCTCTATCGAAAAAATGTGTCGACGTTGATGGAATAGTACGTGCCACTTTGCATCGTTCCCCGCCGGCCTAACGCTACTCCGGTGATCCCCGACATCACGGGGACCCTGGTGACACTATATACAACTGCAAGGGCCTACGACAAGGTGACCCGTATCACCAATGCTCTTCATCCTTACCATGAAGCCACTCCAAAGGTTGTTCGAATGCGCTGCCGACCGAGGGTTCTTGCGGCCCTTGCCGACAACATGAATGAAGAAAAGGCTCTTGATTTTCGCGGATGACGAGTCTTGTTTGTGAAGCCAGAGCCGATGGATCTTGCTATCTGCAAATGCATCTTCGACTTATTTGGTGAGGCGTCAGGCCTGCACATAAACATGAGCAAATCGGTTGCGCTGCCGATACGGTGTTCGGACCAAAGCATAGCTATGGCCAATGAGGAGCTTGGGTGCTCGGTGGGATCGTTCCCGGTTCGTTACCTCGGGCTGCCCTTATCCATAAGGAAGTAATCGGCGACGCAACTTCACTATCTTGTGGACCATATGGCGAATCGCTTGCCGGAGTGGAAGGCTTCTCTTATGGCTAAAAGCGGTAGGCTTATGTTGGTACAATCTGTCATGTGCGCTATGCCCATACATGCGATGGTGGCATTGGATCTTCCTATCAAAACGGTGGCGGCAATCAATAAGGTGCGCAGAGGATTTTTGTGGTGCCGGAAAGCGGAGGCTAACGGTGGAAACTGTGCGGTGGCATGGGATGCTGTTTGTGCCCCGAAATGGGCAGGAGGTCTAGGACTGCCTAACATGAGATGGATGAATGTGGCAATGCAGGCCAAATGGCCGTGGCTACAAAGGACAGACAACAGCAGACCATGGAGTGAGTTCTCAATCAAAGTGCTAGATGAATCGATGAAAATCTTCCAAGCGGCAACCAGGTGCAATGCACACAATGGACTGAAAATGCTGTTCTAGGAAGATCGGTGGCTGCACGGGAGGAGGATACAGGAGATTGCCCCGACCATTTATGACATGATACCGCGCCGTGTTTGATAGACAAGTTGGCTTGGCCAGGTGGTGGGCAACGGGTTGTGGGCCATCTGCATCAGCCCCAATTTGAGTGTAGGCGCACTACAGGAGTTCTTGTGGCTTTGGCAGAGGGTCCAGACCTAGGAGCCGGTAGAGAATGTCCCGGAAAAATTATCATGGTCACGGGAGACAAATGGCGAGTTCATAGTGAGATCAGCGTACACAGCCATGCTTTGGGGTTGGGAGGTTATACCCATAGCGGAGTTAACTTGGAAATCGCGAGCTCCATCACAATGAAAATTCTTTACGTGGCTTGCACTACGTAGCAGGTGTTGGACGTCCGACCGGCTCGCTAGGAGAGGGTTGCCGCATCAAGACAAGTGACCTCTTTGTGATCAAGCGGAAGAAACAATAGACCATGTGTTACTAACATGCATCTTTGCCATGACTATTTGGGCGGAGGTCTCTTAGGCATTGGGGAAGCCCGAGTGGACGCCAACTCCGCAGGATGCCCTACAACCATGGCTCTGCAGTAAACAAGGACTAAGTACCATGACCAGAAAATATCTCCACACTTTCCTGCTATTGACGATGTGGTAGTTGTGGAAAAATAGGAATGAAGTTGTGTTTGACAGTGCATTGCCATCGACTGGTCGTCTCATGCAGAGAATCGATTCAGAAGGGAGGATTTGGTTGCTGTCTAGACTTATGAAAGGAAATATTGACTTTGTGTTTGCAGGTTTAGTACGGTGGGCCAGTGGGGAGGAGTAGTCTAATTTGTAGTAGGTGGAGTGGAGTTGTACATACAGGTGTGAGAAATCACCGCACTTGTAAATGACTGGTGGAGGCTTTCTATGCCTTTCCTTCTTTAATATATGATATGCACACTCGTGTATATTCGAAAAAAAAAAAGATCCATGTCGCGTTTATGTTTCACCACGGCTGGGGTACGTGACCGCTGTCGGACTGAACGTAGCTCTGCCCATGATTAAGGCCCTCCAAATTGTAAGCTATATTGTCTGGGTATGTTTTAAGCTACTCCCTCCGATAAAAAATAATTAATTGTCGTGGGAGTACAGAGTTACACATAAGTTGATGACATGGGAGCTACTAAAAAATCATAGACTACATATGCAATTATACAATATTATTACATGTGGATAAATCCATATAATCACCATATGGATTTCTCCGCATCGGCATCTATTTCGGGGGCATACAATTTATATATGTATCTATCTGTGACAACTAAGCAACCGCGCATGTGTCAATGGTGTGTGAACCATAGAAAAAGATCACAAAAAATATATTATAGGTGCGAATAGCACTGACCCCTCACATTGACTGTCCCATGGCCACACTACACTAATCAGCGTTAGCACTGACCAACCACTCCGGAGGCGGCAGTGATATGGTTCTTATGGCTCGGCTTGATGTTTATAACAGACCGTATAAATTTGACTATTTGGTGATAATGTGTTCCAGTGATCAAAATAGACCAAATGTTATCACTGACTGGCTAGTAAAGTAGATATGTCTGTGTTGCTCATACAAATATGACCCTTCGTTTCCTTGTTGGTCAGTGTTCTTGTGTGTGTGTCCTATTATAATCCTTAACCTGCTATTCACTACATGTCTGTAATCCAAACCCTTATTATTGTATGCCCTCGACACCATTCCCTCTTGGCCTTCACCATTCCCGATTGTCATTCGCCATGGATCTCTTTACCTCCCGAACATGTATCTACCCATAGCGAACTATTGTGGATAAAATTTTCCAGAGGAATGTTGATAATATGCCCTAGAGGCAATTACATTTGTATATTTATTTTCATGTTTATAATTAAGAGTTTGTATTCTATGCTATAATTGCTATGGTTCTTCGACATGTGATTCATAAGAAAACCCATAAGCAAGTGTAGAGTTATAAACGGTAAAACCTGATTCCTAGTCTCGCCTCTAGGACTAGCTCAAGTGTTGCATGATGATTATGTTTTCCTGATCATGGGCATTTGGTTTAAGTGTAACCAGGATGTCAAACAACTATGAGACTATGATGTCAGAAGAACCATCATACAACTTGTTTGTTATCCTTTGAGATGTTATCGTCGCAAGTAAATAGTTATCACACAGAAAGTTAATGTATGATTTAGTTCCTTAGACTATAAGCGTATCATAGTCACCTCATACTAGACGATGCACCTTGGGGTGGCTCCAATGTCATTTGTGACAGTGTGAGCATAACGACAACTTACAGGTTTATCGAAAAGTGTGACAAGGGGCTAGATAGCTCAAGAGTGGGATTTGCGTCTCCAACGATGGAGAGATATTCTTAGGGCCATCTCGGTGTGAAGGCATCCATGAAACTTTGGGCAGACACATGTGACTAGGTCACATGGATGCCGGAACATGTCAATGGGAAAGAAAAAAACTGGTAATGAGGAGACCGGTACAATGAGCGTGAGAATGACTCAACATGATACTGATAGATGTCACCTCGGGTTTCGTAAAATATCGTGAAGCAAAGTAAATGGCATATGATAATCAAAGGTTCACTCATATATCATTCGTGTAATCATAGGGGTCAATATGAATGTCCATAGTTTCTCTATTGATTGTTGAAAAAAAAAGGAGTTTGTTCATGTCTATGTTTTACCAAACCTACAGGTCACAGCTTAAGGGAATTTAGATCTACTGAGTACTAGTGGAGTGAGGAATATGAGAAAATATTCTTAATAGTTTCGGGAATAAAATAAATAGCTTCGAGAGAAACCAGGTAATATCAAGAATTACCAAGAATTAATATATAGGTGGAAATTGTTTCCAGAGACTTAAATATAAATTTTAAAGGACTACAATATTATTGTGGAGTCTGGAGAATTATTAAAAGCCATCGGGATGAACAAAATAAATAAAGGATTATTAGGGGAGAGATAATGGGCCCTAAGGCCCATTAGTGGGCCCTAGGGGAGGCCGAATTGGGAGGTGGAATTGGAATCCACCCCGCTTGGTGTGACGCCCGGATAATTAAGCTACAGTAACCCTCTACTAGTGATGCCGCGTCACCTAGATTACTGTGACAAATCTCGCGTTAGTACGAAACCGATTCAAATTCGAATTCAAAATCAAGTCAAACATTAAAGGTTTTCTGATATTAAAACTAAAATTTTCGGGTGGTTCCAAATAATTCATAAGTAATTATGGTGGAGGAACCACACTTTTATAAAAGGCATAAATACTCTAAAATGTTTTGAATAGTAGCAAAAACAATTAGTTGAATTCCTTTTACTATAAATAAAATATTAAACTATTTTATTTAGTTACCCAAATTAATGTGGTAGTAGTATGTATAAGCAATACCAATTTAGGAACCATTGGTGTATTTTGTAAAACTAAAATAAAAGAAAACTAGACATAAAACAGAAAAGAAAAGTAAAAAGAAAAGGCAAAGCAAAAAACAAAAGGAAAGAGAGGCCCCCCACTGGGCTTCGGCCCAGCAGGCCGGCCCAGTCGGCCACCGGCCCAGCCGGCCACTCCCCATATCCTCACTCCACCCCGAAACCCTAACCGAACCAACCCCCTCCCCCTCACTCCCTCGTCTCTCCCTCTCCCCCGATCCAGATCGGATCGGGCCGATCCAGTCGTGGCCGGTGCCGCCTCCGGCGCCCTTATCCTCGCTAAATGCCGTCAACCGCCTCACCTCGCCGCCCTCGTCGTGACCCCTCCACCGACGGACCCCCCTCCCCTCGAGCATCGTCGCGCCACAACTGCGGGGCCTTGCCCGAGACCTGCGCTTCGCCCGAAGCGCGTCCCGGCGCCATCGCTTTTGGTGCCACGCCGTCGCGGTGCCGACCCCGTCACGGATCGCCAGCACCGCCCGCCTGCCTCCTCTCTGAAGTCATCGCCGTCCTCCTCCTCGCCCCGTTGCCCGAACCCCACGAACCCCTGAGCCCCGTTCTTCTCCTCGCCTCGCCCCAGCAGCGCTTTCGGCAGCGCCGTCCGGCGCCAGCGATGTCGCGCCCGACGCTGCAGCGGCACCAGCGCCGTGGCCGCTCCTGCCAGTGACCGCGCCCCTCGCGCTTCGTCTTGCGGCGCTCACATCGGCCAGCGCCCGCGATGCACCCACCGACCCTATGCTTGATCCGCCACCAAGATGCCGGTGCTCCTCCGTCGCCGCCGCCGGTGGTCACCTACCATGGGGCCGCCACCGGCCATGGCCTCGCCCCCTTCGGAGCGGGTGCCCGATCGGGCCCATACTGCTTGTGCCAGCCGCCAAGATGCCGCTAGCCCCTACAGGCCCACAGACACATGGGGCCCACGCCCCAGAACAAACAAAAGAATAATAAAAATAATAAAAATAAATAAATAAATTAATAAACTAAATTAAATTAATTAACTTAACTAATCATGTTTAGTTCACCTAATTAACTATTGTTAATTAGTTAAACAGTAATTAGATTAGTTAAATCCTAATTAGAATAAGCAGTATGACATGTGGGACCCACATCGGTTTGACCCGATCAACCTCATTGACTCTTGACATCCATCTTGACGTCATGCTGACATCAGCAATAACTGTTCTGGATAATGTTGCATTAAAATAATTAAATAAATCCTGAAAATGATTTAAATCTTTTAAAATTAATAGAAAATAAACTGTAGCTCAGATGAAAATAATTTCTACGTGAAAGTTGCTCAGAACGACGAGACGAATCCGGATACGCAGCCCGTTCGTCCGCCACACACCCCTAACATATCAAACTCGCAACTTTCCCCCTCCGGCTCCTCTGCCCGAAAACGCGAAACGCCGGGGATACTTTCCCGGATGTTTCCCCCCCTTCACCGGTATCACTGCATACCACGTTAGGGCATGCCTAGCATCACGCTTTGCTTTGTCATGCATCGTCATGCATCTGTTTGCTTAAATATTCATTGTTTCTTCCCCCTCTTCTTCCGCTAGACACCAAGACCGACGCTGCTGCTGCCCAGTACGACTACGGAGTTGACGACCCCTCTCTCTTGCCAAAGTAACCAGGCAAGCCCCCTTTGATCACCAGATATCGCTTTGCTCTTCTCTATCTGCTTGCATTAGAGTAGTGTAGCATATTCTTGCTTTCGATTAATCCTATACCGCTGCATAGCTTTGTCCTTGCTACTCTTTTTTGTTACCTTTACCTATCCTCTTGCTTAGTATAGGATGCTAGTGTTCCATCGGTGGCCCTACACTCTTGTCCGTCTGCGCCATGCTATACTCTTGGGCTGTGATCACTTGGGAGGTGATCACGGGCATATACTATATACTTTACACTATTACATTACACGTGATCTTTGTTAGGAGATGGGGGCTGAAAGGACGGTGGCTCCATCCGTAGAGGTGGGCCCGGGTTCCCACGGCCCCGATTTGTTACTTTATGGCGGAGCGATAGGGCAGGTTGAGACCACCTAGGAGAGAGGTGGGCTGGCCTGGTCGGCGTTCGCGGATCCTTAACACGCTTAACGAGATCTTGGTATTTGATCCGAGTCCGGCCATTTGGTCTATCGCACTAACCATCTCGTGGGAGTAGTTATGGGTATCCGGCGTCGTGGTATCGGCCGAAGCCGTGACACCAGCGACTAAGCGGCGCGCCGGATTGGAACGTAAGCTTGCTCTTGTATTAAGGGGCTAGTTCGCTTTCGGCCGCCCTATAACGTCTTGGTGTGCATTGGGCGATGGGCCCGGACCCTGTGGCGCTTAGGTTTAGACCGGCGTGCTGGCCTCTCTGTTGTGCCTAGGTGGGGCTGCGGCGTGTTGATCTTCAGCGGCGGGCATGACCGAGAAAAGTGTGTCCGCCAAATGGGATCAAGCGTGTTGGGTTATGTGGTGCACCCTGCGGAATTTAATCTATTGAATAGCCGTGATCTTGATAGCAGGGCGACTTGGAGTTGTACCTTGACCTTATGACAACTAGAACTGGATACTTAATAAAACACACCCTTCCAAGTGCGGATACAACCCGGTGGTCGCTCTCTCTCGGGGTTACGAGGAGGGATGGCGGGTAGGATTATTGCTATCTGATGCTACTTGGAGGACTTCAACCTACCCTCTTCTACATGTTGCAAGGCGGAGGTGACGAAGCGTAGTCTTCGATAAGACTAGCTACCCCCTCTTATTACGGCTTTCTGCGATTCAGTCCTTGATATGGCCCTTTACACATATATCCATGCATATGTAGTGTAGCTCCTTGCTTGCAGTACTTTGGATGAGTACTCACGGTTGCCTTGTTCCCCCTTTTCCCCCTATCTCTACTCGGTTGCTGCGACCAGACGATGGAGCCCATGAGCTAGACGCCACCGTCGACGACGACTACCCCGGAGGTGCCTACTACTACGTGCTACCTGCTGACGACGACCAGGAGTAGTTAGGAGGATCCTGCGGAGGCTGCGCCTCTTCGTCTGTATCGGTTTGTGCTAGCCTTCTTAAGGCAATCTTGTTTAACTTATGTCTGTACTCAGATATTGTTGCTTCCGCTGACTCGTCTATGATCGAGCACTTGTATTCGAGCCCTCAAGGCCCTTGGCTTGTATTATGATGCTTGTATGACTCATTTTATTTGTAGAGTTGTGTCGTGATATCTTCCCGTGAGTCCCTGATCTTGATCGTACACGTTTGCGTGTATGATTAGTGTACGATTGAATCGGGGGCATCACAAGTTGGTATCAGAGCCGACTGCCTGTAGGAATCCCCCTCCACACTCCTTGGCCAAAGTCGAGTCTAGACATTAGAAAACTTTTACTAACATGGCTGTGTGCCTTACGGGCCCACGTCGCCATTGGGTGGTACTAGGATCTTTTACTCCTCGATCTTTACTCTGGGACTCTAATCTCTCCCCTATTCGGGTTTAATGAATTTACTAAAATCTAACTTTAGGATCTCGTTACTACTTCCTCCCGGAGAACCCCTCACTACAAGTGATTGCTCCGTGAACCAGAAGATTCCGAAGATACTCTACGATGTGCTCTCGAGACTATGTGCCATCGCTTTTGCAATTCACTTCCATCGATAAATCCCTCCAGATAACTACTTACACCTATCGTTCATATTGTCATCCCGGTTGCTCTTGTTATTACAAGATGTCACGAAATACTCTTGATATTCCGAGAATTCTTTACGCTTCTTGCCTGCGGTTCCTTGCTGCATGAATACCCCTACGGATAATTACTCGCGCTTGCCGGTATCCGTTAAATCAAAGTTGTTCATGTGTTTCACAAAAATACATTCAAATACTACCCGATCTTCCGAAAATCCTGAGCAACCTATTGCTCTTGAAATTCTTGCTTGCTTGCAATATGATTAATCCCATAAGTCTCGTAATCTTAATGCATACCTTGTCATTATCATTTTGAGTCTGTTGATTCAATATGTTGCGAATTCTCGCAATCCTCAAATAGATCCTAGAATTCATCCTTCCGGCTCAGGCGTCATTTTGAACATGAGCTGGTTCTCGACCAAACTATCTGTCGTCGATTGTGCCTCTGGTATATACAATTGATCCATCCTTGATCAGAACGTCTGCTTCTGATCCCTTGTTTTGGAAATCATAATTCCTTTGCATTTTAGCTTTGAATTATTCAGATGATTCCATAACTTGTTGCATTCGCATTCTTTCTTCCTCTGATTGGGTATTGATACTCACCTCAGCTCCACTGTGGATCGCCTTATCCATTGTTGGATTATTATATCCGATGCTGTCCTTCATAATTAATCACCTTGTGAGTCCTTCTCCGATACATAATGCCTTTGTTAAATTGCATCCTTTCCTTTTGTCATCCATGCTCTGCTTTCGAGCTAGTGATACTTACTCTTGAAGCTTATGGTATATATTAAGTAAGAAGCCCGATGGGATTGAACCGCGCTTCCCTCATCGGTGTGAACCCGAAAGATTTCACGAGTCATACTTATCTGGTATTGCACCAGGTAGAACTTTCAACAACTAATGTCATCTTCGAAATACGAGAGGTGAATGGAAGATTATGCATTGAGGAAGTGGGAGTCGACCTTGAACTTTGTGTTCATGCCCATGGACGCGATGTATATCCTATCATGGAAGCTTCTTGTAATAATAACTATTTCCTTGATAACTGACATATGGTATCTGTGAATTGATCCCTTGCAACCGTGGTTCCAACCATGATTGTTCTTCTTTGATTCCATTTCTCGGACAAGTTAAAACAATTGTCTCCTATGGATCAATACACCAGTCCAACCTTTACTTTGATCTTGTGTCGAGTATTACCCCCCTGGTATCTCGAGATTATCATGGAACTGCATAACTTCTTATGAGTTCTTCATCAAGTGCTACCTTCCCACTGATTCCAATTTTACACGGGCTCTGAGTTATTAAACACTCAAAGACACCAATAAGCTGAACCGAGTCCGCTTTACGGTACAACAACTCTTGATGGCTTCTATAACTACGAGTTTGTACCCGATCACGCCATTCCTAGCCTGTTTGGCTATATCATTGTCGTGACGATTCTAACTGTGCTACCTGGTCCTTATTCTCGGAGCACCAATTTGCGATGATAGCTAAGCTTACGTCGATTTTCCTCGTCATACCCTTTCACCTTAAACAACAAGCTTGAGTTCGAGTTTTTGTCGTAACTGTGATTCCAATAACCTCTTGCTTCATCATTCCCTTGACTTGATGTCATCGCTGATTGATTACATCTTCATGAAATCTCTCGACAAATGTGTCGTGATCATCATCAACCTTATGAGCTCTTCCAGGATATCAACTGGATTCATGATGAGAAATACCATCCTTGCCCTCGATGATTTGTGTTGTCATCGACCACTTTATTGCCTTCCGTTCAACACAAACTTGTTCGTGTTTTGTGTTATACCTTGAGATGCTTGCTATCCAGCATTTGTTCGTCTTTACCTTGGAGTATTACCATCTTTTATGTCAAGAATGTCGTGAGAATTTCACCACCTCTTAAGAATTCTTGGTATGGTGAAACTTCTCACCATCACCATTCTTTCTTGTTCCTCGTGTTGATTCCAACCGGGGTACCAACAAGTGAACGGTGTTGTTTGAGTTCTGGACTTCTAGCAACCCTATTGCTTTGAAGTTAATGATCGACAGTTCGTTCTTAGGCTATTGATTATTGAATCACCATTCTGACATTGGTCGTGCAACCCAACCCATATTTCGGGCGCACCTTTCAACCCATGTTTAATTGTGTATGTTTTCCTCGAGCATACTTCCTTATATCATTTGATCAGACAAATGTTATCTCCTTGTTCACTTAATTGTGGAAATCCATCTTTTGGGAATCTCGATGAATTGCCGATGAGTTCACCAGACACCTCCTTGTCCTCTCCTTGGGTTAATGATGGACTCTTGTTAACGGAAATCACTTCATAGTTCATTTCCCCGAGAATCTTACAATGTCACCTCGTCAATTTGTGTTGCACCTTTTCTTCTCGGACATCCTGAGTCTGAGGTATCATGACACCATTCGGATCTGAATCTCGGTCAGATATGATGGCTGGGACAACTTTCCAAGAGTTATGATATTGGTCCTTTGATGAACCGGTGACATGATGTCATGCCTAGCACCCCCCCCCCCTGGGTGGAGGACCGATCATTATAAATTCTTTTGCAAGGATAATCATTCTTCCTGGAGGAAATTGTAAGACCTATTTTATAAGCTGTTCCTGATGGATCCATTGAGTATCTGAAGTCCGACCTTTGCTTGAAGACCATGTCAATGCTATCTCGAAGCATGTCTGCGGTAACCCGATTTTCAACAAGAACATTTGAAACCCAATGCTAAATGTTTCTCACTCGATTATCCAAACACCGTTGTTTGCGTAATGTCATGAAATTCCTCTCCACTTACCTAAAAGGGTTTTCTACGTTATATCCTGTCATGGATATCATGCTCTGCTTGTCCTTGGGAAGGATATACCCCTGGATTATGTGTTTCAACACATTTTCCTTTCCATTGTTCTGTTTAATCTGATAGTCATATTTTCCTTCCCATTGTTTGGTTTAACCTTTCTTGTGATCTATATGATCTGAGCAGTAATATTCTCCTGCTTATGTAAACACCTCGTTGTACAATTACATCGAGAAGACCACTGTTTCTCTTGTTGATGACATTTCGGTAGCCACCGACGGACGGAACTTTGCCTAGTGGTCCGCCTCGTTCAACGAGCAGGAAAATGATTCTCTTCGTCCCTCGCCCTTGGTATCGACGTTGTTGCCGATTTAATCGACAGGCTACCCTCTGACATGCCTTGCTTGCATGATCACGCAAGACGTCTCCACCCTTCCTACTTTAACCCACATGGTGGGCCCATAACCCACAGTTCCCAGGATCGAAACCTAACTCTCCTGTACACCCCCTGTTCCCAAAGTTATTCCTCCCGCGTGGACTCGTATGTAATTCATGAGCCACCTTCCAATGAGATCGTCAATTCTGGCATCGGACACAATAATTATTCCGTTGCTTGAAACCCCTTTTCGCATATACGCCTAGGCATTGAACGATTGCCTGGCTGCTTGAAACTTCTTATTGTACCTTCCAACTTTACTCTCGGTGTGTTTTATTTTGTTCAACTCGAGAGGTACTCATATGCTCATTCATGGGTTAATCCCAGATTATTACCCTTATAGCATTCATGCGTTGCCGATCTGCCCGTTACCTATTCTTAATCGATGAAGATCCCGAAGAAAGGATGCGACTTCATCATGATGACACAAGCGGAGGAATGAAGACATCGGTGTAATGGATTGATCTCTTGAGAAGAGCAACCAAGGCTGAGAAGATCCGTTAGAATTTTGTAACTAGACCTCCCCCCCTTCTCTACATCTTAAATCTCAGGACGAGATTTCTTGTAATGGAGGAGAATTGTGACGCCCGGATAATTAAGCTACAGTAACCCTCTACTAGTGATGCCGCGTCACCTAGATTACTGTGACAAATCTCGCGTTAGTTCGAAACAGATTCAAATTCGAATTCAAAATCAAGTCAAACATTAAAGGTTTTCTGATATTAAAACTAAAATGTTCGGGTGGTTCCAAATAATTCATAAGTAATTATAGTGGAGGAACCACACTTTTATAAAAGGCATAAATACTCTAAAATGTTTTGAATAGTAGCAAAAACAATTAGTTGAAGTCCTTTTACAATAAATAAAATATTAAACTATTTTATTTAGTTACCCAAATTAATGTGGCAGTAGTATGTATAAGCAATACCAATTTAGGAACCATCGGTGTATTTTGTAAAACTAAAATAAAATAAAACTAGACATAAAACAGAAAAGAAAAGTAAAAAAGAAAAGGCAAAGCAAAAAACAAAAGGAAAGAGAGAAGGGCCCCCCCACTGGGCTTCGGCCCAGCAGGCCGGCCCAGTCGGCCACCGGCCCAGCCGGCCACTCCCCATATCCTCACTCCACCCCAAAACCCTAACCGAACCAACCCCCCTCCCCCCTCACTCCCTCGTCTCTCCCTCTCCCCCGATCCAGATCGGATCGGGGCCGATCCCCTGGTCGTCGCCCAGTGCCGCCTCACCGGCGCCCTTCTCCCTCGCTCGTCGCCGTCGACCGCCTCACCTCGCCGCCCTCGTCGTCGACCCCTCCACCGACGGACCCCCCTCCCCTCGAGCATCGTCGCCGCCCTAACCGGCGGGGCGCCGCTACCGAGGACCTGCGCCCGCCCGACGCGTCCCGGCGCCATCGCACGGTGCCACGCCGTCGCCGGTGTCGACCCGTCACCGGATCGCCAAGCTTCCGCCCGGCCTGCCTCCTCTCACGTAAATCGCCGTCCTCCTCCTCCTCGCCCCCGTTGCCCCGAACCCCACGAACCCCTGTGAGCCCTGTTCTTCTCCTCCGCCTCGCTCCGCTTGCTTCTCAGCTGCCCCGACGCCCAGCGGCGTCGCGCCTTCCCTGCGCAGCACACCGCGCCGTGGTCGGCTCCTTCTCGTGACCGCGCCCCCTCGCTTTCGTGCGCGCTGGCCATCGGCCGCGCCAGCGCCCGCGATCCCAGCCACCGCCCTATGCGTCGCCACCATGATGTCCCGGTGCTCCTCCGTCGCGCCGGTGGTCACTCGCCATGGGGCCGCCACCGCCATGGCCTCGCCCCGCCGGGCGGGTGCCCGATCGGTCCCCGCCCCGCTTTGCGCCCAGTGCCCGCATGCCCGCTAGCCCCTCTGGGCCACAGACACATGGGGCCCATGCCCCAGAACAAAAAAAAAGAATAATAAAAATAATAAAAATAAATAAATAAATTAATAAACTAAATTAAATTAATTAACAACTAATCATGTTTAGTTCACCTAATTAACTATTGTTAATTAGTTAAGCGATAATTAGATTAGTTAAATCTAATTAGAATAAGCAGTATGACATGTGGGACCCACACGTCGGTTTGACCCAGTCAACCTCTATTGACTGCTGACATCCATGCTGACGTCATGCTGACATCAGCAATCACTGTTCTGGATAATGTTGCATTAAAATAATTAAATGAATCCTGAAAATGATTTAAATCTTTTAAAATTAATAGAAAATAAACCGTAGCTCGAGATGAAAATAATTTCTCGTGAAAGTTGCTCGAAGCGACGAGGCGAATCCGGATCGCAGCCCGTTAAATCGCCACACACCCCTAACATATCAAACTCGCAACTTTCCCCTCGGCTCCTCTGCCGGCGAAAGCTTAGGGCCGATACTTTCCGGATGTTTCCCCCTTCACCGGTATCACTTTGCATACCGCGTTAGGGCATGCCTAGCATCACGCTTTGCTTTGTCATGCATCGTCATGCATCTGTTTTCTTAAATATTCATTGTTTCTTCCCCCTCTTCTTCCGCTAGACACCAAGACCGACCTTCTTTGGTGCCCAAGACGACTACGGAGTTGTGACCCCTCTCTCTTGCCAAAGTAACGAGGCAAGCCCCCTTTGATCACCGGATATCGCCTACTCTTCTCTATCTGCTTGCATTAGAGTAGTGTAGCATGTTCTGCTTTCGATTAATCCTATACCGCTGCATAGCCTTGTCCTTGCTACTCTTTGTTGTTACCTTTACCTTATCCTCTTTGCTTAGTATAGGATGCTAGTGTTCCATCGGTGGCCCTACACTCTTGTCCGTCCGCCATGCTATACTCTTTGGGTTGTGATCACTTGGGAGGTGATCACGGGCATATCTATATACTTTACACTATTACATTACAGTGATCTTGTTAGGAGATGGGGCTGAAAGGACGGTGGCTCCATCCCGGTAGAGGTGGGCTGGGTTCCCGACGGCCCCATCGTTACTTTGTGGCGGAGCGACAGGCAGGTTGAGACCACCTAGGAGAGAGGTGGGCCTGGCCCTGGTCGGCGTTCGCGGATACTTAACACGCTTAACGAGATCTTGGTATTTGATCCGAGTCTGGCCATTTGGTCTATACGCACTAACCATCTACGTGGGAGTAGTTATGGGTATCCCGACGTCGTGGTATCAGCCGAAGCACTTCGTGACGCCAGCGACTGAGCGGCGCGCGCCGGATTGGAACGTAAGCCTGCTCTTGTATTAAGGGGGCTAGTTCCGCTTTCGGCCGCCCTCGCAACGTGCAGGTGTGCATTGGGCGATGGGCCCAGACCCCTGTGCGCTTAGGTTTAGACCGGCGTGCTGGCCTCTCTGTTGTGCCTAGGTGGGGCTGCGACGTGTTGATCTTCAGCGACGGGCATGACCGAAAAAAGTGTGTCCGGCCAAATGGGATCAAGCGTGTTGGGTTATGTGGTGCACCTCTGCGGGAAGTTTAATCTATTGAATTGCTGTGATCTTGATAGCAGGGCGACTTGGAGTTGTACCTTGACCTTATGACAACTAGAACCGGATACTTAATAAAACACACCCTTCCAAGTGCGGATACAACCCGGTGGTCGCTCTCTCTCGTGGTTACGAGGAGGATCGCGGGTAGGATTATTGCTATCTGATGCTACTTGGAGGACTTCAACCAACCCTCTTCTACTGTTGCAAGGCGGAGGTGACCCGAAGCATAGTCTTGATAAGACTAGCTACCCCCTCTTATTCGGCTTCTGCAGTTCAGTCCTTGATATGGCCCTTTACACATATATCCATGCATATGTAGTGTAGCTCCTTGCTTCGAGTACTTTGGATGAGTACTCACGGTTGCCTTGTTCCCCATTTTCCCCTATCTCTACTCGGTTGCTGCGACTGCACGATGGAGCCGAGGCAGACGCCACCGTCGATGGCGACTACCGGAGGTGCCTACTACTACGTGCTGCCTGGCGACGACCGGGAGTAGTTAGGAGGATCGAGCAGGAGGCTGCGCCTCTTCGATCTGTATCCCGGTTTGTGCTAGCCTTCTTAAGGCAATCTTGTTTAACTTATATCGTACTCGAGATATTGTTGCTTCACGACTCGTCTATGATCGAGCACTTGTATTCGAGCCCTCGAGGCCCCTGGCTTGTATTATGATGCTTGTATAACTCATCTTATTTGTAGAGTTGTGTCGTGATATCTTCCCATGAGTCCCTGATCTTGATCGTACACGTTTGCTTGTATGATTAGTGTACGATTGAATCGGGGGCGTCACACTTGGCCGCCGCAAGGGGAGGGAAACCCTTCCCGAAGTCAGACACCCCTCCCCTCTCCCCTACACATATATACTAGAGGTTTTCTCTCTTTTGAGACACAAGTTTTTTCTTTAATTGATCGTGTTCTAGCTTAGACTTGATCTATATAAGAGCTAGTTCTAGTTCTATCTAATCCTCATAGTGGATAAGCCCTATGAGGTTCTCTTACTTCCTCTAATTCTTCGGCGATGATTAGCATTGAACGGCGACGCGCTGCCGAATCGGAAAGCTCATATGCGTGCAAGTCATAGAGAGGTTGTGCTTTCGGTCTTTTGTTCGAGGGATCGTCGTGGACGGCTCGAGGGACTTCAAGTTATCTACACCAACTCTTCTTCCACTTCAACTCGAAGTTGGTAATGATCAGATCTAGAATGAATTATCTCATCATAAAATGCGTATAATTAATCTCTACTAAAGAATACAAATGCTGCAAGAAAGTTAGCACCGATGCCTGACTCTAAGGGGTAGGATTGTTGGCAGTTAGAAGGTGGGAGTAGAAATCAAGAGAGGCGGGTAAATAGGACCATCCCAGTGATCCAAAATAAGTGACTATCAAGGGATTAGAATGCATAAAATAAGGGTTTGAAAGCTCAGAGCATAAGAAGCGTGAGAGCTTACCCCATTGGGTAGATGAAGTAAGGATTTCTAGATTGCCGGCAACATGAGGTCTGCTGCTAAATCAACAGATGCAATTGCACGGGGCCATCCCAATAAAATAACACTAAATGGAGGCGATGAACCTAGATGCTCTGGGTGTCGGTGTCAAAACCGGCAGACCTCGGGGTAGGGGGTCCCAAGCTGTGCATCTCAGATCGAGGGTAACATGAACGAAGGAGATGATCTTTACCCAGGTTAGGGCCCTCTTGATGGAGGTAAAACCCTACGTCCTGCTCTTGTTTATATTGATGGAGATGTATCAAGTACAGAGTTGATCTACCTTAAGATCGTAATGTGTGGTCTAACTCTAGGGCTAGGTGAATAATTTTGTGTTGATGTCCCCTCTACGGGCTAAACCCTATGGCTTATATACATGCTAGGGAGGGTATCTAGGGTTACAAGGTCGGTAACTAGGAGCTAGGCGGCGGTGGAGATCTTGGAGTATATGTCAAGTCTTCGGGGGAGGCAGTCTTGATCACGCCTCCAGCGTACGACCTCCGGAGTCCATGTTGATCATGAATGAAGGCTCGTAGGCCTAGCCCAAGGAGGATGGGACAACTTGGGTAGTACCCCCTTATCCAGGACACCGTCAGTAGCCCTCGAACTGGTCTTCTATGCCAAGGACAATAACCTCAGATCCGGAGTCCTTGGCTTGACAGACGAGTTCCTCCTTGTAACTTTTGGACCACCCCTTCAAAGCAGCGATGCCAGCCGAATCTCAACCAAACATGTTCCCATTGCCTGGAGAGATTGGATAACTTAGCCTTGAAGGCCAAGCACCCCGATGTGAATGGTTCCACTCAGTCTGACAACTTATCGAAACAAATCACCGCACAACAGGTCGAGCAGTTACCGCTCCCTTCAAATCGTGGCCCGAGGCAAACCTTTTACTGGCAAGTCCCTTCGAATCAGAGATTGTGCCCGTTTTCTCAAGGATATCATCAAGATTTTATTTCCCCCATATGCTCAACGACATCTTTGATGTGAGTGGCGAGTTTATCGGTGTAGTGAAGGGGACTCTTGGCCTTTCACAGGCCTATAAGAGCAAAAGGGAGGACAACACAACTAACCACGCTTCCATTCTCCCATATACGGCTCCGTCTAGCTCTAGGCCCAGATCCGATCCCGCATCCCTTTTCTCCAACGAGTCCATCCTCCTTCACCAGCCATGGCCGAGACACTTCAAGGGTAGTGGAGCGGTTACATCGTGACAGATGGAGCTGCGCAGTGATGTCTACTATGCAACTTTATTCTTATAGACTCGTGTTGGGCCTGCAAGCGCAAAGTTTTGTAGGAGACTAGCAATTTTTCCTCAAGTGGATGACCTAAGGTTTATTAATCCGTGGGAGGCGTAGAATGAAGATGGTATCTCTAAAAAAACCCTGCAACCAAATAACAAAGAGTCTCTTGTGTCCCCAACACACCAAATACAATGGTAAATTGTATAGGTGCACTAGTTCAGCGAAGAGATGGTGATACAAGTGTAGTAATGATAGTAGATATTGATTTTTGTAATAGGAACAATAAAAAACAGCAAGTAGCAAGTAACAAAAGTGAGCACAAACGGTGTTGCAATGCTTGAAAATGAGGCCTAGGGTCCGTACTTTCGCTAGTACAATCTCTCAACAATGCTAATATAATTGTATCATATAACCATCCCTCAGTGTGCGATGAAGAATCACTCCAAAGTTCTTATCTAGCAGAGAACATAAGATGAAATTATTTGTACGGTACGAAACCACCTCAAAGTTATCATTTCCGATTGATCTATCCAAGAGTTTGTATTAAAATAACACCAAGTTATCATTTCTGGTCGATCTATCTAAGAGTTCGTACTAAAATAACACCATACGATACACATCAACCAACTCTAATGTCACCTAGATACTCCAGTGTCACCACAAGTATCCATGAGTTGATTATACGATATACATCAAACAATTTCAAATTCATAATACTCAATCCAACACGAACCTCAAAGTGTGCCCCAAGATTTCTACCAGAGAAACAAGGACGAATACATGCATCAACCCCTATGCATAGATTACCCCAATGTCACCTCAGGAATCCGCGAGTTGAGTGCCAAAACATATATCAAATGAATCAATATGATACCCCATTGTCACCACGGGTATTCATAGCAAGACATACATCAAGTGCTCTCAAATCCATAAAAGTATTCAATCACAACAAGATAGAGAGGGAGAAACACCATATTATCCAACTATGTTAACAAAACTTGCGATACATCAAGATCGTGCCAAATCAAGAACACGAGAGAGAGAGAGAGAGAGAGAGAGAGAGAGAGAGAGAGAGATTAAACACATAGCTACTGGTACAAAGCCTCAGCCCCGAGGGTGGACTACTCCCTTTTCTATCATGGTGGCCATCAGGATGATGAAGATGGCCACCGATGATGATTTCCCCCTCCGACAGAGTGCCAGAACAGGGTCCTGATACGTCTTCGACGTATCTATAATTTATGAAGTATTCATGCCTTGTTTACAACAATTCCATATGATTTCGGTATGATTTGATTAGAACTAACCCGGTCTGACACTGATTTCAGCACAACTACGATGGTGTTGTTTTTGTGCAGAAATAGAAGTTCTCGGAATGGGCTGAAATTTTACAGAGAATATTTTTGGAAAATATAAAAAATACTGGAGTGAAAATAAACCAGAGAAGAGTCCCGGGCTAACCACAAGGGTGGGGGCGCCCCCACCCCCCTAGGGCGCGGCACCCGTCCTCGTGATCACCTCGTGGGGCCCCTTGACGTGAAACCGATGCCAACTCCTCCTATAAATCCTAAAAACCCTAGAATAGAATGGAGATCGGAAGTTCCACTGCCGCAAGCCTCTGAAGCCACAAAAACCAATCTAGGCCCTCTGTGGCATCTTGCCGGAGAGGGCCAACATCACCAGAGGCCATGGAGGAGGAATCCGGAGGGGTCACCATCATCATGGAGGCCAAGGACCAGAGGGAGAACCTTTCCCCATCTAAGGGGGAGGCCATGGAGGAGGAAGCACAAAGGGGAAAACTGCTCCCTCCCTCTCTTGGTGGGGCCGGAGTGCCATCGGGGGAACCATCGCCGCTGTGATCGTCTTCATCAACATCACCATCATCATCACCATCCTCATCTCTTTTACGTGGTCCACTCTCCCACACCCCGCTGTAATGACCTACTTGAACATGGTGTTTTATGCCACATATTATGATCCGATGATGTGTTGCCATCCTATGATGTTTTGAGTTGATTACTTTTGTCCTTTGGGTTGACTGATGATCTAGATTGGTTTGAGTTGTATGTTTTATTTTGGTGCTGTCCTGTAGCGACCCCACCTCAGATGGTCAAGTCTCTGTGCTTAAGTGTCATCCCTGGATCGGTATTGCTGACACACACAGTACTCGAGGATTTTAAACAGAGTTCAATCACACACTTATTACATCAAATGTCTCAAAAGAGAACTTATTACAATAATATGGCCGAAGGCCATCTAAATAGGATAACAGCGGGAGCTTTGAAGGTAGAAGAGTCCATCCAACTCCACGGCAAAACTGAGTGCATGACAACGACCTACCGCACCTTACTCTTCGTTTAAAAATTCTGCAACATAATACGTTGCAGCCTGTGTAGGTCAGCGCATGGAATATGCTGGCAAGATAACACTATAGAGCAATGAACAGATAATATCTATCACTACATGCATATATGTCTGGTGGAGGCTCTATGGTTATCACTTGCATAAAGCTAGTTTTTCCTTACAACAAAGGAATATATTTTATTTAACTACAAAGTTTGTTGATAATATTGAAAATGGTAACCCCATCTCAATCCCAAAATAATAATTAAGAACCCAACAAACTAATTAAGTAAAGTGATGAGATCAAATCAATAATTCAAGTACCAGATACTCAAGATGTCCATAACCGGGGACACGGCTAATCATGATTAGTTTGTACACTTTGCAGAGATTTGCGCACTTTTCCCCACAAGACTCGATCTCCTCCGTTGAATTTCTCACACTGCATGATGTTTGAGAAACGGATGGCTGAGACACAGTCTTTCCGAAGAGGTCCCCTTAACCGATAGATATGCCGGTACACCTACAATCCCCTACATCTACTAGCCCATCATGGAAAGGATTCCCACAACTTACTCAACTATGCCAGAGCCCATAATGGCTTGTGGCTGCACACGGAAGTTTCTAGCATGAATAATCTTATGATCCCTTTGAGCCTGGGTAGCGAACCATAGGATGATCACACGGATGCCCCGGGATCTCCTTGGACAACACTGGATTCCCCATGTGCCCACAAACAATCCACCCAGATGTGTATTAAAGTAGCCACCTTAAGTTATGCCTTAATTCATAATAACACTCACATCTGTCATGAATCACTCAAACCAAACCACGTCTACGAGCATAGCATAGCAGTATAAGCATAACGTAGTAACTCCCAGGGTTTGATATAAGACAGTAGGTTCTACCTCATCAACTACTTCCAAATATGCACATGTTATCAAATCCTACTCATGCAATGTTTGAGGATTGAAACTAAGCATAAAAACTGGGTATTAAAGGGATATGATCAAAGAGTTACTTTCCTTGCTGACGGTCGGAAAACCCTAAAGATTCGTAGTAGCAAGCCTCACACTCCGGAGATTCTATCATGAACAAACAATAGCATACATAAGCACTCAAGCATAATATGCAAAGGTAAAACTCGAGTGAAAAGATCCGAACAGAAAGCTCAATAGAAGAGCATCGGTCTGCAAAAAGAATCAATCGAATCGGAGCTATGAAACTCAAACTACGATCAAAAGAAGTTCGAGAACAAATGTGCTTGAAAGAAAAATTTAAATTGTCAAAACCATGTTCAAGTTGATTATCTGAACAGACGGGAACTAGACAAAGATTTTTGCGTTGGTTTCACTGGATTTGGATAAACGAGCAAAAAGTAACGAGGGTTTGAAGTTCAGGGACTAATCTACGTTGAAAGTATTTACGGATAGGTCCCTGGCCGAAAATAAAACTAGAAGAAAAATCTACGGAATGAACGTTCGTCAACAGAACTAAACGAACAAATCCGTTCGTTAACAAAAACTAACGGGTGAATGTTCGTCAACTAACGAACTAAAACAAAAACCAATCTAAATAAAAATAAACTGGGAAAACCGAATGGTTTATACCGTTTAACTGGAGAAAACCGACGGTGGAAATCCGGCGAGCGGCGGCGAGATCCGGCGGCTCCGGTGGCGGGGCGACGATGGCGAGGTGAGGGCGAGGCGGTGCTACGGCGCGGGGAGGCAGCGACGCACGTGGGCGACGGTGGCGGCTAGCGGTGGCGGCGGCAAAAGGCGGCATGGCACGGCTCGGCTCGGCGGGGCTCGGTGATAACCCACAAGTATAGGGGATCGCAGCAGTTTTCAAGGGTAGAGTATTCAACCCTAATTTATTGATTCGACACAAGGCGAGCCAAAGAATATTATCAAGTACTAGCAGTTGAGTTGTCAATTCAACCACACCTGGAAAACGAATATCTGCAGCAAAGTATTTAGTAGCAAAGTAGTATGGAAGTAACGGTAATGGTGGCAAAAGTAACAGTAGTAGTTTTGTAGTAATTGTAACAGTGGCAAGGAAAAGTAACTAAGCAAAGATCAATATGTGCAATGCTCGTACGCATTGGATCAGTGATGGATAATTATGTCGGATGTGATTCCTCATGCATGCAACAGTTATAACATAGGGTGACACAGAACTACCTCCAGTTCATCAATGTAACATAGGCATGTATTCCGAATATAGTCATACATGCGTATGGAAACTAAGGGATATTAAGGCCTCCTTTTAATAGAGTACTGGACCAAAGCGTTAACACCTAGTGAATACATGAACTCCTCAAACTACGATCATCACCGGGAGTGGTCCCGATTATTGTCACTTCGGGGTTACTGGATCATATATAACACATAGTAGGTGACTATTGACTTGCAAGATAGGATCAAGAACTCACATATATTCATGAAAACATAATAGGTTCAGATCTGAAATCATGGCACTCGGGCCCTAGTGACAAGCATTAAGCATAGCAAATCATAGCAACATCAATCTCAGAACATAATGGATACTAGGGATCAAACCATAACAAAACTAACTCGATTACATGATAAATCTCATCCAACCCATCACCGTCCAGCAAGCCTATGATGGAATTACTCACGCACGGCGGTGTGCATCATGAAATTTGTGATGGAGGAAGGTTGATGATGACGACGGCGACGGATTCCCCTCTCCAGAGCCATGAACGGACTCCAGATCAGCCCTCCCGAGAGAGATTAGGGTTTGGCGGCGGCTCCATATCGTAAAACGCGATGAATCCTTCTCTCTGATTTTTTTCTCCTCGAACGTGAATATATAGAGTTGGAGTTGAGGTCGGTGGAGCACCAGGGGGCCCACGAGGCAGGGGGCGCCCCCCCCACCCTCGTGGACAGGGTGTGGGCCCCCTGGTCTTGATTCTTTCACCAGTGTTTTTATAAATTCCAAAAATATTCTCCGTGAAGCTTCAGGTCATTCTGAGAACTTTTATTTCTGCACAAAAATAACACCATGGCAATTCTGCTGAAAACAGCGTCAGTCCGGGTTAGTTCCATTCAAATCATGCAAGTTAGAGTCCAAAACAAGGGCAAAAGTGTTTGGAGAAGTAGATACGATGGAGACGTATCAACTCCCCCAAGCTTAAACCTTTGCTTGTCCTCAAGCAATTCAGCTGACAAACTGAAAGTGATAAAGAAAAACTTTTACAAACTCTGTTTGCTCTTCTTGTTGTAAATATGTAAAGCCAGCATTCAAGTTTTCAGCAAAGATTGTAAACTAACCATATTCACAATAACACTTAGGTCTCATGTTTACTCATATCAATGGCATAATCAACTAGCGAGCAATAATAATAAATCTCGGATGACAACACTTTCTCAAAACAATCATAATATGATATAACAAGATGGTATCTCGCTAGCCCTTTCTGAGACCGCAAAACATAATTGCAGAGCACCTCTGAAGATCATGGGCTGACTAAACATTGTAATTCATGGTAAAAGAGATCTAGTCATACTCAATATAAATTAATAGTAATGGATGCAAATGAGAGCAGTGCTCTCCAACTGGTGCTTTTTAATAAGAAGGTGATGACTCAACATAAAAGTAAATAGATAGGCCCTTCGCAGAGGGAAGCAGGGATTGTAGAGGTGCCAGAGCTCGAGTTTTGAAATAGAGAGAAATAATATTTTGAGTGGCATACTCTCATTGTCAACATAACAACCGAGAGATCTCGATATCTTCCATGCTACACACACTATAGGCGGTTCCCAAGCAGAATGGTAAAGTTTATACTCCCCCTCCACCAACAAGCATCAATCCATGACTTGCCCAAAACAACGGGTGCCTCCAACTAACAACAGTCCTAGGGGAGTTTTGTTTGCAATTATTTTGATTTGGTTTGAGCATGGGACTCGGCATCCCGGTGACCAACCATTTTCTCATGAATGAGGAGCGGAGTCCACTCCTCTTGAGAATAACCCGCCTAGCATGGAAGATACATACATCCCTAGTTGATACATGAGCTATTCGAGCATACAAAACAGAATTTTGTTTGAAGGTTTAGAGTTTGGCACATAAAAATTTACTTGGAACGGCAGGTAGATATCGCATATAGGAAGGTATGGTGGACTCGTATGGAATAACTTTGGGGTTTATGGAAGTGGATGCACAAGAAGTATTCCCGCTTAGTACAAGTGAAGGCTACAAAAAGACTGGGAAGCGACCAACTAGAGAGCGACAACAGTCATGAACATGCATTAAAATTAATAAACATTGAGTGCAAGCATGAGTAGGATATAATCCACCACGAACATAAATATCATGGAGGCTATGTTGATTTTGTTTCAACTACATGCGAGAACATGGGCCAAGTCAAGCCACTCGAATCGTTCAAAGGAGGATACCACCCTATCATACCACATCAAAAACATTTTAATAGCATGTTGGCACGCAAGGTAAACCATTATAAACTCCTAGCTAATTAAGCATGGCAAAAGCAACTATAATCTCTAATTGTCATTGCAAACATGCTTCGTTCATAATAGGCTGAATCAGGAACGATGAACTAATCATATTTACAAAAACAAGAGAGGTCGAGTTCATACCAGCTTCTCTCATCTCAATCAGTCCATCATATATCGTCATTATTGCCTTTCACTTGCACGACCGAACGGTGTGGATAATAATCATAGTGCATGTGCATTGGACTAAGCTGGAATCTGCAAGAATTTTAACACACAGGAGAAGACAAGGTAATATGGGCTCTTTATTAAATCAACAATAATACATATGAGAGCCACTCAATATTTTCATTATGGTCTTCTCCTCTCGACCCCCAAAGAAAAGGAAAGAAATAAAACTATTTACATGGGAAAGATCCTAACAAGCAAAATAACAACGAGAAATCTTTTTGGGTTTTCATTTAATTATTACTACTACAGGCATGGAAAGTAAACCTGCTAAAAGCTACAACCAATTTTTTGGTTTTTCTTAAGGTTTTTCAAACACACAAGAAGAAAGCAAGAAAAAGGAAAATAAACTAGCATGGATAGTACAGTGAAAAAGTATGAGCGCCGACAACTAAAATGAGTGTGTGAACATGAATGTAATGTCGGTGAGAAATACGTACTCCCCCAAGGCTTTTGGCCAAAGTTGGTCTATGCCCATGGATGGCCTGACGGATATCTGAAGTTGTAACTGGGGTTGTACTGAGATGCAGCAGCTACTGGCTCAAGAGCTGCGGCTTGGAGGCGAGATGCCTCCGTCCTCCTCTTGTACTCGTTTGTCTCCTCCCTGGTTATAACATATCTCCTTTTTTCCTGAAAGTCAAAGAAAGCAGGAGCAGGGAGAGCAACATGGATAGTGTGGCGTCTGTCAAAGATTAGTCGGTATTGGAGGAACTGTTCATTCCTCTCAACAAACTGATGACAAACCATAGCATTATATTCTAAATAAGCAGGAGGCAATTCCATATCATTTTCATGTATGGGTATCTCTAGAGAATTAGCTACATGGGTTGCATAAATTCCACCAAACAAATCTCCACTAATACTGTTATGATGCAACCTTCGTGCAACAATAGCCCCCAAGTTATATTGTTTATCTCCTAATATAGCACTCTTGAGAACACTAAGATCTGGAACACACATGTGACATGCCTCATCTTTACCGTTAATACATCTACCTATAAAGAGAGCAAAATAATGTATGGCAGGAAAATGGATGCTCCCTATGGTAGCTTGTTTTATTTCTCTAGATTCCCCCACAGTGATACTAGCAAGAAAATCTTTAAACTCAGATTTGCGAGGTTCACTAGCACTACCCCATTGCGGGAGTTTACAAGCGGTATTAAAATCTTCTAAGTCCATGGTATAAAATTTATCATAGAGATCAAATAGGACAGTGTGAGAATTGCGCGAGGATGTAAATTTAAACCTACTCACAAAGGAATCAGTTAGGTGGTAATATTGGGGGCACTTATCTAACATGAAGCCCTCGAGTTCAGCATTACGCACATATGCGTCAAATTCCTCGTTAATTCCTGCTTGGACCATGAAATTTTCCGACGGCCATTCACAAGGCCGCACTTGAGCTTCTCTTGGTAGTTCATAGTCCGGCTCACGTATTGCGGGCCTGGTTCCTTGCTTCCTTGAAGAACCACCTTGGTAAATTTTCCGAAACATATTTCTTCCTCTGAAAAATTTCTGAAATTTTTAGTGACTCAAAATAAAAGTGAACCAAACTCAACAATATTGATAACAACTACTACCACAAGTGCCTAGAGACTATATCATGCATTAAAACTACTTGGGACCATATAAATTTGACATGCAAGCTCAAGAACAGGGTCACCTAAGCAGCAAAAATTTGCAATGAATAAAGCACTAGAACAAAAACTAATTGGACCATTGGAGTCACATACCGAAGAACAATCCCCCAAAGCAGTTTTGTGAGTGGAGCTTTGAGCAAGGAGATCGAAAATCACAGCAAAATGAGCAAAAACACAGGTTTGAGCTGTGTGGTGATTTTTTCTGGAGGAAGACGAAGTGTGTGGGTGCTGGAATAAGTGGAGGGGGGCCATGTGGGGCCCACGAGGCAGGGGGCGCGCCCTGGACCCTCGTGGCCACGTGCTGGCTCCCCCTAATGTGTTCTCAGTGCCAGATATTCTTAAATATTCAAGAAAAATCATATTTCAATTTCGAGACATTTGGAGAACTTTTATTTTCGGGGTATTTTTTTATTGCAAAGATAATTCAGAAAACAGACAGAGAATACTATTTTGCTTTATTTAATCTAAATAACAGAAAGTAAAAGGAGGGTACAGAAGGTTGTGCTTTCTAACTTCATCCATCTCATGCTCATCAAAAGGAATCCACTAATAAGGTTGATCAAGTCTTGTTAACAAACTCATTCCGAATCGCATTAAACCAGAGAATTTTCGAATAGCACTAGGTTACCTCAACGAGGAAATGCACATCCCCAACAATAAGAATATCATATTTCTTCTTGACAGTAGGAAGAGGAAATTCAATGTAACATCCCAAAATTCTAAATTTTGGAATGTTATATTAAATAAATAACTATGCTTGTTGTTTGATTGTTTGTTTGATTGATTGAGCGAAATTGAGAGGAGTTTCAAACTTTTTGAAACTTGAATGAGAGGGAATGAAATGACTTTCCCAAACTTTCCCTTTGCCCTTTTGGATCTCAATGAATTCAATTTCATTCCAACACAAAACCCTAGAGTGAAGATGACATGACTTCTTCCATTTGAGATGAAAAGGGTTTTGAAAAGATTTGAATTTCATTTGAAAATATTTCAAATTCAAAGCTTTATGCAACTCAATGATTTTCATGAGAGAAGATAAAATGACTTCTTCAATTATATGAAATATGAGTTGGAAGTTAAAAAGAATCAAATTGAAAGTCATTTGAAAGTATTTTGAAACTCCCTTTCAAATTTGGAATTATTTGGATTTTATTCAAATTATTTTCTCCTAAAATAAATAAATGGAAATATGGGTAAAATGATTCATTTCAATGGAAAATTAGGAGAAAATAATTTTGAAATCATGTTGGTGTTTGAAAATGATTTTGTTGGGTTTTATTGCAACAAAGAACACTATTTGAGTTTTGTAAATTTTTGAGGATTTTATTTGAACTTGAAAAAGAGTTCATGTTGTGGGAAATTTTTTTTCTGAAAATTTTGATATATTATATGCCTATATAATATTATTTATTTATCTATTTGTGTTTATTTTATCGTCTATGTATAAAAAAATGCAAACGCCCGAAGCCCCGGAGGCCCATCTACCCCTCTCCCTTTCCTCGGCCCACCTACGCGCCAAGCTGGCCCAGTCGCTCGCCCGCGCTCAAACGCCTTGGCCGCCGCCCGATCCCTTCCCTCGCTCACTTCTGTCGCTGACAGCGGGCCCCGCCTCCATCTTCTTCCTCCTTCCGCAAGCTACGCAGGGGATCGCCGCCGCCGGAATCCCGTGATCGTCGGGATCCTCTCCCCGTTTCGCCCCCTCCTCCAAGTACCTCCCCCTATATAAACCCCGTCTCCCTCGACCCTTTCCCCCTTTTCCCCCTCGCCGAGACCCACCGTTTCCTCCTCGATTTCTCGCCGGAGTCAAAGGCAACCGCCGCCGCCATTGATGCCCTAGAGCCCACTCCCGACCCCCTCGTCGTCATCCAAGGCCACCCCGAGACCCCCTCGATCCCCTACACCTCCCCGCCCACTGCTCCGAGCCGGAAGACCACCGGAGCGCCGTTGCGGACGACCCCGAACGCCAACTCCGTCCCGAGCTCACCACCGCCTGTCTCCGTCATCCCCAGGGGCACCAGCGACCATTGTTGGAACCGCCTCTGAGCGCTGCATCCCCGGGTCTCCTTCGCCGACCCCGCCGACGATCGGAGCGCCGCCGCTGCCGACGTCCGAGCCGCATCGCCGGCGACCATCCCACTGTAAGCCATCGTCAATCTCCTCCGTCCGATCCGTTATTAACGGCGTAGATTAGGTCTAACGAACGGTTACGTTTGTTTTAATTAGATCGGTTTAGTTCTGGTTTGTTTTGGTTTTTATTCGGTTCAGATCGGTCAAGGTCTAGTCGGTTTAGCCAATCGGTTTTTCTGTTTTAGCCCGTACGCGTTCCTATTATTTTACGACCGAGCGCTAGATAGTTCATATCGCCCACCTCCCTGGCCCGATAGCAGTAGGCCACGTAGCTAGTGCTCGATGTTTTTTTTCTCTCGTTTCTGTTTTAAAAACAGAGATAGTTTCAATTTTATATTGCTTATAACTTTTATGTTTTAGATCCAAATCGAGTGATTCTTTTTGCATTAGATTCAAAATTTCTCGAAGTTTCTGTTAGAACAATTGGATTTCAGATTTGACTAGTTTAAATTTGAGTTTGATGAAATTTGTTCAAAATCACTAATTTGGTCATATTTTGAGTTTTACAAAGTATTTTTGATTGATTCTTTTGCTACTTTTTATTATGGTTTTGTCTATCCAGTAGCATATACTTCTTTATTTTTACTTTATTTTTAAATTAGGTTTTAGCAAAACAGTACTGTTTTAGTTATAGCTTTGTTTTAGTCTTTTCTTTATTGTTTTTATTAGTTTTTAATTATTTATTTTTGTCACTTTTGACAAATTTAGTTTTGTTTCTGTTAGTAAACCAAATAAAATTTTGTTTTTATTTTAAAATTTATTTTATTTAGTTTTGTATGAAAACTGGTTTAGGTCATAGTTAGTGTTTCATAAAAGCTTTTATTTGTTTCCTTTTGCTATTAAAAGTTTATGAAAAATACTTTCTGTTAAGATTAGTTGTTTTATATTTTCTTTTCAGATTATTTATTAGGTTGGTATTTTCTTTGTTGTTAAATTTTACTTAGGACAAAACTATTTTTGTGTTATGTCTTAGAGTTTTTCTTTAGTAGTTTTGTTGTGTAGTTTTCCTTTGTTTTATTTGGTGTCCCTTGATTTGCATTTTTATTTGTTGGTTTTATTATGAGTGTTAGAATTGGTTGCTAGTATGTTTGCTTATGTGAATGCTATGTTTGACTATATAGATTTTCAACAGAGTGACGAATAGTTCTACCAAGTCATTGTTCGAGAGTGTTGTTATCTTCATCAACTTACCAGGCAAGTTCACTTTGACCATGTTTTTCATACCTATGTGTTTTATTGCACCTAGTGTCATCTTCGCAACAATCCCTCCAGTAGTGATATTGAATCCTTGTAGTTGAGTAGTATGCATGAGGTAGGAACCCATCACCCTGTTACCAAGCCCGGGACGTTATTTATTTTAATGCTACGCCATAGTAGACGGGGTTGGTATGAGTGCTCGGGAGTGGTGTGAAGAAGGAGGACTCTACGTCAATGAAGACAACTCCATGATGGCATCTGCAAGGACTGCATTTTCAAGGCCTGAAGACTTCAAGACTCGAGACAAGAATTCAATACACACTCTTGGGTGAAGGACGGTTGACGGCACCTGGAGAAACCAGTGGTTGGCGGGATGCATGGAGAAGCGCCATGACATCTTGCGGAAAGCTTCACCCAGACTCAAAGAGACGGAAGAATACTTCATGCCCGAAGCTTACATGCAACCGCAAGTCACTATGGGCTCGGCTTGGTTGACCTTAGTTGTGACTCGCTAGGGCGGTGCTAGCAGATGTAGAACTACGGTAGGATTGGATGAGCACCGGACAGTGGTCAGGGGAACTCTTTGGAAGACCATGTTTCGGTCGTCTTGTTCTCAAACACCCTGAAGTGCGAGAACGTAAAAAGAGGGATCGAATCTTGCGGGTAAAGTGTACAAACCTCTGCAGAGGGTTAAAACCTAATCGATTAGCCGTGTCCCCGGTTACGGACAATTTGAGCCTCTGGACTTGGATCTATCTCGGAAGTCTCAACACCGGACTGATAACTTAATTGTGAGCAACTTATGATGAATTTGGGCTATGAGACATCGGTTGGCGGAACCATGCCATGATAGAGAACTCCATAGTACAGACTTCATTTATTCCTTTGACGTAGGGAAAATAAAACCAGCTTTTACATAAACAAAACTCGAATCTGAGCCACAAAGCCATACCGCATATAGTATAGTTTATCATCTGTTTTCTCTTATTGTGATCTTGCCGTACATTCAATGTCTTGACCTACACGGCTGCAACGTATCATGTTGCAGATATTTCCTCGACAGTAAGAGTTATGATACAGGTTACGATCTACACTCAACTTGCCGATGGCGTTGATGGGACTCCACACCCGTTTGATTGTTTCATGAGTATTATGAGGTATATATCATTTCGTTATTTATACATGTGATTGCACTTTGATATATACATTGATGTCTTGTGTGTGCCAAAGATATCGATCCGAGGATGGCACAGATACGAGAGGCTTGACCGTCTGAGGTCGGGTCGCTATAGATATGGTATCAGAGCACATGTTGACTGTAGGACGTGACCCTAGAAATCGGAAAGCCCCTAGGACAGGAAATTTCTAAAACTTTATTCTCAAAAAGACTCTTACTTCTCATCTTTTCGGATTTTATCAAATAGACACTCTCACCTCAAATAGTTAGAATATACCCCTTTTCCCTTTTGACCACATGAAGGATCAACTGAAGCCACTCCAAGAAAGATATCGGACAGCTGATGACCCCTTCAAAGTAACAAAGGGTTTCACCATGCATTAGAAGAGTTGAAGCTGCAACAATTGAAGACTCCGAAGACTAGAAGAATTTGAAGAATCTGAAGAATTATTTGACCTTTAGAAGACCAAACCCCTGTTACACACTTACGTTAGATGCGGCAATTTGTGAGCTGTCATTTGTTTGATGTTTTCCGACAGCCACAAAGTAAAACTTGTTTCTTCAAAAAAAAACTATTGTTTGTATTGTGTGTATATCCCTCCCCACCTCTCTCATATCTCATTCCAAAACTTTTGGACCCCATAGATGATGAATGAAGTTGGACTGATATTCTTTGGACGAAGACTCAGCGGAGGCGAGCTATGGATTCGAACATGGAGAATCACTTGAGAGCAATTTGATTCCAAGGAAGTACGAGGTTCAATACGCTCTTGATGCTTTTACGAAAGTGCTGCAACCTGGTGGAAAATGCATCAAGCCATACAAGGATTTAATGGAGCAAGAACTTGGGAGGAATTCAAGAAGACCTGTTGAGATCACGTCTCATAAGGAAGCACTACGATAACCGAAGAAGAAACCTTGTGCCTGCAAGATTTGCGGGAAATAGGACACACCGGGAGGAACACAAGGATGGATGCCCTCATTGTGAGGAGAAACACCCAGTGAGGAATGCCCAACTAGTCGGTGACTTGTTTCTTGTGTGAAGGAACCACCCACTACCCGACTCAAGTGTCACATTTACTCCATGGTGCAACAAACTATTCAGGAGCAGGAAGAAGGAATGAAAGAAGCCCTCCGAGAAGTTATGAAAGAACCTGTGATGAAGGAATGTGTTGAAGACCACGATGGAGAAGGCCTCAACAGATTTTACTCCAATGCACGCTATTCATGTGGAGAAGAAGGACATTTTTCACAAGATTGCACCAAGGAAAGAAAAGAGTATCCGGATACTTCCGACGAAGCGTGGAGTTTGATCCACGGGGAATAGAACGTTTGATCAGAACAAAGAAAACCAGGAAGAGAAAACAAAGACACCCTCATAACAACCCAATTTCTGCAAAGAAGGACATGAGTCATATTACCTGTTTCGAATGTATTGACGTCGGACATTATGCCAATGATTGTCTCGAAAGGAAGCAAGGAACTCAAGGAGCAGGCACCATCACCAAGAAGCCTCGAGACATGCCGGAAGTTATTTGTTTTCGTTGCAAGGAAGCAGGACATTATGCTAGGGATTGTTCAAATCATGTTAAATCTGGAGCTGAGTAGTGGAGATGTTGATATCAGTAATAAGGATAGTATGGAAAACACTTTTCATGAGAATGCGGGGTTGAGTTATGTAATAGATTACTCAGAGATTGTAATAATTCATGACTCGATAAAGTTGATATGTCATATGCTGAAAGGCTTTAAGGAGTTGTTATATTTTATCTTGGAAATTAATATTCGGATGAACATGGAAGAAAGTGAGTTGTGATGCATAAACTGGATGTTGGAAATTGAGTTTGAAGTATTGTTTGGATGATATGAATGTGTACCCCAGAGATATGTACCTTATTCTCGAGCACCATTTTTGTTTTACAACTGCAGATGACGACCCTTTACGAGTCTTTCCTTAAAGGTCCGAAACGATCATGACCCCGACAAGTGATCATGATTACCGAAGATCTGAAGGACATGATGAAGCATATTCACCTTGAAGGAGATGCAGTCTACAAAGGCTACCCTTCATGCAAAGGGAGGAACTTTGGTATGTGGAGGTACACCTCCACCGATTGAAAGGAGTTTGCCCAAAGGTGATGGGGCAGTACTTTTCATCTCACGTGTACCACAAGCAACTTTCTTCGACGTTGTTCGTGAAGCAGCCATGGAAGCCATCGCGGATCGGAGAAATACTTGAAGCAAGACTCCGTTATACTCAGGGAATACCTCGAGAGAAGTGCATGCAGAGATGGTGGAGGTGAAGCTCAAGGCCACCATGATGAAACAGAAGATTGAAGATTTCAAGGCGCATGTCGCACAATTCCAGCGGGACTAAAGAATCCTCGAGGAGGATAAATAAATAGAGTTGGAAGTAATGCCTGACCATACCAAATCATGTGGGTGGCAGCATTTGTAACAAAGTACTTTTTGGAAGTTGGATTTACGAAAAATGGTTAAGGCTGTAATAAAAGATTTTATATGAAAAATAATATGATTTATGGATAAACTAGTGCATTTTTTTGGTGTCGTAGTACTCCGTAAAGCCACAGGATCAATGACGAAAGAAATGTGTTATTCATGACGGTCCATATAAGGAAGCTGGACAAAATAAGTTGGAGTTTTGTATGACCGTCACCACAAGGGTATGAAGGAAGAAGTACTATTGGATTTACAGGAGATGTAATGTTGGAATATGGAATGATAATCCTCGGAAGGATGAGTTAAACTTGTACAAGAGTTGAAGTGGGCCATAACCCACAGGCCCAGGAATTAATAAGGATCAAGTACTCCTTGGAAGAAGAAATTTTGGAAGAAGCTGTGATTTCGTCAGCAAACGTTTCATAGGAGACTACGCAAAAACCTAAGAGTTGTGAAGAACGATAGATGTTTTGTTCAGCTTGCAGAATCAATGGATTACCCGAACCCAGTTCAAGGACAAGAGAAATTCTGCAATGCTTGTGAGAATGCCCCGAGTGTTAGAATTGCGAGATTCGCTAAACCTTATACAGGGTAATGATCTGGGTGCGGAATGGATTGATCACCATACCGACTTACTCGTATCATTTGCTCTTGCTATTTGGATTTGTAAATCTGAGTGACTTAACCATAGTAGAGAGACGACGATGTCAAAACTTTGTTTAAACCTTAGAATGGTAGGATGATTGATCCATGTACAGGCAACCGTTGCCAATCGTAGGTTATACGGTGAGATTCAGCCCAGACCCGTTTTCCTGCAGGACAAACCATAGATTATTGACCACCATGAGATCTCGATAGTTGTTTAGTATTGGCGACAGACCTGTCTGCTAAGAAGACCCTGTCTCAAAAGAACCTCACCAGGATGAAAGGACACGAGTTTGAGGAAAAGGTTATGCCCTACTAGAAGAGCCCCAGTGTAGGAGTTACTCCGAAGATGTGAGAAGACTGATAGTGTTCACACTAAGGATAGAGTACATAAGATCTGTTGGAACCATAACCCTGTTTTTAAGTGTGGTAGCACACTAGACTATTTCGATTGATGGATTTGCTAGAAGACCCCTAAACCCTAACCCTTCTAGCTAGCCTCTTCGAATCTCGAGGACGAGATTCATTTTAAGTGTGGTAGGTCTGTAACATCCCAAAATTCTAAATTTTGGAATGTTATATTAAATAAATAACTATGCTTGTTGTTTGATTGTTTGTTTGATTGCTTGAGTGAAATTGAGAGGAGTTTGAAACTTTTTGAAAGTTGAATGAGAGGGAATGAAATGACTTTCCCAAACTTTCCCTTTGCCCTTTTGGATCTCAATGAATTCAATTTCATTCCAACACAAAACCCTAGAGTGAAGATGACATGACTTCTTCCATTTGAAATGAAAAGGGTTTTGAAAAGATTTGAATTTCATTTGAAAATATTTCAAATTCAAAGCTTTATGCAACTCAATTATTTTCATGAGAGAAGATAAAATTACTTCTTCAATTATATGAAATATGAGTTGGAAGTTAAAAGAATCAAATTGAAAGTCATTTGAAAGTATTTTGAAACTCCCTTTCAAATTTGGAATTATTTGGATTTTATTCAAATTATTTTCTCCTAAAATAAATAAATGGAAATATGGGTAAAATGATTCTTTTCAATGGAAATTTAGGAGAAAATAATTTTGAAATCATGTTGGTGTTTTAAAATGATTTTTGTTGGGTTTTATTGCAACAACAACACTATTTGAGTTTTGTAAATTTTGAGGATTTTATTTGAACTTGAAAAAGAGTTCACGTTGTAGGAAATTTTTTCTAAAATTTTGATATATTATATGCCTATATAATATTATTTATTTATCTATTTGTGTTTATTTTATCGTCTATGTATAAATAAAAAAATGCAAACGCCCGAAGCCCCGGAGGCCCATCTACCCCTCTCCCTTTCCTCGGCCCACCCACGCCAGGGCTGGCCAGATCGCTTCGCCAGCGCCAAACGCCTTCAAGCCCGGCCGCCCGATCCCTTCCTCGCTCACTTACATCACGACAGCGACCCCCGCCTCCATCTTCTTCCTCCTCCCGCAAGCTACGCAGGGGATCGCCGCCGCCGGAATCCCGTGATCCACGGGATCCTCTCCCCGATTCGCCCCCTCCTCCAAGTCCCTCCCCCTATATAAACCCCGTCTCCCTCGATCCTTTCCCCCTTTTTCCCCTCGCCGAGACCCACCGTTTCCTCCTCGATTTCTCGCCGGAGTCAAAGGCAACCGCCGCCGCCATTGATGCCCTAGAGCCCACTCCCGACCCCCTCGTCGTCATCCAAGGCCACCCCGAGACCCCCCTCGATCCCCTACACCTCCCCGCCCACTGCTCCGAGCCGGAAGACCACCGGAGCGCCGTCGCGAACGACCCCGAATGCCAACTCCGTCCCGAGCTCACCGCCGCCTGTCTCCGTCATCCCCAGGGGCACCAGCGACCATTGTTGGAACCGCCTCTGAGCGCTGCATCCCCGGGTCTCCTTCGCCGACCCCGCCGACGACCGGAGCGCCGCCGCTGCCGACGTCCAAGCCGCATCGCCGGCGACCATCCCACTGTAAGCCGTCGTCGATCTCCTCCGTCCGATCCGTTATTAACGGCGTAGATTAGGTCTAACGAACGGTTACGTTTGTTTTAATTAGATCGGTTTAGTTCCGGTTTGTTTTGGTTTTTATTCGGTTTAGATCGGTCAAGGTCTAGTCGTTTTAGCCAATCGGTTTTTCTGTTTTAGCCCGTACGCGTTTCTATTATTTTACAACCGAGCGCTAGATAGTTCATATCGCCCACCTCCCTGGCCCGATAGCAGTAGGCCACGTAGCTAGTGCCCGATGTTTTTTTTTTCTCTCGTTTCTGTTTTAAAACCAGAGATAGTTTCAATTTTATATTGCTTATAACTTTTATGTTTTAGATCCAAATCGAGTGATTCTTTTTGCATTAGATTCAGAGTTTCTCGAAGTTTCTGTTAGAACAATTGGATTTCAGATTTGAGTAGTTTAAATTTGAGTTTGATGAAATTTGTGCAAAATCACTAATTTGGTCATATTTTGAGTTTTACAAAGTATTTTTGATTGATTCTTTTTGCTACTGTTTTATTATGGTTTTTTCTATCCAGTAGCATATACTTCTTTATTTTTACTTTATTTTTAAATTAGGTTTTTAGCAAAACAGTACTGTTTTAGTTATAGCTTTGTTTTAGTCTTTTCTTTATTGTTTTTATTAGTTTTAAATTATTTATTTTGTCACTTTTGACAAATTTAGTTTTGTTTCTGTTAGTAAACCAAATAAAATTTTGTTTTTATTTTAAAATTTATTTTATTTAGTTTTGTATGAAAACTGGTTTAGGTCATAGTTAGTGTTTCATAAAAGCTTTTTATTTGTTTCCTTTTGCTATTAAAAGTTTATGAAAAATACTTTCTGTTAAGATTAGTTGTTTTATATTTTCTTTTCAGATTATTTATTAGGTTGGTATTTTCTTTGTTGTTAAATTTTACTTAGGACAAAAACTATTTTTGTGCTATGTCTTAGAGTTTTTCTTTAGTAGTTTTGTTGTGTAGTTTTCCTTTGTTTTATTTGGTGTCCCTTGATTTGCATTTTTATTTGTTGGTTTTATTATGAGTGTTAGAATTGGTTGCTAGTATGTTTGCTTATGTGAATGCTATGTTTGACTATATAGATTTTCAACGGAGTGACGAATAGTTCTACCAAGTCATTATTCGAGAGTGTTGTTATCTTCATCAACTTACCAGGCAAGTTCACTTTGACCATGTTTTTCATACCTATGTGTTTTATTGCACCTAGTGTCATCTTCGCAACAATCCCTCCAGTAGTGATATTGAATCCTTGTAGTTGAGTAGTATGCATGAGGTAGGAACCCATCACCCTGTTACCAAGCCCGGGACGTTATTTATTTTAATGCTGCGCCATAGTAGACGGGGTTGGTATGAGTGCTCGGGAGTGGTGTGAAGAAGGAGGACTCTACGTAAATGAACACAACTCCATGATGGCATCTGCAAGGACTGCATTTTCAAGGCCTCAAGACTTCAAGACTCGAGACAAGAATTCAATACACACTCTTGGGGTGAAGGACGGTTGACGGGCACCTGGAGAAACCAGTGGTTGGCCGGGATGCATGGAGAAGCGCCATGACATCTTGCGGAAAGCTTCACCCAGACTCAAAGAGACGGAAGAATACTTCATGCCGGAAGCTTACATGCAACCGCAAGTCACTATGGGCTCGGCTTGGTTGACCTTAGTTGTGACTCTGGCTGGGACGGTGCTAGTAGATGTAGAACTACGGTAGGATTGGATGAGCACCGGACGGTGGTCGGGGAACTCTTCGAAGACCATGTTTGATCGTCTTGTTCTCAAACACCTGAAGTGCGAGAACGTAAAAGAGGATCGAATCTTGCGGGTAAAGTGTACAAACCTCTGCAGAGGGTTAAAACCTAATCGATTAGCCGTGTCCCGATTCACGGACAATTTGAGCCTCTGGACTTGGATCTATCTCGGAACTCTCAACACCGGATGATAACTTAATTGTGAGCAACTTATGATGAATTTGGGCTATGAGACATCGGTTGGCGGAACCATGTCATGATAGATAACTCCATAGTACAGACTTCATTTATTCCTTTGACGTAGAGAAAATAAAACCAGATTTTACGCAAACAAAACTCGAGATCTGAGCCACAAAGCCATCTGCATATAGTATAGTTTATCATCTGTTTTCTCTTATTGTGATCTTGCCGGTACATTCAATGTACTGACCTACACGGCTGCAACGTATCATGTTGCAGATATTTCCTCGACGAGTAAGAGTTATGATACAGGGTTACGGTCTACACTCAACCTGCCGATGGCGTTGATGGGACTCCACACCCGTTTGATTGTTTCATTGAGTATTATGAGGTATATATCATTTCGTTATTTATACATGTGATTGCACTTTGATATATACATTGATGTACTGTGTGTGCCAGCATACTAATCCAGGGATGGCACAGATACACAGAGGCTTGACCGTCTGATGTCGGGTCGCTACATTCAAAACCTCCAATAGTAATCGTTGGATTTTTCCAATAGAATTGATACTGTGGACTTGAGTTTTTTTCCTCGGAAAGTGTACCGTATGCTCATTACCGTTAACATGAAAAGTGGCATTGCCTTTGTTGCAATCAATAACAGCCCCTGCGGTATTCAAAAAGGGTCTACCAAGGATAATCGACATACTATCATCCTCGGGAATATCAAGAATAACAAAGTCCGTTATGATAGTAACGTTTGCAACCACAACAGGCACATCCTCACAAATACCGACAGGTATAGCAGTTGATTTATTGGCCATTTTCAAAGATATTTCAGTAGGTGTCAACTTATTCAAATCAAGTCTACGATATAAAGAGAGAGGCATAACACTAACACCGGCTCAAAGATCACATAAAGCAGTTTTAACATAGTTTCTTTTAATGGAGCATGGTATAGTGGGTACTCCCGGATCTCCTAGTTTCTTTGGCATTCCACCCTTAAAAGTATAATTGGCAAGCATGGTGGAAATGTCAGCTTCTGGTATCTTTCTTTTATTTGTAACAATATCTTTCATATACTTAGCATAAGGATTCATTTTAAGCATATCACTCAAACGCATACACAAAAAGATAGGTCTAATCATTTCCGCAAAGCGCTCAAAATCCTCATCATCCTTTTTCTTGGATGGTTTAGGGGGAAAAGGCTTGGGTTTCTAAACCCATGGTTCTCTTTCTTTACCGTACTTCCTAGCAACAAAGTCTCTCTTATCATAATGTTGATTCTTTGATTGTGGATTATCAAGATCAACAACAGGTTCAATCTCTACATCATTGTCATTGCTAGGTTGATCATCATCATGAACATCATCATTAACGTTATCACTAGGTTCATGTTCATTACCAGATTGGGTTTCAGCATCAGAAATAGAAATATCATTGGGATTCTCAGGTGTGTCAACAACAGGTTCACTAGAAGCATGCAAAGTCCTATCATTTTTATTTTTCTTCTTTTTTGAAGGACTGGGTGCATCAACATTAGTTCTTTGAGAATCTTGCTCAATTCTCTTAGGGTGGCCCTCAGGATACAAAGGTTCCTGAGTCATTTTACCCCCTCTAGTCATAACTCTAATAACATTATCATTTTTCTTATTATTTAATTCATTGAGAAAATCATTTTGAGCTTTAAGCACTTGTTCTACTTGAGTGGTAACCATAGAAGCATGTTTACTAATGAGGTTAAGTTCACCCTTAACTCTAGACATATAATCACTCAAGTGTTCAATCATATAAGCATTACGTTTCAATTGTCTACCAACATAAGCATTGAAGTTTTCTTGCTTGACAATGAAATTATCAAACTTATCTAGTCATTGGCTAGCAGACTTATAACAAGGAATATCACCTTCATCAAATCTATAGAGAGAATTTACCTTTACTACCTGTGTCGGGTTATCAAGACCATGTATTTCCTCAATAGGTGGTAAATTCTTAACATCTTCAGCTTTAATACCCTTTTCTTTCATAGATTTCTTCGCCTCTTGCATATCTTTAGGACTGAGAAATAGAATACCCCTTTTCTTCGGAGTTGGCTTAGGAGTTGGTTCAGGAAGTGTCCAATTATTTTCATTAGTCAACATATTATTCAATAGCAATTCAACTTGATCAACTGTTCTTTCCCTGAAAACACAACCAGCACAACTATCCAGGTGGTCTCTGGAAGTATCGGTTAGTCCATTATAAAAGATATCAAGTATTTCATTTTTCTTAAGAGGATGATTAGGCAAAGCATTAAGTAATTGGAGAAGCCTCCCCCAAGCTTGTGGGAGACTCTCTTCTTGAATTTGCACAAAAATATATATTTCCCTTAAAGCGGCTTGTTTCTTATGAGCGGGGAAATATTTAGCAGAGAAGTCATAAATCATATCCCGGGGACTACGCACACAACCAGGATCAAGAGAATTAAACCATGTTTTAGCATCACCCTTTAATGAGAATAGAAATAATTTAAGGATATAGTAGTAACGAGTTTTCTCATCATTAGTGAATAGGGGGGCTATATCATTTAATTTAGTAAGATGTGCCACAACAGTTTTAGGTTCATAGCCATAAAAGGATCAGATTCAACCAAAGTAATTATCTCAGGGTCGACAGAGAAATCATAATCCTTATCGGAAATACAGATAGGTGAAGTAGCAAAAGCAGGGTCATATTTCATTCTAGCATTCAAAGATTTTTCTTTCAGCTTAGCTAATAATTTCTAAAGACCATATCTATCATTGCAAGCAAGAAAATCTCTAGCAGTTTCTTCATCCATAACATAGCCCTCAGGCACAACAGGCAATTCATATCTAGGGGGAGAATCTTCATCATCACTTTCCTCAATATTATCAGTTTCAATAATTTCATTCTCTCTAGCCCTAGCAAGTTGTTCATCAAGAAATTCACCTAATGGCACAGTAGTATCAAGCATAGAAGTAGTTTCATCATAAGTATCATGCATAGCAGAAGTGGCATCATCAATAACATGCGACATATCAGAATTAATGGTAGAAGCAGGTTTAGGTGTCGCAAGTTTACTCAAAACAGAAGGTGAATCAAGTGCAGAGCTAGATGGCGGTTCCTTACCTCCCCTCGTAGTGGAGGGATAAATTTTGGTTTTTTCGTCTTTCAAGTTCCTCATAGTGATCAGCAGATATAAATCCCAAGTGACTCAAAGAATAGAACTATGCTCCCCGACAACGGTGCCAGAAAATAGTTTTGATAACCCACAAGTATAGGGGATCGCAACAGTTTTCAAGGGTAGAGTATTCAACCCAAATTTATTGATTTGACACAAGGGGAGCCAAAGAATATTCTCATGTATTAGCAGTTGAGCTGTCAATTAAACCACACCTGGAAAACTTAATATCTGCAGCAAAGTAGTATGGAAGTAAGGGTAACGGTGGCAAAAGTAATAGTAGCAGTTTTGTAGTAATTGTAACAGTGGCAACGGAAAAGTAACTAAGCAAAGATCAATATGTGAAAAGCTCGTAGGCATTGGATCAATGATGGATAATTATGTCGGATGCGGTTCCTCATGCAACAGTTATAATATAGGGTGACACAGAACTAGCTCCAGTTCATCTATGTAACGTAGGCATGTATTCCAAATATAGTCATATGTGCTTACTGAAAATGACATCTTTTGTCCTACCCTCCCGTGGCAGCGGGGTCCTATTGGAAACTATGGGATATTAAGGCCTCCTTTTAATATAATACGAGACGAAAGCATTAACACTTAGTGAATACATGAACTCCTCAAACTACGGTCATCACGGGGAGTGGTCCCGATTATTGTCACTCGGGGTTACCGGATCATAACACATAGTAGGTGACTATTGACTTGCAAGATAGGATCAAGAACTCACATATGTTCATGAAAACATAATAGGTTCAGATCTGAAATAATAGCACTCAGGCCCTAGTGACAATCATTAAGCATAGCAAAGTCATAGCAACATCAATCTCAGAACATAATGGATACTAGGGATCAAACCCTAACAAAACTAACTCGATTACATGATAAATCTCATCCAACCCATCACCGTCCAGCAAGCCTACGATGGAATTACTCACGCACGGCGGTGAGCATCATGAAATTGGTGATGGAGGAAGGTTGATGATGAATACGACGACGGATTCCCCTCTCCCGAGCCCTGAACGGACTCCAGATCAGCCCTCCCGAGAGAGATGAGGGCTTGGCTGCGGCTCCGTATCGTAAAACGCGATGAATCCTTCTCTCTGATTATTTTCTCCCCGAACGTGAATATATAGAGTTGGAGTTGAGGTCGGTGGAGCACCAAGGGACCCACGAGGCAGGGGGCGCGCCCCCACCCTCGTGGACATGGTGTGGGCCCCCTGGTATTGATTCTTTCGCCAGTATTTTTTATAAATTCCAAAAATATTCTCCGTGAAGTTTCAGATCATTCAAGAACTTTTATTTCTGCACAAAAATAACACCATGGCAATTCTGCTGAAAACAACGTCAATCCGGGTTAGTTCCATTCAAATCACGCAAGTTAGAGTCCAAAACAAGGACAAAAGTGTTTGGAAAAGTAGATACAATGGAGACGTATCAGTCAGCGGTGACGGTGGCTTGGTGAGGAGGAGAGGGAGGCGGGGTTGCGGCTTATAAAGCCCGAGGGCCGGTGGCTTGGGCGAGGGGGCGCTAGAACGGGAGTCCGATCCAGACTCCATATGCGGCGGCGGCGGGGACTCCTCCCGTGCGAGGAGGAAGGCGGTACGTGAGCTGGGTCAGCCCAGGAACTTTTTTAAAAATAAAAATAAATTTCACCGCGAACAAAAATCCTAATAAAATATTAAAAAAATCTAGAAATTCCTGAAACAATTTTCATCGTCCAAACCTAATATTTAGGACAAGATGAACATTTTTTGATCTAAAATGCAATTTTAAAAAATGCATGTTTTCTCTAATTCAAATAAAATAGCAAATAAAATACCAATAAAATAATAATTTGATTTTAAAATTCCTTCTCCAATATTTCTCTTCTGTTGAAGAAGTCATATTATCTTCTCTCATTTATTTTTATTATTGGAAATAATTGGAGAGAAAAATATTAAAATCAAACTGATCCTCTTTTCAAATTTGAATTAAATTCAAATATGAAAATTTCTGAAACCTCCAACTCTCTCCTTGGGTCCTTGAGTTGCTTAAGATTTCTAGGATCACAACCAAAATGCAAATAAAGTATGATATGCATATGATGATCTATGTATAACATCCAAATTGAAAATTGGGATGTTACAAACCTACCACCCTTAAGATGAATCTCGCCCTAGAGATTCGGGTTCGCTAGAAAATTGGTGCGGGTGGTCTTTCTGTAGGTCTTCCTCTCGTTCCCTGGTGGCTTCTTCCTCGGTATGGTGGCTCCACTGAACTTTGCAAAACTTGATAACCTTGCTGCGTATAACTCGGCTGGCAAACTCGAGAATCTTGACGGGTTTCTCCTCATAGGTTAGGTCACTCTCCAACTGAATTGCTTCCAGGGGCACTGTATCTCTCAGAGGAATATCGGCCATCTCTGCATGGCACTTCTTCAACTTGGAAACGCGAAACACATCATGAACTCCTGACAAGCCTTCGGTAACTCCAACTTGTAGGACACTTCTCCCATACGTTCCAAAACTCGATATGGTCCTACAAATCTTGGGGCTAACTTTCCTTTGACTCCAAATCGTTTAACTCCTCGCAGTGGTGACACAGGAAGATATGCTCTGTCTCCGGTTTCGTAGGCTACCTCCTTGCGTTTGGTGTCCGCATAACTCTTCTTCCTGGAGTGAGCTACCTTCAGTCTATCACGAATCAACTTAACCTTCTCTTCAGACTCTTTGATTAAATCCGGTCCGAATAACTGACGGTCTCCAACTTCATCCCACATCAATGGTGTCCTGCACCTCCTTCCATACAAAGCTTCGATAGGGGCCATCTTCAAACTAGCCTGATAGCTGTTGTTGTATGAGAACTCTGCGTAAGGCAAATTATCATCCCAACTAGATCCATAATCTAGCGCACAAGCTCTCAACATGTCCTCCAGAATCTGATTGACTCTCTCGATCGTCCATCATCTCTGGATGAAAGGTCTTCAACTCTAGCCTAGTACCCAAAGTCTGGTGCAACTGATTCCAAAACTTCGAGGTAAATTGTGTTCCTCTATCTGATATGATGGTCCTTGGAACTCCATGCAGACATACGATCCTGGTCATATATATCTTGGCCAACTTCATGCTAGTATAAGTGCTTTTCACGGGGATAAAGTGAGCCACTTTGGTCAAGCGATCAACTACTACCCAGATAGAATCATATCCTGATCGTGTCCTTGGTAATCCGGTGATGAAATCCATGCCAAGCTTATCCCACTTCCATTCGGGTATCGACATAGGCTGTAGTAATCCTGCTGGCTTCTGGTGTTCTGCCTTAACTCTCTGAAATACATCACATACTGCTACATACTCGTCAATATCCTTCTTCATACTAGTCCACCAGATTCACTCTTCAAATCCAAATACATCTTAGTGTTTCCGGGGTGAATCAAGTATGGCGAGTTGTGAACCTCCTGAAGTATTAACTTCCTGATCACCGCATCATTGGGCACATAAATACGATCCTCAAACCATAAAGTTTCGTGCTCATCCTCACGAAAACCTTTGGCCTTTCCTTTGCTCATCTTCTCCTTTATCTCCGCAATCTCCTTATCAGTCTTCTGGGCTTCTTGAATCTTTCCCAATAATGCGGACTGAACCTCCAAAGCTGCAACAAAACCTCTCGGAACTATCTCCAATCGAAGTTCCCTAAGATCTTCGGCTAACTCCCATGGTAATCCTCCGGTTAGGAGATTATTGATATAACTCTTGCGGCTCAAAGCTCTGCTACAACATTGGCCTTTCCTGGATGATAATGCAAGTTCATATCATAATCCTTTATGAGCTCCAACCATCTCCTCTGCCTGAGATTCAGCTCCTTCTGCGTGAACATATACTTCAAACTCATATGATCCGTGTATACATCACATCGGTTTCCAATAAGAAAATGTCTCCAGGTCTTGAGCGCGTGTACTACGGCTGCTAACTCCAAATCATGTGTGTCATAATTTAACTCATGAGGTCGAAGCAGTCATGAGTCATATGAAACAACTCTTCCATCTTGCATAAGTACACCTCGAAGTCCTTGGCGAGAAGCATCGCAATATACTTGGAAGTCCTTGCATATATCCGGAAGAATTAGCACTGGGCTGTAACTAAACACTTCTTCGACTCCTGTAAACTGGCCTCACATTCTTTGGTCCATTTGAACTTGGTGTCCTTCTTCAATAATTCTGTCATGGGCTTCGCAATCTTGGAAAAATTCTCAATGAGTCTCCGATAATATCCTGCGAGTCCAAGAAAACTGCGGATTTCTCCAACTGAAATGGGTGCCAACCACTCCGTAACAGACTGAACCTTGGAAGGGTCTACTGCTATACCTTCTCCTGATATAACATGTCCAAGAAATCCAACTTCCTTCAACCAAAACTCACATTTGCGGAACTTGGCGTATAGTTGGTGTTCCCTCAGCTTCTCGAGAACTAATCGCAATTGTTCCTTGTGCTCCTCTTCATTCTTTGAGTACACCAATATATCATCAATGAACACCACAACAAACTTATCCAAGAACTCCATGAACACCTTATTCATCATACTCATAAAATAGGCAGGGCGTTAGTCAATCCAAAAGACATGACCGTTTACTCATATAGCCATACCTTGTGGTAAAAGCTGTCTTAGGTATATCCTGTTCTCGGATCAGCTGGTGGTATCCTGATCGAAGATCGATCTTAGAGAATACTTTGGCTCCCTGCAGCTAGTCAAACAAATCATTGATCATCGGTAGTGGGTATTTGTTATTGATCGTCACCTCATTCAATGCACGATAATCAACAAACATTCTCAAAGATCCATCCTTCTTCTAACTAAGAGCACTGGGGCTCCCCACGGCGATGAACTTGGTCGAATATAACCTTTCTCCAATAACTCCTTAATTTGCTTCTTAATTTCTTCCAGATCATTTGCGGGCATCCGGTACGGTCTCTTCGATATTGGGCCTGTGCCTGGCAACAGCTCTATCAAAAATTCTATATCTCGATCTGGTGGCATGCTTGGTAATTCCTCTGGGAACACATCAGGGTAATCCTTCACAACAGGCACTTCTTCGTGAACAACTCCTGAGAGTGAGTTTACTTGAGTCCTCCTTGGCGCATGCCGAGACACATACTTGATCCTTTTACCCTCTGGGGTGGTGAGGAGAATTGACTTACTAGCACAATCGATATTTCCTCCATACATCGATAGCCAATCCATGCCTAGTATCACATCCAATCCTTGTGACTCCAAAATTATTAGGTATGAGGGGAAAACATGCCTACCTATGGTCAATGGCATCTGAAAACATCCTCTGCTTGCCATATACTCCACTCCGGGTGAGCTTACTAACATAGGTGTCTTAAGGGCTATGGTGGGCAACTTAAAATTATCCACAAATCCCCTCGATATGTATGAATGCGATGCACCAGTGCCAAAAAGAACAATAGCAGTAAATGACTTAATCAAAAACTTATCGATAACTGCATCCGGACGTTCTTCAACTTCCTCCAGGTTAATGTGGTTCACCTGTCCTCTGGTGAAAGGGTTGGGCTTCTTCTCAGAACTTCCATTTCCATTACCATTCTTCAACTTAGAACAATCATTGGTGTAGTGTCCAATCTTCCCGCACTTGTAACAGGTGACATGACTTGGATCCTTCTTAGCGGGTGTTGCTGGGTTGGAACGATTCTGATTGTTCTTTGCTCCATTCCCATTCCCATTCTTAGGCCCACTGTGGTTATGCGAACTTCCTCCATTGTGAGTATGGCCTCCATGGTCATGATGGGTATGTCCTCCCGAGTTTGGGGTAAAACGAGGCTTCTGCTGAACTCCAAAGTTGTACTTCCCCTGTCCATACTTCCTTTTGCGACTTTCTATCTGCTGCTGCTTGCCTTCAATCATAAGAGCCCTATCTACCAACTCCTGGTAGTTGGCGAATGTTGCCACCATCAACTGCATACTCAGCTCATCATTTAACCCTTCCATAAACTTGTCACGCCCAATATGCGACCCTATCCAAAAGGAACTCGACGGTCCCACCAAGGATAGACCCGCATATTGAAACGCTTTTGCAAGGTGGATATCATTACATCAACATTACATAATAGATGGGAATACATACATAAGGCACAAATGCCACAAGAATATATCAACATCACATACAAGATCAACATCCGACTATGGATGAAACATAAACAGAAGCTCAAACGACATCCACCCTGCTAGCCCAGGCTGCCGACCTGGAACCTATCCCCTGATCGAAGAAGAAACAGAAGAAGAACTCCAACACAAGCAAACATCGCTCTCGCGTCATGAGCATCGCATATCCTGTACCTGCAACTGGTGGTGTAGTAATCTGTGAGCCACGAGGACTCAGCAATCCCATTACCATGGGTATCAAGACTAGCAAAGCTTAATGGGAAAGGAAGGGGTAAAGTGGTGAGGTTGCAGCAGCGACTAAGCATATATGGTGGCTAACATACACAAATGAGAGCGAGAAGAGAAACAAAGGAACGGTCGCCAACTAGTAATGATCAAGAAGTGATCCTGAACTCCTACTTACGTCAGACATAACCCAGAAACCGTGTTCTCCTCTCGATCAACCCGAAAAGAGACACTCACGGTTACGCACGGTTGGTGTATTTTAATTGAGATCAACTTCGGTTTTCTACAACCGGACATTAACAAATTCCCATCTGCCAATAACATGGCACGGCTCTCGAAAGTTTATACCCTGCAGGGGTGTCCCAACTTAGCCCATGATAAGCTCTCGCGATCGTCGAAGGATATTCCTTCTCCCAGGAAGACCGATCAGTCTCGGAATCCGGCTACAAGACATTTCGACAGCAATAAAACAAGACCAGCAAGACCGCCCGATGCGCCGACAATCCCGATAGGAGCTGCACATATCTCGTTCTCAGGGCAACACCGGATGAGACAGGCTACGAGTAAAACCAATCCTCAAGTTGCCCCAAGGTGGCCCCGCAGGCGGCTCGGTTCGGGCCAGCACTTAGAGAAGCACTGGTCCGGGGGGGGGGCCTAAATAAAGATGACCCTCGAGAGAGCGACTCCCAAGGGAAAAGTAGGTGGTGGTGAGGCAAATGGTAAAACCAATGTTGGGCCTTGCCGGAAAAGTGTTATTCAAAGCGAACTGTCAAGGGGGTCCCATAAATCACCCGACCGCGTTAGGGACGCAAAATCCGGGAACATAACACCGATATGACGGAAACTAGGGCGGCAAGAGTGGAACAAAACACCAGGCATAAGGCCGAGCCTTCCACCCTTTACCAAGTATATAGATGCATTAATTAAATAAGATATATTGTGATATCCCAACAAGTAAACGTGTTCCAACAAGGAACAACATCTCCATGTTCCAACAAGGAACAAACTTCATCTTCACCTGCAACTAACAACGCTATAAGAGGGGCTGAGCAAAGCGGTAACATAGCCAAACAACGGTTTGCTAGGAAGGGTGCAAAAGGTTAGAGGCTGACATGACAATTTGGGATGGCTTGATAAACAGGTGATAGGTAACGCAGCATAGCGATAGAACGAAGCAGCTAGCATAGCAATGATAGTAGTGAGATCCAGGGTAGCGGTCATCTTGCCTGAAATCCCGCAAGGAAGAAGAACGAGTCCATGAAGAAGATGACGCCAGGAAGACGAACTAAGCGAAGACGAACGAATCCTCACGATCGCAACGAAACAGGAACTAACAAGAAGAAGCACACAACATAGTAAACACACCACACATGAACAAGGCATGATGCACAAACAAGCATGATGCATGACAAGCTACATGAAGCTACTCATGGCAAGAGATGATGCAAACAAGAGCAACACATCAAGGCAAGTTTAAATGAGGCCGGGAACAACATATAACAATTCCGGTAAGTCCTCATATGCAAATTTCGAAATTGGTCCAGATCTGAATAATCCTTATGTTCAATTTGTTAAACAGCAAGTTAAGATGCACCACGATGATCTACACGAAATTCTGGTCAAGTTACATATAAAGTTCATTTAATTCGGAGCTATGGTCTAGAAGATATGAGCAAAACAAGATAAGCATGGCATTGATGCTAAATGCATACAAACATCAAGCAAACACCTCAAAACAATGATGCAACATGATAATATGAAACTACATGCAAAATCAAGAAAGTTTCATATAGAGCACACTCAAAACGGAGCAACGGTTCAACACATACACCCTATACAAGTTATAGCAACAATCTGTCCATAACAGCAAGTAGGCATATTGCAAGCATCAAAACAACATGCTACAGGACCTCAACATGAAAACAAAAGGCATGGGCATGATGTACAGGTAAAGCATTACAAAACATGAACACTGAGCTATCTCCAGAAATCAATAGAACATGCTCAAAATGACATGGCAAGATTGCAATTAATAACAGTTTCAGACTTTGCAGAAAATAACATCAGGTTGCAATGTTTAGAGCTATCAAACGACATGTTACAGGAACTTATCATGGCAAACAAAGGCATGGCATGAATCTATTCAAAGCATAGAACAAAAGTCCCTTACTGACCATAAGCCAAAAAGGATCAGAAAATATGATGGCACCCATGTAAACATGGCAAGTTATATTACAGATTCATACATGGCAGGAACAACAATATGTAGGCATGTTGGTGAGCTTGAACCACTCACCACAGAGCAATACATGGCATGGCAAGGCAACCAACAGTAAGAAGACATGGCATAGAAGCTATACATGGCAAGAACAACATCATAGCATGCAAGGATCAACTACAACAACCTTGGCAAAATTGAATAACATGTAAACAATCTGCCAGGAACATTTTATAGCAAAAGTAGAGCTCGATTGAATCAAGCTATGGCACTCCATAATTGCAAACAAGGGCATGGATGGATAGATCAAGACATGTATAACAAAACATCCTTACTGAAGTATCTCAAAATATGCATGGATCTCTCTCAGTAGCATCAAGTTAACATGGCATAAAAATATCAAGAAAAGCAGGCTGAAATCAGCAACATCATGAAGCCTAGTTTGCATGCTTGTGCTAGTCACCACAGAGATCACAAAAATACATGGCATATACCCCTGGAAAGATGGCATGGCATATTACAAAACACATGTAGGACTCAAGTCCATAGGATGCACACATCAATCATGGCAAAATGACAAAAGTGCATGTTACATTAAGAAATGAAACTAACATCACGTAGCACTCTTCTAACAGCATTTCGGGCATCAAGATGAGCTCAAAAGAAAATGATGCAATGAGATGAAATGATCTACTCTTCGAGGCAAACATTTTGACATATTACACGCGCAAAACGGAGCAACGATGACAGAGTTATGGCATGATGAAAGTGCAACAAAATATGCAACAATTTCGGGGACTTAGTGGATTTTATACCTCCGCGAAAGTCAACGCGGGACGGAGGCGTGCGGGACGAGGAGATCCGGGATCGGGGGCGCCGTTTGGACGAGATCCCGGTGGATCTCATCCACCTTCTTCTCCGGCGAGGTGGCGGCGAACTCCGACGAGGAGGAGGTCAGAGGAGGCACGGGAGGCAGCGCCGGCGTGGGGCGGCGATCGGAGCGGACGGCCGACGAGGTCCGGCGGGCGGCGAAGGCCGGACCGTGGCGGAGGACGCCGGAGGGGCCGGAATGGCACCGAGGCAGCGGGCGGCGGACCCGCCGGAGGTGGGAGCCGGCGAGGGCGGAGGCGACACGGCGGCGGCGGCAGGCGCCAGCGCTGGACGCTGGCGGGCGGCGCGATGCGCTGGCCGGGCGGCGGCGGCCTTGACGCCGGGCGGCGGGCGGAGAGCGCCAGCTGGGTCGGCGGTGGGCTTGCGTCGCGGCGGCTGCGGGCGCTAGGGCCGAGGCGGACGGACGGCGGCGGCGCGGCGGGCGCGGGCAGACGGGCTCCATGGGCGGAGCTGGCCCAGCGGCCTCATGCGGTGGAGGAGAGAGAGAGAGGGGCCGGCTGGGAAAGGTGGCGGACGCTGGTTGGCCGGATGGTGGCGGCGGACATGTCCGGCGGCGGGGGGTTTTGTCCGGCGGCGCGAGGAGAGGGATGACTAGGGTTAGGGACGAATTCATCCGCGAATTTCGGAGGGGGAGATGTATTTATAGGTAGAGGGAGCTAGGAGAGTCCAAATGAGGTGCGGTTTTCGGCCACGCGATCGTGATCGAACGACCGAGAGCAGGGAGGAGAGTTTGCTAGGTTTTGGGCCACTTAGGAAGGGGTGTTGGGCTGCACACAAAAGAGGCTTTTGCGGTTACCCGGTTAACCGTTGGAGTACCAAACGACCTCCAAATGATCCGAAACTTGACAGGCGGTCTACCGGTGCTATACCAAGGCCGCTTGGCAAACCTCGGTCCATTCCGAGACCGTTTAACACTCGCACATGAAAAGAGGTAAAAGGGGGCGCCGGGAGACATAGGAGTGCCGGATTGCAAAACGGACAACGGGGAAAAGGCTCGGATGCATGAGACGAACACATATGCAAAATGAAATGCACATGATGACATGATATGAAATGCAGATGATGACATGGCAAAGTGCAACACGCAAGCAAATGACATGGCAATGACGACGAATAACTGACGGACACCTGGCGCATCGAATCCGGGGCGTTACAAAACTTCTCCTGCTTCGCGGCATCTGTGGCCACATCATCTGGAGCGTAACGAGCTAACTTACTAAACTCATCCACGTACCACGCCACAAATACGATTTCCCTGGCGTAAGTTATGAAACTCACGCTTCTTCATACTCATAGCTCCAGCTGAGACATGTGCAGTGCAGAATGCTTGGTGAAATTGATCCCAAGTGACATTGACCACGGGGAATGTGGCAGTGTAATTCTCCCACCAAGAGGCTGCGGGTCCATCCAGTTGATGTACGGCAAAGCACACTTTCTCAGCATCTGTGCAACCTGTGGTGGTGAGCTCCCTTCCAATCTTGCGGAGCCATTCATCAGCAACAATCGGCTCGGTGCTACTAGAGAACACCGGCGGATTCAACATTAGAAAACGGGCTAAGTTGTCAACTGGAGGTGGTGGCGGTAGGTTGTTGTCATTGCCTTGGTTCTGGACTAGCAACTGCATCAAGGCATTTTGCTGTTGGATCAACTAAGTGAGCTCCAGTGGGAAGACAAATCCGGGGTCAGATCTCGGAGGTATCTGATAGGTTTAGAGGAGTGAGAATAGAATAGAGTGAGGTCTAAAGAGAGATCACTACCCATATGCACATGAGACAAACATATTCATTTCACACCACTCAAACAAGATCATACAATCAATCTAAACTACCGTTACAAAATACTCTGACTATTACGATATACATGGTGGAATACAACTGATAATATGGTGGTCGACTAGAAGTTTTGATCGGTGGAAGACTCTATGATATCCGCTCCAGCTTCGTCTTCGTAATCATCATCACTATCTTCATCCTTGTTGTCGGGGTCGGAGTCGATATCGTCGATTATGATTTAGTCTTCAGGATCGTTGTCCTCCTCAGGTTCGGGATCTCCCATGAATACTCCTAGCTTCTTCTTCAGGTCTTCATTCTTCTCCAGTAGTACTGCAATTTCTTGTTCATATCCATCACATGTAGACTTGAGTTCCTCTTCTAGCTCCATGTTCCTGGTCATCACCTTCTACATGTCTATCATGCTAGCGCACATCTGGTTCTCCTGACGATGAATGTGTTGATTTAACTCCTGGATGTAAGCTCCAATGGATTTATCCTTCCTGGTGCAAATCATCTCCCATTGCTCATCTCGGCGTCCACATATCTGGTAGATGGTGTCCTTAAGATCCTTTTTGTATACTTCGCCGATGCGTCCGATGGCGATGTGGCTGGCCATGCTCTTTCCTAGACTCCAGGTGGGTGCATCAAAGGAAAACTCTATGGGCTTAGTAACTAGTGCAAACGTCCTTCCTGGAACATGAACTCGAATCATCCAGCGCTCCTCTTCGGGTAAGGTGGTGGTGTAGGTCCCGGTGAAACTTGGTATTCCGATGCTCAGTTACCTGGTGTCTTCCATGAAGTGTCGCCCGAAAGGGGTGTCGTCATCCGGTTGAGCAAACTTGTTCCTTGGATCCGCCATCTATAGAATAGAAAATGGAGAAGAGTCAGAAATGAGTAGAGAAGAGTAACTTGTGGCTTATCCTAGTGGTCGCGTCCTACAATCAGCGTGTGCTCTGATACCATCTTGTAGCGACCCGACCTCGGACGGTCAAGTCTATGTGCTTAAGTATCATCCCTAGATCGGTATTACTGACACACACAGTACTCGAGGATCTATAGGAGTGTTCAATCACACACTTATTACATTAAATGTCTCAAAATAGAACTTATTACAATAATATGGCTGAAGGCCATCTAAATAAGATAACAACGAAAGCTTCGAAGGTAGAAGAGTCCATCCAACTCCATGGCAAAATTGAGTGCATGACAACGACCTAGCGCACCTTACTCTTCGTCTGAAAATTCTGCAACATAATACGTTGCAGCCTGTGTAGGTCAGCACATGGAATATGCTGGCAAGATAACACTATAGATCAATGAACAGATAATAGCTATCACAACATGCATTTATGGCTGGTGGAGGCTCTATGGTTATCACTTGCATAAAGCTAGTTTTTCCCTAGAACAAAGGAATATATTTTATTTAACTACAAAGTTTGTTGATAAAATTGAGAATGGTAACCCCATCTCAATCCCAAATTAATAATTAACAACCCAACAAATTAATTAAGTAAATTGATGAGATCAAATCAATAATTCAAGTACCAGATACTCAAGATGTCCATACCTGGGGGCACGGCTAATCATGATTAGTTTGTACACTCTGCAGAGGTTTGCACACTTTTCCCCACAAGACTCGATCTCCGCTGTTGAATTTCTCGCACAGCATGATGTTTGAGAAACGGATGACCGAGACACAGTGTTTCCGAAGAGGTCCCCTTAACCGATAGATAGGCCGGTACACCTACAATCCCCTACATCTGCTAGCCCATCATGGAAAGGATTCCCACAACTAACTCAACTATGCGAGAGCCCATAATGGCGTGTGGCTGCACACGAAAGTTTCTAGCATGAATAATCTTATGATCCCTTTGAGCCTGGGTAGCGAACCATAGGATGATCACACGGATGCCCCGGGATCTCCTTGGACAACACTGGATTCCCCAGGTGCCCGCAAACAATCCACCCAGATGTGTATTAAAGTAGCCACCTTAAGTTATGCCTTAATTCATAATAACACTCACATCTGTCATGAATCACTCAAACCAAACCACGTCTACGAGCATAGCATAGCAGTATAAGCATAACGTAGTAACTCCCAGGGTTTGATATAAGACAGTAGGTTCTACCTCATCAACTACTTCCCAATAGCCACATGTTATCAAATCCTACTCATGCAATGTTTGAGGATTGAAACTAATGCATAAAAACTGGGTATTAAATGGATATGATTAAAGTGTTACTTGCCTTACTGACGATCGGAAAACCCTAGAGATTCGTAGTAGCAAGCCTCGCACTCCGAAAATTCTATCGTGAACAAACAATAGCATACATAACCACTCAAGCGTAATATGCAAAGGTAAAACTCAAATGAAAAGATCTAAACAGAAAGCTCAAGAGAAGAGCTTCGATTTGCAAAAATAATCAATCGAATCAGAGCTACGAAACTCAAACTACGATCAAAAGAAGTTCGAGAACAAATCTGCTCGAAACCAAATTTTAAATTGTAAAAACCATGATCAAGCTAATTATCTGAATAGAGGGGAACAAGACGAAGATTTTGGCGTTGGTTTCACTGGATTTGGATAAACACGCAAAAATTAACGAGGGTTTGAAGTTCAGGGACTAATCTACGATGAAAATATTTAAGGATAGGTCCCTTGCCGAAAATAAAACTAAAATAAAAATCTACGGAACGAACGTTCTTCAACAGAACTAAACGAACGAATCCGTTCGTTAACAGACTAACGGGTGAACGTTCGTCAACTAACGAACTAAACAAAACCCGATCTAAAAAATAAACCGGGAAAACCGAACGGTTTATACCATTTAACCGGAGAAAACCGGTGGTGGAAATTCGGCGAGCGGCGGCGAGATCCGGCGGCTCCGGTGGCGGAGCGACGGCGGCGAGGCAACGGCAAGGCGGTGGTGCGGCGCTGGAGGCGACAGCTCGACGGGCGACGGCGGGCGGCGGCAAACGGCGGTGCAGCACTGCTCAGCTCGGCGGGGCTCGGCGGTGGCTTGGTGAGGAGGAGAGGGAGGCGGGGCCACGGCTTATAAAGCCCGGGGGGCGGTGGCTTGGTCGAGGGGGCGCCAGAATGGGAGTCTGAGCCGCACTCCCCAGGAGGCGGCGGCGTGGACTCCTCTCGTGCGTGGAGGAAGGCGGCACGCGAGCTGGGCCGTGGCCCGGCTGCGGCTGGGCCGGCCCAGGAACTTTTTAAAAAAATTAAAAAAAATCGCCGCGAACAAAAATCCTAATGAAATGTAAAAAAATTCTAAAAATTCCAGAAGCAATTTTCACCTTCCAAACCTAATATTTAGGACAAGATGAACATTTTTCTGGACTAAGCTGCAATTTTAAAAAAGCATGTTTTTATCTATTTCAAATAAAATAGCAAACAAAATACCAATAAAATAATAATTTGATTTTAAAATTCCTTCTCCAATATTTCTCTTCTGTTGAAGAAGTCATATTATCTTCTCTCATTTATCTTTATTATTGGAAATAATTGGAGAGAAAATATTAAAATCAAATTGATTCTCTTTTCAAATTTGAATTAAATTCAACTATGAAAATTTGTGAAACCTCCAACGCTCTCCTTGGGTCCTTGAGATGCTTAAGATTTCTAGGATCACAACCAAAATGCAAATAAAATATGATATGAATATGATGATCTATGTATAACATCCAAATTCAAAATTGGGATGTTACATGTCCTATGGTGCCTTCCGTGTCGCGCACACGTAAGGGATTCCTGCTGTAGGGTGTTGCAATACGTTTGTGATTCGCTTATAGTGGGTTGCTAGAGTGACAGAAGCTTAAACCCGAGTAAGTGGGTTGTTGCGTATGGGATAAAGGGGACTTGATGCCTTAATGCCATGGTAGGGTTTACCTTAATGATCTTGAGTAGTTTCAGATGCTTGCTAGAGTTCCAATCATAAGTGCATATGATCCAAGAAGAGAAAGTATGTTAGCTTATGCCTCTCCCTCACATGAAATTGCAATGACGACTACCGATCTTGTTAACAATTGCCTAGGATAATTTCACACACCGATCCATCATTATTCCGCACTCGCTATTTATAATATTTTCTAACTTTATACTAACAGCACCTACTTTTATATTTAGTTCTCCGATATCATGCAAGGTTATCCTCTTCATACCCACGACATAGTTTTATTTCTCGTTTCTAGATGGAAGCAAACGTTCGGTGTACGTAGAGTCTTATCAGTGGCAGATAGGACTTGAGAGATATTGATCTTACCTTTAGATCCTTGTGGGTTTGACACACCATACTTATCACTTCCACCTTTGAAAATTGCTACGATGATTCCCTGCACTTGGGGATTATCAAGCTCTTTTTCTGGCGCCGTTGCCGGGGAGCAATAGCGTGGGGTTGATATTTTCATGTATGCTTGTTTGCTTTCTTCACTAAGTAGTTTTTGTTTTTCCATTTTGTTTTTGTTTAGTTGTGTGCGAAAGTAAACAAAAAATAAAAAATGCAAAATAGAAAAAACTTCTAGTTGCATCCTTTGCCTAAAACTTTTTCAAAAAGAGAAGTGATTGGAAAGTTGTGCATTGGAGAAGTGAGGGTCGACCTTGAACAGTTGTGTTCATGCTCATGGAAACATTGAAGAATTTTTCATGAAAGTTTCTCAAAAATAAGTACCCCTTGTATATATTCATTGTATTATAAAAAATAATGTCCCAAGTTTTGGTTTTAAGATGATTAGATTGTTTGTTTGCTATGTGCAGTGCACAAACAGAAACTTTGCCTGTAGTGCTTGAATTCTCATTTTTTACTGGAACATCGAATGCCTCTGAAAGTTTTTGCACAGTACTTCTATACAAATTGTTTAGATTGTCCTAATTTTTTAGAATTTTTGAAGTTACAGAAGTATGCAAAAGTTCCAGATTACTACAGGCTGTCCTGTTCTTGATAGATTCTGTTTTCTAGGTGTTGTTTGCTTATTTTGATGAATCTATGGGTAGTATCTGGGGGTATGAACCATGGTGAAGTTAGAATACAGTAGATATAATGCTAATATGAAATTGTAATGAGTTTACAACAGTACCTAAAGGTAGTAATTTTCTTTATTATACTAACAGATCTCACAAAGTTTTTGTTAAGTTTTGTGTGGATGAAGTGTTCGAAGAACGAGGAGTTACTAATATGAGAAGATTAATGAGAGGCAAGAGTTCAAGCTTGGGTATGCCCAAGGCACCCCAAGTAAATATTTCAAGGATACTCAAGCATCTGAGCTTGGGGATGCCCCGGTTGGCATACCATCTTTCTTCTTCAACAATTATCGGTATACCTCGGTTTTTGTTTTGTTCACATGATATGCGTCTTTTGTGTTTATCTCTCTTTTCTTTTCCTTTATGACCCATTCTAATGTGAGATAGCCCTTCATTTATTTGTAGAATGCTCTTTATGCTTCACTTAAATCTTTTGAGTATGCCTCTATAGAATGCTCTTTATGCTTCACTTAAATCTTTTGAGTATGTCTTTATGGAATGCTCTTTGTGCTTCACTTAAATCTTGTGAGTATGTCTTTGTAGAATGCTCTTTATGCTTCACTTAAATTTTTTGAGTATGGCTTTATAGAATGCTTCATTTGCTTCACTTATATATTTTGAGCTTGGATATTGATAAATATATATTATTTGTAGAATACTCTATGAACTTCACTTATATCTTTTATAGTATGAATAAAATTATCATGGAAAGTGGGTTTGGAAGAGTGTTAACTCTAGGTAATGATCCCACTATTTTGGAGGGTGTTGAATCTTATAATATTTATGAAAGTGGATTTGGAGAGGTCATGACTTTATTTAATGATGACTCCACTATTTCGGAAGAGGTTCCAATTGATTATGAGAACAAAGTTGCTATCTATGATGATTATTGTGATGACATGTATGATATAAAGAATAATGATAAATATGAAACTTGTCATCTTGATTTTAATTTTCAATTGGATTTTGCCTCACATGATAGTTATTTTGTTGAGTTTGCTCCCACTACTATTCATGAGAATAAATTTGCTTATGTGGAGAGTGGTAAAATTTCTATGATTGTGGATCATGAAAGGAATGCTTTGTGCAATAGCTAAATTATTGAATTCATTCATGATGCTACTGAAAATTATTATGAGGGAGGAATATATGCTTGTAGGAGTTGCAATAATATCAAGTTTCCTCTCTATGTGTTAAAAATCTTGAAGTTATGCTTGTTTTGCCTTCGTATGCTAGTTGATTCTTGTTCCCATAAGTTGTTTGATCACAAAATACCTATGCATAGGAAGTGTGTTAGACTCATATTTGTAGTCATATTCTTCATGATGCTCTCAATTCTTATCTTTTATGTGAGCATCATTTAAATCATGGTGCCTAGCTGAAAAGGCATTAAAGAAAATCGCTTGTTGGGAGACAACCCAATATTTGTCCTTACTATATTTGTGTGTTCACATGATTATCACTACAAAAAAAAATACACTTCCGTGATGATACGTGTTTGTCACAGTAGGTCGCGTTTTTTGTCATGCATGTACATCCATGACAAATTTATGACAGAATCAAGATAGTCATACCTGTGCTATCGTAGAAGTGTTCCATGACATTACCAAAATTATCATCACGGAAGTGTCCACTTCCATGATGATAAATCACGCGTCACAGAAGTGCTTTCGTCAAGGGTGACCGACACGTGGCATCCACCGTAACGGAACACCGTTAAGCTATCGGGTCGGGTTTTGAATCCGATAACCCGTTAACAGCCCCGACCAATGGGGATTTTCCACGTGTAAAATCATCATTGGTTGGAGGAAACACGTGTCGGCTCACCGTTGGGACAGATGTCATCCACTCATTGGACGGAAGCCGCCTATGGTACGTCGACACGTGGCACGGCCCAACAGAGGCCCATTCCTGTGAAAAGGCCAGCCCAGTAAAAATTAGCAGGCCAGCCCATATAAGGCCTACTTGTGTCAGGTCCATTTAAGCCCACGGCCCATACGAGATGAGCCAATTCGGCCCGTCAACGGCCCATTAAACATTTGACACCATTGCAGCCCATCGTCAGTTCGAGCCCATTAACAGCCCGCTATATATCTGGGCTCAATATCGGCCCGATGAGATTTTGGCCTGTTAACGGCCCGTTTAATGGATGGGCCAATTTTCAGGATGTACATCTTTCGGCCTTTTAGCGACCCATTTAAATGTTGGGCTAGTTTCCGGCCCGATGTGTCTTTCAGCCTGTTGACGACCCATAAATCTGATGGGCCATTTGTTGTCGGACCTGAGTTTCGGCCTTTTAGCGGCCCATTTAAGTGTTGGGCCAATTTTCTGGCCCGGTGTCACTTTCAGCCTGTTGACGGCCCATAAATCAGTTGGGCCATTTTTAGTCGGACCTGAGTTTTGGACTTTTAGTGACCCATTTAAGTGTTGGGCCAATTCCCGGCCCTGTGTGACTTTCGGCCTGTTAACAGACCATAAATGAGTTGGGCCATTTGTAGTTGGACCTTAGTTTTGGCCCTTTAACGGCCCATGCCCTTCATGGTCCAATACCAGCCCGGTTTCTCTTTCGGCCTGCTAAAGGCCCACAACATAGTTGGGCCATTTACAATACGACCTGACTTTCGGCCTCTTAGCGGCCCATGGTCTTCATGGTCCAGTACAAGCCCGCTATCTCTTTCGGCCTGCTAAAGGCCTACAGTATAGTTGGGCCATATGTAGCCCAAACTTAGTAACGGCCTGTTAACGGCCCGTGAAATAAACTGGGGCCACCTGTTGCCCGCTTCGAAGTCGGCCTGTTAACGACCCGGGAGGTAAGAGGGCCGACAATTAACTTTCGGCCTAGTAACGGCCCATTAACTTAATGGGCCCACTAAAGTTCGTACATGTCTTTAGGCCAAATTAGATAATTTGAGCCCATTACGACGAGCAATTATGCACAGGACCAAAACCGATCACGCAAAGGTATGACATACAGGGAATAACGTTGCACATCCAAAGATATACTACAGAAATTACATCCTTTGGGTAATCAAAGATTGATGCGGTGCAAATAAATAAGCAGAACCTAACCATCTACAACGTCACAATCTGCAACCTCAAAGATGATGGCGCCCACAAGCATGTTGGCAAGTTCTTTCGCTTTGCTACACTTTCTCTGAAAACATTGATCGCTTGTTGTGTCGCACGACTCTGCACCTCTGAATCATCCACCATTTTCATCATTGCTTCAGCCATTAGTTGGTTCACAAACATACATTTATTCCGTTGCATTCGAGACAAAGGATACTGAACAGATTCAGATGGCGATTTTGGCAGGCTTGTATTATTGATAGTGGAGAGTGTCTCGACCACTACATCATAACATAAATTAGGACGGAACCAAACAGATTAATCATGAGTTATTGCCATATTACCTGGCCTAGATTTATTTGGAAAGAAACAATGGGGTTGCCTTGCTGTTTTCGAGTTTGTCTTCTTATCTTCACAGCCTGCACAAAATTAACACACTAGCATTGCTATCATTGGCCAAGTCGGATAATAGGAAAGCAACATTGACACAACGAGCGTTTGGGCAAGTAGCCTACACCAAATTAACACATAATGGCACAGCTATCATCAGCCGTAAGGTAGTACTGAAAGCAACATTGACACAATGAATGAATGGGCAACGGAGAAGCATTAGAATTCATTAATGTGCGTGATATGAGATAGTACATTCATGCAGCTCGAGATGCAAAACTACCGAGCAGTTTTCCTTACAAAAATCAACATTGGCGCCTTTAACATTTTGATACAACTAATTTTAGATCAGATAAAGGTTAGATTCACGTCGATTAACAAAATACATGTTGATGTAAAATATAGTGATATACAACAGTACTTACATCAGCATTGGAGCACAGAGAATTCCATAAGATATTTTCCTTGAATCTGATCCCAATGGAGGAAGTCTTCTATCGTTTAACCTTATTTTCTAAAAGAGAGATGGGTAAGAAACATGCAGAAAATATGATCGAGAATGCTATAAAATTTCATGATGCAAGGATACGCTACGCTTCTTAGAATGGAGTTGACATTCTTTTGTGTCTTCGAGCGGACTAGTTCTTTGGCCTTTGGAATCTGCTTATTATCGATTGGGAGTTGGGTTTCTCTGTCTTTGGAGCAAGATCTATGAAAAATGGAGTTGGTTTATTATCTCTGGCGTTTGGATCTTTTGCAAAGACCTGGTTTGTAACCCTTGATTCTAACAGAGTCGTCTTCCCTTGCATGCCTTATATAGAAGAATGGTGATTCAGTTATAAAACATGCTACAGCAGAGATGGAATAGGTACTGAAGAATAGAAAGGCATGACATTATTGACATTTATTCCTCCATCCGGAAATAAATGGACGGGTCTAGGCGTATTTCAGTTCTAGATACATCCAGTTTTATCCATTTCTGCGACATTTAATCTGGACGGAGGGAGTATGATGTAAGAGCAAGGGATACGACATGACAACACAGTAAAAAAAACACTGGAAAACCCACTGCAGAACCAAAGTATTCAAACCCACCGATATGAGATAGTACACTCATGCATTTCGGGATGCAAAACTACCAGCAGTTTTCCTTACAAAAATCAACATTGTGGCCTTTAATCATACATTTTCTACAACTAAATTTACATCGAGATAAAGGTTGGATTCACGCCGATTAACAAAATACATGCTGATGTAAAAATATAGTGATATACAGCAGTACTTACATCTACATTGGAGCACGAGAATTCCTGCAAGAATCTTTCCTCATAAACGATACCATTGAAGAAATTCTTCTATCTGTTAAGCTTATTTTCTAAAAGAGAGATGGGTAAGAAACATGTAGAAAATATGATCAGCATGCTATAAAATATCATGATGCAAGGATACGCACATGCTTCTTAGAATTGAGTTGACATATTTTTGCTCGATTGGGCGGACTAGTTCTTTGGCCACCGGAATCTGCTTATTATCGTGAGGAGTTGGGTTTCTCTGTCTTTGGAGCAGTATCTATAAAAACTGGGGTTGGTTTATTATCTCTGGCGTTTGGATCTTTTGCAAAGGCCTTGTTTGTAACCCTTCAGATTCTAACATAGTCGTCTTCCCCTTGCATGCCTTGTATAGAAGAATGGTGCTTTAATTATAAAACATGCGACAACAGAGAGATGGAATAGGTACTGCAGAATAGAAAGGCATGACATATTGACATGTATTCCCTCCATCCGGAAAAAAATGGATGGGTCTAGGCGTATTTCAGTTCTAGATACATCCTTTTTTATCTATTTCGGCAACATGTAATCCGGACGGAGGGAGTATGGTGTAAGAGCTAGGGATATGACAGGACAACACAGCAAAAAAAACTATTTGAATGTAAAACTATATGCTAGGGGAATACGTACAGAAATAACCAAGGCAACATACACGTGTATGACTAGGAAAATAAGATGGCATTGCAATAGAGCACTAGAACAACACTTCAAAGTAAAAAAACATGGTATGGCATACAGATGAAGTACATACTGATGAATAACAATGCATAAGATATTCAGAAGCATAATGTCCAAATTAAGCAGATGGCATTGCGATATAGTAGAATGACAGTACTTGAATTTGAAAACTTGTTATCATGAATGGTATAGGTACTGAAAAACAGGAAGGCATGACATATTTACATGCATGATCAGCATGCTAAGCACATGGCATTGAAACAGAGTAGATACACTCCAGGACATTATATGCATGTTGTACCCATATCACAGGCCAAGTTAGAGCAAGGACCTTGTGGGGTGAAGAGGATTCATCATCTTTCTGCAAGTCTTCTGAAGAACTGCCTTTACATGTTCCATCATATTGGGTATCATTGACATCAAGTTTCTTGGCCTTTACATTGCTCCGTGAGGTTCTTGTGGATATATCAGTGTGTGTAATTGTATCTGACATGCATGGAAGACAACTAGTAGTTAGATTTATGTAAATGAGTGCCCGTAGGAGAAGACATAAATAGTAGGACTGGGGTTAACTAGCAGCAACAGGTCTCATAAACTAAAGGGAGAACATACATGAAAGCTACAGAATATGTATCGTTTGTACTCGAGATTAACTAGATGGCACACAAAAGTATTAAAGAACAACATAGGTAATACTAGAAGTGGTATAATACTATAATCACCAGCCTATGGGATAGCATTGGCTGATGGATGATAATTATGGAACAGCGTTACCTAAAGAACAAGTATCTTAGCTGAACTATGGAACAGCGTGAAATCCTGAACAAGACCCGTAAGAGATCAGCATGAATATATAGTGAAATGTGATGATCTATTTTCTGTGCTTAGATGAATAACAAAGCCATAAATGTTGCACACAAGTAAGATGAGGGTACAACCTATCTTGCTGCCATCCATAGGAGTGAGCATCATGTCTTTGACTTGTCGATAGCCCTGCAGTTGTTGTGGCTGTCCATGTCGAACACGCGCATCCGATCTGAGGAACTGTTGAGGGGGACTGTAGCTCCCTTCGGTGTATGCTTCCTTGTTGGAGCAGCTACGGTGAGTCGAGAAGGCGGTGTGTGCGAAGATGCGAGATAACGCATAAAGTTAAGAACGACATATCTCTTTGATCCAAGAAATACACTAAGAGATCAACAACAAGGTACAAGAGTGGTCACACATCATTGTTGAAGACTAAATTGGGGTCACACGATTTTATTTTATTTTGGTCTTGTCCGATCTCGCGGATGGCTTGATGGCCGTCTTGTGCCTCCGGTGACACTGTTGGAATCTTCCCGAAGAGCCAGCAACCAACGGCGAGCAGCCTGCCTCCGCCGTCCATGGCCCGTCAAAACCCGCTCCCGCCCCACCGCCTTTGCCGTGGTTGCGCCGCCCGGGCCAATCCACGAAGACTCCCGTCATCCAGATCCGGCGGCGGCAGTACCTTCAACCCACGCAACTCTAAAGATAGCCATCTAAGCGCTGCTTCGCGGCGAACTTGCGGCCCGCACCCTTCGTTAGACACCAGCCAATCGGCAGCCTAGGAGCTCCGCCGCCTCGAAGGGTGCTGCTCGAAGGGTGCTGCTTCCCATTGGGAATCGATTGGCCCGAATAAAAATTCAGACAAGCGGCGCCTAAATAAAGTGATTTCAGATGAGGTGCGACCTATCTGGCGGCATGGTGAAGTAGGCAGGTCCAGCTGCCGAGTCGGTGAGGCGGCGCGGTTGCGGTGGTGACCGGCGGCGGGAAAAAGCGATGTCGCGACGGTCGGCGGCTCTGCTGAAGCAGCGCCAGACTCTGGATGGATCCAAAGTTGGAGCCTCTCCGGCGCCGTGAACAACGGCGGGGGTGAATCGGCTCCGGTACGGTTCACGCGGCTGTCGTTGAGGCAGCACCAGCAGCATGGAGTAAGAGGCACACGGCCCAGTGCACGACGGCAATTGGACAGCGTCTCCGGCATTAGGGAGGAGGTAGCTGTGAAATTGGTGCGGTGGGGCGCCATGGAGGTGGGGCTGAGGTTTGTGGCTCGGGAGAAGGAGCTTCCGGGAGAAGGTGATTTGGCCCACGAGGTATGAATGGGGGCGGGGGGGGATTGGGAGGAGTGGAACCATGTCTTACGGACGCATTTATGCGAAATGTGAGGGGAGTTCAGTTCTACCCTTGCCTATAGTCTTCTCGGCTTGGGTCTGTCTTGAGGTCGGGGATAGTAGAGTAACTTTGCTTCTCCCCAAATAGTGGGCGGGAGCGATTTCGGGCGAGGAGGGCGTGTTTTGAACTATAGTGGGCGCGAGCTATTTCGGGCGAGGAGAGCGTGTTTTGCCGACCATGGTTTATGAATTATTTGGCACATGTCATTTCGGCCGAGGAGAAGGCGCGCTTGGATGAAGTTACAAACCTACCCTCGATGTACAACGGGCCAATTGATGCGTGTCCCACATAGGAAGGTAATTTCGCGTCTCCCATTTATTTGCTCGGGGAATTCCACGAGCGAGAGAGATGTTTAACGGTTCGTTCAAATTTTGGGAGAACGAGCATCCACGTCTACCTTACCAAGTCGATTCGAATCAAATTTTGAAATATTAGCTTGCCACTTCTTTTTTAGATGGAGAGATGATGCTCGGGAGTAATGTGTTTTTACATGCTCGTTGCTAGCGATTTACTATATGAAAAATAGTTGACCCACTCAAAAACGCGAATCAAACCTAAAATGAAATATCTCGATTCAATGAACTAGCTCGTTCAGTAGGTCAAAATAGTGAACTAAATCCAAAATTGAACACCTCACTCGAGTAGCATGTTGTACAGTATTATAGTACTCCATGAACATGCTGAAAGTCAAATTAATGAACTTGTTTGATATACGCATATATCCGTTCATGTGTGGATTGCAGACAACATGCTCTCCAATTTAAATATTTGAATGCAAGTTTATATCAGTCGCATAAAATGCAACCTCCCCCTCTCCCGGACTCCTGTTCTCTCTCTCTCTCTCTCTCTCTCACTCTCTCGCCGACAATCTTCAATTCTGTCGCACGCATCCGACACAAAAACCTTGTTGGTCCCTCTCCCTTTCTCTCTCTTCTCTCTCTCTCTCTCTCTCTCTCTCTCTCTCTCTCTGTGTGGGGGGGGGGGTCTTTCTAGTCCGCATTCATATATACACCATCTATAGGTCTCTCTCGCACACTATGTATGATACTCTAGCTAGTCCTAGCTAGATATCTTGGGTGCACTCATCGTATGCACACAAATTCCTTGGCTCTTTGCCCGTAACCCTCTCACGCACCACTATGTCGTCTCGGAGCTCTTCCCCCCCTCTCTCAAACTCTCCATTCACCTGGGTCACACATACACATGCATATCTCACTTGCACTCGATAGGCCCATCTAAAACTCTATCTCTCTCCATTGTTCTCTCTCCATCTCACACGCACACACACACACAATCTCATGCCCAGCTAGCCAAGCATGATGGTCTCCCACTTAATTGTAGGCACACGCAGTCCCCCCTATATGTATATGACTAGCTAATCTTAGTCTCCATCACAAACATGTGCATGGTCTATCTCGATTTCTCTCAGGGCATATTTCTATCGCGCACGCACTCCCTCGATCTCCCACCCATATAGTACCCTCACGATTCGCAGGGATCTCTCTATCACAAACACACCCTCTCTCCCTCCCCATGCGTCCATGCCATCCATGTGTCCCTCTCTACCTTTTTTCCTTGTTGGCCAGACCTCTATTGGACATGTGCTACAGGGGTGTCTCTCTCCGTTGCAAACAATCACACACTAGCTATCTTCGTGTACCTTCTCGCCTCGCTTTTCCATCTCGGAGATGCATGCGTGATATGTTCGCATAAGAAACAAAAAACACACACTCTCTCTAATTTATCGTTTGTTGTCACTTTCTCTTTCACACACATACTCTTTTTGCACACTTGCTCATTCTCCTTCACACGCACTTGATCTGTCTCGACTGAGGCACTCACCTCCGTCCATAGCACATAGATTTATTGAAAAGTCAAACATCACAAAGTTTGACCATGTACGTGGAGAAAAAGAATTACATCTAGTACGGCAAACATATACCATTAGATTCACCATGAGATGTAGTTTTGTATGATGCATCTTTGGTATTGTAGATATAAATAACATTTGCGTAAACTTGATCAAAGTTTCCAAAGTTTGACATCGAAAAAATTTACATGCACTGCATTATCGAGCAGATGGAATATCTCTCTCCCCCTCTCAGCTATCTGACGCACCACTCAGCCTTATCGGGGCTCTTCAATCTCTCTCAAACTATATTGGTCAGTTTGGTTCGTGACCTGATCCTCATGCCTTGATGGTCGGTACTGCCTGGTGTGGACGTGAGATGTAAAATATTTCTGCATGGCCAGGCTTGTGTGGTGCTGAAGCGTTTGGTTCATGCCTGGCCCAGGCGAAGCATCAACGTCCCATCAATCAATCCATGCATCAATTATTTAATGCTAATATCCATCCATGTTGCTGTTAGGCTCGTGGCCGCACGACTAGGCACAGCCAGGCGTTTGAAATCGGTCGCAGAGTTCAGCCAGGCTAATTAAAGTGCAAGGGAACCCAGCCCAGTCGGGCTTTCTTTTTCACAGGGTAGCAACCAAACAAGCGTGCATGAAATCCAGTCACAACCCCAGGCCACGCAAAAGATGCTCACGACGCAAGCCAAACGGGCCTTATATCTCCCTGGTTCACACATACACATGTCTCGCTCACGCTATACATATAGACCCATCCAACACTCTCTGCCCTTGTTCTCTCTCCATGTGACACGCACCCCCCTAAGTACCATAATCCCTCACTCCATCATAGGCTATGGGTTAGAGTTAGTTTGGGTTAGTTTGGAGTCAACTACCCCAAAAAGATCCAAACATGAGGGTTAGTTTAGGTTAGATGCATCTAACCCATCCAAAAAAACTAACCCATCCAAGAGGTGCTTATTTGGGTTAGTTCTTCTCGGGACCACTAATAAACACCTTTTTCTCTCGCTCTCCCCACAGCAGATCCCTCCCCACTTCCTCGAAGCTTCTCGTCCTCTCCCTCCCTCCCTCTCGCACCGCCCGTGAAGGTGCCTCGCCGTATCCGCGCTCCATCTAACCCTGCCATCCAAACACCTCTTTACTTAGAGTTAGTTGAGGTTAGAATCTAACTCTAACCTCTAAGCTGAGTTAGAGTATCCAAACAGACCATAGGCTCAAGCACACCCCCTCGTAAGTATGATTATCTCTTACTAGCCATCGAGGAACACACGTATTGTCTCCTTCCATCCATCGTCTATCTCGATATCTCTCGGGCATCTTCTATCGCACACACCTTGTCACTCGATCTCCCACTCATGTAGTCCCATCACGATCTCCAGGGGATCTCTCTATGACAAACATACACTCTCTCCTCCCCATGTCTGCATTTTCTCCGTATGTCTCTCTCGACCTCTCTCCCTTGTTTGTCAGACCGTTTTTGGCCACGTGCTAGGGGTCTTCCTCTCTCGGTTCCAAACAACCACACACTATCTCCACACCTTGCCTCCGTTGTCGAAGATGCATGTGTGATATGTTTGCATAAGACACACACACTTTTTCTCCACTTTTATCGTGTGTTGTACATGTCTCTTTCACACACGCACACACACTTTTTTTTCTCTCTCTCTCTCTCTCTCTCTCTCTCTCTCTCTCTGTCTCGTCAGGGGCTCTGTCACATCCATAAACATATGGATGTTTTGAAAAGTCAACCCTCAGAAAAGTTTGACTAGGTATATGTGGAGAAAAACATTTACATCTGGAACGATCATTAGATTCATCACAACATGTACTTACTTCATACTATCATTTATCTTTGGTATTGCCGATATACGTAATTTCTTTATAAACTTGGTCAAAGTTTCAAAAGTTTGAATTTAAAAAATGTTGTAACTAAATTACCGAACGGAGGGAGTAGCTCTTTCTCTCTCTCTCTGCTATCTCTCACGGGCCTCCCCTCTCACTCGAACTCTCTATACCGACGTATTATACGCTCACTATGTCAGCGTATAGCTCAGATATTGTTTAGTTGACGGTTAACCAATCCACATGCTGCGTTGTCACTCGTGTTACTGTATCTTGGTGTGCTGGCCCATGTGGCGATGGGTGAAAATAAGTAAACTAGAGGCCCATCGACACGCGTGAAGGAAACAAAGTTGAAACCACTCGGGTAGCACCCGCACGCTAATAAATTGAGGCGCGTGAGGACAAACTTCTTGCGCGAAGGGCCGACTTCACAAGCACAATTCACCACTGCTGGCGGCGGCATGCATGAAGGGCCTTTTCGCACACACCAGCACACAACACACACCAGCACACGTGTACACCGGCGTTGCCGCCGGTTGAGATGGACGGCGAGGCAGCCAACAAGCGGGGGCCGCTCGAGCCAAAACCGCATCCGGCGAGCTTGGACTTCATCAGCAGCCTCCGCGATGACATGCTGCTCGTTATCATCGGCCTCCTCCCCACCAAATCTGCCGTGCGGACCGCCCTGCTCTCCCAGCGGTGGCGCCCCCTCTGGCGCTGCGTCCCCCTCAACCTCACCATCGACAGCTGCCTCTGCGACGGGGATTGCAAACGCATGGCCGCAGTCTCCAAGATCCTTTCATCGCACCCTGGGCCAGCCAGACACCTTGACATACGCATGTTAAGTACCAACTGCAAGGTCCAACCCAAGTTCGACGAGTGGTTCTTATCCCCCGCCCTAGATCAGCTCGAGGAGCTCAGCTTTGAAGCTGGACGATGTCGCTCTCTGCCGCCGTCCGCGCTCCGCCTCACGCCAAACCTGCGCCGCGCCAGCTTCAGCTCCTGCTATCTTCCCTAGACTAATGCCGCGCCCGCCCTTCTTATCCCTCAACTCAAGCAGCTCGACCTCTTCGACATTGTCATCTCGAAGAAGGCTATGGAGCACCTGCTCCGCAGCTGTACTGCGCTCAAGTACCTTCGTCTTGAGCAGATCCACGGGTTCATTAGCCTCCACATCGCCTCGATGAATTTCCGCTGGATTTATGTGTCTTGCTGGCCTCGCAACAAGACATCAATTGGGAAGAGATCACTCCAGCTATTCCACGTTATGGTCATTGAGAATGCGCCTTTCCTTGAGAGATTGCTTGTATCGGATCTAGAAGGTCCAACAAAAATCAGGGTCATTGACGCGCCGAAATTGACAGCGTTGGTGTACTCGTCTGCCAAATTCTTCGAACTCTTTATTGGATCCGTAATCATTCAGGTACAACACTCATCTTCTTCTACGTCTTCTTGCAATTCACATTTTTAAATTTCTTCTTGATGTATTTACGACCGTCTTCCAGAAAATGATTCCCACAAGCTTGACCCAGTCCATGCGCATAGTGAAGATCTTAGCACTAAAATCTATCGGCCCCAATCTGGATCAAGTTGATGGATTCCTTACATGCTTTCCATACACGGAGAAGCTACTCATCGAGGTGAAACTTCTTTCCTATTAGTAAACGGTAATCACAACGTAGCTCAATTTTTTCGTAATTTTCCCAAATTACGATGACAAGTGTAGTGTTCAAAACTACATCTACGCACTGCACTGAAAGAAATGTTTTTAGTATTCTTTCTCACGTGATCATCTGCATCATTTTTATGCTGTACTACTATAGTAGCCTAGGCTAGTCATAGTGGAAAGTAACTTAGACTACTCTAGTAACTCTATGGTTACCCTAAGGGAAAGTACTACCTCCGTCCTAGTTTACTCTTCCAATTTTGTAGTATCAAAATTTGACCATAGATTTAACTGACAAAATGTTAATGCATGTCACTAAGAACTATATCGTTGGATTCGTATTTGAACATAATTTCAAATGGTGTAATTTTTAGTGACATGCATTGACATTTTCTTAGGTAAATCTATGGTCAAAATTTATACTAAATCTGAGTAGTATTCCTCCGTCCCAAAATTCTTGTCTTACATTTGTTTAGATACGGATGTATCTAACACTAAAATGTAACTAAATACATCCGTATTTAGAAAAATTTAAGACAAGAATTTTGGGACGGAGGGAGTACAAAAGTGGTCTATATAGGCCAAAACATGTGCCAAATTCACTTGTGATGCATTTGGCATCGATGCCCCTCCATTGCTCACCTGGTGCCCCAATCTGGAGCACCTACTTTGCTCCGGTGCCAAATTAACTCACGCAATGAAAAAACACTGCGTGGGAGAGAGAGAGGACTGAGGCAATAAAAACACTTGTTTGGGAGAGTGAGAGGCTGGTGTAGTTGGTTTGATTGATTTGTTTATACATGTGGGTTTGTGTGCACAGCGGTGCCAACTCTCTCACATCGCGAGAGCGGTGCCAAAATATTTTGATTTGACATCGATGCATATTATGTGGCATAGTTTTGCGAAATATGGCATCGGCCACATAGTGGAAGGCAACAAACGCCCAAGCTCTTCACGTGCTCCTAGTTAAATGAGAGGAAACAGAAACACAGAGAGAGAGAGAGAGGGAGAGAGAGAGAGAGTGAAAAAATATCACTAGCCAGCCAACCCTATCGTATGAGCGAATGATATTGGTACCTCTTGATGACACGGCAATCTTATGTAGCCAGTGCTCTAATATGTTCTCTTCTTTTGCGTATAAAAAGACCGAAAGTGAAAAATGTGCTGCACTATAACAATCTCATCGAATGCCTTGATCTCCATCTTATAGAAATTGATTTGATCGACTCTTGAGGCAGCACATCTGAGATTAAATTGGCGAGTTCTTTGTTACGGAGGCAAGTGTGCTCAAGGTAATGAGGTTTGGCGTTCTCTGGCGCAACAATGAATGGCGTGCTGATCACATAGCGTCTAAGCCTAAATGACAAAGTCTCCGCAAGCTGAATTTGTTTTGAAACATCAAGTGGCGGAGACTCGAAAACATATTTGCCCATTAGTGACTTGTCGAGGCGGTGGATTTTAGTGTGTGCGATAACGCTGCATCCACCTAAAGTAACGAAAGTTCTTACGTGAACTTCCTAGTAATTCCCTCTTCCTAGGTGCAGCATTACTCCTAACATTTGTAATATCAGTTTGAAACTTGTAATATTGCGTGTCCTATTCTTGCGTTTTCAAAATCCTGCGAATCAAACAGGTCTGAGTTGGTGATCATGTTGTGCCTCCCATCTTTCAACAATGGCCGTCGGATCTAGATCGGCGCGCCAAACCAAGCTTCTCCATTTTGCAAAAGATGCCGCACTTGTTCCCTATTTACAAACAACTCCTTGTCTCTCACAATCAGCCTTATCTCCTCCCCACCACATCTAGAAGGCCGTGGAGAAATCAGGCGTGATGGCCGCTGCAGCAGTCCACCCCAATCTTGGTGTTCCGTGCAATGCACGGGCATATCTGCACGGGAAATTATGTCGAACAGGGCTAGTTGTAAGTAGGCTAGCTCTACAGCCATGATGATAGTGATTTGCAGACGGTGAGGCTGACTATGGTATGCGAGCCAGCGCCTATACTCAGTGTCATCTCCGGTAGCGGGTCTTGTCACTTCACCGTGAGGAGCAGCACGTAATAATTTGACCAATGGGTAGTATGGTGCTAGTACTCCTAGGAGTACTACATTGGTAGTACTACTACTAGTACTAGTAGCACCACCGTCTGGATTTAGGAGTACTACCACGTCCATCTGGATTTTAGTATTTGACTAGCAATATCTAGTAATGCATGTCACAAAAATGTACTACTCCCTCTTTAAATAAATACATGGTGTTTTATTCCTATCGTGAGAGAACTTAATGTTTTCTTGCTAACTAGAGTCTTAATAGGATTACATGCAATGAACTAAACACTTGCATGTCATGTTTGGTAGTCTCAAGTCATTGAAAGCATGCACGGCCCACATCTCTCATTGGTTGATATGTCACGAAATAAGAAACAAGGAGGAGTTAATGCACCGTGCCTAAGTATTTTGGGATTATTTGGTTTTAAGTAATGTGACTTACACAACATTTTTGTTTACATGCATTAACATTTTATTAGTTAAATCAAAGGTCAAAACTTGGCGCAAAATGCAAAGGGACCAATAAACCAATAAACTTCAAACTTCTCTCGTTTGGCCCCAACTAGAGGTCCGGTGAGATGACTATACTACACCGGCACGCAGGGGGGCGCAACTTCATTGACTTAAGGCAACTGCCTTTGGGTGAATGACACGTGGGCCCAGGGGGTGGCTGGCCCACCTATCATACAGCCAAAGGCAGGTGCAGTAGAGGGCCGAGGAGTAGTACGAAATCCTACGCACCTACGCATGCTAACCAAGGGCAAGAGTGATCACTCGAATCTCAAGATCAGTTGACTAGTAGAAGCTAAGCTAGACCCATGGAGGCGATGAACGCGAGCATCAGCCGGCTGTGCCAGATGGTCCATGACACCGGCCTGCGGCCCGGCAATGAGGAACGTCTCCAGGTAGTATTGCTTGAGGCCAGCAGGGCGAGGGGCCGCTTGGACGACAGCTTGTCTCCTTGTTCGACGAGGTCCTCGTCGGTTTCCTCGACAAGTTCACCGTCGTCAAGAAGCTCGCGGACGACTTTGACATAAGCCTTCAGCCGATGCGCCCAGGCTCTGCGATGCCCGCCACCCTCAACGGCCACTATAGTGACAACCTCTTCGACGCACTGGTGGCCCTGCGACTGCCCACCGTCGCGCCGGAGAATTTCCACCTTGAGGTCGCGCTCAACGCAGCAAGACACCATGGACATAATCACCCATGTCTACGCGCATGCAAGAGGAGGACGATAGGACGCTGGCCTTCTTGGACCGTAGGGAAACCTTGGACGCACTGTTCAGAAGCACGTTGAGCTCGCCGCCAACGCCGCTGCTCCTCACACGTCGGTTGGTGACCCGGCGCACTAGGGCGTGAGGATGTCGTTGATGGATCCATATGTATTTTTATCTTTCCGTCAAATCCATGTTGTAGTATATGATACTGCAGTAATTATCTTACCTTTCGCATCAACTTCATAATTTTCGTACGTACTCCATGCATGAACGGCACCAGAACCAAACTTCTCATTACTCTAGGCAAAATCGTTATTTTCTATCTATCGATCGCGCCATGGAGCAGAACCAAAATTTACAAGTTACGAGTTCAAAAGGAAAAGCCGGCCGTGTTCGTGTCGCACCCCCACACGGTTGGTCCGGCATGCCGCTCAAGCGGGAATGCGTGCGGTGCGGTGTTGCATTTTCACTTACAAGTGGGACCGTAGTTGAGCAAACCGACTATCGGCAAACCCCCACCCCGCCCACCGCGCGATGGCTGAGAAAACAGGAGGGAGAAGAGATGGTTGTAGCATGGACTCCAAGAAAATTGGTGTCGGATGGGACTCGTGTGGGTGGTGTGTGCCGTAGTGCTAGACGTGAATGCTAGTTATGGCCCATGCCACCCCACTATATCGAGCCTATATCGAGGTACAGTACGTAGAACAAATTTCCTGCAGTCCGTGCTCAACACTCCTCTATCTCTCTTCTCAGCCAGCCAGCGGACGCGTGGAGCCCATCGTCTGTTTGCTCACATGCGGTCCCACATGTCAGCGAAAACGCAAGCGGACCCACTGAACCTGCACATCTTTCACCTTGATGAGCTGGTGATGAAAAACAAATCCAAGAAAGATCTTCGGTGGCCGCTTTTGGAGTTACTCAAGAGTAGTAAGATTCTATTCATAGTTTAACCCAAGATGCACATCTCGTGGCTTCAACTTATCAACTACTCCTACCACTCTATTTTCTTTCACGACACGACACGGATCTTTGGATGTCCCACGGTCGGCAAAAGGAGGAAGAACCCACCAAATCTTGGTTGTGCTCTCGGATTAGACTAGTTGTGCTAACTTAAAAAATTTATTGCGTACTCCCTCCGTTCCAAAATACATGACTTCCATTTGTCCAAAAATGGATGTGCCTATATACTAAAACATGTCTAGATACATATATATTTTGACAAATAGAAGGCATGTATTGTGCAACGGAGGGAGTAGAATGGATGCAAGTTTTTGTATTGGGAAGAAGAGTACATCCATATATTGATACAGCGCAATTTAGTAGATGTTCTATCACTTTTAGCTAGCACAGAGGCTATAGATGAGATTAGTGCACTTGTTGATACTCCTACTTGGTATGCGTGTTGCTGCTTAGGCCTTGAGAGAAAAAGCGGACCGGAGGAGTACTAGAATAGAGGCTAGACATGAGACTAGATGCGAGGAAGCAACGTCTACTTCTTTACACTCGAAGAAGAAAGAAGCACGCAAGATCGAGCCTCCGTAGATCAACATTGAATGCATCGGAAGGCACTAATCCAACTTACAGGAGTAGTAAAATGTATTCTTGTGGTTCTTGTTTTCTCTGGTCTTGCTTTTCTAGTCAAAATTATCGTTGGAGTTAAATGCAAAACGGAGGTCCGTTTGGGGTCGTGCGTTGCGTTGGCCTTACAAGTGGGACCGCAGTTAAGGAAACCAACTATCGGCAAACCCCACCTCGCCCGCCATGCTGCGATGGCTGAGTTAGAGAAACGATGAGGTTGAAGAGATTGCTCTAGCACGGACTCCAAGAAATATGATGTCGATGGAAATCGTCTTTGGTGGCGTGTGCCGTACTCACGGGCGTGAATGCTTGTTCTGGCCCATGCCACCCTACTACTCCTACTAGTTAGTACTACTATATAGTACTACTAGTAGTATCGAGGATTCGAGGTGCTGGTTACGTAGTACAGTATGGCTCTGATAAAACACCCGCACGACGCGCAAAGCATGTGAAGCTAGTACAAATAGTGTACTACTATTGTTAATTGGCCCCATCCGATGACCTGTTGCAATGCACGTACAATTATGTATTCGGAAAATATATTTTTTGCCTCGTCGTACCACTCACTCACAGAAGCAACTCGAAAGCCATTCATAAATTTAGTAAGTTTATCACAGGCATATCATTTTATTACATACAACAGGTCATCAACCCACATCGACAACGAGGATACATTATAAATACTAAAGTTTTCACCACACAACAAATAACAATCAATGAAATGAACTTCAAATCAACCATTCCTCGACGTTGGAAACGCTTGCTTTGAACCACAAGTGATTCTCTCGACGGGCCATCCATTGTCGATCCGGAGACCAGCGCAGAATGATCATCCAGTGAAGCGACCTACTATATCAGAACCAGGGTAGGGAACCACCCAAATGTCCGAGGTATAGACACAGTTGCTTCTCATAAATGGTAGTAACATTGTGTCAACAGCAGTTGGATCGCCTTTCACCATCATTGGATAGTTTTGTCCAAGGAAGAGCGAGTTTTCTCCAAGACTATCAATTTTGTACCAGGGAGAAGGAGTTGGAGCTAGCACACTAGTATCCATCCCGAATACCATGCAACGGGTGTTGGAATAGGTCCGGAGAGTGCGACCATGGGAGACTACACCTGCTTCCTTAGCAGTAACATCATTAGTGGGCTGTATACACACGAGAAGACGTGATCCATCGGAATTACTTGCCAAGCGCCAAATAGTATATGGGCGCTGCTCGTCCTCATGCTCGTGATCATCACCATCATCATCTCCCCCTTGGTTATAAAAATCTTCAAGTATAGGTGGTGGAATGTTCACAGGACCTTGGAAACACAAGAAGAAGGTTGGATGCATGTGGATGAAACAATTATAATTACAGTGGAAGACAAACATACCGAAACAACGAGGATGCCATGCAAAAACAGTGCCACGAGTGGTGGCAGCAAACACAAGGCCCTCGTATTGAATTGCATCATAGTACTCATCCGTGTACAGAAACTGATTTTGAGCAATAACCATCCAAATAAACCACGGCGGACGGCAACAAGCTTGTCGAAGATAGCAACAACTTCATAGTTGTTGTAATTCCAAGCGGTTGGGGACTCAAGAAATTGCTATCTTCAGAGAAGACAGTCACCATGATTGTATTTGAGCGTCGTACAATACCGTGTGCTCAACCTCCAGGCGATCTGCTGAGATTTTTGGAAGTGGAACCGGTCACGAGTGTACACATTCACAAGTTCCCACTCGCAGTTGGACCCAATGTAAACAGCCCAATCTCCATTTGCGCCTGCCCAAGCCTTGCCCTCAAGCGATGGCATCTTAACATCATACGTATCATTATCAAGCGGCATCAACTTGCACAGGGCAAGGCCTCCGTCGTGACAGCGCCAGTCATCAGGGTCACGACGAAGAAGATAGGGGAGATCAAACCGCTCCTTGACTCTTGGGTTCCTTGTAATGATGTTATTAGTTGAGTCGAGAATGGGCTTGAACGAACCTGCCATGCTAGCCGAGGTGATGACGTCGCACCGATCAATGAGTTCCTCCACCACGTCATCTTTCAGATCGGGGCAAGAATAACGGGGTCGTTTACGTCCTGTTCCCTCCATGGAGAAGATGATCGAACAATGGAAGAAGAAAGGGTGAAGGGCTGAAGGAAAATGGAGGAGGGAGAGGAAGAGCGTGCGACAACAGTTCCAAATCGAGATGGAAAGGCGAAGAGTCGGTGGACGGTTGCCAGTTTGCCACGGTTCACGAAGGGGCGCCCCGGCCTACACGTCGGTTCGAAAATACTCCTACTACTCGCCGTCGTCTCACTGATATGTGGATCTGGACCACATGTCAACGAGACATGGTGTGTAATTTCTCATGCAAAATGCGATCTGGCCGCGTTGGCTCGAGGTGCCGCACTAGTTATCGGCCTTTTTTTTAATGGCGCGCCGTTTAGTTTTGAAGCACGACTAACTGGTACTGTATGCAGAGAAAATATAAACTACTCTACCACTACTCCACCTCCAGTACTGGTAGTATAAAGAAGATATATAGGCTGGAGCTTTAGCGCTTTCTTGCAAAGGGCTGCCCACTTGCTTCTCACACTACCACCCTCTCTCCAGATCTAAAAAAGACGGCCCCTCTCTCCCTCCTCACGGTGGTCACAGATCCGCCGGGAAGAAAAGGGCGATGCAGCGTTGACGCCTTTTCGTCGTCGGCGGCGAGTCACTTGCGGCGACAAGGCCGTCCTCTCGGACCTAAGCGCCCGCAGGATCGCTGCCGTGGTGTGTGCGGAGGGCGGCGACCACGAGCGAAGCCACTTCCGCCGACCCTCGGTATGCTACCTCTTTTGAACCATACCCTTGTTCTATTGCCCCATCCGCACGTCGTTGCATGTGGATCTTTTTCCACTCCACCATCTTCCCAATTTGCTATCCTCTCGCTTTCTGCTGGCCACGCAGAGCGAAAACCATAATTTGCACTATTAAAGGAAACCCTACTTCATGCGAGACTAATGCATATGCAGGTTGAATAAGGAAAAGAAGGAGACTGTCTTGTCCAAGAGAGTAGGCATTGAACCCGCATCTAGGTTGAAAAGGGAAAATCAGTAGCTAAGGAACGAGTCTCGTGTCTCTTGGTTGAAGAAGGGTAGAAAGGCATGACAACGCAATAGAGAATGACCAGGTCGATCGGTTTGTTGTCCTCACATAGGAAAAAGGTGGATAAAGAGAACAAAAATGGGACGTAATCCACATATGTTGCCTGGATATTTGTTGCTCTGGGAAACTATACCTCCCTCACCACTCTGCGTCCATGGAGGTACATCGTACTGGTGCGCCGACTGTCCGAATGGGCCTCCCATGCTCTTATTGCCACTTTTTTTGCTGTTAGTATAACGTCAACAGTCAAGTCAAGCAATGCTACTGCTAAAGTGATGCCACATTTAACTAATGCCGCTCTTAGTCTAATGCCACATATAAATTTAAGAAGTGACATTTAATGTCCTTTGGATCATTCGAGGTTAGTTTGTTGATTGTGGATGTATTAAAGATTTTTCAGCTAAGGCATTCTAATGTTGTTGCACAGCCAGTATACCAACGATGAAACTTGTTACTACCTTCATATTTTTGCACTGTTAATGCATATAGATTACATACCTCACTTACATGAGATAAGTTAATTTTTTTGTACAGTGTCACCAAAATGCCAAGGCGCTGATGTCATTTTATTTTGGTTAAACTGCACAGACAATTATGAAGACAAGAGGAAAGGTCAAGAGTGGGCACCTCCTCCTCCGGCTGTTCTCTTGATTATCAAGAGGAAAGATCAAGTTTTTATGTTTGATCGATTATCAAGATTGGGATAGCAATTTTTCAGGTCCCCCGAGTTTGAAATGATATTTACCTTGGAGGTACATGGTTTGCAATTTTTTTATACTGTCATTAGTTAAATAATGCTAGTTACCTTCAGACTTTTGTATTTGGTTTAATGCTCATGCACAGCTAGTATACCAATGCTGAAACTTGTTACCTTTACATTTTGTATTGTTAATTCTTACATAAACCTTCCAGCGGTAGAGTTTATTGAAATCTGTTTAGTAAAACCATTGTACTGTACCCTGTAATAAACTAACTACTCTACTGTTGCACTAGCCACTGGATTAGTGTATATTTGTAGTATTCGAATGGTGTTGCATTAGCATATGGACATAAATAAAGTGTGGCAAGATTTCCCAGATATGTGCTCAAGAAAACTACTACCTGTTTTTCTAAATACTAGACGTTTGGGTACTTTAAATTGAACATGGCGTCTTATATTAAGGAACAGAGGGTGTAGAGTTCACTCAAATTATCCCGGTAAAGCTAGTCACACCTTTGTTAAAATTAATGTTCATTATGTTATCGGAGGAGGTCTGTATGTTTGTCTATAATGCCTGTCTACTATATAACCGACATCATGATGTAATGTTAAGTCATTTCCTTTTGTACAGTGTAACTAAATTGTCAAGGTGGTGATGGCATTTTATTTCAGTAGAACTACACGAAATTTGCTTAAAAGAAGAGGAAAGGTCAGGAATGGCTTAGTTTTTCAGAAAAAAACTATGTATGCCTTCGTGACATCAGCCGCTGTTGCTTTATTTATTCCTTCAAATAGGTGGTTAGAAACAGTCTTGCTACCTTTTCCCATTAAGAAATTGGAATGCTTATATTTGTGAGTCTATGCTTCAACTAGTGCCACTTTTATAGTAATCACACTTTCAATATCTATGCAAACAGGGATGCTCGATTTTAGTGGAGCTGCACAAAAAGTCCAACTCGTTCAACATTAGGAACATGTTTTTTTCCAAACCTTTATATCCAATTGGTGGCACTATGAGCTGTTCATTACGAAGGTACATGTTTTGCTACTATCTTGCTACTCTTTTTGTACTGTCATTAGATAGTAATACTAGTGGTTTGCATGTGAATTTATTGGCAGGGTGGACCTACATTGGAGGTGCAGGACAGGATTCAATGATTGGATGCTCAATTTCGGTTGTATCGATTTCACCTCTTCCATCACTGCGAACATGGTGTGGTATATGTTTACTAGCTGCTTGATTTTTTTGCAGACAGAGATGTCTGCCCGTTTCTATTTGGCAAACAAACAAAGTGTCCGCAATTTTGGTTGAACTGCACAAGAGAATAGTATAGTCACTGCATGCAGTGCCATTTGAAAATAGACACAAAGATTGGATAGTCACTTCATGGACTGCAGAAAAGTAGTCTTGTACTATTTATGGCCAACACTTGGTGCTTCATTGCTTTGGTCTAATTATACAATGGGCATCATTTCCCTAAGTTAAAGTTTGTATTCGAAAATAGTCTCATGGTGTGATTGAGAGAAGACCAAATCATATTGCGTGGATGTTCCTCCATCATGTGTGGTTCATTCTCATGGTTCCAGCTGTTGGTGAAACCACTTATGTTTGCAAGAGGAATTGTAGACTTCACAAACAAATTTGTCTTTCGATCAGTCTTGAATATTGGCCAAGAGAAGCATCCATGTTAGTAGGAAGAACAGATGTTTTTTCTAGATCTTTGCTTTTGGAGCTACATATTTGTATATGATCTGTGAATCATTGAGATGCATTAACATGTTGATCTTATGTATGGGAATCGTACTAGTTAGTTTTAGTTGTGACGCAAGATCCGAAGTGGTAATCTTTGCTTTTGGAGCTACATATTTGTATATGATCTGTGAATCATTGAGATGCATTAACAGTTACTTATTTCTGTTAAGCTCGGTGTTTACAAATTCTTGATCGATCACTAGCTAGCCTACAAATGTGCACTGGCAGTTTTATTTGCGATGCAAGATCGAAGTGGCAGTTTTTGAATAAAATGCCTACCTCTGAAAAACCGACAAGCTACACTATAGATCCTACGGATAAAAATGCCTACCTCTGAAGAAGCCGACAAGCTACACTATCGATCCTACGGGATAAATAGCGTATCACGCATACGTACTACCTCCTTTCCGGTTTGCGGGGCTCAATTCAAGAAACGACCTACTCGATCCTACACGAATAAATAGCGGATCACGCGCGTACTAGTACCTCCTTTCCGGTTTGCGGGGCTTAATTCAAACCCTCACCAACCAAGGTACTCCCTCCGTCCGGGTTTATTAGTCCCGTGAGCAAAGCAGCAAGACCAAGGCATGCGAAGTTTAAGCCTAATTAATTCCAGCAATTTAAGTGGCTGCATGCGTGCCTCGGCTGCGACTTCGTTACATGCTGCTTCACGTCTTTGCTGCGGCGATTCTGAGTGCTGCATGCAGCGGCCGTAATTAAGGCAGCTAACGATGCGAAAAAAGATACGCTTTAATTGTTGTGGGCTTTTTAAATCCGTGAAATCATTATTGACAAGGAGGGAGATGATTCGAGTGCACTCGTTTGATCGCCATGCCGGCGTGTGACCCAGACGGGACGGGACGAGACAGTCATAATTTCAGTTTCCCTGGTTTTCCACGGCAAGCTGGCGCGCTAAGCCATTATGCATCGAATTCTGATGACCGGCGCGCTACCTTCCCCCTATAAGTATTGTTTCCCAGCATTCTCCAGTGCCACCGTGACCCAACTCGTCGTTCCTCATAAGCCCCCTCCAGCCCGACGTCGCTCGCCATGTCCACCATGCCCCTGCCTGTCCGCGGTAGGCGACGCCGGAGGCGGTCACCGCCGGAACTAGTGTTTGGTTTTTCACCGGAAGGCAGATGGAGGGAGGAGGCACTCTATCTGTCTTTAGATGGCAGTGCGCAGATCGAGGAGTTGTTGGAGCGCGACCGCATGGCGGAGGAGCAGGAGTTGTTGGAGCGCGACTGCCTAGCGGAGGAGCAGCGTAACGCCGATTTGCGCCGCCAGCGGGACATGGAGCAGCAGCGCACCGACGCTCTGAGTCGCGGCAGAGCGCCCGCAACTGGGCAACCTACATGGAGGCCGGCGCCCTGCAAATAGCCCTGGAGGCTGTCGGGCACGCACGCGTTCGCGACGCCGATTTTTACTACCAGCTCGTCAAGTGGGTTTCCCGCTTGGAAGCCGAAGCTTCGGCGGACCACGCCAGCATGGAAAGGGCCAATGCGCACGAGCAACGCGCCCTATCGCACATCTGGCAAGTCCGAGGTGAGGCGCAGGACGCCGGTGTCGGCGTTTAGTGTGTACCGCTAGTTAGCTAAGAGTAAGTTAGTACTTGTCTAGTGGGAGTGGATAGTTAACTTGGCTATGATGGTTGTCAACGTGTAAGTTCAGTACTCTATATGTGGATCAGACCTGTTACTTTGCTCTGAATGTTGAACTTTCCGTTTGAACGTATGGAATGGGCTATTATTTTTTTAAATGTGTTGTATTTGTCCTCCACGGGTTTAGAGGCTGACTTGTGGGCCTCACAAGTTGACGCATACACAATCAAGAGATGATTGTACGTGGAGAGGATGACAGCAGGGACCCGCCAAGGTCATGGAAGTACGAAAGCAAGTGCCTCCTTATTTAAAGCCTATAAAAATATGGCTCCTCCTAGTGGATTTCTGACATCAGGGTCCCATGCCATTGTCAACGTAGTCAATAAACGAGAATTGAATTACTGTGGCGGTGACACGAGGACCCAACAGCTCGCCCGATTATTTTTATTTTGGGTTAATTTGATAAATGCCTCGAGAAATGCCACTGCAATTTCCAAACTTTTAAAAATGCCATTTCATGCCATTTCTAGTGGCATTTTTTGAAGTCTGGAGTGGCGTATTTCAAAGTTTGCAAACTGCTGTGGCATTTTTCAAAGTTTGCAAAAATTGCGAGTGGCATTTTCAAAGTTTGGAAATTGCGTGGCATTTTATGAATCACCATAATTGGAGTGGCATTTATCTAATATATTTTTGAGACGGAAGCAGGGTGTCAACTGGGCTGTGCGGGACACTCTGGCCTGTCTAGACAGCCTTTTCTTTTATGTTTACCACAGACTAGCCCAGTAGTTTTTTTTCTTTTTGAAAATGGCTAGCCCAGTTTTTTTGTGATTTGTCAAGTAAGTCACTTTATCAGGCCTGTTGGGCTAGACGAGGAGAGCTTCATTCGGCTGGCCGAGAAAAGGGCCTATCAGTAATGAGAAATGGGATGTACATTTTTAAAACACATATAACCGACAATTAGTTTCAAATATCTTTTTTTCATTTCGAGATTTTTAAATTGCATTGATTTTTATGCGTGGACAATTTATTGGATTTTATATTGATATAAATTTATTTTTAAAATCATTCGAATGTGACTCGAAATTTCAGGATTAAAACAGTTCGAGACCGCTTTTGACATATGCAAAATTTAGTATAATTTTTTAACCGTGGCCACAATATGGGCTGTAATGCTAACAAAAGAATATGGGCTCGAAAAAACCCGTAAGAATTAGCAAATGGGCTGTAAACTATTTGAAATAATGGCGATGGGTTGTATGCTGTTTTCCACAGATTTGAGGCTTTCCATAGATGGCTCAGATATCTTTGTTGGATGTCCATCCAACGGCCGTCGTGCTTCTTCAATCTCTGCTCTTCCTACTCCAGCCGCTCAAACAAGCGCCGGCGGGACTGCCTGCTCCCTCCTCCCCGCGGCCGGCTGTGCTGCCGCGCAGGCCTCACCGCCCCACCGTACTCCCATCGCTGGCCTAGCTATCCCTCTACTCACCCTCAGTCCCACACATGCTGTTATTCTCCGGCGACGGCAGACGAACCAGTAAACCCTCGTACTCCTCCGCGTGGGAAATAACTGCCGAGTATTCCCTGGCTCCGTGTCATTCCCTTCCTAGGCCTCACCGTCGTCCACTGCCCTGGTGCTCTCAGCGCGGCGTAGTCAACGTGGTCAATGAACGACATCCATCGGAAGTGGATCATGCGTGGAGAGGCGATAGCTGGATCCCGCAAGGAAATGCCTCCTTATTACGCAAAAATAATGATTCCTCCACGACATCCGGGATCCACGAAAGGGCCTCTCGTATTTAAGTGAAAAAGCGTTAATGCCATCGACAGCTTGGACCCACCAGCTATATCTTCGCACGTGAGGAAGTGCCTCCTTATTACGCCCAAAAAAAGAATACCCCGCTAGCCGGGACCCGAGATAGTGGGCCTACTAAGTTGACGGGACGAAGGGCTTTGTCAACTTAGTCAATATGCACGATTCTAGCTCGACTGACCGTAGGATGTCCATCCAACGGCCGTAGTGCTTCTACAACCTCTGGTCTTCTTGCTCCAGCCGCCCAATGCAGCGCCGGTCATGCCGCCTGCTCCTGCCTCCCGTGGCCGGCTGTGCTGCCGCGGAGGCCTCACCGCCCCCGTACCACTCCCACCGCTGGCAAGGCCATCCCTCCAATCCACTCACCCACATCCCCTGTTATTCTGCGGCGACGGCAGCGCAGCCGAACCAGTGAACCCTCGTACTCCTCTCCGCGTGGGCATCCACTGCCGCATCTTCCCCGGCTCCGCGTCGTCCCCTTCCTAGGCCTCGCCGTCGTCCACCACCGTGGTGCTCTTGGTGCAGCGTGGTCAATGTGGTCAACGACCGAATTCCATCGGAAGAATACTGTATGTGGAGAGGCTGACAGCTGGGTCCACAGCAGCCGCAAGGAAGTGCCTCCTTATTATGAGGAAAATAATTATTCCTCCACCTGACAGCAGGGACCCACCGGACGGGCCACCAGTATTTCGCGAAAAAAATGTTTGCCCCTGACTGCTGGGACCCACCCGACGGGCCACCGTATTTCGCGAAAAAATGTTCCCCCTGCTGTCAGCTCGGACCCACCGGAAGTGCCTCCTTATTACGCACAAAAAAATGAATACCCCCGGCTAGCTGGGACCCACCTTGGTGGGAGGCTGACTTGTGGGCCTACTAAGTTGAAGGGGATGGAGGGCTTTGTCAACTTAGTCAATATAAACGATTCTAGCTCCAGTGACCGTACGATGTCCATCCAACGGTCGTAGTGCTTCTTCAACCTCTGGTCTTCTTGCTCCACAAACCAGCGCCGGTCGTGCCGCATGCTCCTGCCTCCCGTGGCCGGATGTGCTGCCGCGGAGGCCTCACCGCCCCCTACTATTCCCACCGCTGGCCAAGCCCTACGGCGACGGCAGCCTCACGCCGCAGCCGAACCAGTGAACCTTCGTACTCCTCTCGGCGCGGGCTTCCACTGCCGCGTCTTCCCCGGCTCCCCGTCGTCCCCTTCCTAGGCCTCGCCGTCATCCACCGCCCTGGTGCCCTCGGCGCGGCGTAGTCAACGTGGTCAAGGAACGGTTTCCATCGGACGTGGACTGTATGTGGAGAGGCTGACAGCTGGGTCCACGACCGCAGTAAGGAAGTGCATCCTTACTACGCGCAAAATAATTATTCCTCCACCTGACAGTGGGGGCCCACCGGACGGGCCACCGTATTTAGCGAAAAAAACGTTTCCCCCTGTCTGCTGGGACCCACCAATTACATCTTCGCACGCAAGGAAGTGCGTCCAAAAAACGATTAGCCGACCACTCGGGACCCACCAGCTACATCGTTGCCGCAAGGAAGTGCCCGGCGGTGAGGGACCCACCTGATTGAAGCGTCGTGGCGTTGTCATTCGGTCGCGAATGTGTACGCGTACATCTTGGTCGATGTAGAGCGCCGCCGCGTGTCATAGATGTAGAGGCGCCGCGCGTCGTAGTAGAGGCGCACACGTAGCATGTACACGCACGCATAACGGCGAGGGTGCAAGAAAGAAAATATGGCCACGTCACGTACATACGGGCAGGGTATCGAACGCCTACTCGCGCATATGTACATGGCTGGGTCGGAACAGAAACAGCGCGTCGTCGTGTTCATGGGGAGCCAACCGGCTGGGTCGGAACGGAATGCGTGGTTGTGTTCATCGGGAGGGCTTGGACGGAACAGAGATGGAACGAGGCTGGCGTATCGCACAATGGAGAAGCGGCCTTGTGTTCGACCTGCCACGTTCGAAACGGGGTCCTGTTGATCGGGAGGGGCCTGGCGTACCGCAAAACGGAGGAAACGGACCTCCTACGGTCGAAACGGGGGTCTTGTTGATCGGGAGGGGTGTGGCGTACCGCCAAACGGAGGAAACAGACCTCCTACGGTCGAAAAGGGGTCTGTTGATCGGGAGGGTGTGGCGTACCGCAAAAGCGGACGAAACGGACTTGTGTTGGGCGCGCCACGGTCAAAACAGGGGTGTGGCGTGCGCAAAACAGGACTCCACGGATCTTGTTCATCTCCACCGTCGACCTCCTCCAGCCTCCACGGGCTACCGTCGACCTCCTCCACCTCCACGGGCTCCTGTTCATCCAGCCTCCACCGCGCTACTCCACCGGCTACTATTCAACCACCCTCCACGGGCCACCCTCCACCGTCTCTGTTCATCCTGCCTCCACACCACGGGTCCTGTTCGACCACCCTCCACGGCCACCCTCCACCGTCTCTGCTCATCCAGCCCTCCACACCATGGGTTCCCTGTTCATCCGAGGCAACGCCACCGCTCATCGCTCATCAACCCCCCGCAACGCTCACTGCTCATCCCAGGCAGCATCGATCGGCTTGATTAGCGCAGATGCGAAAGAATCGCTCCATCGTGTTCGATTAACACCATCGATCGATCACTCGGGTTCGATGAACGCGTAGCTGCAGTGTAATCACTGGGTTCGATTACTAACGCCGCACACACGCCAGCAGCGCACGTCTGAGAAAGCAGCGCGATCGCTCCGCCCCCGACCTCCCACTGTAACCGGTAACTCCCCAAAATTTTCCTCCCCCTCGCTTCTACCATGGTTTTTTCCGTCATGGACGTCCAAAGAATGTCATGCAGCTGCGTCTCCGGCCCGCCCAGGAGGAAAAGCCCATTTTCTGTCATGATTTTTTTTGATAGAAGTAGGATCCCACCACATCTATGATGATACCGGGTTTTGTCACAATTATCGTCATAGAAGTGTCATATGTATGACAAAAAAATTCGTTCGGCCCAAAATGTCACAGATGTGTCTTTTTTTGTAGTGTATGCTAGTGTAGTAATCAAGTGCCAATTAAGACCTTTGGGATGGCCTACGGTGATAGTTGATTTGATCTTGCTGAAAAACATAAACTTTTGCTCTCAGGAAAACAATTCTCATTTTTAACAAAGCGTGATAAAATACTGATTCTTTTTGCAGAATATTAATAAAAAATTGCTTAGGTTGTCCTAATTTTTCAGAATTTTTGGAGTAGCAGAAGTATGGTTGTTGTTCGGATCATTACAGCATGTTCTGTTTCTGGCAGATTCTGTTTTCTATGGCTTATATTGCTCAATATGAATTGTAGAAATGATATGGTACAGTAGGCATTGTGTGAGAACAATGCTGAATCTTGTCTTTGGCAGTACCAAAGTGAATGATTTACTCTTTATCATACTAACCCATCTCATGAAGTTCTGTTAAGTTTTGTGTGATTGAACTTTTCAAGTTTTGGGTGAGATATCGATACAAGGAAAATAAGGAGTGGAAAGAACCTAAGCTTGGGGATGCCCAAGGCACCCCAAGGTAATATTCAAGGAAGACTCAAGCGCCTAAGCTTGGGGATGCCCCGGAAGGCATCCCCTCTTTCGTCTTCAAAATCATCGGTATACCTTACTCGGAGCTATATTTTTATTCGCCACATGATATATGTTTTACTTGGAGCGTATTTTCATTTTACTTGTTGTTCGAATAAAATCATTGTATCTAAAATCTTGAATAAGAGAGAGTCCTCCCATGGCTTGTTAATTATTTGACTACTCATTGCCCTTCACTTATATCTTTTTGGAGTAGTTTGTCATTTACTCGCGTGCTTCACTTATATCTTATGAGTAAATGGTTGAATACATCGAATATCATAGATCTGTAATTACATATGCTTCATATGCTTATCCCATGGGGAGTAGTGACTTCACTTATAAGAAGTATAGGTGGTAAAACTTATTGAAAGTTAGCAAACTCAACATTGGTCACTTGAACAATTCATGAAAGAATATTGAAGGAAGAGAGATTTCACATATAAATATATTATCTTGGACATATTTTGTAATTGTGAGCACTCATTAAAATACGACATGCTAAAAAGTTGATGTTTGACAAGGAAGACAACATAATATATCCGAATAGAAGTTATATTGTCATGGATCCTCGAACATGTTGAGCTTGCCTTTCCCTCTCATGCTAGCCAAATTCTTTGCACCAAGTAGAGATACTACTTGTGCTTCCGAACATCCCTTAAACAAGTTTTGCCATGAGAGTCCACCATACTTACCTATGGATTGAGTAAGATCCTTCAAGTAAGTTATCGTCATTGCAAGCAATAAAAATTGCTCTCTAAATATGTATGATCTATTAGTGTGAAGAAAATAAGCTTTATACGAACTTGTGATATGGAAGAAATAAAAGCGATGGACTGCATAATAAAGGTCTTTATCACAAGCGGCAATATAAAGTGATGTCTTTTGCATTAAGATTTTGTGCATCCAACCATAAAAGCACATGACAACCTCTGCTTCCCTCCGCGAAGGGCCTATCTTTTACTTTTATTTTCTACCCTTATACAAGAGTCATGGTGATCATCACCTTTCCTTTTTACACTTTTTCCTTTGGCAAGCACTATGTGTTGGAGAAATCCGAATGTATATATATATATCCACTCGGATGTAGGTTATCGTAAAGTATTACTATTTACATTACCCTTGATGTAAAAGGTTGGGAGGCGAAACTATAAGCCCCTATCTTTCTCTGTGTCCGATTGAAACTTTGGATCCATCAGTATCGCGTGAGTGTTAGAAATTGTGAAAGACTTTATGATAGTTAAGTATGTGGAATTTGCTAAATCAAAGCTCTTACATAGACCCTTCTTGAAAATAAGATGAACTGCAATTGTTCGATGACTAAGAACATGGTTTGTTAATTTTCAAGAAACTTTATGGTCGATACTTTAATTTGTGAATAGCTTGTTACTTGATCATGAGAAGTTTTATGAGATGAGCTACTATTTATGACAATAATAATGCTAGAAAAAGTGCTTGGAACTTTCATTGATCAAACTTGTGCACTTGATAGCATTCACACTTCATAAATTATTTCTTTATCATTTACCTACTTGAGGACGAGCAGGAATTAAGCTTGGGGATGCTGATACGTCTCCGGCATATCTATAATTTATGAAGTATTCATGCCATGTTTACAACAATTCCAAATGATTTTGGTATGATTTGATTAGAACTAACCCGGACTGACGCTGTTTTTAGCAGAAGTACCGTGGTGTTGTTTTTGTGCAGAAATAAAAGTTCTCGGAATGGGCTGAAATTTTACGGAGAATGTTTTTGGAAAATATAAAAAATACTAGAGCGAAAAGATACCAGAGAAGAGTCCCCGGCTAACCACAAGGGTGGGGGGCTCCCCCACCCCCTACAATGCGCCACCCGTCCTCGTGATCGCCTCATGGGGCCCCCTGACGTGAAACCGATGCCAACTCCTCATATAAATCCTAAAAACCCTAGAACAGAAGGGAGATCAGAAGTTCTGCCACCGCAAGCCTCTGTAGCCATGACAAACCAATCTAGGCCCCGGACTGACGCTGTTTTTAGCAGAAGTACCGTGGTGCTGTTTTTGTGCAGAAATAAAAGTTCTCGGAATGGGCTGAAATTTTACGGAGAATGTTTTTGGAAAATATAAAAAATACTAGAGCGAAAAGATACCAGAGAAGAGTCCCCGGCTAACCACAAGGGTGGGGGGCTCCCCCACCCCCTACAATGTGCCACCCGTCCTCGTGATCGCCTCATGGGGCCCCCTGACGTGAAACCGATGCCAACTCCTCATATAAATCCTAAAAACCCTAGAACAGAAGGGAGATCGGAAGTTCTGCCACCGCAAGCCTCTGTAGCCATGACAAACCAATCTAGGCCCTCTCTGGCACTCTGCCAGAGAGGGCCAACATCACCGGAGGCCATGGAGGAGGAAGCCGGAGTGGTCACCATCGTCATGGAGGCCAAGGACCAGAGGGAGAACCTTTCCCCATCTAGGAGGGAGGCCATGGAGGAGGAAGCACAAAGGGGAGAACCGTTCCCCCTCTCTCTTGGTGGCACCGGAGTGCCATCGGGGGAACCATCGCCGCGGTGATCGTCTGCATCAACATCACCATCCTCATCTCTTTTACGCGGTCCACTCTCCCGCACCCCGTTGTAATCCCCTACTTGAATATGGTACTTTATGCCACATATTACGATCCAATGATGTGCTGCCATCCTATGACGTTTTGAGTAGATTACTTTGGTCCTTTGGGTTGATTGATGATCTAGAATGGTTTGAGTTGTATGTTTTATTGGTGTTGTCCTATGGTGCCTTCCGTGCATCGCACACGTGAGGGATTCCCGCTGTAGGGTGTTGCAATACGTTCATGATTCGCGTATAGTGGGTTGCTAGAGTGACAGAAGCTTAGACCCAAGTAAGGGGGTTGTTGCGTATGGGATAAAGGGGACTTGATGCCTTAATGCTATGGTTGGGTTTTACCTTAATGATCTTTAGTAGTTGCGGATGCTTGCTAGAGTTCCAATCATAAGTGCATATGATCCAAGAAGAGTAAGTATGTTAGCTTATGCCTCTCCCTCACATGAAATTGCCATGACGACTACCGATCTTGTTAACAATTGCCTAGGACAATTCTGCACACCGATCCATCATTATTCCACACTCGCTATTTATAATATTTTTCTAACTTTATATTAACATCACCTACTTTTATATTTTAGTTCTCCGATATCATGCAAAGTTATCCTCTTCATACCCACAACATAGTTTTATTTCTCGTTTCTAGACGGAAGCAAACGTTAGGTGTACGTAGAGTCATATCAGTGGCAGATAGGACTTGAGAGAATATTAATCTTACTTTTAGCTCCTTGTGGGTTCGACACTCCATACTTATTACTTCCACCTGAGGAAATTGCTACGATGATTCCCAGCACTTGGGGATTATCAGGTCCAGATTGGTTTTTCGTGGCTACAGAGGCATGTGGCGGGGAACTTCTGATCTAGGGTTATTTCTGGGGATTTCTGTATTTATAGGATTTTTAGGTGTTAGTTTGGGCTTCAAGAGGCCCACCATACACCAAAGCGCGCCAGGGGGGCTGGCGCGCCCTGGTGTCTTGTGGGCAGCAGGGGGGCCTGACGGTGTCCTGGACTAGGGGGTACTCAAAGCGTCGTCTCTCGATCAGTTGGATTGGGCCGAGGACCCCCATGGCCGTATACTCATGGGCCAGTCCGGACAGCTGCCGCATACAAGGAAGAATCAACAAGACTTGGCGATCAAGACAAGGACTCCTCCCCCACCGGCGTATTCGGCTAGGACTCTTGTTATCCTAGGCCTCTGGTGCATTATATAAACCGGGGCCAGGAAAGTCGATAGACATATACAACAACAATCATACCATAGGCTAGCTTTTAGGGTTTAGCCTCTATGATCTCGTGGTAGATCTACTCTTGTACTACCCATATCATAAATATTAATCAAGCAGGACGTAGGGTTTTACCTCCATCGAGAGGGCCCGAACCTGGGTAAAACATCGTGTCCCTTGCCTCCTGTTACCATTGATCCTAAGACGCACTGCTTGGGACCCCCTACCCGAGATCCGCCGGTTTTGACACCGACATTGGTGCTTTCATTGAGAGTTTCGCTGTGTGATCGGCGAAAGGATCGATGGCTCGACTGCAGGTCAACTGCGACATCGGCTTCCTCGTCACCAGCTCGACTGGTCACCTTGGCTTGACCGAGGACTGCGCCCTACCTCCGACCGTCATGTTCGGATGAAGGCCTTCATCAACACCAACTCCGATCTCTATCAAGATCATGGAGGAGTCATCCATGGAGCTCGGGGGCTCAACGTCAACATTGCCCTCAGGCGACCGTGCTGTTTTTCTGGACTGCGAACTTGTATCCGCCGCCACCGCCTCCTCGATTGTCGCTTAAACGATAACTTCAGTGGAATTATGCGGAATTAAGTCTACAACAACCCTGCAAAAATTTCGTCGAGTTCCGATGGAGGAATCTCCGGCAATCTCCGATATACCGGAGCCCTGTTGAATCTGGACGAGAATCCGGACGAGTTTAGGGCGTGGTATGCAGCGTCTAGCTCGGATGTCCTTTGGAGGATCCAACCGTTGATTTGCTGCAGAATTCCCTTATCTACCACCTGCCAAAAATTCAGCTCGATCCGACCGTCCAAACTCCGGGAAACTTCCAATTAGTGCATCACTTTTTGGATCTGTTTTTTGCGCGAAAACGAATCCGACCCGAGTTCGTCTTTTTTATGAACGGGATTTCGGACATCCTTTTTGAAGGAAGTTTTGTATGGGGTATTGTGTTTTGTTCCCGAACACATCCCACTAACTTTAAGATCTTTTGAACATGATCTTCAACATCATGCTGGTGTCAAACCAGTCCGGCAATATTGCTCCACGGCTCCCGACCTGCGCTAGACACGTCGTCACTTTGTTGAGCCAAGCTCAACTTCTTCGGATCATCATCTTGGCAAGCCGAACAAGAGTCCGGCATCGCGAAGGATAAATCATCACCAACAACGCCGCCCCACGGATTACACGCAGCGGGCATACCAGCATCGCCGCACGGTCCCTTCATCAAGCCAGCATCAACCACGTCACGACCTGCATCGGCAGGGCCGCACTATTGCTTCTTCAAGCTGGTGTCCATCACGCCGACCTACTTCGACATCTCGGCGGGACCGGGGGCTTCGCCATCTCTTCATCAACCTACTCCGGACACTTCGGCGTCACTAGCCGACCAGGCATGGGTGCGCGGATCATGTCCCAATTTTGGGAATCACCTTCCTTCGGATTGCTACAACAAATAAACCAGGTGCTATTAATCCTAGTATTTATTTCTGCTTGTTTGGGTTAAATTTTTCCCAAGGAATTATTACTCTGGTTAGTCCAGCATATGTACTCAGGTCTATCAAATGGTGGCTGCATTATCGACGGTCGCATGATGGTTCGGTCAGTTTCCGTACACAGTTCGGCGAACGCCGCATCCGGAACTCGGACCGACCTGTGAATCCAGGCTTTGCCACGCCTTTATTGCATTACGCCGACGACCTGCATCGACATCAACTTCGGCGCCAGGCCATATTTCTTTTACTACTCGCTTTGCATAAATTATTTATTATGCAACATTTTTTTTAATTCCTATTATTACTATTATCCCCGGTCTGCACTATTTTTTGTGCACAGGAAAATGATCCAGCCGGACTATATCCTTTGACGTCACCTCGGCTGGACGGGGGGCTTCGTCAACACTTCATTACCCCATGCCGGGGACTTCGGCATCACTCTGCCGTCCTGCATTGACCGTGCTATGTCACCACTTCGGAGTGCCGAGCTCCTTGCTCCGCCACCTCGGGACCGGCTTGGGGGATGGAACCTTGTCCCGCATCAAGCTCGGACCGCGTCGTCAATACCGAACACATTAACCAGCTAAGTTGCCTTCATGCTCAAAGTTTTAAATTTCTAACTTGTGTTCGGTTCGACCAAGAATTATACTTTTTTGTAAAAAGTTGCTTGTACAAATTTTCCTTGTCGAAACTTTGTTCACACACACTTGACGCGCTACCCGCTCATTATACTCGGGGCTTCTTTAATGTAAGCTTATTAATACGGGATTTATGCCCAACACATGTGTCACATTTCCGCATGTACCTTTTATTCACCATTATATGCATCGATATGACTTAAGTTTTGGCCAAGCTGGGTTGCCTGGCTCCTGTGCTTACCCCTACGTTCCCGATTGTTCGGCTAGGTGGTAAAGGGAGCACCTCTGTGATTGTTACTGCCGGGTCAGCGGATGTGTACCTCGACTGGGTGAAGCCGAAAGCTAGCGTTCTTAAGGGAATACTCGGTTGGTGAACTAAAAGATGATTTTTAATTATTTACCCATCTGCCCCCAGATGATTTTCTGCTTTCATAGCAGCTTTGACATGCACTTTAGGGCATGCATCCCAGCGAAAGGAACCCTTAACGGAACTATTCTCCCTGGAAGATGTTTCTTACTACCCATGTTATATAACATAACTAGTTGGGCACTTGCCTGATACAACACTAATGACCCCTACGCCTTGTCTCCATGCATACCACGGTTCTTATATAACCACGAAGGTATTCGGACACACTCCGGACTATTGGGTCCTGAGGTCGAAGCTTAAAAGGTCCGCTATGACAAACGATCTACAATCCGCTAGAAGGCATTCTACATGTCACCTTACATTATCAACTTTTACCCAAGTCACTTGGGGCTCTTATGTTATTTGAGCCGTTTCATACTAAGTGTTTTTCTTCTTAGTCCTTGCAAAGTTTTTATTATTTATCACTCCTTTTCTCGACACGAAAAGCGGTCACTAGCCGAGGAGCCTAATTTCTCTCTCGAAATCGCTAGAGTTTAGTTTTCTAAACTTGCCTAATCCGTAGGGCTGACCCACTTGACGCCTTGAGATAGGATGTGTCATGTTCAAGCACGGCGAAGCACTTTTTTTTCTACAGTCCAATTTTGGATTGGCGCGAACACTTGATCTTGTTCGGACGCCATGTTTTTACCGACTTTTTGGTTTACCAAGATTTTGGCACTTTTCAACTATTTGTGTGTTTTCAGCACAAGTCTCGCAGAAGGCAACGCCGACTCCTTTAGAGATTCGCAAAACATTCTCGGATATTGCTATATATGCATCAGTTTCCAATTGTGTCTTCGGTCAATAGTTGGGTTGCCCCCCCCGCTTGCCTCCTACGCCCGCTTTGTTCGGCTAGGTGTGCAAAGGAGAACCATCTGCGATTGTGCTTCCAGCTTGCATGGTCAAGCACCTCGATGGAGAAAGCCAAAACCGATCGTCACAATAGGTGTAAACTGGTCAGCGATCCGATGACTATATTAAATGACAGGCCATTCATAACATTGGCTGAAGTGTTTCCGGCTTAACCTCGTCTGTCGCCGAACACGGCGGGGGCTAGTAACTGGCCTCCCAAACTAAATCCTCGATCTTTTGCTCTTACATTGAGCTGAGGTTTCATGATCATGCTTAGCATGACAACCCAAAGAAAGGAACCGATAAGCGGACTATTTTCTTTGGAAGACATTTCTTCTGTTAAACATCAATATAACATATCTCTCTGCGTACCTTTGTTTAGAAAGCCGTATGACCAGATTGCCTTGTTTGTCGTAAATCTTTGCCCTCATAAAGGCTTTATAAAGTAGGATAAACACTCCTCGCCACCGCCGAGGAGGTTAAAGCCCATGGTCGGTCAACAAAGTTTTGTACAATGCGGATCCGAGCATTAATGACATAAAGTACTTGGATACATTGAGTCATTACACATAATTTGTGATTTTACTATGGATATTGATCTTTAATTCGGCCACCCGTGCCCGCATTAAGGCTCGGGGGCTACTGGGCTTCGGGCTTATAACTTACAAATATTAAAGGGGCACATTGATCCCCGATCCGGTGTTGCCACCCACCGTTGTCTCGGGGCTACTGCATTGCTTGTTCTATGCAGAAAATCTTAAGTGCAATACAGCTTCGAGGAGATTTTGATCCTCGGGTTGGTCGGCCGCACCCAACCCGAGTCTCGAGGACTGAGCACGCCGCTTTTTGTGTCTCAAGTGTTCTCGCGAAGTTAGGACTTGATCCTCAAACCGATTTTGCAAATCAACCTGAGTCTCAGCGGCTACGGGGAACAGCGGTCTTATGTCATCCTTCAGGTGCATCTCGGGTTTTAGACCGATACATACCAACGTGATTTATGACACCTCGGATAAAGTCCGGCGTTGGAGCTTGGATACATAGTCCGGCATTGGAGCTCGGATACAGTCCGGCGTTGGAGCTCGGATACATAGTCCGGCGTTAGAGCTGGGAAGCAGTCCGACATTGGTGCTCGGCTGCAAAAGATACCTCGAATGCAGTCCGGCGTTGGAGCTCGGACGCAAGAGGACCTTGCCACCCGGGAACAACTTCAAACCCGAGGCATGGCATAAAAATAACAAGGCATTGATAAAGCCCAGAACTTAAAGGGCTCTCGGATGCCCAACGCGTCGAATGCATTTCGCGATCCTCAAGATAGAAGATGAGAAGATTTGTTGAACCAGTTTTCAAGACCGACAACCAAGATGAAGAACAGTTCGAAGAATCAAGGAGCGCCCCTAACTTGAAGACCGGTTCAGGGGCTCTCGACGGTGTCCCGGACTAGGGGTACTCAACGCCGCTGCCTCCCGATCAGTTGATTGGTCCGAGGACCCCAAGGTCAGATACTCATGGGCTGTCCCGACAGCTGCCGCGATACAAGGAAGAATCAACAAGACTTGGCGATCAAGACAAGGACTCTCCCCACCGGTGTATTCGGTTAGGACTTTGTTATCCTAGGCCTCCGTGCATTATATAAACCGGGCCAAAGCTAGTCGATAGACATATACAACAACAATCATACCATAGGCTAGCTTTTAGGGTTTAGCCTCTACGATCTCGTGGTAGATCTACTCTTGTACTACCCATATCATCAATATTAATCAAGCAGGACGTAGGGTTTTACCTCCATCGAGAGGGCCCGAACCTGGGTAAAACATCGTGTCCCTTGCCTCCTGTTACCATTGATCCTAACACGCACTGCTTGGGACCCCCTACCCGAGATCCGCTGGTTTTGACACCGACAGGGCCCCTCTAGTGATTCTTTGCTCCATTATTTCTCTTTTCTTCCAAAAAATCGTCAAAAGTTTCGTCCAATTCCGAGAACTTTTATTTCTGCAGAAAAAACAACACCACGGTAGTTTTGTTGAAAACAGCGCCAGTCTGGGTTAGCTCATTCGAATCATACCAAAACCATATAAAATTGTTGTAAACATGGCATGAATAATTCATAAATTATAGATACGTTGGAGACGTATCACGCGGCGCGGGGTATCTGACCACAGACATCGCCGGCCGTGCTCCAGCTATTGGCCAGCAAGTGCCTGCTCCCAATGCTGGGGAGCGGGTAGTTTTCGTCTCCCACCTGTCCGAGGGCTAGGGTTCTATTACGGGCTCGATTTTCATCATCTGGCCCCGAACTCCATCCTCCATCTCGCCTCCTTCATCACGGTCTGCAAGGCCTTCCTCCGCTGCAAGCCACACTTCGTCCTATGCCTTAAGATATTCGGGATCAAGCCGAATTCTAGTGGATTCGACCTCGTGGAGTCCGGAGGGGCCATGATCGGCAAAAGCGAGGGGCGAATGGTTCAAGGGCACCATCTTCGAAACGGTGAAGGAGTGGCATCGGGAGTGGTTTTACATCACTGAAAACCGCTCGCCCCTGGCCAGACCGAGGTCCCAGCCTTCTCGGTCGGGCCTCCAAAGAAGCTCAAGTTTTGGAGGGAGAAGGGAGTCGCCTGGGAGAACCCGTAAGAGGCGGAGGCCCTGGTCAACAGGGTAAAATGGTGGTCCACTACGGGGAAGATCAAGCTTGCCGACGTCATCAACTTCATGCTCCATCGTTGCATGCTCCCTCTCCAACTTTGGGCTACCCTGATGTGGGCGCAAAAGCCTGAGCACATGGCCCCCCTCACCGCCTTCTTATGCTCCACCTCGGCCGCCATGTGGACAAAGGGCATGAAGCGCCCCCCCTCCCCCCGCTAGCTGATCTTACTCACTAATTAACTTTTTTTCCTCTGCTTCGAGGAGTAGAATTTAACAAATCTTCACGCTTGACGCTTTGCAGAAGTTGCTGGCCTGGGTACAAGGAGTGCAATGCCCTGCTCCACTACCAGAGGAGCCCATGACTCCCCTACTCGCGGCGCTCCTGACCGAGGAGCCGCACGTAGTGGTTCCAAAAGGGACCAAGTCCCAGAAGGGTAAGCCTGGTGCTCGGGCCCAGGAGACCTCGGTCACCTAGTCCGAAGAGACCCACGCCTCTGCCGCCCATGACAGCAACACGGAGGAGGGTGATGTTGAAGAGATCCCTCCCTGAAAGGGAAGAGGGCGGTGTAAGTGGACGCCGAAGATGGTATGCTGCCCAAGGGCTCAAAGAGGCCGAGTAGGACCTCGGCCCGGGCCGCCGACAAGTTGCCGGAGAGAGTCGAGCTCTCCGGACTCTCAAAAGAAGATGTCCTCGCGCTGGGGAGGAAGAAACCGATGCCTCGAGGGTAAGCTATCGTCTTTATATCCTGTCTTTTTATTTGACAAGTTATTTTTTAGCAAAGGAAAATTCATAAAGCACCTTTTCTTACACAGTCCTCCAAGGGTGATCCCCAGCGGTTCCTTGAGCAGATTGCCATCTGCCAGCGGGACTCCAGAGCCCGCTGTTCCTCCCCCGGTGCATGACGGGCTAGGGGAGGCGACATCCGCCCTGGCCTTTCACATCATAGTGATGACGGTCGAAGAGGTGGCCGTCATGGCCGAGGTCGACACCTTAGCCCAACAAGTCCAAGGGGAGAGGCACCCCGAGGTCATCGGAAAGGGGCTGGGCCGGTCATCGGTCAGCCAATATTTGCTACGGCTCTACCACCGCATGTGGAGGCTA